>ML662442.1:48485401-49085401 GCA_007570785.1 Antilocapra americana
GGAATTAGTCATCAAACAAGATTATATATTTCTTTTAAACTCCTCTTGGTCATTATTTCAAAATTATTTCTACATTTCTTGCTAAGGTTTCTGTGAGCTTTGGAAGCCATTCTAAATCTAGATAAATTATGTATATTTGTGTATAAAATACAAACTATGTCCTCTCAAATGTTATCTTTATAAATAAAGCTAAATATTTAAGAAATATATATGATTCTTCCAAGTTTATTTATATACCTATAAAATAGGGATAATAATGTCTACTTCAAAAGTCCATTTTTATGGACTTTATACATAAAGAGCCTACTATACTGCCTGATACATTGTAGATGTACAAAAAAATAGTTACTATTTTGATATCATCATCATTATCATTATAATAATCATTACAAACCTGAAGTTTCATGTTACATAGGAACTATTTGATTGCAATTGTAGCTCTAATGCAAATTTCATCATCTTGTGCAGAGTGTTCACGTTTTGAGACCTTATCACAAAATGCTTATAATTATATCTGGATTGTGTATTTTATTTTATATCTCATTTTTTTTCTTTTTTCAACTATATTATCTGTTGTGGGTATTTTTTTTACATTAAATACATATTACCTACACAAAACAAGAACAAATACTATGTACTATTTTTCCAAGTATACCTGGCACTCTTCTATAAAACTGACTGACAGGCAAAAGACAATTATATGGCATATCTGAGGAAAATGAAAACAGAAGACAGTATCTAAAGAGATTCAGAAACTGCATGAGATACAGATGATAAATTAAGATTATGAAACACCTCATGAGTCACAAATTCCTTCCATACACTTAGACCAATGTGAGCTGGAGGGAAGGCCTCTCTTCTTACGCTTCCCCTATTACTTCTCCAGTGGCTCAGCCAGAGGATACTGGGGTATAGATAACTCAAACACTTTCGTTAAATGAACTGCCTGGATGAACACTGGCATTCCAAGTCAGCTGGTGAGGTTCAGCTATGGAGAATGAGACTTTGGTCAAAATGTCTAAGCCAGGTCTTCTGATTTTAAGTTCCTTTTCTTTAAATCTGGAAGTCTAATTATCCCTAACAACTTATGCATAAGCTATTGAAACTGAAGAAGAAAAAGATGGTTCTAATGGGCCACCATTCAATAGAGGTGGAAGAGATTACACAGACACTTAGAGTCAAGGAACCTGGCTTAAATCTCTTGACCTACATGTTATCCAATCCAATTTCCCTTGCAGTGGGGATTATCAGGCATATGCACGTAATTAATACATTGTTCCTTTGTTCCTCATTAGCTATTGTTCTTTAACAGATTTACTTCTTTGAAAATAAGCCTAAACGGAAGATGGAATTACTGGCAACTCCAACACATCTTGAATGCCAACATATATTGTAAAAGCATGAAGGACAGGCATCCAGTTTAGAGGTGAAATAATCATCTGGAAAGAATCTCTGGAATGAGTCAAGACAGAGTTTTAAAAGATGAATAGGAGTAATTAGGTGAAGAGAAAGGGAAAGTTTCCTGCTAAAAGACACCTTGACAAAGTGAAAGAGACAAAGCATGTGACTAGGGAAACAACTAGCAGATTTAGAAAGCTAAAGAAAAATTTACAACACAGACAAGGACAAGAAACAAAACCAGTGGCACAGGCCAAACCATGCAGAGCTTTGAATGCCAAGCAAATGAACTTAGTCTCTAAGCTATAAATGAAAAACCATTAAAGAAATCTAAAAAAGGAATTTTATCAGCAGTTAAGTGGGAGAGAGATAAAGTTGAAACAGGAAATCAGTTTAAAAGCTGTAACAGTCAAAGACAAAAAAAAAAAAAAAAACCTGATTAAATTTGACCATCAAGATATAAAAAACTGATAATGTACTAATTCACATTTAATAAATTTTAGACCATTTTGGAGTACGATTCCTTGAAACTTTGAGTTTACTCCAAAGGGGAACTGAAAAGACATAATTCTAAATAACATATACAATCACAGAAGAATGAGACTTCTATGAGTTTACTGTAATGAATTGTCATTGGCAGCATAGAGACTGAGTTAAAGAAACTTTGGATTTGGGATTTTCTGTTCTACCAGGATCTAGGAATCCTACTAAAGTGTCAAGCCAAATGGCAGAAAACAGAGATAGGTTATCCAATACAATCATGAAGGGTTTTGATAACTGCTACTCCATGCTTTCATCAAATGACAAACTATGATTGTCCAGTCAGTGGCATAATGATGACATTTGACTTCTCAATGTATTCTTTTATTCCTTTGTATAATACTTGAAATATCTGTAAGCAGATATTTCAGATATATTTGGAAATATCTGAAATATCATTGGCATGCAGGAGACCAATTTAAGAGCATGGATGTTTGTTTGAGGAATAGAAAACCTAAAAGAATTTATAATTATCTGGACTTCGTTTAGCAGATCTGAGTGCAAAACCCAGTTTAATTATTTATTTGGTCAGAGTCAATATTATATAAATTTAGAGTCTATATTTTTAAAGTAGGTAGAATATTTTATACAATTATTAGATACAAAGCTATTTAGAGATAGGATTACTATTTTATGTGAGATTAACAATCTATAAAATTTCCAGTATCTCCTAACTGCTTAACAAGCAGTACAAATTGTATATACAAATTGGTTTCAAACTATTAATTAAGAGTCTTAAAATAATTCAAATAACTGATGAAAAACTTAAAAAATAAACATTTTATTTTTGCAAAATCCATTTCTGTTAAATATATATATATATATATATATATATATATATATCCTGCATGTCCATTTTTTCCTAATTCATCATTATATATTATCACAAAATATTTGATAAGTCTGGTGTTCATTTACTACATTTCACATTTTCTCAAAATCATAATCACCAATATTTTAGTTGCTTACTAGAGAAGGCATGCAAACCTACCCCAGGGTATTTTCCTCATAAAGAAAGAGAAATGTCTGAAATACTGAAAAGTAAGCTGTGTGAATGACTCTGATTGTAATTTTTTTTTCTTTATGTGTGATAGTAGTGTGACAGAATATGGTTTCCTTCTAAAACATCAAAGCCAAAAGATCCAATGATTTACTTTAATTTTTCAAAATTATGTGGCACTTTTTTTCTACACACAAACGTGAAATCACACCTTAAAATGCACCTAAAACTCTTTTATAATCCAAACACATATTGTATATAGATGTGGCTCCCAAGAAATCTAGGAATGTCACTCCCTATTCTGTAGATATATTTGGAATTATTTCTTTAAAAAAAAGAGAAAGAAAGAAAGACAAGAAAGCTTTTCTGCGCAAAGCTAATGAGCAAGGAATCTGGGTAGCTTGCAAAGTAAGAGTTTATAAACAGCAATTGTAAGTGCTTTAACTCAGCAAACAATCAATCATTCATGTTTATTGAACACCTATTATGTGTAAATCACTGTTTCATAACTGAGACTTGGGAGAGCTTTGATCAAATCAATAATTCAACTGTGAAAAACAAGCCCAGAGGTGCACCTATTCTTTGTAGTTTTCTGTACCCTAGATTTACATTCATGCTATTAAGTTGGCCCCTGGCATTATGAGATTTAATTAATCCATTAATTCTAAATCACAATAAGATGTGTGTGTTATAAGGATATTGGCTAAGGGTACATCCACAGAGCTTCATTTACTATCTAATCTGTAAGATCCTCTCACATCCACAGTTTGGGTTTCCCTGGTGGCTCAGACAGTAAAGCATCTTCCTGCAAAGCAGGAAACCTGGGTTTGACCCCTGGGTCAGGAAGATCCCTTAGAGAAGGGAATGGCTATCCACTCCAGTATTCAGTATGCCTGGAAATTCCATGACCAAAAAAGTCTGATGGGCTACACCCCACTGGGTTGCAAAGAGTTGGATATGACTGAGCTACTCACACTTTCACTATTTTCTTTCACATCCACAGTTAAGGAAACAGGTGCCTTGATCTTTCAGAGACAAGATATATTAGCAACTGCTGGGCTCCTCTCAACTGCTTTAGCCGTTCTAGGTTTAAGGTATCATGGTCCCATCTCTCTATGAACCATGATTCAGACATACTTCTTTGATTTCTCTCAGGTTTGTTGTTGTTGTTCAGTCACTCAGTTGCGTCTGACTCTTTGTGACCTCATGAACTGCAATATGCCAGGTTTGCCCTTCACAATCTCCTCAAGTTTGCTCAGACTCATGTCCATTGATGCCACCCAATCATCTTGTCCTCTGTAACCTCCTTCTCCTCCTGCCTTCAAGCTTTCCCAGCATCAGAGTCTTTTCCAATCAGTCAGCTCTTCTTATCAGGTTGCAAAAGTATTGGAGCTTCAGCATCAGTCCTTGCAATAAACTTTCTTCTTTGATTCCTGTCAGCTTAATCACAAATATTTTATCTACTGCAGAGTAGCTTTTAGCCTAGCTTAGTTAATTTACAAATGGCCTATGCTAGTTCTCCTGAGATCACTCATGTGGTTTGACTCAACCACACCGTTCACCAAGCAGAAAATAAAAGAAATCTATTTGCTTGCTGTAAACAAACAAACAAAAAAATCAAAATATGGAAATAGCACCCAATTGACCATTCCCAAATGTATAAATATTTTACACTTGATCCTATAGCAGAATGTTCCTATAGTGTGCATTTATTAATGTAGCATAAATAGCAACTATTGGACCATGATTCTACTTCCTAGGACCTTTATCTTCCTGTCCAGTAAAAGCCAAAAGAGAGTAAGGACAGAGGACATTATCCAAGAAGAATATCTGTAAGATCCACTGTAGCAGTTTTGATCTGAACAATGTGTCATCAGTTTATCCAGTTCTTGATCCACATTGCTTTCAATGGTCGATCACAGGAAGACTAGAGCAGTGTGTTATGAGTATTGCAATGGGAAGGAAGAGTGACTTATTTTCTCCTTAGTTTCAGCCTAAATATTATTAGCTCAATTGACCTATTTTACCTAAAGAGACAAGTTTTTACACAGGATTTTGTCTCAGTCATATTGTTTACCTCACATTACATACACTATCCTTACTGCAAAAGATGGTTTATTTCTCTGAGATAATAGAAACAATTAGCAGAAATCTTCCACAGACTTCCACCACCAAATCAACCCACTCATTTGCATCTAGGTATAAATAATCTGCTTCCCTCCTTTTATAATGCCTGTGTTTTTGATGCTATTCAATGCTAACATCACCTATGCATTAGATCCTATCCCTCTCACCTTCTCAAAGGTATTATTCTAGAAATTCTCCTGCACTCAGTTTTTTCTCTTCTGGTTCATTTTATTAGCACAGAAATATGCTGTTGTTTCCTCTTTCTTTAGAAACAACCAAATTTATAATCAACCAATATTTGATGGGATGCCAAAAATACTCAATGAAGGAAAGAGTCTCTTTGATAAATAGTACTGGGAAAATTGGATAGTCATATGTAAAAGAGTCTCTTTGATAAATAGTACTGGTAAATTGGATAGTCATATATAAAAGAATAAAAAAAGATACCTATCTCACACCACTTCCAAAACTTAATTTTAGATGTTTTAAGAACTTAAATGTAATCCTGGAAACCATAAAACTAGAAGAAAACAGGAAAAAAAGGCTCCCTGCCATGAGTCGATTATCTGGATAATAAAGTAAAGCACAAACCACAAAATTAAAAAAAAATCAAATGGGATTACATCAAACTAAAAGCTTGCACAGCAAAATAAATGATCAAGAAACTGAAAGAAAGCCTAAGGAATGAGAGAAAATATTTGTAAACTATATATCACATAATGGGTTAATATCCAAAATATATAAACACTCATACAATTGAACAGCTAAAACACAAATAATCCAATTAAATATGGGAAAGGGACCAGAACAGACATTTTTCCAAAGGAAGTGTATTAACTGTCAACAGGTACATGAAAAATACTCAAAGATCATTAATCATAAGGAAAATGTAAATCAAACCACAATGAGATATCACTTCACAGCTGTTAGAATGGCCATCATCAAAAAGACAAGAGATAACAAACACTGGCAAGGATATGAAGAAAAGGAAACCCTTGTGCACTGTGGGTGCAATTTTAATTGTTATGGAAAACAGTATGGAGTATCTCATAAAATTAAGAACTATCAGACTATCCAACTGTTCCACTTCTGGTAACATATCTGATGGAAATGAAAACATTGTTAAGGGATATCTGCACCTGCATGTTTAGCATTATCTACAATAGTCGAGACACAGGAACAACTTAAGCATCCATCAAAAGATGAATGAATTAAAAAGTTGTGGTTTACATATCTGTATAATGCAATACTATTCAGCCATAATAAAGAAGGAACTTCTGCCTTTTGTGACCCAACATGAATGGAACTTGAGGACATTATGCTATGTGAAATAAGTCAGACAAAGACAAATACTGTATGATCTCACATATGTATCAAATCAACTTAAAAAAAACAAACAGAAAAAGAGATCAGATCTGTGGTTACTAGAAGAGGAAGGGAGAAGGGGAATTGGATGAAAGTGGTCAAAAGGTACAAACTTCCAGTTTATAAGATAAATAAGCAGTGGGGATGTAATGTACAACATGATGATTGTAGTTAACATTGCCATATGGTTAACAGAGTAGACCCTAACAGTTCTAACCACAAGGAAATTTTTATTTCTTTTTTTGATATCTATAAGAGTTGATGTATTTTAACTGAAGTTGCAGTAATCATTTCATGATGTATCAAAGTCAAATCATTATGCTATATACCTTAAAATTATATAGTGGTATATGTCTATTATATCCAAATAAAATGAGGTGGGGGGTACAAAACAAAACACCAATTGACAACACTTTCTCTTTCTAGCTACCATATCTTTTCTATAATCCCTTTGTAGCAAAATTCCTAGAAGGTATTGTCTACTTGCATTATTTTCGTTGTTTCCAATAATATTCACATTCTCTCTGAAATCCATTCCTGAGTTTTGTTCCCATATTCCACCAAAACTGCTCTGAACATGGCCAACAATAAACTTCATATTGCTAAACTCAGTGGTCAATTCTAGTGCTCATCTTATATCACCTAGCACATTATTTGTCACACATGAAACAAATGAGCTTTATTTGGCTTCCTGTAAACTATAACTTCCTGGATCTCCTCTTAAATCACCAGTTCCCCCTTCTTAGTCACCTCTACTTGTCTCTCCCCATCTCTCTGACCTGTTAATATTGGAAGCCCCAGTGCTCAGTCTATACATACTTTCTTTTATCCATCTACTCTTACTTCCCTAGTAATCTCATGCAGACTAATAGCTTTAAATACCCATCTCTAGGCTGACAATTCTTAAACTTCTATCTCTAGAATCAACCTCTTAATCAAGCCTCACATTTCTATACCTAACTTTTAAATTCACATCTTTAGTTGGATGTTTAATATAAAACACAAATATAACATAAAATAAACCTAAATCATTTTCTATGAAACTTGTCCCTACTTCATACTTCCCTCATTTCAGTAAATGATAACTCTCTATTCTCAGTTGCTCAAACCAAAGTCTTATCGCTTCCATCTTTCATATCTCATAATCAAATCTTGACCGTTCTGTCCTCAAAATAAAGGTCAGATCTAACCTTTACCCTGGAGGAGGGAATGGCAACCCACTCTAGTATTCTTGCCTGGAGAATCCAATGGACAGAGGAGCCTGGCTGGCTACAACCCATAGGGTTGCAAAGAGTCAGACATGACTGAAGCGACCTGGCATGCACACAGCTTTTACCACTATTTACATTACTACCATTATGAACCAAAATATCAATAGAAATCCCCATTTCTATTACTGGAATGTTCCTTTAACTAGTCTCCCTGCTTCCCTATGGCCTGCTAAAATCTATTCTCAATACATTGGCCAGAGTGATCCTTTTAAAATGCAAACAAGATGACCTGACTGAGACAGGGAGTCACCCTGTTTTCTCCTACTTCAGTTGTTCTTCCCTCTCCACTTTCTTTATTCATTCTGCTCTATCTCTCAAGTTCTTACTGTTGGGGAGCCACAAAGGTCAGTCCTTGGTCCTTTTATATTCTCTCTATACTCATTTTGTAATTGCATCTAGTACCAATGCCATAAATATCATCTATTAATATACTCTAACAATTCCCAAGTTTATGTATCTTGTTTGGCTATATACGTGGAATTTTCTGCATGATTCTTCCAACTGGATATTAAACATGTATCTCAAATTCACTGTTTCTGAAACTAAATCTGTTGCACTTGTGTCTTTCCCATAATAGGCCATGTCAACTTCATTCTTCAATTGCTCAGCCCAAAAACTTGGAGACATTTGACATCTCTGTTTTTTTTTTTTTTCATAAGCTATATCCCCAAATTAGCAGCATCAGCATAACCTGATAAATTCTAAAAACTGCAAATTCTTGAGCTTACCCCAGACCTACTAAATGAGGAACTCTGTATTAGGCCCAGAAATCTCTATTCAACAAAATTTCTATCTGATTCTTTTAGTTCATTCCAGGTGCTTTTTCAAGTTTAAGAACTCCTGCACAAAAGAATATTGAGAATCTTACTGAGAACTGAAAAAACTTAGAAGCAAAGGCTGGTTCTTCAGTTAAAAGTTAGTGTTGTTTGCAGGCCATTGAATAATCATAGCTTCTGTTGTTAAACATCACAGGGGTCTCATGGAGTTTGGATGAGTATGGGATGTGTCATGGCTAGAGCACAGCATGTAAGGGATGGTGGCCTGAGTTGAAGGACTATCCTGACTTGTTACCTACACATTCTCTACTTCAGTATTTTCATCATTCTTTTCTGTAAAATAAGAAAAAAAAATACCTAGCTCACAGAGTTATTGGGAAGATTAAAATAGGTTATGGATTTGATAACACCTACAGCAGTAATAGTGTATAATATTCATCAAAAATACTCGTTTCTGATGACTTTACAGTGTAAATTTCCACTCTGGTGTTTCTGTCAGAAGCATTGTCTCTATTTCAAAAAAACTAAGTGTAAAGGTCAAAGGGTCAAGGGTTGGAAAAAAGATCCTTTAGTAATGCTAACATCTGTTGAGAACAAGAAGAACTTATTCATAACTCTTCCTCTGTTCCTTATTTTAGGTAACTCCTGAAATCTTATACTATCCATAAAGCCTTCCCTTTACCTGTATCACTCTAAACATGGCACTTTCTCATCATAACTCCAAATATTCCTTCTTCTTCTTTCACTGACTCAATATTTGCTTATTTAATTTATACACTTGCTAATGCCTATCTTCTACTTGTTTGTACTATGTGTATAAAACACCATTAATCCTTTATATCTTAGGGAAAGGTCCCTGATAGACAGGACTTGCTTTTCTTGCCTCTGCATAATGGTCATAGAGCAAAGGTTTCTAATAGATTATCTCAAATAAAATAGAACTAAGCCAAAATTATAAAAATATATAGCTCTCTTAACTATAAGTTTATCCATATTTTCCCTAAATTCAGAGAATTCAAGTTTGTCTCCAGCTACTCTCCTTAGTGCTTTGTAACCTGAACAAAATATATACCTAAAATATCTAGCTAAAAGGAAAAATACATAAAAATTAAATCAAAAACCTAAATCAGGTCATTAAAAATAGTCAGTATTCTCCATGGGGTATTTTTCTCAAACCCTTGCTTCCACCCTCCCTCTTTCTCTGGGTGTGTGTGTGTGTGCATGTATGTGTGAGAGAGAGAGAGATGATACTTCTGTAATGCAACTTCCTAGAGAAATGTGATAAGGTAATAATCTTTATATCAACTATCAAATTCAGTATCACTTACTTTTATTTACATATACAAGGAGAGAGAAATAAAGTTCTTCTATATCCACCTCATTTAGTATAAATCTTTGATTTGCCCTTCTTATAACCAAGAGAGAAGATTCTGACCAATAACTTTCTCCAAATGAAAAGCAGATTTGATTTGCAATAGACTGAGTTAAATTGCAAGTGATTCTGCTTTTGAGGATATGGAAAGCCTTCAGACTTCAAGCTGCTGCAGCCTTTTAGAGATGCTAAACTGTTGGAGAGGTCAGGTAGAGATTCAGCAGGACAAAGGTGTCTTAATGGATTTTATCACTGTGTTATATAATTGAGACTTTAGTCACCAGCAGCCACTACAGTCATTGTTATGATATATATTGTATGAGGGGGGTGGCAGATTTGTATAAAAAGTTTACTTTCACAAATAGAAACATGAGATATATTGCTGATGGATAGTGATATCATCATGACTCCTTGAAATCAAGAGAATAATTACCCAAGAAGAGTTACCATTAAGCTTTCTCCAGGGAACTCCCAAAGTCAAGATCAATAGCCAGTTGCTTGGGACATATTCAGCATATCCTACTCCTAGGCAGAAAAATGAGTCACTGCTTCAGTTACTATTTTCTAGCCTTATTTTAATGTAGGGAAATACAGAAATGATCTACAGCTCTAAGAATGTGAAATATTCGGGCATCACTCAGCGTTCTCATATGACAAGATTTATCAATCTTTAAAACGCTCAAAAGGCTGTGAGAACAAAAACTGTCAAACACAATCACAGCACCGGGACACCACAGCACCAGAAGAAATTAAGTGAGGATGTCACCAACTAAGCTGCTCCTGCTCACACACTCACAGGGGCCGAGAAGAAACAGTAAGCGGTACGGAGTTTGAAAAAAGAAAAAAAAAAAAGCCTCACATGTGGAATAGCACGACACCTACACAGAAAAATAGCAAGCTGGGGCAGTTATCCGCGCTGACATTTCAGCTCCACTCTCACACCCCCACCGCTTCCTTCCTCAGTCCCACGGGCAGCTGCGGCATTGACAGAAGGCCTGTGTCAGTTTCCATCTGACTGTCACTCTCACTTCTGCCTCTATTATCAGCAGTGCACTGGGGCAGTCCCCGCTTGGAAGGGCTGCTGATCTCTATCTCTCCACTCGACACTGGCCCTGCCATGAGCCTGACTAGGAGAAAGCAGGGGGAAAGACTGTGCTCTGGAAAAGGAGACAGGAGAGGCAGGAGGCGGGTGGTTGGGAGGGATGAGGAGAAAAGAAAAGAAAAAGAAACCAACCAAAAAACGGTTAGGGAGGAAAGGGGTGGGCCAGAGGGTGGGGGCGGTATCGAAGTGGAACAGACCGGGGTGGAGTGGGGGGCACTGATACAGTTTGGGTCCTTTTCTTATTTTTCCTATCCATTCTCCAGCGTTCAGTCCTTTGTGTCAGCTTTCAGAAATGCTCTGTTTGACTGGCAGCCTGTCACAGATCAGTTACCACCTAAAGCCGCTTGGCAGCGAGAGGTGACGGCCCAGGAAGGGATCTAAGTGGGTTTATCAGTGCTTCTTTACGCCTCGTGAGCTCCTTGACACAAAAGGAAAGGGTATTAAAGATCTAAAGCGAGCCCAAAAGCGTGAAAGCTCCTTATAGGCTGCAGGATGTGGATGTGACTAAATTTTTAAATATTTTGAGTTGATGCTATTCATTTTGCCAATAGACTAGAAAGAATTTTTGTTACAGAAATGAGTGTATGTTCCACTTGAGTGAGATTTGGAAAAGGGAGGAAGTCCCTAAAATATGTGCTGAGAATATTACAACCACCCTGTATTTACACTCATGCATCTGTTTTGAATATAAATAAAATGAAACACATTTTAATTTTTTATCACAATTATATGATTCAAGTTCATCTTAATACTACAGATTCTGTTTTAAACATTATAATTTGATATTTGGAATTTAATATTTTTATAGAAATGGCAAGTATGGAAAAGATCCAGAATTCATTAGATCTCTGTTGTACCTCTTCTCTCATGGTCCTTTATGCATGGATTATTATTAAACTAGTGTACCTCTAGCATGCCAATGGCTTCTCTCAGCACATTCCTCCAATGACAGTGGCCACACACAGATATCCAAGGCACAAAGCCATCCCTTTTGTCACCTAATGATAATATTTTCTACTATTTTCTTATTTATTTAAAAAATATTTTTTTAAAAAAAGGATCTCCACTGGAATATCATGTGAATGCCATGATAATAGATTATCAATGATAACCTACTTTCTGATATTCAGGGCAGACAGATTTAATTTAGAAAGTGACTAAATCAAACATTGTGATTCCACAAACCACATATGATCATGGCAACCAGTCTCAGCACAAGCAATTAACCCTGTGTAAGGAGGCACTACATCCTGAATGCCTGTTAAAAGACTCTAAACTTTTTGTTGTTGTAATGAAAATATTGAGAAAATAAATGCATTTCATTAAATGTTTACTGACGTCTTAAAGTAGAAAGTTTTCTAATTCTTTGATTTTAAAAAGAACTGTCACCTTTTTCCAGTCTCCTATTGTTTGCCTGATAACCTATTTTCTCTCCCTCTTGTTATCTGCGTCCGTTTCCAGATTCTACAAATGCTACCAAACCTTTCTAAGAGAAACCATTGCTTAGCTAAAATTCTCTATTTCTGTACAGCTAGCATTTATAGACCAGTAGATATGTAACAAAAATCAAATTTATCTCTTTCATTTTAGATATAGATAAACAGATGAACAAAATCTCCTACCTATACAGTGCTCTACTATAATCCTAAAAAGTCCATAATATTATAAGAAAAAGATAGAAATTTAAAAATCATAAGAAACAAAGGCAACAAGACAGAACATATGAGCACAGGAGTTTTAGAATCAGAAAAACTGAGCCTTCTCATAGCTAAATGGCCTTAAGTAAGTTAACTAGTAGCCATATACAGATGTAAGAGCTGGACAATAAAGAAGGCAGAGTGTTGAAGAGATGATGCTTTTGAACTGTGGTGCTGGAGAAGGCTCTTGAGATTCCCTTGGAAAGCAAGGAGAGCAAACCAGTCAGTCTTAAAGGAAATCAACCCTGAATACTCTTTGGAAAGACTGATGTTGAAGCTGAAGTTCCAATACTTTGGCCACCTGATGCAAACAGCTGATTCATTGGAAAAGACCCTGATGCTGGGAAAGATTGAAAGCAGAAGGAGAAGAGGGAGAAAGAGGATGAGATGGCATCACTGATTCAATGGACAGGAACTTGAGCAAACTCTAGGAGATGGTGAGGGGCAGAGAAGCCTAGCGTGCTGCAGTCCATGGGGTCGTGAAGGGCTGGACACAACTTGGAGACTGAACAAGTTAACTTGAACATTAGCCACTCCAAGTCTACTACTCTCATCTGTAAAATAGGGGAAACATCTATCTCATAGTATCATTATGGAAATTAAAAAGGTAATGCATTTAACCTTTTGGGGATAATGTATGTCACATGATAAACACTCAATAAATATTTGCTAGATTGTTTATAATTATTAGTCCAAAGATTCATAGATAAATAATCAAAGAATTAAAAAGGAGGAATGGTGGAGCAGGTCTTCTGACATTGGCAACATAGACTATTTGCAAATCAGTCAACAAAAGAAGATGAACATCCTGTTTTACAATGAGTTTAGGTAGACAGTTTGCTTCCCATGTGAGATAACTTTAGCTAAGTTCAATCACCTTAAATATTAACCAAATACAACTTTTCTTTCACCCTTAATGCAAAAGAAGGTCTAAATGTGGGCTTCTGCAAACACTGGAATTAAGAGAGTGAAAATTAATCCAAGCCAAGTATTAGATTTTACGCAGGTGTCATCATTTGAAAAAATAATAAGATACCTGCTTTGTTCCATTTTTGGAACTAAATGGTCCAACTTAGAAGTGTCTATTAACACTAGGGATAAATTGAAAAAACTGAAATTGTTTCTACACTATTTTTTATTGTTCTAGATGATGAAGACTACTAGACTAAGTAGAAGCTCTACATTCATAATTGAAACTAAGAAAGAGCAGATCCAATGGAAACAGGCTATTCACATAAATATTTACTATCAGTCATTTGGGATTCCAGTATGACTTTCTTCTCAGTGTAAAACGCTGTAGAAGTGAGTTAATTATTCTAATGTCTACTGTATACAAACTATGGCCCCATACAAGCTATTCTCAGATCAGTCAGATCATTGACGATAGCATATATGATTAGGAGAAAGTTAAGAATGGTGTGGGGAATGAGGAGAAAAAAACAAAATTTCAACAAAATCAGCAAAAACCTCATGGTCTAACCTCACCTTTAATTAAATTTAACTCATGCTCGGTGTCTTCTAAAAATGGCAGTGCATTACATAAAAGAGAGAAGCACTAAAAAAAAGGATTACTGGTTGTAATCTCAATGGCAATCTTTCAAATCCATGACAGGGAAGGGGAAGCAGCCCAGTAGAATGTTAAAGCTTGTTCAACCCCCATATGCACCCATCAACTTCAAAACAGAGAACTGCTCCCAATCATAGGCCCAACCCCTGCTGGTCATCTCACAAATGTGCCACTAGTCACACACAAAAGAACATGGATGACTTTTGTCACAACTTCTAAAAATCATGGTGGGAATAAAATGACTATGTCTACTTGTTGAGCAATGCTCAAGCAGTCAATCAAAGGCTTTAAAGATTTTATTTCTTTGTTTCCTCCTCTTTTCTGTTTGTTTTATCCCAAACTAATTTGCATTCGTGGAAGAACTACATTTTCTGAAGGAGAAAACACGTGTTATTTTTGCTTCATGACAGAGGGAACAAGTAAGTGGGGGTGACTAGAAAAGTGAAGTGTCATACTAGATCAATAAGTTGAAAACATAATTTAAAGCCATTAAATATGCCTACTTAAAATACAGAAACATCTTTTTTTAAGTTCAAGGTTCTCTGGTCTTCAGAGACCATTTATAATTTGACATAGAACGTTTTGTACGTTATAAAGACAGCACAGAGAACAAATGAATTTTTATTCAATACACATACAGATTTTAGGTAGCTCTATTACTCAGTATCGTCAAGCGAGGTCATTTAATGGAAAACTAGAAATGTGCAAGTAAAAAAAGGTGGAAAATAAGTTATGGTTGATGATAACCAAAAATGAGCTGAGATGTAAGAGGAATGTTTTAGTAAAAGGCTCTATGGATATCAATCCTCTTCTTAACCCATTAAAATCATTCTAAAGGGTTAGCATGCACAGAGCATCATCTTTCTCATCCAGAACACTGCCATTAATTTATGATTCTATAGCTGGCAGAAACTACCTGGCTGCAAATTTACATGCTCTGGGCATCAAATAAACTAATTAAACCCATCTATACAGTAATTGTCTTCTACTGTTTACTGATTAAAAAGCCCTTGAAATAATGAGAATTCTTTGCAGTAGGAAGGTTTGGACCCACGAGCTATGATGACTATCGACGGTCTCAGAACTCCTCCTGGAGGACAGGAGGTTAAGAGGCAGTGAGGAGGAAGAAAATGCCTTGCCCTCCTTTCAGGAGTCACTGTTCTTCTGAGCCTCTGATTTGGAGATGGTGTGTCCTGTTTCACAGTTTAGAACTCAGATTCTCCAAGGTCACCAATAATACTCTTTAGCTAAAATTTCAACAGAGCTTAGAAGATTGTTTAGATAAATTCCTCATACATTGCTAAAACTTTAAGGGAAAGTTAGCTATAAATATAATCCAATAACGATAATAGGTTTCTCTAACTCAGTTTGTCTCTAATTTATACTTCTTTTTCTAAAATTCATTTGCTTCTGGTTCAAAGAATTTATGATTCTGGCAACAGCATAAGGAATGTGAATGTTCACAGACAGAAAACAATTGCCAAAGATTTTCAGAATTATATGACTGTCACCCTATACATTAGGAATTCTCAACTACCAACATTTGGAGAAATCTTTTCTTACATTTTATAATGAAATAGGAAAGCTACAAAAACATTCTAAACACTTTTATAACATTTAGAGCCTTGGAACACTGAATAACCTGAGCAATGTTTTATGTTCACTTTGTATACATAAACATTTTGCACTTGAAAAGACGGTATGGTTTGCAGTTATCATGTTAAAAGAAAGTTGTTTTAAATTTTCATGATACTCCAGATCAAAGATATATTTTCTGAATATGTTCAGGAGCACTCACTAATTACTTCATTACTGTTTTCACTTAAAAAAAAAACAAGGAAACAAGGCAGGAGAAACAAATTTATAACAAATGAATTTAAATAAAATTAGAGGTTACTGCATTACAGAAATGTCCTTAGGTTATCTAGCTCTAGTTTCTTTTTTCTAGCTCCTATTTTTATAGCTGAAACCTAAGCCCTGATGAACTATTCTAGTGTAATGTTGTTTTAAACAAGGTTGTTACAACAACCTTGTTACACCAAGGTTGAGAATGCCTGCCAACTTTCAGCATGGATTGAATCATCACTAAGAAATTGTCCCCAAAAAATTATACAATAAAAATTCTTATGTAACTATTAGCTGCCATTGCCTCATGTAGTAGAGTTATGGCTAATCTCTTGTAAGGTACTAATGCTCAATGAAAACCGAAAGGACAGACCTCATTTTTTAGCTAAATAGAGACCCTTAAATCATTAGCAGCTACTGCTAACAAAATGACAAAGTATCCTTTTAAAGTTTAAGTGTTCGTTCTGTGTTCATATCTCTCACTAGCTCTGATTCATAACTTGATAAGACAGGAGTAATAATACTGCTTTGAAATTAAATGCTATCATATTTTGATTATTTTTGCTTTAAATTTAAAGTATTTCTTATGGAGAAGTACCCAAATGTAAATTGTTCTTGATTTTAGGAAAGTAATTTCTAGTGAATAAAAACAAATAAACTATTGAAATTCTATTAGAACTAATGTCCTCCTCCCTGGAGATTCAGCGTCTGGACAAGCAGAACCTCATATTTTCTATTTAATAGACCAAGGTAGATGTATTAATCAGGGCTTCCCTAATGGCTCAGCAGTTAAAGAATTTGCCTGCAATGCAGAGACACAAGAGATGCAGGTTCAATCCCTGGGTCAGGAAGATTCCCTGGAGAAGGACATGGCAACCCTCTCCAGTATTCTTGCTTGGAGAAATCCATGGAAGGAGGAGCCTGGCAGGCTACAGTCCAAAGAGTTGCAAAGAGTCAGACATGACTGAACAACTAAGCACACAGATGTGTTAAAAGTATCTGTGCCTTATACAAAATAATGCCTGATTTCCTCTCCCACAGAACAATTTTCAACATTAAGGAAGATAAAATATACAAAAGCACTTTATACATGGTAGCTTCCCAGGTGGCGCTAGTGGTAAAGAATCTGTCTGTCAATGCAGGAGACATAAAAAACACGGGTCTTGTGGACTCTGTGGAAGAGGGCAAGGGTGGGATGATATGGGAGAATGGCACTGAAACATGTTAATTATCATATGTGAAATCAATCGCCAGCCCAGGGTTGATGCTTGGGGCTGGTGCACCGAGATGACCCAGGGAGAGGGAATAGGGAGGGAGGAGGGAGGGGGGTTCTGGAGGGGGGACATATGTATACCCATGGCGGATTCATGTCAATGTATGGCAAAACCAACACAATAAAGTAAAGAAAATTTTTAAAAAAATAAAAAAATTTAAAAAAAACAACAACATGGGTTCCATCCCTGGGTTGGGAAGATACTCTGGAGGAGGAAATCCCACCTAATATTCTTGCCTGGAGAATTCCATGAACAGAGGAACCTGGAGAGCTACAGTCCATGGGGTCTCAAAGAATCACACATGACTGAAGCAACTTATCATAGACTTTATACAATGTAAATAAATGGATTTTTAAAGGTACTATTTACTGTTATTTTCTGAGCAATATCTTTAACATGCAAAATATAGTTGCATTAATTCTGTTTCCTATTATTTTCAGATGTCTACTCATCAATGTTGATATTCCAAGTTCATATTCCTTTACTCAGCATGAGAGGTAGGCTCACCAGAAAATCTAAAAACATCAGCTGAAACTTGTAGATGTAAACCTCATTCTGGATGCTATCTGCAATACGAACCACTAAAAACCTTTTCTGCCTTAAATGCCTAACAGTGCAGTTACTTACTTTCCCAGGCTAGTCTAAAATAATTTTGAGACTCCTTTTCAATATCTGACTATGCTACTAAGAGTAGAATGGGCCAAGGCACAGGGCAGAGCTCCAAAACATGAGACATAGAAAGGTATCAGAGAAATCTGAGAAAATACTCAGTGCATGATGAGCTTCTGATGGATCTGATCCTGGGCAGACAAAGAGAAATTTAGGTCACGTGAAACCTAGGAAGTATACAGACCCACAGTGTGAAGCAGGGCTCCTGTATTTGATAGGAATTTTGTGCCCTAAGCAATAACATCCTGTTAAGAGGGTACAGAAGGAATGAAATCCTGCTCACTCTTTTCACACTTTTGCTTCCTGTAGCTTCCTTGTGCTCCTCCTGAAACCATTTTTTCTTAATATGCTCCTCAATTGGTATGTCTAGAAGGCTGCTCCTTTACTCAGAATGGCAAATTTTTTCTAATTCTTCAAGCTAGAAAGAGAACATTTTATTATAATTTGCAGAAACGTGCAAGACAGATTTGTGGTGGCTCTGGGCTTGAAGACAAACTTGGTAGCCTAAGTATTGAGTCCAGGAAAAATATCAAGTGAATGGAATTTCCCTAAAGCGGGTCTTTATCTAGCAGAGAGTTTATGAAGTGGCTTTGAAACAATCTGTGAAAACTACGAATCCTGGAGTTAAATGAATTGTGTATATCAAAATAATTCCCAATGAAACTGTAAAATTCTACTTTAGTACTTGAAAAGACCCCATATATCATGGACTGGGGGTAGGGTGTGGGTAAGAAACCTGTTAGTTTCCCAGAAAAGGAAGTAACTAGTCTTCTTTTTCTTCAGTGTTGCTCTCCCACACTAGCTGTAAGTTTCATGACAGATTGTGTGCTTTTGATTACTGTATACAACTGACCCAGCAGAGCTCAATAATAAATAGCAGCATAGGGCTCATTGTGAGCCAGGTATTATCCTAAGCACTTTATATTTAATGACTAACTTTATACAACATTCCTATAAGGTACTTCCTATCATTATTAGTCCTAATTTGTGGATAAGGAACTAAAACATAAGTGAGCTTTGAGCAACCTGACAATAAATCACACAGGTGGGGTAGGATTTGAACCTGATCTATCCTCACCCCTGGGTCCTGCCTTCTTACTCACCTCTATACTGTTCTGAATTAACATTTTTATGAATAAATGCAAGAATGAATGACATAATGAAGTGTATTCAGAGATATATTATGTAATCTTAACTACACTGAATTTGAAACTATTTTTCATCTCTGGGAAAAATTTAATTGAGTGCCCAGTGCTTCAGAAGTTGTGTCTCCTGACTTACATTACATTGGAAAAACAGACAAGTGAGAAAATTTTAATAGCAGAGTGTCTCAAAGGACTGTGATGAGAAAATATAATCAGCCATAGGAGCACAAAACTAGGGTGTCCAGGCCAGTCTTGGGGGCATGGTGTGGGAGTCAGGAAAAGTTTTAATGATGAAGGAATATCTCAACTGAAATGAGATAAACAGGATGATCAAGACAAAAAGGAAGGAGGGGTATTCTAGGGAAGTATGGTAACCAAGTGAATAATAAATAGTAGAGCACACTTGAGGAACAGGGGAAAAAAGTATAGGTATTGCATACAGTGTAAGAGAAATAAAGCAAAAGATAAAGTCTACAAAGAATGGGCAACAAATCTTAAAGGGTCTGAAAACATCAAAAGTTCGGACTTTAGTCTTAGGATTCAGAAATCAGTGATGAATTTAATGTGGGACAGATCAAAGAAGTGATATGGCCAGATTTACATTTGATTATTGAGGCTAATGTCTGGAGAATCAAATGGAAGATGCCAAGGCTGTGGGTTGAGTTAGTTTAAAAGGCCTTTCATGTACTTATACTCACACATGGTGAGTTTGAGATGTCTGAAAGATCATCAAGTAAATATGTTTAGAAGAACATTCAGTCTCTGGGAATGGAGCTCAGCAGAGAAGTCTGAGCTAGAAAAACCTATACAGGTCCTCAACCTGAAGATAGTTTACAAAACTCAGGAGGAGGAGAGGATTTCCAAGAAGAATATGTGGTAAGAGGAGTCTCCAAGTCAGAATTCTAAGAAATGTCAACATTAAAAGGTTGGATAAAAGAAAATAATCTGAGAAAGGGAATAGGGTGTGTATTTCCAAAGCCAAGTAAACTAAGTCTAAATCCATCCACAGGTGAATGAATACAGAGTTGAAAATATCCATTGCAAGCCCCAAAGAAGTTGTTCATGATCGGATTGAACTGTTTCCCACTGGACTTCTTCAGAAATAAACTGAGGAGTAAGCACAAAGTATACTTTTTTTTTTTTTTTCAAAAAATGTGACCTTTAATAGGAAGAGACAGGACAATATTTGGATGGGAGTGTCTGAGTCTAGGAAAAAACTGTTCTTTTTAAGATGGCAGAGATGTGAATATTTGCAAGTACTCATGGCAAGTAGCTGATGGAGAAAGAGTGAAGGTACAGTAAATAGAAAGGATAATCATTATAGCAAGAGATCTGAGAAGTAAGGAAGAAAAGGAATCCAAGATCCTGGTCAGGGCATTGACCCAGAAGAAAGAGATCATATTTGTTTAACTGTAAAGGAACAGGGGAGAAAATAAGGAGAAAGCAGATGAGTGAACTGTCAGAAAGACAAGGGAGTTTTCATCCGATGGGTACAATTTTCTTATGAAGGTAATCAATTTTGGTACATTGTGCTCACTGGTATTTTCTTTGTACCTATTGGATGGATAGATAGATATAGAGACAGATCTTTGTTAGATTATGTATGTGCATATATACATGTATATATATTATATATATACACATATATACACAAGTGTGTACTTATTTACATACACACCTAGCCTAACATATCTTAATATTCTATTATATAGCATCTATTATAATACCTCACATATAATACAGGAAATTAATAAATATATGGGGATTAATTTTTTAAATCTCTCATTTTATACTTGTGTTAATACCTGAATAAAAGGATATCAATTAATCTTAAGTGAGAATGAGATTAAAGTGCTTTTAAAGTTATTCTTCTTGTATCTACTACATGCAACAATAAAAGCAAAATAAAACTTGGAGACAAAGAATATTATTCTAATATTTCTATTTCTTGGAGGGCAGTAAATTAGATTGTCTATTATATACAAAGTAACAAATTTTGCTATTTGTTTTCTCTACATAGTTTTGTTTTAAAAATAATAAAAAATTATCTAATAACATATATTAAAATATGCTCAATAAATCAGTTCCTTGTTTATGTTTATGCCTTAAAATAATTCTCATTCCAGTTACTGGCATACTCCCAATTGCATGTTATAGCTTAAACCTTAGTATAATAACTGTGAGACTGTTAGGCAAAGGTCCAAATAAACCTATATTTGCTACTGGAAAGTTCTGAGAAAATTTGAGACTAAATTTCACATTCTCTTTTACATTTAAAATATGGTGCATGTGTAAATGAAGCCCAACAGTTAAACAACTATACTATCAAACACCGTTTTAAAGTGATATTTTAAAAAAACAAACAAAAAAATAAATTAAGGCAAAACTAGAACCCAGATTCTGTCAACTCCTCTGACATCAGTTGTAAAGGTTGAAATCACGTTTCTTACCTAATTTGAGTTTTGCATATGAAATTTTAATTAGGCAGTTTTCATTCAATCTCCTGTCCCCTTTATACTCCTAACTTTATTGAACTTCAGAACTTCCTTTCAACTTTTGCTATCTCTAAGGAAGTTCAATTCTCTGTCAAGAGCAAACTTATTGCCTTTCTTACGTGATTCATTATAAATGATGGGATTCATTTCATACTCTTCTAGATGGCAGGTCCCTGTTTCTCTCAACTCAAGTAGGTTGACTTCACTAGTCTCAAAAGACCATTAATTGGTCTTAAGGGTATTATTATACTACCTTTTATTTATATATAACTTGCTGTCAAAAAAGTCTGGATGTTTAAAGTAAATTTGTTTCAGTTAAAATTATCTTCACAACATTTCAGTGAAGTAGATGGAGGCTTACTATCAGTGCAGAGGTGAAAAACTTGGTTCATTTTTAAATGAAATGCTAGGGCAGAACCCAGAAGGCCAGATCTTCAGATTGTTAAATAGATTATAGATATCCACTTCTTAACATTTTGGCCTTACCTGGAGTTCCCTGATTTTTCAAGTATATAAATTTAAATCTCAGATAAATAATGAATTAATTTTCAGTATAAGTAGATTCCCATTCAGCATCTAGGATATATTAAAAGCACTTCATTAGTTACCTGAAATTCAGCTGTATCTGGGTTTCATGTATCTTATCTGGCAACCCTAAATGCTTCTCCTCTGAGAAGAAAAATATTGACAACACTGTTTTATTTTTAAATGATTTATCTGGCCTAAATAATATTGCAAACTCACATTTCCAAATCTCTATTAAGAGTTAAAGTTAGGAATTTTGCTCAGAATTCCTTTAAAAAAAAATCTCAAATCTTCCAAGCTGAGCTTCTTATAACCAAATGCCTCTCTTTGCAATTGTAATTATTTATTTTAAACATGAAAATAAAATCCAAGAAAGCTTGACCTGTGCCTAACATCAACCCAAAAGGGAGCTAAGGGAAATAGTCAAACAATTTGAAAACTCTTGTAAAATTGAGAACTGCTAGATAAACGGAATATGACATATAGGAAAAAAAATAATGGCACACAAATCTAAGATTGGATATTGAAGGTGAAGATAAGTAGGACATGGCATTAGCATTTGCTTTGCCCATAATTATACTTATCATAAACAGTCTAAGAGGACAACATGCTATTCTTATTCTCCAAATACATGGAGAACCATCAGAAAGACCATTATCAGTGGCTCACAAACAATAGAAAGTGCAATAAGTAGTTCTCTCCGGAAATCTAGGCTCAAAGTCATTTAAAATTATTTTAATGACTAAATGATAGGTGACTAGATAGCATTAAGAACTGTCAACAAGAGTTGCTAAAGAGAAAATATAGAAAAGAGATCTGACTAAATAAATCTCTAAGATCGTCTATACTCTGACAGTCAATTCTTCTAACAAAATGATTTCAAAAGGATCAAAAGTCAGAGCAGAATTTGCACAGAAAAAATTATATAAAAATACTCTGTAGAAATTGTATCATTTGCCAACAGACCCAACCATACTCACTAGTCCAGGGAATCTGCTAACAAATTTGAAAATAGTTATTAATTTTAAAAAATGAGTTACACTATCTTTCTGACTAAACCAATTCTAATATGAGTAGTAAATGGGAAACAATTTGAATCTGCTGTTTTCATGATAATGAAAGGAAGCAATATTAGTGACCACTTAGGTTTGGATTTATCTATTCAGCCTACTTTAAGTCAAAGCTGCTAGTCATAATAACCTTAAATGGTTTTCATGATTTTGGCATAGCCCACTACTTTGCCCACTTTCATAACAAAAATGCGTCTACCTAAATAGGCCAATTTTTTAATATGAGCAATAGTGTATATCCCTTGTCTCCTACATTTGAACAATAAGTTAAAGGAAAATCTGATTGTCTTGAGAAGTGTAGAAAAGTTCTGTAATTCTAGAATTGGCCAAATGAATATAACCCAATAAGCAGCTTGACCACTGCAGATACATGAGAGAATTTAACAACGCAATGCATATCCCCCAAAATTACTTGTAAAAGCAGTGTCTTCTCAGACATTTGTTTTGTACATATTCAGCTGGCCCTTGTTTTAATCTTGATGTGACTTCTAATTACTCTGTTACTGAAGTTCTTTTTTATTTAAAAAAAAAAAGACAATACAAAAGTATTAACCTGCAAAAAAAAAAAATGTTAAGTGGGTATTGTTGTTATATGGGCCACATGTATTCAACTTGTTACTGACCATTATTTTTTATATATTAAAACATCATTATCTGCTCCTTGAAGGTTTTAGTGGTTTCAGAGCTTAGCTTTTAATTCTTAATACTCTAAAGACAACAGGCCTGAAAGGACAGAGCATAAAAGAAACTATTTCATTAAAAGAAAGGACTTCTTAATCCGCATTTGAATTGTGCTCAAAACATATAACTCTTACTAACCTTTAAAAAGTTTCTTTAAGTCCTAGACCTAGCACAAGAATGTAGCAGTCTGAATATCTTTTCTTACTAAGACTTAAGTATATATCTCATACTGGAAAAATAAGGGAATGCACAAATGCTGTACAATGACTTAGAAATATTTCACAGCTTTGGGGTTTTGTTTGCATTTTCCACTTCAACATTCTAGTGCAATGTCTTTGGTGTTCTGACCACTTGTAAAACCCTCAGTCCCTGTCAACTATGACCAGCAATTAAGAATCCTCCTAGCCACTATATACTTAGTCCTTGTTTTCTGTGTTAGCCAAGCAAAAAGATACATCTTTATGTAATAGGTAATCAGTTAGGAATCAATTTAGTGATGTTTTATTTCTTTTATACTGCTCTCAAATAATTTGATTAGCTTTAAAGGAAAAAAGAAAAATTGCTTCTGATTAAAAGTCTAGATTTCACCAAAATTGTTTAAAATGAGGTAAAATTCCTGTATTAACCCCTAAAAATATAATATTTGATCCTCAAACAAAAGCATTGCTTTTCTGTCCAATTTGATGTCTTTTTCATGCTACCTCAGTGATGGGCAAATAATTGGTTGTTCACTTGTGTCCTTGTCTCCCCCGACAGTTCCACAGATGCCCTGAACAATGCTCCAAAGACTGCTTTCAATAGGGGCAAATCCTCATTAATCATTCTTGGCTGACAGCACAAGGGGACACCTGCCTCTGGTGCAAGAGCCCAGCCATAGCTTGTGGGAGCGCAGATTAAAAACGAATCGGTGTGAGGCTACTTTTAACAGGAGTGTGATAAACAGCAACACACATGTGCGCACACACACACACCAAACAAATCCTCTTACGGCATTCCCATTTACTTAATATCTCAAACTGAAGCTGTGGCTCATCAAAACACCATTCTACTCCAGGAAAGTATATATCAGAGAACCAACCACACACAGGGTAATGATAAATAGCTGCTAAATTCTTCATGCCTACATCACCCAATGTTAGCATTAAATACTGATGAACTGTCACATAATTTTCATTTAGAAATGATTGCAGTTTCAGCTTCCTATCTTATGGTGCTCATAAATATTTCCCCTACTATATTTCACAAGTAGAATGTATGAAAAACACAAATTTTTTGAGCAAGAGCTCTTGCACTTACGTGATTGCCTTATTTTATTAAAATAATAAATATGACTATTTTGAAGAAAGGGTTAAAAAGAATCTTGGAAATACCTCCAGGAAATTAAGTATATTGTTATGTACTGTTAAAGCTACTATAACTTGCTTTTTAAATGAAGTGCTCTTTAACTTCACAGAATACAAGAGTTTTCTTTCACTTGTCACTATTTTCCTAATTGCACCAACTTGGAAGATCAAAAATAGTGAATCCCAATTTGTAGCTTTTGTCTTAAGCAAAATATGTTTATAAAGCATCAGAGCATAAAAAGACATGTAGCTAGAATACTTGGGAGATTTAGGGAAAACAATATTTTGATGATTTTAAAAAAAAAAGAAGTTATAAGCAAGCTAAAACACTTGTAAAGAAAACTGACAAAAGAATATAATGATTAATAAAGTCAGTGTTTATAATTCTCACTTTATAAAAATTAATAATAAATTTACTCATCAATCAGAGATTAATTATAACATTATAAAGTTAAAACTGAAAAGGTAAATATACTGAATGCAATACAATTTATAATTTCATGCTGGAGATTTTCGATTTGAAAATACAATCAGTTTTTGAAGTTATAGTTTTAAAAATGTATACAAATACACAGTGCTACATATTGCATAGAAGTTAAAGGTCCTCAATGTGAAAATCTGCTTGCATTTAGTTTGGATATTTAGAATGATTCAGATTTTAATCTTCAGAGGTTTTTAACAGATAAATTATGCTGTCAAAATTGTGCTTTCAAGTCATTATAATATCTCTTAATCTAATTATTTACAAAAGAATTTTAAAAGAAAGTATATGAAGCTGAAGATGGAAGAGTGGATTAAATTCTGTGAGACAATATTTTAATGATCAGCGGAGCATACAATGGTAGTAAATACTATTTGCTACTATTTATTTATTTATTTATTTTTTTATTTGCTACTATTTAAATGCTATGCTAGAGACACTTCCAATGTCTCCCAGAGGAATCCAAGATATCTTTCTCTTCCATTTTGCTAGAGCCTGTCCCCATTGTAAGGATATAGCTGCCAGGCAGTGGAGCTCTTTTCCAAAAGTCATGCTTCTGTCCTTTGCAGATGCTGTGGTAACATCTCACAACCAAGGATTCCAAATCTATTTGGAATGTAGTACACTTGAATAATCAAGCACAGTATATCCATAACCTATTTAAAAACCCTCCTGTACCTGTCATTTAAGTCAAGACTAAGAATTATGGCATTCTACTCTTCATTGAGAAATATGAAAACACAACCTAAAGGGTCATTCAGCTCCTTCTAGTGAAAGCTTAGGAATAAGAAGCTGCCTCTCATACAGAAAATACAATTAAGGCAGTAAGGCAGCGGGAAAGGAGAGAGGGAAGGAAGGGGGAGAGGGAGAGAGGGGAAAAGGGAAGCTAACTATAAACTTCCTTGCATTCACAATCTTAGGGTAGTCTGTAGTCCACGCCTTTTTTTATTCTTTTTCCACACACAATTTCAATTTTTCCCACTCACAGGACAAAAGGATAAATAGGCATTTTCTGTGTGTGACTACCTCATTTAATTCTCACAACATTCCTTAAAGAAGATATCATATCTTCCATTCTGCAAGTGAGAAAATTGAGAATCAAGGAGGTTAAAAAATATGTTTAAGTCACAAAGCCAAAGAAAAAAGTTTTCAAATATGATCTGCCTTCCTCCAAAGCACACATCCTTTCCATAAAACGACATTGTGGCATTCTAAATCTCTGGAATTGAATCTAAAAACCTTCATCTCTCCACTAAGGCATATCCTAAAATTTGTCACATTTTGCCCATCTTACTTGGTTTTCATGTGTCCTTAATGCCATCCCACTCATGCTCAACCAGCTCCTTTCCATTTATTCTTTATATCTCAAAATTGTGTCTCCTCACCAGAATTATTTTCTCCTTGCAATTGCTTTTAAAGCATCATTAATCAACCTCTGCATTACAGTATTCTGCAAAATATTAATAGATTGACTGTAATTATCTGTTGACCTATCTTTATTCTTATCTAGCCTCCACTCCCAGAGATTGGTGGCAACATCTTAACACTGTTTCCATCAGCATGACTAACAACTACGTCTTAAATGAATAATTGAATGAATGAGCAAAGAATGAAAGATTATATAGATGACTACTGTAAATAGACTATTAAAGATTTAACTAAGTTTGTGAAAAATAAGTGGAACAAAATAATTCTAAAACTCCAAGGGAAAAAAATCAAGATTTGCCTTCAAAATTCAAAATAAAAATGTTTGTTTTCTTATGTTCTAAAATGCTCCAGAAAAATGGTGGATGTGTATGTTACCTTTGACTACTGATATGTTGATAAAGAAGACTTAAAATTCAGATTTAAATAATAATTCAAAAATAAGCTATATTTATGAAACAAATAAAAATTTTGTAATTATCATTTAAACTGTGAATACAGCTTCCTTCCAAATTTATATTTTTTTTTCTGTTTAGTGACAGACATTTTACAAGCACCAGGAGCATCTTTTTATTTAAGACTGAACAGGTATATATATATATATATATATATATATATGGTTTCAAATGTTTTTTAATTAAGACATATTATGTTACAGGTGTACAACACAGTGATTCACAATTTAAGAGCTACATATTTATAACTATTATACAAGAGCATCTTGTTTTAAACTTTATTTCAGTTAATGAAAGAAACCTGAGGCAAAGTTTTCCTTAATTATTTTTCAAAGAATAGAATACGCATTAGATAACTTTCATTACTTATTGCATAACTTCATATGTAGCAGTACATTGTTATTTCTGATTAAAAAAACAAGAAATACAATGTTAAGACTTATTTTTAAAAGATATGCTGAAACCAAATCTAGTCCTCTCAAAAATAACAGTGTGTTACATATCATCTTACATTGAACACTTAAGATTTTCACATTGAAACACATCTATCTAATTTTGAGAATAGAGTTTAGAGCTATAAAAACATAAATGATAATTTATTTATTTCCTTTATTCTATGTATTTGGGGGAAAAAGTCTAAAGAAGTTTAATTATTTATTCTAGGTTTTAGAAAAGGCAGAGGAACCAGAGATCAAATAGCCAACATCCGCTGGATCATCGAAAAAGCAAGAGAATACCAGAAAAACTTCTATTTCTGCTTTATTGACTATACCAAAGTCTTTGACTATGTGGATCACAATAAACTGGAAAATTCTTAAAGAGATGGGACTATCAGACCACCTGACCTGGCTCTTGAGAAACCTGTATGCAGGTCAGGAAGCAACCGATAGAACTGGACATGGAACAACAGACTGGCTCCAAATAGGAAAAGGAGTACTTCAAGGCTGTATATTGTTACCCTGCTTATTTACCTTATATGCAGAGGACATCATGAGAAACGCTGGGCTGGAAGAAGCACAAGCTGGCATCAAGATTACCAGAAAAAATATCAATAACCTCAGAAATTAAGATGACATCACCCTTAGGGCAGAAAGTGAAGAAGAACTAAAGAGCCTCTTGATGAAAGTGAAAGAGGAGAGCGAAAAAGTTGGCTTAAAGCTCAACATTCAGAAAACTAAGATCATGGCATCCATCCCATCACTTCATGGCAGATAGATGGGGACACAGTGGCTGACTTTATTTTTCTGGGCTCCAAAATCACTGCAGATGGTGATTGTTGCCATGAAATTAAAAGACGCTTACTCCTTGGAAGGACAGTTATGACCAACCTAGACAGCATATTGAAAAGCAGAGACATTACTTTGCCAACAAAGGTCCGTCTAGTCAAGGCTATGGTTTTTCCAGTAGTCATGTATGGATGTGAGAGTTGGACTATAAAGAAACCTGAGTGCCAAAGAATTGATGCTTTTGAACTGTGGTATTGGGGAAGACTCTTGAGAGTCCCTTGGACTGCAAGGAGATCCAGCCAGTCCATCCTAAAGGATATCAGTCCTGGGTGTTCATTGGAAGGACTGATGTTGAAGCTGAAACTCCAATACTTTGGCCACCTCATGCTAAGAGCTGACTCATTGTCAAAGACCCTGATGCTGGGAAAGATTGAAGGCAGGAGGAGAAAGGGACAACAGAAGATGAGATGGCTGGATGGCATTACGACTTGATGGACACAGGTTTCGGTGGACTCCGTGAGTTGGTGATGGACAGGGAGGCCTGGTATGCTGCAGTTCATGGGGTTGCAAAGAGTTGGACACAACTGAGCAACTGAACTGAATTGAACTGAACTGATGTGTACAAGGAATATTAAAAGCTATGCTCCATCTCCAAGCCCAGTGATAATCCCACAGAACATGCTATATATTATTACATGATATATATACTAAGGATTGGCAAACAACAGTCTGACAAAAGAGAGAAATCTTCATAATAGAGAGCAAAATAAAGGTATCTATTAGAAGAAAAAAAAAGTAATCTCTGAATAGAGGGCAGAGACAATGGGAGGTAGGAAAAGTCAAAGAAATTTAAGAAATAACCCGGATGACCCAGAGAGTGGGAATCAGGAGGGAGGAGGGAGGGGGGTTCTGGAAGGGGAACATATGTATACCCATGGCAGATTCATGTCAATGTATGGCAAAACCAACACAATAATGTAAAGAGAATTTTTTAAAAATAAATGAATTAATTTAAAAAATAAATAAAATTATTAAATAAGATTTTAAAAAAGAAATAAAGTTTACAAAGCTAAAAAAGAAATAAGTCTTCAGAATTAAAGTACTTGATATGTGTCAAGTGAGCTTCCCTGATATTCAGCTGATAAAGAATTCACCTGTAATGCAGGAGACTCTGGTTTGATTTCTGGGTCAGGAAGATCCCGTGGAGAAGGGATAGGCTACCCACTCCAGTTTTCATGGGCTTCCCTGGTGACTCAGATTGTAAAGAATTCCCCAGCAACACAGGAGACCTGGGTTTGATCCCTGGGTTGGGAAGATCCCCTGAAGGAGGGAATGGCAACCCACTCCAGAATTCTTGCCTGGAGAATCCCCATGGACAGAGGAGCCTGATGGGCTATAGTCCATGAGTTTGCAAAGTGTTGGACATGACTGAGCAAGTAAGTACATGTATCAAGTAGAGTGGCAGGAGTGGGGAGTACACACTTTTCTTAGATTCTAGTTAAATTGCAATATTCTGAAGACAAGAGAAAAAACACCTTAAATCTTTCAGAGAGTAAAATATATTTAATAAGCAATGAGATTCACAATGATATAAAACATTTTATATTAACCATAAATTACATTAGAAGACAGTAAATGCCTTCAAAGTTCTGAGAGAAAATTATTTTGATCCTATAATTCTATACCTAATCTCTCAATCAGTTGTCAAACCAAAATAAAATATTTTTAGATCAGCATAAACAAGAAAATATATCACCTATAATGAAACATTTTCAAGTGTGTTTTCCAGGAAAACAAAAATGAGAAGGCTAAAGAGGCTGGTGACAAACGGTATAAGAAAACATTGCATTTAACTATAATCAAGAAGTAGTGAAGAACATTTTATATAACTTAACATTCTAATTAATGTCCTGGACCCTTTTTAGACATTGTCTTCTCTGTGGGTCTAGGCCCAATGTTGTTGTTTAGTCACTAAGTTGTTTCTGACTCTTCCACTCTACAGACTATAGTCTGCCAGATTCCTCTGTCCATGGGATCTAACATTGAATAACTGTTATATAAGCATAAAACTATAAATGCCACTTATATTGAAGATAATATGTAGATTCAAGCTACAGTTAAGTTTGGAGGAATTAATTATATATAGTTAGAGATCAAAGTTTGGCAATGTGAAATAACTATATTTTAAAATTATAACTTAAAACTTTAGCTATTAAAAGCAGAAGGGGAAGGGAGAGCTAGTATACTAAATTCTTTATTTCTAATAGAGATTCAAAAATACTAACAAAATATGATAAAAAAGAAATTTATGAATAATATTTTAAAATATAATGGCAACCATCAAATAATTTAAAAGTGAAAATTAAGAATCTTTGTTTCTGAAAATTAGAGGCCTAGAGAAGCTGACTTTTACTGTTTAGATTCTTCTGAACCATTTGAATTATTTTCACCATCTGCAAATATTAATTTATTAAAAATATTTTACTGAAGGCACAAAGCAGAAAGTCAAAGTATAATATGTTGGCATCACTGTGCTTATCTTGCTTCTGATATCTTACTAAAACTGGGTAGAGTAGCAGCCCTCAGAGTTCAGACCTTTGGAAAAAAGGTGTCATAACTAGAACTAAACTTAAAATTTTAAATTGGTGATTTAAACCAATGCAGATATAGTTAAAATATAACAAAGAGTGCAATGGTAAAAATGCACCTTCATTAGATGTGTGATAATTGTCTATGAAACAAGCAGTGTGCTGCACCAGATTTTAAAAGGTACCTAAAATATGGATCTCACTTTTACTGGGAAATATGATAAACTATATGATAAATATCTACTCATTCACTTAACAAATTTTTATTAAGCACGTAGTATACTCCATGAACATACTCATTTGTAAAGTAACAAAACTAGAGCATCACTCTTAAATATCTACTGAATGTTACTGAACTTAAACACTGAATTCTCCACCTTAACTAAGTCAATAGAGGATTTCTTTGTTATGAAGCCCTAATTCTAATTTTGCTTTATAATTCAAAAGACAAGCTAGAATTCAGTATACATAGTTTATTCATTCCCCTTTTACTCATATCTACTCTACCAAATATCTACTTTCAGATGCCTAGTAAACTGATTCTAGTCATCCATTGTTGACTTGCCTCAGTATGTCTCATTCATTCATTCATTGATCCAGAAAATACTTAGTACATATTAACTCTGCACCAGGCATAGTTCCGTGCTCTGGAAATACAGCAGTAAAAGAAGAACGCCGAAGCCCTTGTGGAGTTTATATTCAGAACTTACCTCCTATTTAAAAAATAAAACTTCATTCCTTTAGTATCCTTGTTCAAATCATGCATTTGAGGAATGTTAATGGCCACAGAATTATTATGTAACAAATTATCATATTTTTACAAAGAAGGAAAATGAGATTAGGAGAGAATGAACAATTGGCCTAAAATCAAATAGAAGCAGACTTCTTGACTAGAAGTGGAAGAGAGACTTACTTTGGTCTCCTTGAGATTAGTGGGAAATCCAGTCTTTAAATTGTAAAATATATTTTCTGTACATTATCAAAGGAAAGTTAAAATTACGTATACATAGTATACTAGTATGCCATAGTGCCCTGAAATGTGTAGTGTATGGAAATCCCTATAAATTTTATCTTAAAAATCTAGAAATGAAAAAGGTAATTAAGACTTCAGTCACATTAAAGTGGCTTTTTTTTTTTGCCTAGGTTAAATAATATTAGAGCAATTAGCATGTCAGAGTTTTTCAGATACTTTTTTTTTATATTTCTTACTTATATTCCCTAAAGTAAAGGGAATAATTAACTGAAATCCAATTAGTGTAGACTTAGAACACCTGTTTCTGAAATCCTTTGAATAACTATCATATTATTATTTTTTTCTTAGTCTTTGTTTTAAGATGAAACACACATCCCTATCCAGTTGCTCTTAGGAGCTGGGAGATTTGCATATCACATGGAAGAAAAGTACCTGTTTGTAAAAGAAACTAAAAAGATTATAAAGACCAAAAGAGTTGTGGATATATTAGAGCAGCTACTGTTTCTTAACCCTCTTTTGACCAAACACAAATTTGTAAAATGTCATTCAGAGCTGAAGAGGATGATATAGATTCCATTTTTTAAATAGCCATAATAAAATCATGTTGTGTGAAATGCACACAAAAGAAGGAAATAAACACTTCTATTGGAGGAAATACTTGATATCTTATTTTTCAAATAATAGTGGCAAGAAATACACGTTTCATTATGATAGGAGAAATAGTAAATTATGGTAATTTTTAGAGATCAAAAAGGTGTCAAAGCAGAATAAATATCTAACTGAAAAAGGCATTACAAATAGGAAAAGATATAAGGAGAAGGAAGAGGCAAAAGAATAAGTATAAAATACATCTGTCATTTCAGTAAATGCCAGGCAAAATTTTTTCATTAAACAAGAACATCTGATCAAGTTTTAAAGCAAAATCCAGTTATATGCTGGAAACCAAAAAATCTTACAGACTTAGAAATTAAAAGTTCATTTCTCACTATTCTTGGAATCAATTGAAAAAGAAATCAAAGAGAAAGTACAAACTGTTTAAGAAGCAATGCAAAAGAGAATGGTTTATAATGAAAATATGAACAGCAATGGTAACTTTTCAATAAGAAAGTTAGGCGGATGAAAGATTCTGAGAAGTAATGGAACTGCCATCCCTCCTCTGTGACTTTGAGAAGTTACCTCTATTTCCAGTGGCCATTTTAAGAAGTTTATTCACCTTATTCAAGTACCCTCACCTCAGGATCCACAGTTGCAAATTCAGTATATGACCCTGTAGACGATCACCTTCTGTCTTCCCTTTAGCTAAATTTTTTTTGATCACTGCATTTATCATTCACCTTCATAAGATATGGATTAAAAAAAAGACTGAAAAACAAGCTATAAGAATGTTCATTTCTCTAACTGTTCATAATTCCAGAATAAAATGATGTGGGAATGACTTAAAAGGAACTTAAAAGGAATTCATTTTGGAATATGATTATTTGGTATCAATAATACTAAATAGCTTTCTTTTAGATCTCTTTGTACACTCTTTTTTAAAATCTAAGAAAATATTCCTTTGAAAGAAATTATACAGAAATGTGAATCAAAGCATGTGCCAAAATACAGATGAAGATGATACAATAAAGCTTAAATTAATGTTTGTTCTATGTAAGATAGCCAGAAGACATTGAACTTAAATGATTTTCTAAAAATCTGGCACCTTTCAGAACCATATTTTCCAATCACATATAATGCAAGCCAGATATATAATTTTAAATTCTCCAGTAGCCACATGAAAATAAATTTTTAAAAAGGTGACATTAATTTTAATTATAATTGTATTGAAGCTACTATATCTCAAATATCATTTCAAGATATAATTTATATAAGTGACTCATGAGATACTGTTCATCCTTTTTATAATACATCTTCAAAATTCAGTGTATATTTTACTTAAAGCACATCTCACTTTGGAAAAGTTGCATTTCAGTGCTAAGCAGTCATATGAGATGATCATATTCATATTGAATAGCAATAATTGTACACACAGGAGAACACTCAGAAATCCAGAGACCCAGTAGTAATTTCCAGGTCCACTCCTTTTGTCTTATTGGTAGATCATTTAAAATTCTATTTAGCAAAAGAAGATCACTTAGTGAACACAAACTATTGAACTCTAATTAGATTCTACTGTAGCCAAAGGTTTCCCGGCCCTTGCAGAGTTCCCAACCAAAATACATAAATAAAAACAGGAGAGAAAAAAGTTCCAAATAAGAAGCAAAAGTCTATTTAAAGAACAAGTTCACAATGCAATGTTTAGAGTCTAATTTTAAGTTATCTTACCTGAGGGAATTTACACTGATACAATTATAGAAAAATTACATGTAATTTATTTATGCAGTGGTTACTGATCTACAGTTTTCAATCAGACTGGCATTTTTAAGAATCTTTAGTAGAGAAAAAAGTACCTTTAACAGTGACATTCTACATAGTCTGATCTATTTCTTTATATTTATTTTTCCTTAAATCTCATTAATTATATTTTCATTTAGGTGATTCTAATGTAAGGCCTAATGTTTTATTAAAAAATTTCTTATTGAAATTCCTTTCTGTAAATTAGTGTTAATTTGATTTCTTCAGGTTGGCTTGAGGTAATCAACCTAAAAATCTAATTTATAGAACAGTAACACATGAAATGCACGTGGTGGGGTCTTGTTTTATCTTCTTGTATGTTGATTTATCCACAGACTCACTGGACTGCTATATGATAATGAGTCTTTTTCCTGACACTTTCTCCTTCACCTTTGAGCATACACTCCATGCTTTTATTCTCTTTGGTCGGAATTTTACCATTATTCAGATACAATTCTTAATCCAAAACCCTTGTTAGTCTTGAATCCGTATCATGATTATTTCTAGTTAACTGCTTGGTGACACGTCTTATACCAAGTCAAATATTTAAAAAATTACTGATAATAAAATTAGCCAGTCTGAATTGTAAGTTTATAACAGAAACAAGCCTATTTCTAACTGTGCATGTGACAAAAAATAAGGCCATGGTGAAAGAAAAGAAAATATACTTTAAAATATATTTTAAAAATATACTTTAAAATATACTTTAAAATATTCCATAAATGATAATAGTTTAAAAGATTTTAAACTTTATGATTCATTTGAGAATTTTAGTTGTGGTTGAATTTAATAGTCTGAATATATACTTACATACTCTGCTACAATTTTTCATTCATGGATACACTCCCATTGCATAGAATATATTAAGAAGATATTACAAATAGAACAACTTGACTAATTCACTGCTCATTATATCTATGTAAACTTTATAAAGAATCTTGTCTTGGCTCATTTCCATACATTTTTATTTTGCCACATGTTCAAATTCACTAAAAAGTAAAGTATGAATTTTAATGCCCTACAACAATATTTTGACTGCATTCATATTTAAAGAGAAAAGCATTCATTGAAAGAATAATAAGCATATATTTTTTTCTCACCAAAGGGAAAATATAAATGGAAATGAATAGGATGAAATAAATGTTTGTTAATTACATACATTTTCCCAGCTGTTGAAACCAATGCATATACTCAAAAGATATTGACTTCACAAAATAAACATCTTTTTAAAAAAAATCTTATTTCAAAATGGGAAAATGTGCTATTTATTCTAGAAAATTATTATAATGGATGTTATACCCACAGAAACTTTGGGAGAGTGGAGGGAAAATATTAATAAAGTCCTCTGGGTGAAGAAAGAGGACACAAGGTAAGAAGATCTGACAGGACCGAAAGCCTGGTGGGCAGGTTACAGAGTAGAAAGAAGGGTCAGATGCACAAAGAGGAGGCAAGGCAAGCTGGGGTAAAAAGCCAATTAGTGGATTAAAGGGTACGAATCCGAGTTCTAAAACACAGGGGTGATAATATAGGCAGCTTGGGAGAGGATTAAAATAAAGAAGTGATAACAGTATTCAGTTGAGAGGGAAGGCTGTCAAAAATGTAAATAGGGGAAAGAAAGGTAAAACAATGAAAACAATGACATTTACTCAAGGGTTATAGTAGCAGAAACTCAAAGGGGTAAATGCAATGGTTTTAGCTCTAAGTGTTCTGAAATCATTAACAGAGGACCAAGGCAGATGGAAAATTTGGTCCCAATTACAGGAAATCAAATGAACTGCAAAGGAGAAGAGGGAAATAACCCATTTCATTTCCCTGTTGATTTTCTTGAATATATCATATTAGACAATAAAAGCCTGCCATCCACAGATAGATTATTACTAGAATGGCACTGTATTTTTTAGAACAAATATTAAAGATAAATCTGATGTTTGACAGGTCTTAAGAATGTGATATTTCAGAGGGTATCACTAAAGCTAGTGTTAAGAGTTTTCAATTGCTAATTTTTTACTTAAATGTTTATATAACCCAGCTTATATTCATATTACTTCATTAAAGTATTTTGTTAACAGTTCTTGAAATGAAAGTTCATTAACTTAGGGAAAATTTTGCCCTTTGATTAATTTTTAATACATAATTAAGTTGATGCTTTATTAGTATATACTAATGCTAATAAAATTTTAAAAGTCTATTATGGGTATCATATTAAATTTCAATGTATGGCACTTTTTAACCACATATTACAAAGAGATATGTCTCCACCAATTATTCCATCAAAAATTGGCACAAAATACTCAAAAGAAAAGTGAAAATTTATAATTAGAATTTTCACTCTCGTTCTGACTACAAATAACTCATTCAAATAACTTTTTATAACAAAAAATGCTTTTATTCAATGAAGATTCTGATTATTGGTAAAACATCATATTTTTCAATTAAAATACAAAATGAGTGATTTAGAAAAGTTTAGTGAAGATAGATGGGACAAATTGTGATAAGGACAACACATGAGTTTAAAATATTTAAAGCTATTATGTAGTGTATATTAAGATAGCTGTCTTATACAAGTGAAAATTGAAATTTCATCTTAATAACAAGTTGCTTGTAATTAAAATGAAAATGTACTATGATTTAAAAGTTTTCTGACCAGCACCTCCTAAAGCAGACTCTCATAAAGTATGATTGAGACCCACACATGGACATAGAAAAATTAAGCTAAAAACAAACTAAACTGAAAGCTGACACCAAGACCACATCATAGAATGTCAAAGCTACACTTCATGAACTGGTAGTAAATGGAAAAAAATGTGAAATTTGTGTGTGTGTGTGTGCCTCTCCTGACTCAGGAACCTAGGCACTATGCAATAAGAAAACTAGGGAAAATGTTGCTACTCTCAAAGTACACATCTTTGGAGCTGAAAGAATTTCCCAACAAATTAAATAAGAGAAACATTTTTATTTCTCATGATGTTCTACCTTTCTCAAAAAATGTGTTTCCTAGAACAGAGTTTAAGGTCATAATAACCAGTGCACATTTTCATAAGTTTGGATTGCAATAATGTTTTCAAAAACCTTATAAGATATCAGATGAAAATAACAAAGGACTAACTACAATGGAACAAACAATCAAACCGGCCTCGGACTTCTCCTTTATAACATTAGGTGCCAGAAGGAACTGGCAACAATAGCTGATTTTTGAGATGAAAATGTGGTAATCCAACAATTCAGTCTCACACTAAATTGTATTTTATGTGTCAAAGCATGTGACAATTACTCTCAGAATGGAAAAAAATTCTATGTATTATTAAAAAAATTATTGAGGACATATTCCAAAAGACCAAGAAATGAGAGATTAGAATTAAAATTTTTCCCTGGTGATCCAGCCATTAAGAATCTGTCTTCCAATGTAGGAGACTTTCCTGGTGATTCAGTGGTTAAGAATCTGTCTTCCAATGCAGGGCACATGGGTTCAGTCCCTGGCTGCGAAACAGAAATCCCACATGTCTTGCGGCAACTAAGCCCATGTACCACAACTAGAGAAGCTGGTGTGCCACAATGTTTGGCTGATGCAGCCAAATAAATAAAATTAAATTTAAAAGAATTTAAGAGGAAAAAAAAAGAGTAAAATTTCAATAATACTCTCTAAAACTCAATTACTAAAAAACATCCACATGCTGGACATATTACAACAAACACATTCTATAATACAGTAATAAGCTCACAAATAATTAGAGAAAATCTTTAGATATTAAGAAAAATAAAGAATGGAAATTTAAAAATGGGTGAATTTTGCTTTGGGGCAAAACTGATCCAAGGAAACAGAGTTCCAGAGTAAAATATACATACATATATATATATATATATATAAAATCTCCCCTGAGAATGTGTGGTCTTAGGCCTGTTTACATAAGGGTTTACATAAGGGTCTATGGTTCAAATTCATATCCTAGCTAATCTATTAATAAAAGTAAGGAAGCATAAATACACAGAATAAACTACAGAAGGCAACCATTTGAAATAACAAACTAAAAATCACAAGTTATTACTTTGCAAAACTCTATGCAAATAAACATGAAAATCCAGAAGAAGTGGGTAATTCCCCAAGGAAACATAATTTACCAAATTGATATTTACCAGATGTAGAGATAGAGATAGAGATATATATCCTAAAGCCAATATCTAACATAATTGAATCAATGTGCTGCTGTGATGGGCTGTGCTTAGTTGTTCAGTCGTGTCCAACTCATTGTGAGTCCATGGACTGTAGCCTGCCAGGCTCCTCTGTCCATGGGGATTTTCCAGGCAAGAACACTGGAGTGTGTTGCCATGCCTTCCTCCAGGGGATCTTCCAACCCAGAGATCAAACCCAGGCCTCCTGCATTGCAGGCAGATTCTTTACCATCTGAGCCACCAGGGAAGTCCAAGAACACTGGAGTGGGTAGCCTATCCCTTCCCCAGAGGAACTTCCTGACTGAGGAGTTGAACCGGTGTCTCTGCATTGCAGGCGCATTCTTTACCAGCTGAGCTACCAGGGAAGCCCAAATGAATCAATAGGAAACACTAAAGATATTTCCTCTATTTATGATCAAGAACAGGACAAAAAATTTCACTATCTCTAGTTATAACCTTGCATTTGAGGTATTAATTAAATCAGAAAAGAAACTATAATATTTTCATTTGTCTTTAGGTATTTTTCTTCTTCTTTGCTTTCTTCAGTGTTTAATAGTACATTGTTTAGACTCCAAGTGTTTGTGAGTTTTGCAGGTTCTTTCCCTTGCAGTTGGTTTCTAAGCTAACAGTGCTGTGGTCAGAAAAGACACGTGCTATGATTTCAAGCCTCTTAAATTTACTGAGACGTCTCCTGTGGTCTTCTTTCATTTTATCTATCCTGGAGAACGTTCTTCGTGCACTGGAAAAGAATGTGTATTCTATTGCTTTTGGATGAAATGTTCCACATATTTCTGTTAATTTCATCTGGTCTAATGTGTAGTTTAAGTCCAGTGTTCTCTTACTGATTTTCTGGCTGGATTATCTGTCCATTGATGTAAGTGGGATTTTAAAGTTTGCTATTATTATTGTGTTACTATCAATTTCTCCTTTTATATCTGTTAATATTTACTTCACATATTTAGGTGCTCCTATGTTCGGTTCAGTTCAGTCACTCAGTCACGTCTGACTCTTTGTGACCCCATGGACTGCAGCACACCAGGCCTCCCTGTCCATCATCAACTCCCGGAGTTTACCCAAACTCATGTCCACTGAGTCAGTGATGCCATCCAATCATTTCATCCTCTGTCCCCTTCTCCTCCCACCTTCAGTCTTTCCCAGCATCAGGGTCTTTTCCAATGAGTCAGCTCTTCAGATGGCCAAAGTATTGGAGTTTCAGCTTCAACATCAGTCCATATATATTTAAAATTTTCTTTTCAACTGATCCCTTGATCATTAATGTAATATTCTTCTTTTTTTTTTTAAATTTTTATTTATTTATTTTTATTATTGTTTTAGCCATACATTGTTATGATATCACCATGGGTTTACATATGCTTCCCCTCCGGGTCCCCCCTCCCTCCTCCCTCCCCCCCCGGGAAATCTCGCTGCACCAGTCCCGAGCATCAATCCTGGGCTGGCGATTGATTAGACACATGACAATTAACATGCTTCAATGCCCTTCTCCCATCTCATCCCACCCTTACCCTCATCCACAAAGTCCCCAAGTCTATTTTATACATCTGCGTTCCTTTTGTTGTCTCCCATGTTGGGTTCTCATTACTGTCTTTCTAAATTCCATATATATGTGTTAATATACTGTATTGTTGTTTTTGCTTCTGGCTTACTTCACTCTGGATAATGGGCTCCAGTTTCGTCCATCTGAGTAGAATTGCTTCAAATGAATTTTTTTTTAATGCTGAGTAATATTCCATTGTGTATATATACCACAGCTTTCTTATCCATTCGTCAGTTGATGGGCATCTAGGTTGCTTCCATGTCCTGGCTATTGTAAACAATGCAGCGATGAACATTGGGGTGCACGTGGCTCTTTCAATTCTGGTTTCCTTGGTGTATATGCCCAGCAGTGGGATTGCCGGGTCATATGGCAGGTCTATTTGCAGCTTTTTAAGGAACCTCCACACTGTTTTCCATAGTGGCTGTACTAGTTTGCATTCCCACCAACAGTGTAAGAGGGTTCCCTTTTCTCCACATCCTCTCCAGCATTTATTGCTTGTAGACTTTTGGATGGCAGCCATTCTGACTGGTGTAAAGTGGTACCTCATTGTGGTTTTGATTTGCATTTCTCTGATAATGAGTGATGTTGAGCATCTTTTCATGTGTTTGTTAGCCATTTTTATATCTTCCTTGGAGAAATGTCTGTTAAGTTCTTTGGCCCACTTTTTAATTGGGTTGTTTATTTTTCTAGAATGGAGCTGCAGGAGTTGTTTGTAAATTTTTGAGATTAATTGTTTGTCTGTTGCTTCATTGGCTATTATTTTCTCCCATTCTGAAGGCTGTCTTTTCACCTTGCTTATAGTTTCCTTTGTTGTGCAAAAGCTTTTAATTTTAATTAGGTCCCATTTGTTTATTCCTGTTTTTATTTCCAATATTCTGGGAGGTGGGTCATGGAGTATCCCGCTTTGGATTATAGCAGAGAGTGTTTTGCCTATGTTATCCTCTAGGAGTTTTATAGTTTCTGGTCTTATGCTTAGATCTTTGATCCATTTTGAGTTTATCTTTGTGTATGGTGTTAGAAAGTGCTCTAGTTTCATTCTTCTACAAGTGGCTGTCCAGTTTTCCCAGCACCACTTGTTAAAGAGGTTGTCTTTTCTCCATTGTATATTCTTGCCTCCTTTGTCAAAGATAAGGTGTCCATAGAATTACCTTAAATGTAAACGGGCTGAATGCCCCAACCAAAAGGCAAAGATTGGCCGATTGGATACAGAAACAAGACCCCTATATATGTTGTCTACAAGAGACCCACCTCAAACCTAGGGACACATATAGACTGAAAGTTAAAGGCTGGAAAAAGATATTCCATGCAAATAAAGACCAAAAGAAAGCAGGAGTGGCAATACTCATATCTGATAAAGTAGACTTTAAAATAAAGGCAGTGAAAAGAGATAAAGATGTAATATTCTTCTTTGTCACTTGTTATAGTCTTTGTTTTAAACTTTATTTTGTCTGCTGTAACAATTGAGACTCCAGCTTTCTTTGGATTTCCATTTTCATGGAATACCTTCTTCTATCTTCTCACTCTCAGTCTGTGTGTGTCTTTATATCTTGAGCGAGTCTCTCTTCTCTTCGTGCACTTCGTGTGATTTCAAGCCTATTTTTGGTATTATTTTTAATCCCTTCTCTTTTTTGTATGTATGTCTATTATAGATTTTTTTATTACCACAAGTATATGTATATATGAATGACTATTTTAAGATGCTTATCTCTTAAGTTAAAATACATTTTAACAAACCTGAATTTTTACACTCATCATATTTGCTATTTTTGACATCATATTTTTCATCTCTTTGTTTTGTGTGTACATTAAATGCTTGTTGTAGATATAGGTGATTTTACAACCTTAATCTTTAACCTTCCTACTGGTTTTATACATGGTTAATTTACTACCTTTACTGTGTATTTTCCTGTACCAGTGATATTTTTCCTTTTGTAATTTTCATATTTCTAGTTGTGATCATTTCTTTTTTCCTTTAGAGAAATCCCTTTAATATTTATTTTAAAATTGGTTTGCTGGTGCTAAACTCTTTTAACTTTTGCTTTTCTGTAAAACTTTTGATCTCTCCATCAAATCTGAACGAAAATCTTGCCAGGTAGATTATTCTTGCTTATAGGTTCCTTCCCTTTCATCACTTTTAATACATTGTGCCATTCCCTTCTGACCAGCAGAGTTTCTGCTGAAAACTGAGCTGATAGTCTTAGGGGAGTTCACGTGCATGTAACTTATTGCTTTTCCATTGCTGCTTTAAATATTCTTTCTTTATTTTTGCCACTTTAATTACAATCTGTCTTTGTATGGTATTTGTTGGATTGATATTGTTTGGGACTCTCTGTGCTTCCTGGACCTGGATGTCTGTTTCCTTTCTTAAGTTAGGGTAGTTTTCAGGTGCTGTACTTCAAACATTTCCTCTGCCCTATTCTCTTTCTTTCCTCTTTCCAGCACTCCTATAAATGTGAATGTTAGTACAACTGATTTTGGCTCTTGAACTGTCCTTATTTCTTTTTGTTCCTTTTCTTTTCTTTCTTCAACCCCAGTGACTTCCATAACTCTGTCTTTCAGCTTGCTGATCTGTTCCTCAGTATCATCTAATCTGAGGCTTCCCAGGTCACTTAGTGGTAAAAATAAATCCTTCTGCTAATGCAAGAGATACAGGTACAATCCCCAGGCTGGACAGATCCCCTGGAGAAGGAAATGGCAACCCACTTCAGTATTCTTGCCTGAGAAATCCCATGGACAGGGGAGTTTGGTGGGCTACACTCCACAGAGATCACAAAAAAGATACAACTTAATGACTAAATAACAATTAAAATACATAGTGTATATTATTATAGTATATATATATATAAAATTAAATAGTATATTAATATAAACATAATTACTCATGTTTAATAAATTTAATTTTAAAACATGTTGATAAATCATATATTAATAAATGTGTGTGCTAGCTACTCAGTCATGTCTGCCTTTTTGTGACCCTATGGACTGTAGCTCACTGGGCTCCTCTGTCCATGGAATTTTCCAGACAAGAATACTGGAGTGGGCTGCCATTTCCTTCTCCAGAGAATCTCCCTGACCCAGGTATTAAATCCTGGTCTCCTGCACTGCAGGCAGATTCTTCACTGTCTGAACCACCAGGGAAGCCCATATTAACAAATATACAGTTTAAATATTTTTATACTTTAATAAAATATACATACTATATAACTATACTACAGCTTTTAATTACTATATATTTATTATATATTTATTTATGTATTCAATATGCCAGGTATTATTTTTATGTACAATATTTAATATGTGAATCATATAAACTCTTTATATAGTCAGTCATAGCAAACTCTTTGTGGTCTCACATTGTAGGCAGATTCTTTACTGAGCCACCATGGAAATCCCAATCAAAAATTAAGTTTAATCAAAAATACAAAAACACTAAAATTTAATACAAATATGAATTAATTTAACTGGATAGTCGATTTATAACATAAGTGTTTGTGCATGAACACACACACAAGTAATTTAAGTAAATTTTGAACACAATATTATGACTATAAACCCTTGATCAAATATATTTTAAAGACACAAATAATTTTTAAAAAGACACCTTTGTTTGCTTAACAAAATTGCTGTGGCAGTGGTATTAATGTTGTGATTCTGAAAATATTTTGTGTGTACTGTACTAAATAAGTAAATATATCTATGTTCTTATAAGTCAGGATAATCACTGTGGGGAAAGTAAGATTCAAACATGAGCTAGGGGAAGTGTGAAGTGTGAAGACCCCTGCAGCGTAGACATAGGAGTAAGACATATATATATGTACACATATATATGGGCTTCCCTGGTGGCTCAGCGGTAAGGAATCTGCCTGCCAATGCAGGGGATGCAGATTCAATCCATAGGTTAGGAAGATCCCTTGAAGAAGGAAATGACAACCCACTTCAACATTCTTGTCTGGGAAATCCCATGGACACAGGAGCCTGGTGGGGTCACAAAGAATCAGGCACGACTTAATGATTAAACAACAGTAACTTACACATACATATATATTTTTCTAGTCTATCCCCTGAAAATACAGAGAAAAAATACACACAGCAGAAGACGCAATCTTGGTCTCTAAATACAATTCCAGACTAAAAGGAATCAAGAATCACTGGAGAAATGGTTGACTGCATGTTTGGGGCATGGAAAGTATAAGGCAAGCTTGCAGTGTCTTGCTGAGCTACAAAGCAAGGAAGTGAAGGACAGAGGAGGAAGAGAGAGTTCTTTCTCAAAGGACATTTATTAATAAATGTAAAATGAATGATATAGATTTAAAAAGCATCATTTTGTAAGCATTAATGCAATAAGTTATTCAAGTAAAGACCATCATGAATACTAAAAATATTGAATGAAATTTTTGTTGAGTACAGGATATTTTTACAAAGTATCCCCTACAGTTATCTATCAACAATGAAAGAATCTCAGAGATGTTACCTAACAAATTATTAAAACCATCACTACTAATGGAACAAGTCAACATTACATGCCTCCTGACATAATATAGGCTTTCCTGATGGCTCAGACAGTAAAGAATCTGCCTGCGATGTAGGCGGCATGGGTTCAGTCCCTGGGTCAGTGAGAACCCCTGGAAAAGGAAATGGCAACCCATTCTGGTATTCTTGCCTAGAGAATCCCATGAACAGAGCAGTCTGTCGGGCTCCATGGGATTGTGAAGAGTCGTACACAACTGAGTGACTAACACTTTTAACATGACATAATACAACAAGGATACCACATCACCTTGTATTGTATTGTATTGTATTGTAGAGTATTCTTAACAAAATGTTTAACTGGATTCCAATAATACAGCAATAAAATGTAAAATGTTATGCAAACAACTAGTCTGGACTTTTAAAAAGCTTCAAAATAATGAAAAAATAAGAAAAAGACTGTTTTAGATTTAAATAAAATTAAAACAACTACATATATTGAATAATCTTTGACTAATGTATGGGTTGAAATATAAAGCAACTATAAGGGATTATTAATAGAATAATTAGAAATTTTTAATATGGGCCAATACTCTGACATCAATTTTATATATTTTGAATGTAAAAAAAAGCATTAAGATGATGAAGAAAATGTCTTTGTTTTGAAGAGATATATGTTGAACTATTTAGGGGTGAATTTTCATGATGTCTGAAACTGATTTCCAAATGGTTCAGCAAATGTATATCCATATATCTGAGAAAGAGACAGAGAAAGAGCAATGGCAAGTATGGTAAATCAGTTAACAATTAGTGATGCCAGACAAAGAGCATATAGAAATTTTTTAGTGTACCTGAAGGTTTAAATTTTTTCAAAATAAAAATTTTGAACTTTTTTAAAAAGCAGTATTAATAAACTAACAAAGCATTAATGAAAGAATTTAAAAATTAAATTATACAAAACTAAGACTATTGACAACATCATAATATAATTATAGTCAGTTGATTTAACAGTTTCTTAGCACCTAAACAAAACATGTGTCCTTTGTTCAACACACTGCTTTCCCTGTTTTAAAGAGATATTCCTATCATAGGTAGAAGTACAATTTTCTTAATTTTCATATCCACCAAATATGTGTAGTAATTCACAAGAATGTTCACTCTTCTGTTAATTCCAGGAGTGTATTGTAGATTTTGTAGTAAACAGAAGTTGGGTGGAGGCCATAAATCTAATGATAGCAAAATCACTAATTAATTTCCATTTTGGCATCAAGGAACCCTGGCTTCAAATCCTACATTTTTTATTCACTAGATGTGTGGTTACCATCTAACTTACTTATACTTCACAATTTTTACCTGTAGAATGTAAATCTGAACATTTAGTTCATTCCTGGCCCTGAAGAAGAATAAGTTACATCATAGATACCATATAATGGCATAATGTATGGTCAAGTTAGGGGTTTCATAAATGGTGGCTGAACCTCCGTTGGATCATAGGAAAAGCAAGACAGTTCGAGAAAAACATCTATTTATGCTTTATTGACTACGCCTAAGCCTTTGACTGTGTTGATCACAATAAACTGTGGAAAATCCTGAAAGAGATAGGAATGTCAGACCACCTGAACTGCCTCCTGAGAAATGTGTACGCAGGTCAAGAAGCAACAGTTAGAACCAGGCATGGAACAACAGACTGGTTCCAAATTGGGAAGGAGTACATCAAAGCTGTAAACTGTCACCGTGTTTACTTAGCTTATATGCAGAGCACATCATGTGAAATGCCAGGCTGGATGAAGCACAAGCTGGAATCAAGATTACCAGAAAAAATATCAGTAACCTCAGATATGCAGATGACACCACCCTTATGGAAGAAAGCAAAGAAGAACTAAAGAGCTTCTTGATGAAAGTGAAAGAGGAGAGTGAAAAAGTTGACTTAAAACTCAACATTCAAACAACTAACATTATGGCATCCAGTCCCATCACTTCATGGCAAATAGATGGGGAAACAATGGAAAGAGTGAGAGACTTTATTTTCTTGGGCTCCAAATTCACTGTGGTTGGTGACTGCAGGCATAAAATTAAAAGACACTTACTCCTTGGAAGAAAAGTTATGACCAACCTAGATAGCATATTAAAAAGCAGAGACATTACTCTCAACTAAGGTCCATCTAGTCAAGGCTATGGTTTTTCTGGTAGTCATGTACGGATGTGAGAGTTGGACTATAAAGAAAGCTGAGCGCCAAAGAATTGATGCTTTTTAACTATGGTGTTGGAGAGGACTCTTGAGAGTCCCTTGGACTGCAAGGAGATCAAACCAGTCAATCTTAAAGGAAATCATTCCTGAATATTCATTGGAAGGATTGATGCTGAAGCTGAAAGTCCAATACTTTGGCCACATGATGTGAAGAACTGACTCATTTTAAAAGACCCTGATATTGGGAAAGACTGAAGGCAGGAGGCGAAGGGGACAACAGAGGATGAGATGGTTGGATGGCATCACAGTCTCAATGGACATGAGTTTGAGCAAGCTTCGGGAGTTGGTGACGGACAGCGAAGCGTGGTGTGCTGCAGTTCATGGGGTCTCAAAGAGTCGGACATGCCTGAACGACTGAACCAAACTGAACTGAGCTGACCTGAGCCTGTTATTGTCTAAGAGAATCAATGTTGTAACACATTTTTGACACTTAATCTTGATTCTTTCTATATTAATATAGGAATGGTGCAGTTTATAAGAGAGGATACATTGAATTCCATGAGTATGTACTCCCTAGTAGATATATGTCTTTAAATAAATTTGCATAAAATGACAGCTCTCAAACAGGCAAAAAGTCATATGTAAACTATAAGAAATTCGATCTATAATTGAGCCACAAATAGGCTTTTAGTTAATGTGTTTTCCTAATAGCTATTCAGCTATAACATTGGTACTATTGAAATTAAAACATTATAAAATATTCTTATCATTCCAAATATATAAATATACCTAAAAATAATTTTACCTCTTATCAATTTAACCTCCTGTGGTTCCCCTTTTTATATAAATAAGCCCAAGTTGTTAGAATACAGTCATCTTGTATATGAATGAAGCAGATAGTAATCTATTTTGAGGCAGCATATTTTGAGACATGTCATGGCAGAAAGAACCCCAATCATTTTGCCCTAAATATAACAAAAAAAGGTGCTAACAGTAGATTATCCTACAGAAAACAGCAGTAGTTATGAAAAGTCTGTCCAACCCTCAAAATTATTTTAATAATTTGCTTCTCTTTTTAATATGCTCCAGTGGGCAATGGTGCAGATAACAGAACAGTGGGCATGAGAAGGCAAATTTTCTATTTTTTCAGAGGCTAAAACATAGAACATAAATAGCAGGCTATAGAACCAAACAGAATATCTTGACTGGCTGAGCCATAGAGCAGACTCCTTCACCCACCTCAGTCAGTCCAATTCAGTCACTCAGTCATATCTGATTCTTTGTGACCCCATGGACTGCAGCACATCAGGCCTCCGTGTCCATCACCATCTCCCAGAGGTTACTCAAATTCAAGTCCATTGAGTCGGTGATGCCATCCAACCATCTCATCCTCTGTCATCCCCTTCTCCTTCCACCTTCAATCTTTCCCAGCATCCCAAGGGTCTTTTCAAATGAGTCAGCTCTTCACATCAGGTGGCCAAAGTATTTGACCTTCAGCTTTAGCATCAGTCTTTCCAATGAATATTTAGGACTTATTTCCTTTAGGATGGACAGGTTGGATCTCCTTGCAGTCTAAGGGACTCTCAAAAGGCTTCTCCAACACCACAGTTCAAAAGCATCAATTCTTTGGTGCTCAGCTTTCTTTGTAGTCCAACTCTCACATCCATACATGACTACTGCAAAAACCATAGCTTTGACTAGACAGACATTTGTCAGCAAAGTAATGTCTCTGCTTTTTAATACGCTATCTATGTTAGTCATAACTTTTCTTCCAAGGAGCAGGTGTCTTTTAATTTCATGGCTGCAGTCACCATCTGCAGTGATTTTGGAGCCCAGAAAAATAAAGTCAGCCACTGTTTCCATTGTTTCCCCATCTATTTGCCATGAAGTGATGGGACCAGATTCCATGATCTTCGTTTTTTGAATGTTGAGTTTTAAGTCAACTTTTTCACTCTCCTCTTTCACTTTCATCAAGAGGCTCTTTAGTTCTTCTTTGCTTTTTGCCATAAGGGTGATGCTATCTGCAACCACCTACTCATATCAAATACAGACCAGTCTCCATTTGTAACTGTTGATATGTGTGAATGTTTGTTTTATAACTGAGAAAGAAAAGAAACGTTTATTTGGAGCCTCACACTACAGAGTTAGGGGAGACAAGAATAATGAAGGAGATGGCATCTACTCCCTGCCTAACCCATCCAAGTATGAGGACCTGAGGTTCCAGAGCTAAAGATGAGGAGGTGATAGAATCATCTTATGAGATTTACTATTATTCTCAGACTTAAAAGACAGAATATATTTGAATATTTTCATGGGAGTCTTTGTGTTACTTGTCAGAAGTGAAATTCTGAGTTGGAAGAAAAAAACCTTTCTCTCTGATGTTTCCCCTCCACTCTGCACTTCTACGGCACTCTGAAGGCTGGAAGCTTTCTGGGCAACCATACCCAGGAAAGACAGAAGGGCTACTGCTAGCCCAGCCAGGAGGTGCAGTTTTGTAAATCTTCTTTAATGGGTGGAGACTTTGAATGGAGAATAACACAGGAGAGAAAAAGTATTTGGTCAAATGGGGGAAAAAATGGGATTGTGAGCACATGTGAGGTCCCTGTCCCATTAATTTTACCACAGGCTACCACTGGATCACCCTTTCCCAAATAATCTTTTTATCTAAAAATAAAACACAAAAATCTGTAAACATTTCAGTACTGTAAGATAAAGGAAGCATTCTAATCACAGACTTCCAAAATATGGCTTCAACAAATTCCCATTAATTTTCTCTAAGAATCTGCTATGATCAATGTGTTCTCCCAAATATGTGTGCTAGTCTTTCTTTTCTTCCAGCCCCTGACCTTTAATCAAAGTATATTACTTAATGAACTTAGTATAACCTCTCACTCCCTCTCTGGCCCTTTTAAATACAAACTAGGTCAACTCAACTACCATCAGTCCTAGAAACCCTTCATAGATTTTCACAAACTACCTGGATGTACTGATTCTTTAAAAACATGCCACAAATTACCCATACTCAGATATCATGCATTTCAAACTGAAAAAAATAATTTTAATTGAGACTTCATCAATTATCTATTGTCTGGGAATATCTTTTCTTCTATTGTTTGATTTTGCATTTGACCTTTGTGTTTTAGTCTGGCTTTTCCATTTACAAAATAAGTTTTTTGACAGGATCTGTGTTATTTTCATCTTTGCATCTTCCACAGTACCTAGGACAAAGAGGTCCTCAATAAATATTTTTGGTACATAGGTTGATTCTTTTATTCAGGAACATTTTAAGGTGTTATACTATTTCCTGTGTCCAGAAAAATCTCTTCCCTTCTATTGTTAAATTTCTCATATTTGGAGCTAAAGTCAAATAAGCAGGCCATATTGTGCTAGAATTTGACAGCAAAAAATTTCCAATCAACCAGGAAAATTATCAGAGATAAATGTTCATAGTCCCCTCTTCTTTCATCAGGTTTGCCAACACTGAGTATATGTCTGATTATATATAAAATAGAATATAAACGAGTCACCATGATCTTGTTTATATTGCCCATTGTGAATCATCTTAAGAAATTTAATGACAAAAAAATTGTCAGCAAACTTAAGCTTAAATAAACTCTTTTATTTATCTTTAAAGTATACTTTTATGTACTAAAATAAAGACTCTTCTCTCCAAGTTCATTGATTAGTCCAACCAAACTAACAAAAAGACCAAAATGTTTTGCTTAGTCTTTTGCCTCCTTATTTACTGAGGATGAAAATTTAAGTCAATACATTACAATCATCAGCTGATTAAAACTCCTATTTATAAAACATAAAGATCATTAAGAACTGATAAACATGAATTTACAGAATGCTTTATTTTAATAGTCTGTTATATACATCAAAAAGATTTGCTTTCCTCTTATATAAAGACTTTGCTCTGTTGTATTGTTTTACTAATACATTAACATTATAAATTCTATATCATAAAAATGTACAATAGGAAGAAATCTCTTTATTATTAGCATGAGAAATCAGGCCCATGTTAAATTCAACACATATCCAGACAAAAAGAAACCACCGATCACCAACCTCCAGTGCAAGAGAAATTAAGCAGAAAGAGTTGCCTCCGATGTTTTTGAAAACAGTATATTAAACTGGATAGATGGGGAGGGAAAGCAGAGTTGATTCGCATGACCAGGGTGAAAAGAAAAACAAACATTAGAGTTGCAAAAACATATATTCTATAACAAGTTCTTAAGACTCCCAGGTGCAACATCAGCAGCGCTCCAGTCTCAATTTTTATTGTAATCTTGTGGCTTTTTATTTGTAACTTATATGAAAAGAATCATATTGATTGGGGCAGATTTAACTCAGTAAAACCTATTCTACTGAGATTGTCTGTGCTAGGTGATTTTATCAAGTTCTCTTTTGGTTTCATTTTCTTCCTCATCCCTATTCCCAGGGGAGGCTGCAGCCAAGCTTGCAGAGCAAATTGCCCTAAATTGAGTTCTTTCTCTGGCGTACACAGGGCTGCCTTTGGCTCCTCAGCTCGAAAACTTTATGCATTCTTTTTTCCTTCTTCCTTAACAATCCCCTTCCCTTTTTCCAATTAAAATGGAGAAGTTTGCACCGGTACCTGCTCCCAATTAAATGAATACTACATTACCAGCCGCACTGCCGGATCTTCTTTACCCTCCCTTCATTAGCCTTATTCCTCTGAGGCTGTCTGGCTGTCTGCCAGGGACTTATGGCAAGAATTCAAAATCTTGCACACTTTATCCCCTCCAAATCATTCTTGAATATAAGCAGTCTGCTCCTTAGGCCCAGCATGAGAAATCCAAGAATGTGTTCAAAACAGATAGGGGGTGGGGAAGGAGAGAAGAGAAAAATGATTTAAAAGGCTAAAATCCTATGCAAAGAAAGACGAGCTAAGTGAGGCTAAGCTTCCCAGTTAATTGACCTTAGTTTCTTTTTTAAAAGCCCAAGTAGGAAGAACAACAAGTGACAGTTCCATGGCCATGCTTTGTTTCTGAGTGCTTTCATGCCTACAGGAAGTACATCATCATCACACCTCAGGCATGCTGACACCCCAACACTCAAATTATCTACCATGACTGAAAAAACTAATCTCAGAAGCTTAAGCAACTGGGTTTTTTTTTTAAATAAAGATCAACATGGAATTTTCCAACAAATGTGAGTGCTATAAGGCCATTGCATCAGCCATTCTCAGCTGACACTTGGAATCAGAAAGTGTGCATCAAGCTGTCATGAGTGAGGACTCAGGTGTCAGGCCACAGAAACAAACAGGCATTCGGTGTGCCACCACTGCTCTCTGAAACTGCAAATTCCACTCACAGAGTCTGAACACATTGTAGCAGAATATGTGATCAAATCTCAGCTCTGGAATATATACTGTCTGGTGACCTTGGGCAAGTTATTTAACTTCTCTGAGCCTCATGATCCTCATTTGTAAAATAGGGATAACTGTATCTAGCACCAAATGCTGCCTGGGGACTAAGTATAATGTGCAAACGACTTGGCACAATTCCTAGCACATGGTCCATAGCCAGTGAAAGCTCTTATTATTGTTGCTACTACAACAATATTAATATTAAGCAAAAAATACACCATATGATCTGACAGAAACTTTGGAGCCTTTCCCAGAACATGGAAAGGGCTAAGGACATTTTAAGATTATTTTTAATTTAACAAAATCAAAAATGTGCAATTGGATCCTCAGAAGCCAATCCTTTTTTGGCACACAGCCCAACACAATTATGACATCCACTAAGGTCATTATTAGACAACCTATCATTTCTTGGTAATTATAAGTCATCAAATTCTTCAAGCACCTTAGAAAACATATAGTCATTGTTAACATTTATGAGGACAGTATGTGACTGAACACTATAAAATAGTTATCAGTGAAGTCAATTTGTTTCAGTTCTAAGAATTAACATATAATTTCATTTACGTCCTAATGAGAAACTTCCAAGGAATACTATATTGCTACAGTTTACCACCTAAATAACAATAATAAATAAAAGGAAAACTATAAAAAGCCATTACTAAATCTTTTTAAATGACTGAATTGATGAAAAGAAAACATATTTATGAAAGAGGATAAGTGTTTCAAACAAATTTGTACTAACCATTTTTATCTCCTACAAAAGACACAACTTCTTAATCTCCATGAGCTGCAAGATTATTGCATAATTTGCAAGAAATACACTGTATTGTCTAAGAAATCCAAAGCAGTAGACATATTCTTAATACAAGAAGGTACTTGATTAATAACATTTTTGATTAACCAAATACAAGTCAAATGTCCCATAGCATTTTATACAATTATTAGAAATGCAAACATTGAAATCAGACATGGAATTATATTCCAGCCTCCCTTTTTTATTTGCTATGTGACCCCTAAAAACTTACTTAACTTCTCAGACTTTCAATTTCTCAAATATAAAATAAGGCAATGTGATGTCATTTTAAGAATTGCATTTAAAATGCTTAATTAAGCCACAAGAAGTCTTGGTTTTTATCATTGTCATCATCACACTATGATTATTGTCAAGTGTTTGGCTTTTCAAAGATTACTTCTTAGAAATAGGAAAAGAACACAAAACATGAAGCAAGAAACCTTGAAATATGTCATTCAGTCCATCAAATATTGGTGAACTGCACTGAATCCAATATAGATAATATATGCATTAGTTCATATCATGCATATTTGAGGACAACTATGAGATGGTATTTAGAGATGATGGATTTAAGGAATAAAGTGGAAAATCTATCCCATCCAAAAAGTTAACAAAAAGACAGAATCACAAACCTAGCACATAAGATATAAACAAGTTTACGTAGCAATGACAAAACCAGGACTTAAGCTCAGGTCTCTCAATTCTAGACAAAGATGTCTCAGACAGTTTTTACACTCATAATTCATAGATGTCATATTACCTGGTTGCATGAGAAAAAAATATCAATGGAAGAGTATGAAATATTCCATGGTTGTACTATCACAGACAATTTAAAATTAGAAAATTAATTTTAAATAAAAATGTATTCTAAGCCTCAAGTATCACAAGACTATTGCCTTTAAACCTGCCTCCCTGTTACAAATCTGTTTTTGCTAATGGCGTGAACATCCACCCATCTTAGAAGCTTGAATACATATTGATATTTCTTCCCTCAATAAATCACTTGTTCTGACAATTATATTTCGATAACGTGGACCAAAGCTGCATCTTCCCCTCAGTTTCTGCTGATACTGTCTTAATTCAGGACCTCATTGATGGTTTCCCAACTAGTCTCCTTTATCCCAGCTTTCCTACATGTTTCGCATTCTACATTCCATTCTCCACTCCTCCACATTCTCACCAAAATGATTTTCTCAATAGTCTGATGGTGCTACTCTCCAACTTGAAACCTTGAAGCTCATGCAGTCAGGTGCCTATATGTATGTCTCTCCCCACTCCTAACCTCATTTCCACTCTCAACGCTCACGCTCTCTGTGTATAAGCAATTTTCTTTTTCATCTTTGTTCTTTAGCTTAATGCTATTCTTCCAACCTGTAATTGTATAATTTTTCCCACTCAGCCTAAATATTCCATTAGTGCCTAAAAGAAACGTCTATGTAAGTACTAAATAGGCCCATTAAATGAAGTTTGTGTCAGTTACTGAAAGAAATATGTTAAAATCTTTTTGGATTGTGAGCTTGTCAATCTTCCATATAACTCTGAACACTATGCCTTATATTTTTAAAATAATATTAGTTAAGAGCTACAGGAGATACAGGTTTGATCCCTGGGTCAGGAAGATCCCTTGGAGGAGGAAATGGCAACCCACTCCAGTATTCTTCTCTGGAAAATCCCATGGGAAGTGAAGCCTGGCAGGCTATAGTCCATAGGGTCGCAAAGAGTTGGACACAACTGAGCTACTAAGCATACATATGTGTAATTTCTAAATACATAAACATATGTTTTAATATTGCATTTAACTTTATATTAATTTATACATATTTTGCTGTATACAGCGTCTCCATCTTTGGCTGCAAAGAATATAATCAATCTGATTTCAGTGTCGACCATCTGGTGATGTCCATGTGTAGAGTCTTCTCTTGTGTTGTTGGAAGAGGGTGTTTGCTATAACCACTGCGTTCCCTTGGCAGAACTCCATTAGCCTTTGCCCTGCTTCATTCTGTATTCCAAGGTCAAGTTTGCCTGTTAAACCAGGTGTTTCTTGACCTCCTACTTTTGCATTCCAGTCCCCTATAGTGAAAAGGACATCTTTTTTGGGTGTTAGTTCTGGAAGGTTTTGTAGGTCTTCACAGAACTCTTCAACTTCAGCTTCTTCAGCATTACTGGACAGGACATAGACTTGGATTACCGTGATATTGAATGGTTTGCCTTGGAAGCAAACAGAGATCATTCTGTCGTTTTTGAGATTGCATCCAAGTACTGTATTTTGGACTCTTTTGTTGACTATGATGGCTACTCCATTTCTTCTAAGGGATCCCTGCCCACAATAGTAGATATAATGGTCATCTGAGTTAAATTCACCCATTTCAGTCCATCTTAATTCACTAATTCCTAGAATGTCAATGTTCACTCTTGTCATCTCCTGTTTGATAATCACGATGGTGTGATCACTCACCTAGGGCCAGACATCCTGGAATGTGAAGTCAAGTGGGCATTGGGAAGCATCACTATGAATAAAGCTAGTGGAGGTGATGGAATTCCAATTGAGATGTTTCAAATCCTGAAAGATGATGCTGTGAAAGTGCTGCACTCAATATACCAGCAAATACAGAAAAGTCACCAATGGCCACAGGACTGGAAAAGGTCAGTTTTCATTCCAATCCCAAAGAACAGCAATGCCCCAAATGCTCAAACTACCACATAATTGCACTCAACTCACATGCTAGCAAACTAATGCTTAAAATTTTCCAAGCCAGGCTTCAGCAATACGTGAACCGTGAACCTCCAGATGTTCAGGCTGGTTTCAGAAAAGGCAGAGGAACCAGAGATCAAATGGCCAACATCCTCTGCATCATCGAAAAAGCAAGAGAGTTCCAACAAAATATCTATTTCTGCTTTATTGACTATTCCAAAGCCTTTGACTGTGTGGGTCACAACAAATTGTGGAAAATTCTTAAAGAGATGGGCATACCAGACCACCTGACCTGCCTCTTGAGAAACCGGTATGCAGGTCAGGAAGCAACAGTTACAACTGGACATGAAACAACAGACTGGTTCCAAATAGGAAAAGGAGTACGTCAACGCTGTATATTGTCACCCTGCTTATTTAGCTCGCATGCAGAGTACATCATGAGAAACGCTGGGTTGGAGGAAGCACAAGCTGGAATCAATATTCCTGGGAGAAATATTAATAACTTCAGAAATATAGATGACACCACCCTTATGCCAAATATGAAGAAGAACTAAAGAGCCTCTTGCTGAAAGTGAAAGAGGAGGGTGAAAGAGTTGGCTTAAAGCTCAACATTCAGAAAACTAAGATCATGGAATCTGGTCCCATCACTTCACGGCAAATAGATGGGGAAATAGTGGCTGACTTTATTTTTGGGGCTCCAAAGTCACTGCAGATGGTGATTGCAGCCATGAAATTAAAAGACGCTTACTCCTTGGAAGGAAAGTTATGACCAACCTAGAAAGCATACTGAAAAGCAGAGACATTACTTTGCCAACAAAGGTCCATCTAGTCAAGGCTATGGTTTTTCCAGTCAGGTCGGGATTTCAGAATTGGACTATAAAGAAAGCTGAGCATCGAAGAATTGATGCTTTTGAACTGTGGTGTTGGAGAAGACTCTTGGAAGTCTCCTGGACTGCAAGGAGATCCAACCAGTCCATCCTAAAAGAGATCAGTCCTGGGTGTTCACTGGAAGGACTGATGTTGAAGCTGAAACTCCAATACTTTGGCCACTTGATGCAAAGAGCTGACTCACTGAAATGACCCTGATGCTGGGAAAAATTGAGGGCAGGTGGAGAAAGGGACGACAGAGGATGAGATGTTTGAATGGCATCACTGACTCAACAGACATGGGTTTGAGTGGACTCCGGGAGTTGGTGATGGACAGGGAGGCCTGTCATGCTGCAGTTCATGAGGTCGCAAAGAGTCAGACATGACTGAGTGACTGAACTGAACTGACTGATACATATTTTGCATAAAAGTGATATAATTATAGTAGATTTCTTTTGGTTAGTATTTATCTGGGATAAATACTTTTACTTTAATCTTTGTTGTGGCTATGTTTTAAGTATGAATCTTTAGATAGCATACAACAGGGATTTTTTTAATTGGATCTGACCATTTTTTCTTTAAATAGAATTCACTCTATTTTCATTAGTTGGGATTATCTGACTTTAAATTTATTTCACTTAATTTGTGCACCTGAGATTGACATATTCAGGTTTTTTTTTTCTCTTTTTTCTTTGTATGACTCCTTAATTCCTTCAAGAAGCCTTTCTTGAACAACTAAGATATTGCAGGCCCTATTTCAGACATTGGTGATCAGGGCTCAAGGAAATAGACAAGATCTCCTTGCTCTTCAGGAGATATTATATTCTAGTGGGAGGGGACAAGGAATGTAAAATTCAGCAACTAAAGAGTATTATAAATAGATAGTAATGAACATATAAAAAGTTATGTTCTATTCTTAGTGTCTTTTTTCAGAAGCTAATTTTTTTTTTCTCCCCAGACTACAAAAGTAGCCATGAAATGGGCTGTCATTTTCCCATTTCTCTTCTGGTATATCTGCCTCATTAATATTTTTATATCATAATTCAAATAATACTGTTCCCTAACTTAAAACCTTTAGTATCCCCAGATTGGCTACTTCACTGAATAAAAACCTTAGCCTGACAGTAAAAGTCCTTTGCAAAATATCTCAGCCTCCATTTCCTAGCTCTCCCTTCCAAATATACTTACGTATCCTCTGCTCTACTCTCTAGCCAAATAAACTATTTACTCCATATTTCCAAACACATATAGCTATTGTGTTTTCTACCTCTTACTCTACTTTCTCATCCCTTTCCACTTGAGTCTCTTATTTCTGTCATTATTTAAAGGATATTTGAAATTTTACTTACCCCCACAACACCCTTCATGATTCCATATATTTGTGAGCTCTGCCTCTTTTGAATTTCCTAGCACTCATTATTTTTTTACACTTTTTATGGGCATCATTCTATATTTTTAAATCTATATCTGAATATATGTTTATACACACACATATATATTCTTTTTCAGATTCTTTTCCATTATATATTATTACAAGATATTGAATATAGCTCCCTGTGCTATACAGTAGGCCTTTGTTGTCTATTTTATATATAGTAGTGTTTATGTATTAATCTCAAGTTCCCATCTCTCCTTCCTTTTTCCCTTTGGTAACCATGTTTATTTTCTATGTCTGTGAGTCTATTCTGTTTTGTAAATAGGTTTATCTGTATTATTTTATTAGAGTTCCATATAAGTGTTATCATATGATATTAATACTTGTTTTTATCTGACTTATTATAATAACCTCTAGGTCCATCTATGTTGCTACAAATGAGATTATTTCATTCTTTAACGGCTGACTAATATTCGATTGTACATAATGTAAGCTTATTAAAGTCAGGAATTTTTTCTTATTCATTTTGACTTACCAACACTACTAAGTACTAAGTACAATGTCCTGTAGATAACACATGAGCAGTAAATAATTCTTGAATTAAATTAACCATTGTGTCTAAGGTTGGCCACCAACTCATACCATCCATCATTATCCTAAGAGGTAAATATATCTGGATAAATGTTCATAAATGACCAACAAGTAAAAAACAATATTGCTTAATTCTGGAGAAAATTGTTGTGAAAGTGAAAGAAAGTGTTAGTCTCTCAGTCGTGTCCAACTCTTTGCAGCCCCATAGACCATAGCCTGCCAGGCTCCTACCTCCATGGAATTCTCCAGGCAAGAATACTGGAGTAGGTTGCCATTTCCTTCTCCAGGGGATCTTCCCGACCCAGGGATTGAAGCCGGGTCTCCTGCACTGAACACAGATTATCATCTGAGCCACCAGGGAGCCCTGTTTTGAAAGTAAAACACCTCAAATGGTTAAATAGCCTCGGTTAAATTGCAAAAATTAAGTAAGCAATAGAAATATATGAAATATATCTATACTTAGTTCAAGTGATGAGTAAAAGCAAATTTTGCTTGTTTGGAATGTGAGAACTAGGAAGCAGAGAAGATGAAAAAAACTAGAGAATAATTACTTTAGATATGAGATACTAAGGGGCTTCTCAGGTGGCACTAGTGGTAAAGAACTTGCTTTCCAATACAAAAGACAAAAGAGACATGGTTTCAATCCTTGGGTGGGGAAGATACCATGGAGGAGGGCATGGCAACCCACTCTAGTATTCCTGCTTGGAGAACCCCATGGACAGAGGGGCCTAGTGGGCTATGGTCCATTGGGTCGCAAAAAATCAGATAAGACAGAAGCGACTTAGCACACACACATTCAAGAGATGTTAAGAATTCCTTGGGGATGTAGGTAAATTATTAACATATTCATTCAGCCTTTTCAGTAACGATGTGTGGAGCACCTACTACATGCTAAGCACTGTGCTAAGCCCAGGGATTACATAGATGAATAAGGCTTAATATTTGCCTTCAAGAAGCTGAAGCTTAGTGAGAAAAAGATAAACAGATCGGGAGAAATGTAGCAAGTGTTACAACAGAAGGATCTGTGAAGTGCAACTGGAGAACTCAGACAGGAGGTTCTGTAAAGGTTTCAGGTAAACTAGCTCTTCTACTGAGAAGAATAGCATGAGAGCTAAGAGAGGCAGGCCTTTATGCTTTCAGAGTATTTATGCCCTCTTTTACTTGCAGCTATTAATGTCACAGCATGAAGGTATCCTATCTTTTGCATATCTGCTTTAAGATATTTTATGAACTTTTGATTAAGCATGACAACGGATGCATATATTTATTTACTCCTTACCCATACAAAGCCACACTAAACTGACAGTAAGTGAATTTTAAACTTACAAATCTGTAAGGATGAAAAGAATAGGAGAAAAGTTACAGATAAGCAATATCAAAAATATTTCTGAAGTACTGGAAGATAGATGGATGAATGGTAACTACTTAGAAAGCAGATAAAGCTGAAAACTCAACCTGAATTGAAAGAAGCCAATAGGAAGCTCCCAATTTTACCTCAAAAGTACAGAAAGTCTTAGGATATGAAAATAGCAGGTATTTCTGAATGTGAGATCTTAATATGGCAGGGAAAGGGCATATTCATAACACAAGAGAATTAGCTGAAAATTCATCTTTTAAAAACTTAGATGGCAGATCCTTTCCCTGACCCCAACAAGAGATCTGAAGTTTGCACTCTGTAGAAATTTGTACAGCAGAAGACAGCGTTAGACATTCTCAGAAGATAGTGTGAGATATTCTATTGAGTAATAGATGATGACATGCAAATCCTTGTGCTGAATGGTGAGACTCACAGGTCATTTTCTGGTTTGCTTCCCAGAACATAGACCACTAGACTTTTACCTTCCAAGCATAAAAATTGGTGAAGTTTTCTCTAGAGAAACTGAAAAGCCCTGAGAAAGCATGCATATATGAGATTTAGGGTCTTTCAATTAAAAAGCCATGTTGCCATCTTATCACATTATAATAAACCTCACCAATTAATACATTCCTATAATAATGGTTTTCCAAATAATTATGGGGTCCCTTATTCTTAAGTATAGGATTTCCAAGGATAACCTATCATATAGGAGAAATCTTCTAGCATGAAAGAGAAACCAAAACATATACTCTGGAATCTGAATGGAGTCAGGTTTCTGAATAGAAAGGAAAACTAAAAGATAATGAAGGAAGACCTGAAAGTTTTGATGGGAAATTATTTCTAAAATAAAATTCAATAGCTAGCCAATGCACTTACAGACTATTAGCAGAAATCAAGTATATTTATAGAATAAGAAAATTCTGGTATATTCAAGACCACAAAATATATACCTCCTATGTATTCTCTTCAGGAATCGTCTAGATAATGAACTTCACTGAAAAGTTGGCAGTAAAACAAGAAAGAGAATCAGAAAAAAAGAGCCAGGAAAAAATAAAAAGAATGTCCCAGGATGATGGTGAGGGCTCTAGGATGGACATCTGCAAGAAAAAATAACGTCTGAAAAACCTGACAGGGAACTGAGTCACTTAACACAGATGTGCCTATCAAAACAGGGAATGCTTGCAGAAAATAAACTCAATATATCTGATGCATTAACATGGAAAAGGATGATGGCTGAGGAATAAACATATAATAACTATCAAAGGGGGAAGATTTGGAGGTTGAAAAAAAGTAATTCAATGAGTTTGGTGACTGATTGGAAAGAAAATTTCATCATTTTTAAATATTTAAAGCATGGTTACAGGAAACCCTAAGAGAAGAAATAATTTTAACCAATTTCACTAACAAAGTTTTGCTAATTGATTTATTTGAAAGCTCTTGATATACACTGACATACCTCTTCAGTGATAGCTAGATTATGTAGAAAGGATTGTTGCTTGTTGAAGGTGCCATGTGTACCTGATTCTAATTACTGAAAGAAATGTCATTAGTGTGCCTATCTCGTAAAAAACTGTGCAGCAAAATAGGAGAATGAGCTATCATGTGTAACCTTCTCCTAAAATTAAAAGTGGCTAGAAATTAAAATTCTTGCCATAACTGCTAGGTCCCCTGAGATGCACTAGATGTCTTATAATAAAACTTTAACTTGGGCTAATTTGAATGGCTACCTATTCCCTGCAACAATCCCTAACTGGTATGTGGAATAAAATATAAGCCATATAAACTGAACAAAATTTCATGAGAAACTTCCTCAACTTGGTTATTTGGCAATGGTTCTTTAATTACATTTTCATTCCTACAGGTAGAGTCTACAAGTATAAACGAACCTACTTTACCTCATTCTAGCCTCAACTCAAATGTTCCCAATGCTCTTCAGACATACTACCTTATGAACTCAAATTCATTAAGAAGCCTGGCTATTGTGGGAAACTGGTCTTATACTTTGGTTAAATCAAAGGAGGAAAAAAACAAAAAGTTACATAGAAGGCCAGGAATGTACAATAAGCTGGGTGTCCAGCTAAGAAGTGAAACAAAGTTATTTAGTAAAAAAAAAAACAATAAGTAACTCCCTTATTTTCAAATATAATTTCTTTAATTTTACATGGAATTAGTCAAATTGTACTATTTACCCAATGAAATAAATTTGACTAGCTTATTATTCAGCCCCCTTCCAGTTTGCAGCAAATAAAGCAAATGCTCATCTCAAAGAAATAAAAATGCAATTGGCTCTAAATTCACAAATTACATCTGAAGTCACTATCTAAATCTCTGGAAATAAAAAAAAACATAAAACCTAATATTCTCCCTAGCAGAAATAATCATTTTACCTCTCCAAATTAACCTACCTCAAAAGTAAAAATAATAATTTGGACAAATGTTCACATGGTACAGATATATACAATAATACCAAAAGTAGTTTCCTGAGTCACTGAAAGTTTTAAATTTTGGATGTAACCACTAGCTTAATTAGTGAATCTTTCAAAGTTTTGGGTTTCTTTTGAGATAATGGAAACCTACCTCAGGAACAAAAAGAAGAGATCTTTAACAGGTTATCTTCTTAAAACCTAAATGAAAAGGATGCTAGTCTGCTTTGGGAAAATTTCATTTGTGAATGAATATATGGTCTATCATCTGGTAATATTTAAGCCATTTGATAACTATACAGAAAAGCAATCTTTGCTTCTTGCCGAGTTAAATCACTTGGATTTAATTTAAACCTACACACATAGACAATTTCAATAAAGATATTTTCTAAACTTAACCAAACATTGTCCTTACTTACTTCACCTGAAACTACAGGGTAAATTCATTCCAGTAGAACCATTATAAAATCATTTTAGATGACCCTTGACAACAGTAAATTTGACCTTATTATTTCAGTGTACTCACATTTTGTTCACAGGCTCAGGACATAAGGACTCAAAACCACTTCTGATGCTATCTGACAGATTGGAGATGAACTGGATTCCACAGGGTACACATAGAGGACATCTAGAAGCCAAATGACAAAAAATTAACATCTCCAGATTCTGTGTAAAAACAGGAGCAACTCTGAGAATTTTAAACTCTGAGTGTACCAAGAGACGCAAGTCCATTTTTAAATAAACTTTGCTATGTTTCAAGATTTCATAAAAACAAAAAAAAGCATTGTTTTCTGAAACCAGTTTTTGTATATCTAAAAAGTTAACTCTGTAATTTGTTTCTATTAGTATCAGTTTTCATTTCAACAGGAATAGAATTTAGGACAGGGTGTTGGCTTTTTGTGAAGATTTATTCAAACATGTCATGAATTTTATAACTAGAACTTTAATTCATTCACAGAAAGGACATCTTAAGACCATATAACATAATAAACATAATAGTTAGGACAAGCTTTGAAGAGTTACTGTCCGTTGAGTTGCAGCCTGGTTTTTAAAGATGAAATGGGAACATGTGTGTGCTAAGTCGCTTCAGTCATATCTGACTCTTTGCAACCCTATGGACTGTAGCCCATCAGGCTCCTCTGTCCATGCAGATTCTCCAGGCAAGAATACTGGAGTGAATTGCCATGCCCTCCTCCAGGGATCTTCCTGACCCAGAGATCAAACCATGTCTCTTATGTATCCTGCATTAACAGGTGGATTCTTCACCACTAGTGTCACCTGGGAAGCCCCAAATTTGGAGCACTAGTACCTATTTTATGATGGAGACATAAGGACTAAATTTAGCACAGTCACCAACACATAGTGTTTAGCAATGTGAGAGTCATTGTTTCCATCTTAGTCCCCATTCACTCAAAAGTCACACATACTTAAACAGCGCTCTTCTTACTTGCTTTACAGGCTTATTAGCTCTGATAGACTTTTTGAAGGTTATTTAGGATTTACTGTATGTAGGATCATGACATTTGTAAGCAAAAATAATTTTTCTCTTTCCTTTTAAATTTGGACATTGTTTTTGCTTGTCTAGTTACTATGGCTAGAGTTTCTAATACAGTGCTGAATAGAAAAGGTGAAAGTGGGCATCCTAATCTTGTTCTTGATCTTATATGGAAAACTTTAAATCTTTTATCTTGGGTATAAATTTGACTGTATATTTCTAATAAATGCCCTTTATCTTGTTTATTTACCATCAAATTTTCATCTATTCCCTATTTTTGAATGTATTTACCATATCATTAAAGGTATTAGCTTTTGTAAAAAGCCTTTTCCTGCATCAATTGATATTATACCAAAAGCACAAGTAACAAAATAAAAAAATAGGTAAGTTGGACTTCATCAAAGTTTAAAACGTTTGTACATAGAAGAACACCATCAAAAAAGTGAAATGGCAACCTACAGAATGGGAGAAAATATTTGCAAATCATATAGCTGAGAAACACATACAATACAACACATGTATGTAAATAAATGTTGATAGTAGCACTATTCACAGTAGCCAAAGGTGGAAACAAACTAAATGTCATTCAACTGAAGACTGGGTAAACAAAATATGGCATACACATAAGATGAAATATTACCCAGCCATAGAAAGAATGAAGTACTGATAATGTGACAATGGGGATAAACCTTAAAATTATACAAAGAGAAAGAAGCCAGATACAAAAGGTCATATTTTGTATGATTCTATTTATAAGAAATATCCAGAATGGGTAAATCTATAGACAGAAAGTAGATTAGAGGTTCCTGGGCAGTAGCAGAATTGTCCCAACTCTTTATGGGCAAACAGTGTATTCTTTTGAAGTGATGGAAAAGTTTGGGAATAAGATAAAGCTGATATTTGCACAATACTGTGGACTGCCACTGAACTATACAATTTAAAATGGTTATTTTTACGTTATGAGGATTTCACCTCAACTTTTTTAAATGATTCACAAAAACATCTAGAACAGTCCTCTTCAGTACTCAGACTGCGATAGGTCTAGCTAACTGAAGGCATGTCACAATCAAAGCTAATAAGGATGTTTCCTGAGTATGCGAGAGATGATTTGAGGTGGTAGAACAGTAAATACATTGTGTATGCGTGCTAAGCCTCTTCAGTCCTGTTTGACTCTTTAAGATAAGTAAATTACCTGAAGCTGTTCCTATCAGCCCAAGGTCTTTCAGAAGTCAGCAGAGTCACCTTGGGTCAACAGAATTCCTTATACTTGTCAGCTCCTCTGTCTGTACCTAAACTATCCATAATATTCATCACTTATTCGTGTGCTATTTTAGGAATCTGTTTACATTTTCTTACAAACAAGAAAAAATACTTCTAAATAAGTTTATTTAGGCCAATGAACAGGGAGAGAAATCACAAGTAAAAGAGAGTAAAAGATAACTTTTGTATTTGAAATTATATAATTATAACTGGAGTTGACTGCACAAAGAGCTATATAGTTTTCTCATTAAATAAATTAACTTCTGAAAACAGAAATAATATATAAGCATGGGCACAGAGAGATTATATAAGTAATTTTTAAGAATACAAGCTTATTATCACATCTTTACTATCCTCTCCACTAACATATCTTATTTAAACTCTACTTTACTTTACTTTACCAGATAATATTGAGTCCTGCCCAATTTTAAAAGCAGTAACTTTTAACATTTCTCACCATATGTTCATATATTTCCAAAGTTATGCAGCTCCAAGACAAGTCAATCAATACCCTTTTTAAGCTAATGAAACTTTTTAAAAAATTATAGCAATAAAAACATATACACATAGACACACTAATGATGGCTTAGTGGAAGTGTAGAATCTCTCTTTTCACTGCCCCCTCTTTTTTAACCTACTTCTTGACAAAAATTCCTTCTAATATTCAATGGGAAAGTGTAAATAATATTGCAGATAGCCAGGAGTCCTAGAGGAATAACCCACTGATGGCTAGAAAAGGGAAGTGTTAAATCCACAAGTTTCCTAGGATATCTTCATAGATCTCCTGAGTGGACGCCACTCTCTTTTTAACCAAGTCAGTTTAAACTTCTACAATGATATTCTAGAAGTCTCTTTGATCTTTGTCAGCTTGAAGACCCCCACCCTTGCACTTCATTATATATAAATATATGGAGTTAATAGATATATAGATATATATAGTTAATGATCCTCTTACCCTTTATTTTGGGAAAAATGAAACAAAATTTGTGACTGTCATCCATTGTTCTTAAATGCCATACTAATGTTGGTTTCCTTCTTACAAAACAAATTAAGAACTTGCCTGCCAATTTCAATGCAGGAGACATAAAAGACATCGGTTTGATCCCTGGGTTGGGAAGATCACCTGGAGAAGGGAAATGGAAACCCACTCCTGTATTCTTGCTTGGAAAATCCCATGGACAGAGGAGCCTGGTGGGCTATAGTCCATGGGGTCCGAGAGACCTGGACACAACTGCAGCAAATCTGCACACATGGCAGCAAAAGTATACAGCACGCAATGTTTGCTAAATTCCTGTAGCAAGTCTCTATTTATCCAGAAATCACACTTGTTTGATGTTTAAGGGTTAAGTCTGGCAAGACACAAATTGATTAAAAACAATGTAGGACTGTCCAGTAATTGGGACTGAGACTAGGAACAGAGTTGGTAACAATGTGATGGTGAGAAGGGTGGTGGAGGATTGCATATGTAATAATACAAGTTTGGGGAAAAAAAACAATTCTGTGCCTCAAAGAAAGAGTGCTAGATTTCAACTTTCTTTTCCTTTGACAAATGAGTTATGTCTTCTTCCTACTCTCTCTCTTATTTTTTTAAATGGAGTAAAATTGCTTTACAATGTTGTGTTCATTTCTGCTGTACAACAAAGTGAATCAGTTATATGTATACATACATCCCTTCCCTCCTGGACTCCCTCCTTTCAAATCCCACCCTTGTAGGTCATCACAGAGCACCCAGTTGAGCTCCCTGTGCTATACAGAATACTAGATTCCCACTAGCTATCTAGCTTACCTAACTGTGGAAAGGGTATGGAGACTAGAGGTGATAGAAACAGGGTATTATGCCCAATAGAATAACTACCATGTGTTAAGCATCGAAGCAAATACTGAATCCTAACAACCTTGGAGGCAAGTATTATTTTATTTCCATTTTACAGATGAAGAATTTATAGCTCAGAGCAATTATTTGCTCAGAATCACAATGGTACTGATATAAATATAATCAGCTTTGAATTTCAATTAAGAGATTGTCTGCTTATCCTACTGTTACCCTCTGCCAATTCCTCCAGTTTAATATCAACACTTCACAGAATTCCTGAACAAAAAAGACACCCAGACATCCAGTAAATATTTACTAGATTAATGACTTTGATGTCCTTCTTTGAGCCAATGGGAACTCTAACAAGCTGGTGATCATGTGGGACTTTACAACTTCTGTTACTCCTCTATACCAACTTCTATATTTCCTCTGAAACTTTGAAACACTTGTTTGGGACACCCAGTCCAGAATTACTGTATTTTAAAAACTATATCTATTCAATAAACTTAAGGGAGTCAACTTGTACCCCTTTATTTTTTCTGGATTAGGAAAGATAAAGAGGGGGAAAAAAGACTTTCAGAAATAATCAAATAAGATTTTACTGGAGGCAGAGTCCAGGAAGGTCGGAGAAGTATCAAAAGTAAGGATCACAGTGGCTATGAGGATGAAAAGAAGAATTTGACTTTATTTTCTTAAATTCTACTTTATTCATTAATGTTCAATTGTAAGTGAAGTTTTGAGGGAACTCAAAGAAGAATACATCAAGATAACTAACAAATATACTAAATCAAGGGGCATTCAAATTTTATTAAAAGAAATTCAGTCCCTACAAAATCCAACTATAGAGTTTCAAACAAATATTTAAGTGGGCTTAAAATTAGTAGCCTGAGATATTGACCTGACCCAGCCAGATCCTAGCCAAAATTTTCTGAACTGTAAGAAACTGTAACACACTTCTCTGAATCTAGAATATTGGTACCAATTTTAGCATAAAAAATAAACCATCAGAAAAAATTAGAAATGTAAGCATTATTTTGTATTTCACTACTGAATATAAATCAACAAATAGACAATTTGTATCAACAAACACATCATTTTAATGTTGATGTTTTGTCACTGAATATTTTTCATATACTTATTTGGTTTAGCAATTATAACTTTCAGTTTTTGCTAAAATATCTTTCTTTCATTAAATAATAGAGGTCTCATTTATTGATTTTAAAAACTCTTTGCTTATTGGATCATGTATCACAAGCTTGGCACTAAATCCTGCATAATCAGAGTGACAAGGGGAGATACTTGATGAGTGTCTAGTATATGAGAATATATGGTTTATCAGGAAAGACAAATATTTTTTAAATTACATAAATAATTTCATAATTTCAACTTACAATGGTGTGGGTTATTTTAGCATCCTTACTTGGCAATATATTGAAAATCTTAAGCTGATCTCTCAATTTTTTTCTGGCCCATGAGTTTAATAAATTTGGAAACCACTGGAATTAGGATGTAAGGATATGTCAAGGAATTGGAGCAAAAGAGCATGAGAGAATGCAAGAAATTCATGAGAAAATGAAAAAAACAGCATTTTAAAGCAAGAATGTTATAAATAGAGTAGATATTTTTATGGTTCAAGATCTGAATGGTAGATACATTTATGGAACTAAGTAAATAAGTTGCTGAAGCACACTGGAGATAATAGCGATTTTGCTGCAGATTTCCTAATGCCAAAGGTGTTATATGTATTAATCATTACAACAGACAGATGGAACATACTATAATTCTCATCCTACAGGTGACAGAAATGACACAAGGCAGTTAGGAAACTAGCCAAAGGTCACAAAGCCAGAAGTGATTTAATTCAGTCTGTATTCAGAATTCAGTCTTTTAACTTTCATGTTCTACAGCTACCAATAACAAAGATCACTGGAGTAATGGAAACCAAACTATAGTGAGACTTGGGAAATAGATGTGTCATCAGTAAGATGGCAGAAAGAAGATCATAAATAAAATACAAGGTACCCAATAAATATCAATCAATATAACAGAGGTTCTGAAATTTGTTGGCTACAAGAACCAACCAGTCCATCCTAAAGGAGATCAGTCCCGGGTGTTCATTGGAAGGACTGATGTTGAAGCTGAAACTCCAATACTTTGGCCATCTGATGCGAAGAGCTGACTTATTGGAAAAGACCCTGATGCTGGGAAAGATTGAAGACAGGAGGAGAAAGGGACACAGAAGATGAGATGGTTAGATGGCATCACCGACTCAATGGACACGAGTTTGGGTGGACTCCGGGAGTTGGTTATGGACAGGGAGGTCTGGCGTGCTGCGGTTCATGGGGTCGCAAAGAGTCAGACATGACTGAGCGACTGACTGAACTGAGTAAACAATATAACCCAAATATAAATCAGAGCAACAAAGAAAACAATGGCATATTTTCCCAGGAACCAATGAGGTTAATTTTTTCCTCTTTCACCTCTAAGATGCAATTAAATTCAGTGGGCTGGCATCCCTGGGAAATATGATTCAAAATATAATTTTATGGAAACTTACTTTGTGATAACAATGCCACCTTAGCAAGAAAGTTGTAGACTCGGAATTTCACTGTTACTAACAAATAAAAAAGATTCTGTTTTCCATTGCTATCAACAAGCTGGGAGGGACTTTATTACTCTTGTATATTTTTAAATCTAGCTGTATTTCTTTGGTCAATCTATCCTGGAAGATGGAATCTAAAAATCAAATAGAATACAGAATAATGAAGACATAAATAACTCTGTAATCATAAAACTGAATAAACATTTATGATTCTTTGATGTACAAAAGCCCAAACAAGTTATTTTTAAGATGATATACCTTGTAATTATTCATTAAAGACTATAATCTTCATCAATAGATGTTATTTAAAAGATATGTTCTCTTCTCAAGAACTGATTTAACCCTCATGAAGATATATCCAGCCTTCTTTCTGTTCACCATCATCACATTTCACTTTTACCACATTTCCTACATCAGTCCAACATTAGAGAATGTTAAGACATTCTTTTAAACAATTGCCACACTGGAATAATATATCATTTACCATTATAATGTAAATCTTATCTTCAATACTCAGACTATTGAAGAAATTTACTTTTTTCAATGAATTTCTGCTTAATATGTGAACATATTAATTTAAAAATTATAATTTAAGAAACATCTCACCAATTTCATGTTGATCCCTGCATAGCTATACATGTATGTATTTTTTAAAATTATTTTTTAAAAATTATTTTCATGAAAGAAAACATATACAGAAAATTCCATAAACGGCTGAGTAAATTATTATAAAGCAAGCCTCCTAAAGTAACTTCTAGATCAAGAAACAGAATCTTAATATTACCATTTGCAAAACTCCTTTTGAAATAATACATCTACTCAATGAACTTCAATGACTGCTAACCTTCCTGAAAGAGAAACAAGTGGATGCTATATTCTTTCTACCAAAAGTAAACAAAATCACCCATGAACTATTCTTCTCCTCTACCCTCATGAAACTCAATACAAATCAAGTTTCTCGTTCTAGCTTTCAGGTTTCAGGAAATACAGAGGATAGAAGAGCATATTGGACAACACCAGGGAAATGCATTTAGCAAATATCAAGATACAGAAAATACTATAGGGCAAATATCTCAGTTTCTTCCAACAACTAAAACAAAAAAGTAAGAAAAAGAAAAGAGAGGAGCTAGGTGCTTAAAGATTAAAAAAAAGACTAAATTGTAGGGTGGCCATATACTTTTTCAACCAGGATATTTTACACAGTGAAATGGAATGCTATTGAAATGGGATTCTTCTGACAATCTAGAATGCAGACACACCACTCAAGAGGCATAACAATCAAATAAAACAGGTTGATTTTTCTAAGAGGCCTGATATTAGGAAACCAACTGTTTAAAAAGTTGAGAATATCAGAGAAAGTTAAATGTTGATTGGATAACTTATGTGTGAAAAAATTAAGTTTCTTGGTGTGATAATGGTATTGCAAATATGTTTTTAGTACTCTATGTAGCCCACTAGGCTCCTATGTCTGTGGAATTCTCCAGGCAAGAATACTGGAATGAGTAGCCATCCCATTCTCCAAGAGATCTTCCCAACCCAGGGATCAAACCCAGGTCTCCTGAATTGCAGGCAGATTCTTTACCATCTGTGCCACCAGGAAACTCCCCCCCTTATCTCTTACAGGTACATAAAAATATTTACACATTGAAATGATATGATGTATGGGATTTGGCCCAATATTATCCATATTGTAGGTAGGAGTACTAGAGTAGTAGAAATTATATAAGATAATTTTAAAACTAGGTATTAAGTATATGTAAGTTTACCCAATTTTTTTCCTCTGTCTTTATATTTGGAATGCTCTACAATTATTTGCCTCAACATTTATTTTATAATAATATATTACCAGCATTCAGAAATCCCCCACATGTCAATTCCCAATCATACTTCTCTTGCTCTTCTCTAAAAATGACCATCTTTTTTTTTTATTTTATACCTTCGTCAATATCTACTCATCAGTTCAGTTCAGTCACTCAGTCATGTTCAACTCTTTCGACCACATGGACTGCGGCACACCAGGCTGCCCTGTCCATCACCAACTCCTGGAGCTTGCTCTAATGCATGCCCATTGATGATGCCATTGGTGATGCCATCCAACCAAAAGTGTCAATTCTTCAGCACTCAGCTTTCTTTATGGTCCAACTCTCACATACCTACGTGACTACTGGAAAAACCATAGCTTTGACTAGACGGACCTTTGTCGACGTCTCTGTTTTTTAATATTCTGTCTAGGTTCGTCATAGCTTTTCTTTGACAAGCCTATTTTAATTTCATGCCTGCAGTCACCATCTGCAGTGATTCTGGAGCCCAAAAAAATAAAGTCAGCCATTGTTTCTGCTGTTTCCCCATCTATTTGCCATGAACTGATGGGACCGGTTGCCATGATCTTTGTTTTTTGAATGCTGAGTTTTAACCTAGCTTTTTCACTCTCCTCTTTCACTTTCAACAAGAGGCTCTTTAGTTCCTCTTCACTTTCTGCCATTAAGGTGTTGTCATCCTTGTTATTCTTGTTATACAGTCTTAATTCCTACATCTTGATAGTAAGCTACAATATCTGATAGAGCAAGTCTTCCCACCTTGTTCTTCTTCATCAAGATTACCTTATCTACTGTGACAATTTGTATTTACATGTAGATTTTAGAATGCACTTTTCAGGTCCCACAGATTACGTGTTGGGATTTTGAACTGAATTGCACTGAGTCAATAAACAAACTTGGGAAGAATTAATATCTTTACAATATAGAATCTTGCAAAAATGTCATAGTCCTCCATTTATTTAGGTCTTCTTTAGCAATTCTCAATATTTTGTCGTTTTCTGTATAGGTCTTCTACATCTGTGAGATATGTGTTTAGTTATTTAATATTTTATGTTATGTAGAGATTGTTGCATTTTATTGGTACATAGAAGTACAATATTAATCTCATATTCTGTAATCTTTATAATGTGTCTATTAATCCTAAAAATATTTTCATAGACCTTTTTCTGATATGTGCCCAATCATAACACATTCAACATGAAACTTTTTATTTATTCCTTAAATTTTAATTTCCTATTTCACTTTTCATTTTTTCTTTTTCATTCAGTACTACAAATAAAATATTACAACATTGATAGATATGAGGAAATAAGCATTTTTATCACTCAATCTCAAACAAAAGTATTTTAACATTTTACCATTAAGGTACGATTTTCCTATAATTTCTCAATATATCCTATATGAGACTGAGAAAGTTCTCCAAGTTTGCTTGGAGTATATATTATGAATATTAAATTATTTCACAGATTTCTGTTTACTGAGTTAGTCATGTGATTTTCTCCATTTTTCAATGGTGTGAATTTCTTTAAATAACTTTCAAAATTGAAATCAACCTTGCATTCCTAGAATAAACTCTACTTAGTCCTGATATATTGTCCTTTTTATATTTTGCTGGATAAATATTTGCTAATATTTTCTTTAGAATGAGTGAATTAAACTACAATTACAATAATGTATTTATCAGGTTTTGGTATTAAGTTTCATGATAGTATAGAATGTGCTTCTGGCTTCTAATGTTCAGTTTAGAAGCCAAATGTCAGTCTAATAAATGCTTCTTTGGGGCAATAAAGAAAAAAATAATTTAAAAGTATAAAAAAATAACCATAGAAGCTAGGATTTGAGGACATTTGTTTGATTCAGACATACTTCACTCATTTTTCCCTCAGGAATCTACAGATTTGCAGCACAGGCCATAAAGGCAGAGAGAGAAAAAAAAAAGTGTTATTCTGATATTTAAGAGCTTTCTTCAGCCTCAGGGATCAGGAGAAAAAAAACTAGAGTGTGGGACTAACCAAAACAGTCAACATTCAGTGGTCTAAGATCCTAGAGAAAGACAAATTCAGTAAAATCAGCCCAACGTTTTTTATTCCTTTCCCACTTGAGGCACTTGTTGAACTTTGAGTTCAAATCTTTGTCTGACTTCCACTTTTTCTACAACCTCTTTTCAAATCACTCTTTCCCTTGCTCCTGCCATAGTAACCATCCCTTCTTCCCTCCCTGGTTTCTTGAATGTGCTGTTCTCTGTCTCTCAAAATCAAGAAGATTATCTGTCCTGCTCAAGTTATCTGGAATTATTTCCTCCTTTCTCCCGTAAAGCCATCCCCAGAGGCATTCAGGATCTATAGGACAAATCTGGGACCCTAGCAAGAAGATGAATGGATAGAGGAATTTTAGTGGCACTCTGAAAGAAAAGAGAGAAGTATGAGATATGCCAACTACAGGAGACTCTTTGTGGCCTGATAAGTGCCTTAATAAGAAGAAAAAATATGTTTTATACTATATGCTAAATTCCAAGAGTATGCAAGAACAACTAATGGTCTCACTTTCCAGTAATATACTGTCTACACTCCTTCCCAGGTTCTAAAGGCATAAAAATACGGAGTTTAAAACGTGTTATCCTATCTCAAAGGGGATCCTTCCTGATGCTGCTGCTGCTGCTGCTAAGTCACTTCAGTCGTGTCCGACTCTTTGCGACCCCATGGACTGCAGCCTACAAGGCTCCTCCATCCCTGGGATTTTCCAGGCAAGAGTACTGGAGTGGGGTGCCATTGCCTTCTCCATCCTTCCTGATAGGCTCCCCTAAATTCACTGCTCCCACAATATCAGGCCTACCTCTTTAGTGACAGATACACATTCTTAGCATTGAATGTAGCATATTTATTTCAGTTTGTAATTTTATATTTGTCTGTGTTACTATTTGGTATTTGTATTTCTCCATCACTAAGTTGTCCATAAGGCAAGATCCATGTGAGTTTCTCCCTGCCATTCATAGTGCCTAGTATTGTGCCAGACACTTAATAGATACTCATATATTTGCTGAATGGATTAATGAATAAATATGATACGAAAATCACCTCTCTCATTTGAACGTAATTTCATAGAGGAAACTGGAGTGTGTCTTGACAGGATGAAAGCATTTACAGAGTTACAGGCCTGGCTGAAGAAAATTGTTTTAAACACTGTAGCCTGAAAACAAGGACAGGGTGACTCACTAGATCCAAAATGAATAAAATTATTATAATCACATTTTTTTTACAATTTTAATAACATTAAATAAACTACCTATAGAATCTTTCATTTAATACACAATTACTGAGAGCCCAACTCATAGAGTCTTAAGACTTCCTCTACAGTGGAAGGTGTTATTAGGCAAGATAAAAAAAATAAGCAACATACTCTTGTGTTATGGTAGGAAATGACGGTACATAGTGAACAACAAAAAGCATGATCTTTAGATTCTGAAGGATCTGGACTCATATCCTACTTCAATTTCTTCCTAGTCTATGTGATACTGGGACAGTTATTTAACGTGTCTGAGTTTCATACGTAAAATGAAGGTAATGTCTACTTAATAGAGTTGTTATAAAATTACACAAAGAAATGCATATAATCTTAGCACAGAGTGGGTACATAAATACTGGGAAGATGGCATCACAGAAGAAAGAACATGAACTTTGGAGTCAGAAAACCAGAGTTAGAATCTCTGCTTGAAGATTTGTTATTAAGTGATCAAAAAAAGTTACTTCACTATTTAAAGACTCAATTCTCTTATCAATAAAATGTGCATAATAATATGAATAGCTACCCTGAATTTAAATGTATGGAATTACTATTTATAAGTTCCCTCCACATCTTATGGCAGAAAGTAAATTTTCAGTAGGCAATAGGCAGAAGAAAGAGAAAGAAGAGGTGAAGAATAAGGAGGAAAAGAAGAGGAAAGAAGAGAGGAAGAAGATGTTAAGTTTGAGGCACCACATGTTAACACACAACAAAAAAATAGAACAGACAAGAGAAAACTGTCTGCCCATACTGAGGCAAGAGGTTGAATATATTGAGCTAGATCAACAAAAGTAATTCTTCCTTGCTATTCTCTCTCAATACACATTACTTTCTCCACATTATTTATCAGAATTTGTAATTCATATTTATTTTTTTACTAAAAAATTGTCTTCTTCAGAAATTTGTTTCCATGAGGGAAGAGCTATGATTGCTTTATTGCTCAATGCAGAACACACAGTAAGGATTCAGCAAGTATTGTTAACTAAGAATTATCAACTGGAAAACCTCTCTGTACAAAAAGCATAGCTCAGTGGTTGGTGCACAATGCTGGAAAACAAAAATCTATAAGAAAATTGAAATTTAAATAAGTAAATTACTACAATGCCATGAGTTATTTTCAATTATTTGAACTTAATGGAACTGATAAAAGCTTAAAAATTAATTAGAAGAATATTCCTATGATCTGATGTCAATATGAATAACAAATACCTATTTAACATCATGGCCTAGTGCATAGTAGATAAACAATAAATATTATTGAATGAATGATAAATTTATGAAATCAATAATAATCACTGTATAATGATTATATTAAAAGGGCATTTTTAAGACACTGTTAGTCACAGGCAAGAGAAGGCAATGGCACCCCACTCCAGTACTCGCCTGGAAAATCCCATGGACGGAGGAGCCTGGTAGGCTGCAGTCGGTGGGGTCGCTAAGAGTTGGACACGACTGAGCGGCTTCACTTTCACTTTTCACTTTCATGCACTGGAGAAGGAAATGGCAACCCACTCCAGTACTCTTGCCTGGAGAATCCCAGGGACAGGGGAGCCTAGTGGGCTGCCGTCTATGGGGTCACACGGAGTTGGACATGACTGAAGCGACTTAGCAGCAGCAGAGGAAGTCATAGGCAGTACTATTATTTCAAAATATCTGACTTAATCCAAAGAAAATACAGAAAGTAAAAGGAAATAGACAAAAATAGGACTAACTATTATCACACATGGCATTAGCTGCAAAGTTCAAAGGTTTACAGCAATAAGAAGGAAAAGAAGTTTAAGTCAGGAATCCTTAGAAGATTTTTCAACAGAGATTGTTGTTGGTTCAAATCAACATATGGTATCCAGTAGAAACAATTGTAGGAGACAATCAAGAACTAGCATCATAAAGAAAAGAAAAGGAAAGAAAATAGGTACTATAACGCAGAGGATAAAATAGATTACAAAATGTTAATGTGCAAAAAGAGAAAGCAATCAATAATGAATCAGATTATATAAAGTAAGTGGATTTCCATACCTTAAGAGCATGGAAACATGTAAATACATAATCAAAAATAATAAAACTGATAAAATAAAGTGTTTATTTTTAGTTACTAAATCAAGTACCTGATCAAATAATTAGGAAATAACAAGAGCAAAAATTTTTACATAGGACCTTTTTGATTATCTTATACAGCATTTTTCATAGACAGATTTTTTTAAAAACTTGTCCTAAAGAGTTTAAGGGTTTTACCCACAGTAAGATTATAAAACTGTATGAAAAAGGAAAACAAATTTAATATAGCATGATTGTTAATGGAATTGTCTTCTCTTTATAAGGAGTTTATTACATATTAGACAATGTGCTAGATGCTGAAGACATGAACAACAAATCCAATATGGTTCTTCCTGCTTTTACCAACTAAAATATGTCACTCCCCACCTGGCACCACAAGCAATTAGGGTTTTAGCCACTGCAACCACTGACCTTTAACACAACCTGAAAGTTCAGGGTGGAGGTCAGAATGAAGCATTCTCTGCTCTAATAAAACCTTATAGAACAGGCCTTCAGATAGACATTTTCAGGAGAAAATTTTATGAACCTAATTCTTATATCTTCTCATACCTAGAAAATCACTCAAACCATTAACAGAGGCATCTGCTCCTCATGACTAGTAGCAACCTTCTACTGAGACATATGTCTGACAGCATGTACCTCTTTCCCCAAATTACATATGTTTGTGTGTGTGTGTATGGTAGTCATGCCTAACTCTTGGCGACCCTATGGATGGTAACCAGCCAGACTCCTCTGTCCATGGGATTTTGTAAGAATACTGGAGTGGGTTGCCATGCCCTCCACCAAGGGATCTTCCTGACTCAGGATGGAACTCATGTCTCTTGTGTCTCCTGCATGGAAACCGCTAGCGCCACCTGGGAAGCTATATATATATATATATATATATATATATAGGTAGACTTCCCCTACCTCTACCTCTTCAGATCAGTTCAGCAGCACTATCTGAGAGGCTTTCTCTTGGGCTACAGCCTTCAGTGAGTACTCAAATAAAATTGAATTCATAGCTCTTACTATATGCTTTTTATTCAGTCAACAGCTCTTATGATTTTTTTTCAGTCAAGTTTTCCTTATAATCTTACAACCTAGTGAAAGGAAAGTTTGAAAAGAAACCGATAAATAACTTCTATTGTGTTAAATGTAAATGACATGAAAAAAAGGATAGAGTACCACAAGAGAAGAGGGGTCTTTTAAGATGTTACAAATTGCCTAGAGCAATTAGCCCCTTGGAATATAGCAGCAAAAACAGACATGTAGATAAAAATATAGGATTGGTTGCTTTGCTAATACATTTGCTATAAGAAGAGAGTGTAAAGAAAAAGTCAAGGATGAGTTGGCAACTGCTTAGATAATTTTAGCCCTTTCTCCCATAATGAGAGAAAGTTGAACATATGAATTTAGAAAACAGAGAAGTTGTCAGGGTAAAAGATTTAAATTTAAGTGCTACAAACATATGTATTAAATTATTAGTGTTTGAGTTGTCTGAGAATAAAATTAAGAAAAGGATTGCAGATTCAAAACCAAATTCAGAGGAATTCTCATATTTAGTGTTAGTATAGAAATACGAAAATTGGCCAAACAAATAGGAAAGGAGGTAGAAGAGAATGAAGAGACAGCCTCTTGGGCTTCTTGCAAGAAAAGTTTTTAAAACGAGAAAGTGGCCAATTGTATCAAATGATACCTGGAGTACACTAAGCTCATTCCCACTGTCCACAAACAATTTATTCTGCTATTTTCAGCCTTAGATTCAAGAATGAAATAAACTTCTAAGGATGCCTCCAATTTTCTATCTGAGAAGTGAAAAATCATTCAGGTCCACATTTAAGGACAAAGTGAATAAATAAAATTTACTCAAGTTTCAGACATGGATAGTAATTCGGGATAACTTGAATTTAATAAACATTTCACTACATATTTTTCATGGGGTTCTCATGGCAGAGAACACTGGAGTCATTTGCCATTCCCAAGCTGAAACTTCAACACTTTTGCCCACGTGTTGCAAAGAGCCAACTCATTGGAAAAGACCCTGATGTTGGGAAAGGTTGAAGGTAAAAAGAGAAGGAAATGACAGAGGATAAGATAGTTATAAAGTATCACTGACTCAATGGACATGAGTTTGAGCAAACTCTGGAATATAGTGATTGACAGGGAAGCCTGGTGTGCTGCAGTCCATGGGTCACAAAGAGTCAGCCACAACTTAGTGACTGAATAACAATCACTACATACCAAAATAAACACAGGGAGATGTAATAGTTAATTTTTTAAAGCAACTGCTGGAAAACGAGAAGAAAAGAGAATAGGATAACTTTGAAAGAGTAACCTGTTTTGAAGAAATAATGAAGGAAAAGATCAACAGATCTTAGTTCAAAATCACATAAAACTTCCAATTAATTGAAAAATAGTAATACAAATCAAAAGCACATGTAGAAGAAAATGGTGTAATGGTTACGCTTATTGAAAGAGTATTGGATTTTAGCCATAAATATAGTAGGTTCCCTGGTGGCTCAGATGGTAAAGAATCTGCCTTCAATCCAGGAGACCTGGGTTCGATCCCTACTTCAGGAAGATCCCCTGGAGGAGGGAATAGCAACCTACTCCAAAGAATGCCATGGACAGAGGAGCCTGGCGAGGTATAGTTCATAGGGTCACAGAGAGTTGGACATGACTGAAGTGACTTAGTAGGCACACATGCAAGCAATAACCAACTTCCTCTTTTCACTACTGTCTCCAACTAATTGGGTCTGAAAACTATTTGCAATAACTTGCACAAAGTAAAAGCTCAGTCTGGTCTAACATCAAAACTCCAAAGCATCAACTAATGAAACTCTTCTTTACTTTTTCTTCACTCTATCTTTTCATAACTACTCTCTAGGTGCCATTTTGTTCTCTCTAAAGTTGGGTCTCAGGAAAGTGGATTATAGGAAAGGGACACTATATTATGGATAATGAGCTGTGTCTAACAGCAGGGCTTGCTTGTTTTCTCCTTCACATTTCAAGGAGCTTCTAGATTTCTTCTATGCAGAGGAAGTCTTCTTACCATTGGCTTTTAAAACAACTTGTCTCAGTTCCTTGTTTCTGAGGCTTCATACTACCCATTATCTAAACACAGGAAAGTCTCCCCTCCTCCAGAAGACTTGCTGCTCCTGGAAGCCAGTCTCCCAAAACAGGGTCCTTTTCAAGATGATATAGTTGAGTTCTCTCCCCTAAACCACCCAGACCAAGAAAAACAACCATATTTGTCCCCTTTGGGGATAATATAGCCAGCTCCTCTCCACTTGCGGGCCCAAGCTGTCATTTTGGACTTCTCAGGCTCAGGTTAGGCACAAATCCCTGTGTCCTTTAAATATCAGGGAGCATAAAGCACTTTCTCTGAACAGTTCTCTTAAAGCTCCTCCATCTTAAGACATGGAGAAGTATCTGCTTTCTTCCTCATTGGGGAAGCATACAAATAACTCACTCTCCAAAGAAATTCCGTGATCTCTATGCTCTTTTATCTCCAAGATACCCAAGTTGTGTAACTAGTCTGTTGTGTTAGATGTATATTGTCTCCAATCAGAAATCTGAGATACTGAGAAAACTCACAATTAGCACGCTACCTCACTTCTAGGGTTCTGGAGGGTTTTCTTTTGTTGCTGGTGACAATGTAAACCAACACATTTTAGATTTATAAGGCTCTTCATCCAGTAATTCTGCTATAAATACTACCCAAAAGGCATTAAAACACTTATGCATGTGGGCATTCACTATAGCATTCACCATCTAATGTAGTACCTAGGTGAGAAATATTAGCTAGGGCTAATGGATAAGTAAAACTTTGTCTCTTCAGATAATCAGAATTATTATACTCATCCTACCTTATTTCAACTTTTGTACTTCAAAACTCTTGCTTTGCCCCTCTAGTCCTTACTTTCTAATCTTAAGGTCATTGCTCTGGGTCTTAACTTTGTTAGAATTTTGTTACATATGAGATGATTTTTTTTCACTTTAAATTATAATATTTTATTTTATAAAATAAAATTGTTTTAAAAAAGGAAAAGGGAGTTGGAGGTAGGAGATGGGGGTTTTCTTGTAGCTAAGATAAAGCTTTTAGTCCTATTTGGTTTGAGGAGCCTTCCGGTCTCCTCTGTCTATGGGATTCTCCAGGAAAGAACACTGGAGTGGATTTCCATGCCCTCCTCTAGGGTATTTTCCCAATCCAGGGATTGAATCTATGTCTCTTCCAGCTCCTGCACTGGCAGGTATGTTCTTTTACCACTAGTGTCACCTTAGAAGCCCAGATATGTCAGGTAGATGGCTATAAATATGGATCTAGAATTTGAAAGCAAGGTTGAAGTTAGAGACTAGATTTTGGAGTAATCAAAATATAAGTTGCATTAAAATTTCTGCTGGAAAAGGGGCACAAGGGAACTTTTGGGGGTGATGTAAATGTTCTATTTCATGATTATGATAGTGATTACAAGGGTATACATGTCTCAAAACAGATCAAATGGTGCACTTTAAATGGGTTCATTTTATATAATCTTTAAAAAAACTGCTAAAAATAAAAGTGAACTGCCTTGTATAAAAAAATAAATAAATTATAATATTTTATTTTAAATAGTCACAATATCTGACACTTCAAAAAAAGATACCACTAATAAATAACAAAAGTGAAATAGTTACAAAGTTACAACAGACATAATATTTAGCTGAGAATCACTTCCACAGAGTAAAGCTCTAAAGATACCAGACAAACCAATACTTGTTTGGAATAATATGTACAACTCTCTTACTGTATGGGCTTACAGACAAGGCCCTGGTTCCATGCGGTCAACGTTACAGTCATGCTTCAGACTAAAATTTTCAGTAGTTTTGAGAGCCTATACAAGATGTTATGGACTACACTCTGCAAAAAGTTACAACTTGAAAACTTCTTTCAAGCTTTACCAGTATCCACTGTGTATATTTTTAACATTTCTGAAAAGAGAACAAAATTAATAGGTGATGGTATTTACATCTGATAGCTCAGGTTTCATGGGAGACAGGTCTTAATGCTCCTAGACTTTAGGGTATACAAGGGAGGAATATTTTAAATTTATTTAAGTAGAATGTGGGGAAAATTAGGATCAAATGGGCATACATTCCTTGACTCCAATGCCATTAGCCCTGTTAACTCTATAGGGAATGGTTAAGTCATCAAAATTAAACCAATAGTTTTTATATTAAAATGATTCTCCATACTAGTAACACTGAAGAGTTACTAAACTAAGAAATTATCTTGTAGAGGTTAACACACAGAAATGAGCTGACAGAACAGTAACAATTTTGAAAAATGATACTCATCTAAAAGGATCCATGTCCACTCATTGAGTCTACTTCATACATTTTACCCATCCACCCTACTCCAAAAAGGTTCAGATTATTATGTCCCAAAATAATCTATTCCTGAATTACTTGTGAAGAGACAAACTGCTCTGTAATGTATAAGCTACTTAGGTCCTATTCTAGGATGATGCACTTCCATTGTCCTAGATCTCAAATTTGGAAATCTGCTTAGGTTCAGTCTTCTAAAACCTTTCCAAATGAACATAATTGGAATTTTTGATCTCTAGATTCACATACAGTTCAGGCTCTGTGACACCTCTTATTTGGGGGATTAAATAAAAGCCACAGGATTCTGTATGACTAAAAACTAAATCTGAATTATTCGTGTCTGGCATTGTGTAAACATATTCTTAAGTTCATTTTGCTGGACTTTATTAACTACTTCAGGATCTGCAGGGCTCTTCTGAACCTTTGCCACTGCAAAGTTTATCCCCTGGGTTAATCCAGCCTGGGTAATGTTAGCAAGCTGGACCATAGAACTTCCAGTCTTTGCAAAAGGAGAGACTGCTCTGCTGCTATAGCTCTCTGAGGGAGAAGGAGTTACATGAAGCTCTCTCTCAAGTTCAGCCATGCCAGATTCAGAGTCAGGGGTCTTTTGGGATACAACTGAATTCACTGTTTCAACTGACAAAAACTGTGGGCCTGCTGTAGGAAAAGACACGTCTAATTGAAAAAGCCGAGAAGGTATCTGTTCCATCTATTCAAACTGAGTTTCTTCACTAGAAACTTGACTGGTCATTTGATTTCCTTCCTCACTAGCCTACTGAGAAACAGATCTGGTTTCTGATAGGCAGGTCATTTTGCTTTGTGCATGTTGAACAAATCTGTGGCAGTAAATATCCACAGGCTTGACAAAGCCAGTCAATATGTATCTGTTGCCAGTGGAAGGACTTTTCTTCAAAGAAGACTCATGGCCTTTTCCAAGCCCACTGTCATGAGCAATAGTAACCTCTGAAGGAACATGAATGCTGATATCAGTGCTGCTAATAGACTGGGATCGACTGCCTAATCATGGTCCTGAAGCAATGATACCACAACTAGGAAGAACATAGTCTATTGGTGCTACATTCTCTGAAGAGTTAGTTAGCTGCCTGTCTTCATCAGACTTGGAATTTGTAAGAAATTCATCAGAGTGATCCAAGTCATTACCTGAAGACTTTTCCCCTTCTGACTCTGCCTGGGCTTTATTCTCCATCACACTTGTGTTTTCCATGGTTTCAAGACTACTATCTGATTTCCAAAGATTAACTTTTAAGTTTGGTTTTAGAAAGTTAACTTTCATTTCAGGTTTTGTGACATTTCCTAGCTTCCATAGATTACCAATGTTTACACTGGATTTGGTCTGTTTCACTTTGTGATTTAGAGATGAAAATTTGCTCATTAAAAATTTTTTCCCTAGGCCAAAGAGCCTTGGTTTTGAGATCTGATGCCAATGATGTTTTCATGAGGTTTACTGTTCTTCCTCTCAAGCTTTTTCTCTATTCTAGGTACATGTAATCCCATGGCTTGCTTGGTGATCTGCAGCATCTCCTCAATGCACTTACGGGTATCTTCTCCATCCTCTTCTGGGTTGCGCATTACAGCTTTCAGTGTGTGGAAATAGCCACTTGCTTCTCTATATCTGTAGGGCAATTGCATGCAGGAGAACTTTGGCTTTACAAAAAAGAGTGGATTCAGGACCTATTTCTACTTTTTCCAGGTCTTCTAGACTTAGTCCTTGATACTGGTTTACTTTGTCAACTTCATCATCATAACAGGCCATGTAGTAGGCAGTTAGAAAGCAGTAACAACACATCCACATCACTGTGAGTAGCATCAATGAGGCTGCTCTGAATTGTCGCTTGAGTCAAGCCATAAAAATTACATCAAAACACGTAGCTTAATATGAAAAAAAATTTCCACACTTACTAAGTAGTACTACTTTATCATAGTTTCTATTTTGACACTAATATTTACATTGGTTAAACATGATCTCAGTCAAAAGCATTATGTCTAGAATAAAGAGCACTTGGCACATCACAGGCAATTGAGAAACATGCCAGCCCTCCCTCCACCCTCATTTTTACCTAAGTATAAGCTGCAGGAAGCGTAAGCTTATACCTAAGTATAAGCTCCAGCCCTCCCCACCACCCTCTGCCCCACTTAAACAGAAATCAACAAAACCTAACCCCTACTTTTTTTTAAACACAGACAAAAGAAAGAAAACCTCTTTTGGTGCTCCCCTGCCCCATGCCTGCAGCCCGGAGCGCAGTCAGTTCCTGTCAGTTCCTGCCAGTCAGGCATCCCCTCCTTCCCCAGCGTGAACACAGACACCGCCCGCACCTCACCCTGCCCCACTGCCACGACAGTGGTTGTGTAAAAGCCACTGTCATCAGGAGATGTTAACAGGAGGCTTTGGAAAAGCAGCAATGTGCAGGAAATTCAGCCCCACAGGAACTTTAACCATAAATTCTGTAAAAGGGAGAAAAATCTTGAAAGTGATCGCCAGACTGCTGGCTTTGGGCTTGGGCTGGGCAGGGCATTGTTGCCGGCATTTCCTGTGGCCGTTTCCCTGCCCCTGAGCAGGAGGAGGAGGAGGCCAGTGGGAGCACGGCATCTAGTCAGTCTGTCGGTCTGTTGTCAACTAATCGAAGCTCGAGATGATTTTATAAGAAGGGAGATCCTTCAAGCAACTCTCGAAGTAATATATAGGAAAGAATGAATGATGAAACCCCTAACAAGAACAAATGCTGAATTGTCCAAAGAGAAAAATGAAATTACTTGAAGCAGTAGTCACTCAAAGATACCACATCCCCCAACCAAACCATCACAATTTAATAAGAATCTCCAAATCATGGATCGAGGTTTCATTCACTTTAAGCCTCACCATGGGTGATTCTAATGTGCAGCCAAGATTAACAGCCAGAACCATAAGGTTTATTGGTTAGAGAGGAAAAAAGCCAAGCAGTAGAATATATGAATGATGTGTGTATTATTCAGCCATTCAAAATTATAATTCTGAAGATCATGCAAAAGATAGTGTAATCTCTAAATATGGCACACAAGGCCTCTTATTTTCTCATCTTTGCCTCTACTGTCACATTTGCTTCCCCTTCATGGGCCTCTCCCCATGAGTTAGAGCCTCATCAGTCTATTTGCAGGTTCCTAAACATGCTAGATCCTCTTAGGCCTCGGCCTGAACAGATTCTTTATCTGCCTGGATCATCCCTCCTCCTAGTTAACTGAAAGCTGAAGTACATACTCATTATAGACAGCCTTCCTGAACTTCCAGACTGACTCCCTATAGCACTTCCTACTTAAAATGGAACATGTCACGCTGTATCATAATTGTTGGCTTACTTATATTTCAACTTTTATCACTTTGAAAACAAAAGTGTTATCTTCTTCCTCATCTCCGAATCCCAGTATTTAACAAAGTGCTTTAACACAGAGGTGCCCTAAAAATATTGAGTTGAATTTTTTTTTCCTCTGATCAATGTAAAATGTGTTTTTTTTATTAGATTTGCCATACAATGACATGATATTGCCATGGGTTTACATATGCTCCCCCTCCAGAACCCCCCTCCCTCCTCCCTCCCTCCTCCCTCCCCCCGGGAAATTTCGATGCACCAGCCCCGAGCATCACTCCTGGGCTGGCGATTGATTACACATATGATAATTAACATGTTTCAATGTTATTCTCCCATATCATCCCACCCTTACCCTCATCCACAAAGTCCACGAGTCTGTTCTATACATCTGCGTTCCTTTTGCTGTCTCGCATGCTGGGTTCTCGTTACCGTCTTTCTAAATTCCATATATATGCGTTAGTGTACTGTATTGTTGTTTTTCCTTTTGGCTTACTTCACTCTGGGTAATGGGCTCCAGTTCCGCCCACCTGAGCAGAACTGATTCAAATGAATTTTTTTTTTAATGCTGAGTAATATTCCATTGTGTATATGTACCACAGCTTTCTTATCCATTCATCAGTTGACGGGCATCTAGGTTGCTTCCATGTCCTGGCTATTGTAAACAATGCGGCGATGAACATTGGGGTACACGTGGCTCTTTCAATTCTGGTTTCCTCGGTGTATATGCCCAGCAGTGGGATTGCTGGGTCATATGGCAGGTCTATTTGCAGCTTTTTAAGGAACCTCCACACTGTTTTCCATAGTGGCTGTACTAGTTTGCATTCCCACCAACAGTGTAAGAGGGTTCCCTTTTCTCCACATCCTCTCCAGCATTTATTGCTTGTAGATTTTTGGATTGCAGCCATTCTGAGTGGTGTAAAGTGATATCCCATTGTGGTTTTGATTTGTATTTCTCTGATAATGAGTGATGCTGAGCATCTTTTCATGTGTTTGTTAGCCATTTTTATGTCTTCTTTGGAGAAATGTCTGTTAAGTTCTTTGGCCCACTTCTTGATTGGGTCGTTTATTTTTCTAGAATGGAGCTGCAGGAGTTGCTTGTATATTTTTGAGATTAATTGTTTGTCCGTTGCTTCATTGGCTATTATTTTCTCCCATTCTGAAGGCTGTCTTTTCACCTTGCTTATAGTTTCCTTTGTTGTGCAGAAGCTTTTAATTTTAATTAGGTCCCGTTTGTTTATTCGTGCTTTTATTTGCAATATTCTGGAAGGTGGGTCATGGAGGATCCCGCTTTGGTTTATGTCAGAGAGTGTTTTGCCTATGTTATCCTCTAGGAGTTTTATAGTTTCTGGTCTTATGCTTAGATCTTTGATCCATTTTGAGTTTATCTTTGTGTATGGTGTTTGAAAGTGTTCTAGTTTCATTCTTTTACCAGTGACTTTAGGCTATACTCAAATCCACAGTCATTAAGACAGTATGGTACTGGCACAAAGACAGAAATATAGATCAGTGAAACAAAATAGAAAGCCCAGAGATAAATCCATGCATCTATGGACACCTTATCTTTGACAAAGGAGGCAAGAATATACAATGGAGAAAAGACAACCTCTTTAACAAGTGGTTCTGGGAAAACTGGACAGCCACTTGTAAAAGATTTGAATTTTTAAAAGCATATAATATCATAGAAATACATATGATGTATGTATTAAAATGCATTTGATATGGGCTTCCCTGGTGACTCAGTGGTAAAGAAGCCATCTATCAATGTAGGGTTTGATCCCTGGGTTGGGAAAGATCTCCTGGAGAAGGAAACGGCAACTCATTCCAGTATTCTTGCCTGGGGACTTCCATGGACAGAGGAGCCTGGCAGGCTACACTCCATGTGGTCACAAAAGAGTTAAATATGACTTAGCAACTAAACAACAACAATAGCATTTGATAGAGAAGGAAGAAAGGAAGGGAAGGAGAGAGGAAGAGAAAAAATAACATCTACAGAATAAATTCTAAGTGACAATATTTATAACGTCACATAATTCTTGCAACATTCCCTAGGATAAATATTATTTATATTTATATTATTTATAAATATTATTTTCCTTATTTTGATTTAGGAGGAAATTAAAACGTATTTTAGGAGCTGAAGACACTAGCAGATAAGAAAGCCAACACATTTTATAAACTGCTCAAAGGAAATCCATTCACAGAAATATACACAGTTATAGTCTTTGTGGAACAATTCAACAAAATTATATTACTGAAAAAATATCAAAACCATTCAATATACTTGTGTAATATTTTTCTGTATTTAGCCATTCTGTTTGTCTCCAATAAAAGTATGTCTTATATTACTCAACAGAATTTCTCTTCTAAGGTGTTATAAATCATTCTTCAGATTAAGTGTTTCAGATCATATAGTACTGAAAACCTTTATTTCCTCAACTTCCCAGCACTAAACAGATCAAAACTGAAGCAAAATAAAAAGTACCTATCTCTGGCCTTATAATTTTTATATCCTGCTAACAAAAAGCTATTCTGAGACTAAATTACACCTATTAGCATAAAGAAAACAACAAAAGAAGATATCATAAATGTAAAGGTAAATCCATAATAAAAAATAAATAAATGTAGGTATTAAAAAGGATGCTTTGAAATTTAAGGACAAACACCTATGGGATACACAGAGATTACAAGCTGAATGTACTCACACTCCATTTTCTCTAGAAGCCCAAAATCTGCTGAAAACAGGAGATTTAAAAAGTAAGAAAAGAATTCTTCTTTTCTTAAATTTCTATAGTTGATGAAATTGAGGTTCAATTCAGAAAAATCTTGCCCAGGCTCTCAAGGCTAAACTGGTCAGCATTTGAAATCAGCTCTTTGAGAGCCAAGCCCATCTTTACACTAAACCATAGTACATTTCTCCATTTTTGGTGTCTCTATCCTTGCAAATTCACAACAAAATATTCTTAGGTAGACCTGCTCTGTTTATTTCATTCCTTTTTCTCTCTAAGTCACAGCAAGTGTTTTTTTAATCTAGTGGTTTTTTTCATATATATTGCCTGCAACATAAGATTTCTAGCAATATTGTTATATTCCCTCTCAAATTTTTATTAGGCAATATAAAGCAATATTATATATTTTATTATTAACAAATTTATACAGAATAAAGTGCAAAATGACTACTACAATTATTTATAATAGCAAATGTTTGCATTGAGGTGAACATTTCACTATTGTTATGGAACATTGATTTAAACAGTGATTAAACAACGAATAGACATACTGCTTGATATTGTTAAATTGATATATATTATTAATATTATTGAATAGAAAATGGAAAGAAAAATCATTATTAAAGAGACTGTAAAAACATATCTAGCCATTCCCAATGAGTCCAAATGTCTTTATCTTGACATATTAATCTCAGGGTACTAAGAGAGCTTGCAAGTGAAATTTCTGAACCTCAGTTGGCAATATTTAAGGAAATGGCTGAAAGCTGGAAGGTCTTCTTGGGGAGGAGTGAAGAAGGAAATGGTACTAGAGACACCATTCAGGTTTCACAACTCAAATTCCTCTATGGGGCATTCAGATAGTATAAAGGAGTGAGGTAGCTAGCAGGGAACTAATGAATTTGGGAGCACAGGCTCTGTCCACAGTGAGCAGCACTACTTGGTTATAGTCTGTTGATGGGATGAGGGGCATTGGGTTTTACTTGGCAGCTCCTAAAATTGAAAAATAAAATTTTTCAAGAGTGGTAAAAAATCCAGACTTCTAATGGAAATATTGCCTTTAAAAAGTATTTACAGGTCACACACACACACACACACACACACACACACACACACACACACACACGATAAAATTCCACCTATACCAGATTCAAAAGTCAGCCACCAATTTATACAGTTGTTTGCTGTTTCTTCCACATGGAAATATGAAAAGTAATATTTCCTGTAGAAATATAAACCTGACATATATTAGAATGATTCAGAGATCAGAAGTCATTTAAAGGACAGGATAGGCTATCAGATAACATGGCTTGATTGAATGAATTAATATACCCAAAGAAAGACTTGTCAATCTGAAAGAGATTAGTATGCCTGGAACAATAATAACCAGAGTTTGGGTCTAGGAGAGAAGAAAAAGGATGTTTTGGCTCACAGACTTGAACAATTCATTCCTAACCTAAGTTATCTAAATTAAGGAAACTGCTATAACTGTTCCCTGCCATTAAATACTAGATTTAATCTCATGCCCAACAAGCTAACCCTCTAAGTAAAATTTCAAAGTTACATCAATCTATATTCAGTATACTTTTGTCTCCCATGAGGTTGTATATCATTATAAATTGCTAGGGTGACAGCTTTATTTGTACATGTCCCCAGTGAGTTGGGTTAGTGGAAGTTCACCTCTGAAAAACAGATCAATTCACAGTATGCTCAAATGTAGACAACAGAAATAGGATTTTGGCAGATTCACTAAGGCAAATTCTACTTTCTGAACTATTGGCAGACAGTAATAAGCCAGTTCCTAGAGCTACCAAAATTCACCATCCACTATTTTTTTTAGTTCATTAGTGTCAAAAAACTAGAAGTGTTGCAGTAATCCAACAGGGGAAAAAAATAGTGAAAAAAAAGGTAAAATTCCAGAATTAAACTATAGACTGTGAGTATGTTGAATAAATAACATGAGTATAATTTTTTAAATTAATGATAAAGTTACTAAAGTGGAATGGTTTTAGAAATGTAATAGATACAATGTACCTATCTTTAAAAACAGTGATACTTAACGAGTTATCCTTAGTGATTTTTAAAATTCTCCTTCAGCCCTTAAACAAAAATAGATATTTTTATCACAGTTTCAGATCACAAGGCTGCATAAAGAAATACAACTGATGGGACTTCCCTGGTGGTCAAGTGGCTAAGATTCTGTGCTCCCAGTGCAGGGACCCCGTGGTCAATCCCTAGTCAGAAAATAGATCCCACATACCACAACTAAGAGTTTTCATGCCAAAATTAAGGTATCCTGTGTGCCACAATGAAGACTGGAGACCCTGCATGCTACAGCTAAGATGCAGAGCAGGGGAAACAAGATGTCAGGAGTAGGTGGATGTGGAGTACATGTCTCTCAAGGATACATCAGGAATACACCTTCAGACCCAGAAGTGCTTGCAGAACACCAGCTGAGAGCAGAAAGAAGTACCTGACCACCAGAAAAAAATATATAGAGCCATAAAAAACTCAGTAGGAAGAAGGAACTAGGGGAAAAAACAGGAGTGTCCAGTATTCCTTCCTAGAGAATCTCATGGACAGTGAGTCTAGCAGGCTGCAGTCCATGGGGTCACAAAGAGTTGGCTAGGACTGAAGCGATTCAGCACACATGCACACAAATAGCATAATGAATATAATCTTATTATTTAAATAAAGCTTTCATTTTTTTCCATATCCAGAAAGAGTAGGGTAATAATTAGTCACAAATCTCTATGAAGTCGAACAACATCCAAGTCTGTAGTCAGGTCCAAGAATCATTTCTATAGGCTTATGGAATTCATTTGGAAGAAAGGAAACAAGGAAGGGCAATCAAAGTAAGTTATGTAAAAAACAATTAAAGGAACTAAGAAAACTAGGCATTCAGATGGAGAAAATTAAATAAAAATCATCCTCTAATACCTGAAGAATTAATATAAAGATAAAACGCAGATTTGTTCAGTCTGATCCCAAGGAATTGAACTTGAAATATGTTAGAAGTTTCAGGAAAACATGATTCATCTCATTGTAAAAACAAATGTTTTTCATGGTCAGAGTTGCCATACTCTGTCCTAACACACAGGAATGTTAATGCAGGTACTGGTAACTATTTAGTGAAAAAATATTGAATGAATCATTGGATTTGGCTAATGACTTAGAAATACTTTATTGAAGAACTTGGTGTTTTAACAGTTACCTTGCCCTTATGATTCAAATTTAGTCTTGAAAACACTTGTTCATCTATTTTCACAACTTTAACTTTGAAAACAAACTGAAATATAAGTATAAATATTATCCATAAACCAGTGTGTTCTCCTCTGCTACCAGTTATTCTGTTTGTGTATCTTTCTGACAGGTGTTCTCCCCAGCACAGGTGTGCTACACATTGAGCTAATTGCTAGACTCTGGTGTATCAGATAGTACACACTCTCTGACAGCCAAAAGTTGGCTGTACAATAACAAGAGAATATATAATAAACTGTGTCCTGAAAACATAGACTTAGAGATAATTTTAGGACTTTAAGTTCTAGGTGCTGATTCTCTGACTGGGTAAAGATTGTGATCTGTTTTGAGGTATAGTTACATTCATTCTTAAAACCAAAAATCCTTCCCTCTACTCTTTAAAAATTTTTATCTGTTCAATTAAGAGAATGAAACATTTCAAGGCACTCTTTTATGGGAAAATTATCATTTGTAACTACTTATCTATCTGTCTTAGGATAGTCTGATACTGTGCAACCAAACTAAATGATACATCAAGGCAGCCAGAGGAGAGGAACAGCACACATATCCTCCAATTTCGAATGTATGATCATCAGATCAAAAAAGATTCACTGACTGCTTTTATAATAAGAAATTATTGTAAACATAGATGATATTTTAGGCTAGTAAAATGTCATTTATCTGTTTAGATGCTAGGGATTCTGAATAAAATTTCATTTTTAAAATGTATTTTCTGATTTTTAAAAGTGTATGAAAACCACCAACATAATCATTAAGATTCCTTAAAGCCCATGATTTTATGTAATATAGTGTTGACTGTAAGAAAACTCTAGGTGGTCTTTACCAAGTCCTATAAATAATTTTCTAAAAAGCAACAGCCCTAACATAAGCAATCGCATAGTGATTCAATACTTTACCAAGAGATATATGTATTTTGCCTGGAGAATCCCATGGACAGAGGAGCCTGGTGGGCTACTGTCCATGGGGTTGCAAAGAGTCAGACATGACTGAGCAAGTAAACAGCATATGTATTTTAATACATCTCTATATTTATATACGTGCCTTTCCATCAGTTCCTACTTCATATCTGCAGCATGTAGGGTTATTAAAATTCACCCTATCCATTATAAATTTTAAGTGAGTTACAATTTAAACTTTATTTTTGTTCTAATCAATTGCATTCTTTTTGTTTAGTTTGATGGAATTAATGCAAAGACAAGATTGTAGCTATCTAACTTCAGTGAAGCAAAACTACCTGAACCCTCTATATAAAGGTAGCACACAGTATTTTAAGAAAGACAGTAAAAGAATATAGTATTTGAGAATGAAAAAGGAAAGAAGATGCACTTGACCTCGTAGAAACTGACAAACAGAAAGTGGACTTATTTGACCAAATGACTTTGGCTGTCAAGAAATTTCCTGTCCTAAACAGCAATCTGGCCCAGACCTCAGAGTTATCAGAATAAAATCTGAGAGCCATTTTATAGGAGAATCAAATAAGATTTGGAATGAAAATTTCATCGCAAAGAAAGAAAAATTTGCAATAATTTTCTATAATATAAAAAGACTTTTTAGCACTTTTATTGCAGAAGCAATTCTAAATAACAGAGCTTTTCTTATAACAGCATTTCTATAATAATGGTGTTTTATAACAGAAGTGCTATTATTACAAAAATGGCATTATAATGGTGGCATTATTATTGTTGCATCTCTCTTATAACAGAAGTGCTAAATAAGCCTATCTATATTAAAGAAATTTCAAATTTCTTCCTTCTCAGAGCTTAATGTGATTTGGCCAGTCTCTTTCACATGATCATTTTACAAGTAATCTTATATGGGTTTACCCAACATCGAAATACATGTCCAGTTCAAACAGACTCCCAGGAAATCTGACATCAAACTAAGAGTCAAAATATCTGAGTTATATTCTAAGCTCTAGCATTAGCTATTAAGTGACCCTTAGCATCATGTTTCTCCTACTTTGAGCACTTTTTATTCTCTATTCAAACAACAAACAAGGAGATTCTTCATAATTCTCAGTGAAATCTTTCCCATTACTAAAAAGCTCATTTGGTCCCAGATCTTAATAGAATCAATTACATATTTTTACTTCTTTGTTTTAAACTCACTGATATGCTACTTTGTAATTCTGATATTTATTTATTGGAATAAATTTATATTCTCAAGTTAGAAGCTGAATAAAAGTAAGAATTCCTTTTAAAGTTTCTTGCCTTATGCTTAAATCTTTGATTCATTTTGAGTTTATCTTTGTGTATGGTGTTAGAAAGTGTTATAGTTTCATTCTTTTACAAGTGACTGTCCAGTTTTCCCAGCACCACTTGTTAAAGAGGTTGTCTTTTCTCCATTGTATATTCTTGCCTCCTTTGTCAAAGATAAGGTGTCCATAGATGCGTGTATTTATCTCTGGGCTTTCTATTTTGTTCCATTGATCTATATTTCTGTCTTTGTGCCAGTACCATACTGTCTTAATGACTGTGGATTTGTAGTATAGCCTAAAGTCAGGTAGGTTGATTCCTCCAGTTCCATTCTTTCTCAACATTGCTTTGGCTATACGAGGTTTTTTGTATTTCCATACAAATTGTGAAATTATTTGTTCTAGTTCTCTGAAAAATACCTCTGGTAGCTTGATAGGAATTGCATTGAATCTATAGATTGCTTTCTAACACCATACACAAAGATAAACTCAAAATGGATCAAAGATCTAAGCATAAGACCAGAAACTATAAAACTCCTAGAGGATAACATAGGCAAACCACTCTCTGACATAAACCAAAGCGGGATCCTCCATGACCCACCTCACAGAATATTGCAAATAAAAGCACGAATAAACAAATGGGACCTAGTTAAAATTAAAAGCTTCTGCACAACAAAGGAAACTATAAGCAAGGTGAAAAGACAGCCTTCAGAATGGGAGAAAATAATAGCCAATGAAGCAACGGACAAACAATTAATCTCAAAAATATACAAGCAACTCCTGCAGCTCCATTCTAGAAAAATAAACGACCCAATCAAGAAGTGGGCCAAAGAACTTAACAGACATTTCTCCAAAGAAGACATAAAAATGGCTAACAAACACATGAAAAGATGCTCAGCATCACTCATTATCAGAGAAATACAAATCAAAACCACAATGGGATATCACTTTACACCACTCAGAATGGCTGCAATCCAAAAATCTACAAGCAATAAATGCTGGAGAGGATGTGGAGAAAAGGGAACTCTCCTACACCGTTGGTGGGAATGCAAACTAGTACAGCCACTATGGAAAACAGTGTGGAGGTTCCTTAAAAAACTGCAAATAGACCTGCCATATGACCCAGCAATCCCACTGCTGGGCATATACACCGAGGAAACCAGAATTGAAAGAGCCATGTGTACCCCAATGTTCATCGCTGCTTTGTTTACAATAGCCAGGACATGGAAGCAACCTAGATGCCCGTCAACTGATGAATGGATAAGAAAGCTGTGGTACATATACACAATGGAATATTACTCAGCATTAAAAAAATATTCATTCGAATCAGTTCGACTCAGGTGGACGGAACTGGAGCCCATTATCCAGAGTGATGTAAGCCAGAAAGAAAAATAACAATACAGTATACTAACGCATATATATGGAATTTAGAAAGACGGTAACGAGAACCCAGCATGCGAGAAAGCAAAAGGAACGCAGATGTATAGAACAGAATCGTGGACTCTGTGGATGAGGGCAAGGGTGGGATGATATGAGAGAATGACATTGAAACATGTTAATTATCATATGTGTAATCAATCGCCAGCCCAGGATTGGTGCTCAGGGCTGGTGCATCGAGATTTCCCGGGGCGGGGGAGGGAGGAGGGAGAGAGGAGGGAGAAAGGAGGGAGGGAGGTTCTGGAGGGGGAGCATATGTAAACCCATGGCGATATCATGTCATTGTATGGCAAAACTAATAAAAAATTAATTAATTAATTAATTTAAAAAAGTAAGAATTCCTTTTAAAAACAACCTTCCCCTAAATGATCAACACAGAGCCATGAATATAATGGGTAATTTTTAATTTTTTATTAAAATGCATCTGATAACAAAGTTCTAAAAAATCCAAGCTGAATTCAGAAAATAACAGGGTTTCATATTGTAGCTAGCAGCATACTAGATTTCCCCGGGGAAGGGAGGAGGGAAGGGGGTCCTGGAAGGGGAGCATATGTAAACCCATGGTGATATCATGTCATTGTATGGCAAAACTAATAAAAAAAAAAAAAAAGAACTTGACCATTTTCAGGTTGAAGTAAAGCAATAAAATATTATATTAAGGTTGGAAGTGATAAAAATACATAATGTTCAATGATAGTTAAAGTTCAAAAAATTGCCTCAAAAGAAGTCTATGTCCACATCAAGAATGTTACTATAAATTTAACTTCTCATTCAATAAAGTATATATTGCCTTCACATATATTTAGGGAGTATTCATTGACAGAACTTAACTGTATATGGAAAAGAATAAATTTAAGTTTCTAAAATTCTACTTTTTATTAAAGGTATCTTGTAATCCTTTGATAATGAGCTTTCAGCAGAGAAGAGAGGAAAGATTTTAAGTTCCAAAGGTACTGAGCTTTCAAACATTAAAATAAAATTCTATATATTTCTAGGCCAATACAATTAGATTACATCATTGGCTTAGGGTATAATCTGACAAACAGTAAGGTAAGGAAATTCAATATCCTCATATTCTCTACGGGCATTTTTATATTTTTAGCTTGTGAAACAAAGTAGGATCTTGCAGGGTCTTCCTGAGGATAGACTCTCCACCACCAATGTCTCCCATCTTTTTATTTGTAGAAAAGCTTTAGCCTCCTAGGCCTTCCCTGAATTCCAAACAGCAGATTTAATCAGAGAAGAGAAAAAAGATAGAAACAAAGAAAAGCAGTCAAGTAAGACAAAATAATAATAGTTTAGCCATTAAAAAAAGGTCAAGGACTGCAGTTCCTTGTCAAGGACTACAAATAATATCCTGAGCAATATTCTTGAGTTGCTGTGCAGATACTAAAATCCCCACCAGGAGGAGAAAGTTGACTGCATGCTGACCACTAGTATGTAGACCACAGATGGGCTAGAACTAGAAAGATGTTAATTGAAATTCCTGAAACCTTACCCCATTACCTCACCATCAACCAATCAAATAATGCACAAGCTGATCATGACTCTCCCTCACACTGTCTTTAAAAACCCTTCCCCTGAAAGCCCTGGGGGAATTCGGGTCTTTTGGGAATGAGTTGCCTGTTCTCCTTACTTGGTGCCCTGCAATAAACACTATGTTTCTTCACCACAAATCCATCTCAGTGGATTGGCTTTTCTGCACAATGAGTGAGCAGAATCAAGTGTGGTTCAGTAACAACTGTCATGAATGTTTTCAGTATGCATTCTGATAAAATAAAATTATTTTATTTTTGATTGCAAGTTGAAGAAAGTTTAGTTAGAAAATGTATATTTATTATTTATTATATATTTTTGTATATTTATTATTTATTTATTATATAATTTATTATATTACATTTATATTTATTGTGTGTGTATATATATATATACACACACACATACATAGGTGTATGCGTGGGCTTCTCTGGTGGCTCATATGGTAAAGATTCAACCTGCAATGCAAGAGACCCAGGTTTGATTCCTGGGTCAGGAAGATCCCCTGGAGAAGGGAATGGCTACCCATTCCAGTATTTTTCCCTGGGGAATTCCATGGACAGAGAAGCTTCGTGGGCTATAGTCCACTGGATTGCAAAGACTTGGACCCTACTGAGCGACTAAGAACACACACACACACAGGTGCATGTATATAATATATATGAGTATGATTATAATATTCTACAAGCACCAAAGAAATAGAGTTTTGGGGGACAATTCCCATACCATGCTTTTTCGTCATACTGAATGACATTATCAGAGCTATCATTTTTTTTTAAATTAAGACCCTATAAAAAAAAATGGTAGTAGCATTTTTTAACTGAAGTAGCTCAAGAGAGAGAACAAAAAGAAGAGAAGCTAAAGGATGAGGAGAAGTTAATGATTATTTTTATTGAATCATGAAGAGATAGATTCCAAGCAGGAACTTCCTGGGTTCCATTATGGACAAATGTTCACATACACATAATCCACTCAATAAAGTCTGTTAGTTCAATATTAAACATAACAATGTGAAAGTTTAAAAGTACTGGGGTCCAATCTTCAGTGAAATATTTAGTTTTCCCTTGTTCCAAGAGGAACTGAGGTCTAAGTTTGATTAAACACCTTCTTCTTATGTGCCAGATCCCATTCCAGGTGTATGACATATGATATTTTATTTCTTACTGTTATTAGAGGTTATTATTGCTATTGTCATTATTATTAATATTATTATTATTTTCAAAGGAGGAGAATGGAAACATAGATGAAATCAAGCCACTTACCTATAGTCGTAACAAAGACTATGTGACAGTCTATCTAGGTACATTCTTCAAGAAATGGGAGGACTAAGACAGGATGGATTCATCCAAGTAGATTCATCCTGATCATACAGAAGTTTCTCTAAATGCTCAAAAGCAGCAATATTCTTGAGAAAATTCACATAATTTAAGAAAGAAACGGCCTGTTGAATATCAAAAACCAACATTCCTTTATTTCTAAGGATGAAAACACTAAGTGTAGAATGGAACCACCTTAGAAGAAAATCACTTGATTACTTGTAGCCTCAGGCACTTGTGCCTCAGGTAAACCAAAACAGGCCTTTCTTCCTAATAGTCCATCACTTCAGTTGCTCATTCTTGTCTGACTCTTTGAGACCCCATGGACTATAGCACGCCAGGCTTCCCTGTTCATCACCAACTCCCAAAGTTTACTCAAACTCATGTCCATTGGGACGATGATGCCATGCAACCATCTCATCCTCTGTCATCGCCTTCTCCTCCCGCCTTCAATCTTTCCCAGCATCAGGGTCTTTTCACATGAGTAAGTTCTCCACATCAGGAGGCCAAAGTATTGGAGTTTCAGCTTTAGCATCAGTCCTACCAATGAATATTCAGGACTGATTTCCTTTAGGATGGACTGGCTGGATCTCCTTGCAGTCCCAGGGACTCTCAAAAGTTTTCTCCAACACCACAGCTCAAAAGCATTAATTCTTTGGCTCTCAGGTTTCTTTATAGTCCAACTCTCACATCCATACATTACTACTGGAAAAACCGCAGCTTTGACTAGATGGACCTTTGTTGGTAAAATAATGTCTCTACTTTTTAATATGCTGTCTAGGTTGGTCATAGCTTTTCTTCCAAGGAGAAAGCATCTTTTAATTTCAGAGTTGCAGTCACCATCTGCAGTGATTTGGAGCCCAAAATAAATAGGTTCTCACTGTTTCCATTGTTTCCCCATCTATTTGCCATGAAGTGATGGGACCAAATGCCATGATCTTAGTTTTCTTAATGCTGAGTTTTAAGCCAACTTTTTCACTCTCCTCTTTCACTTTCATCAAGAGGCTCTTTAGTTTTTCTTCACTTTCTGACATATCATCTGCATATGTGAGGTTATTTATATTTCTCCCGGCAATATTGATTTCAGCCTGTGCTTCCTCCAGACCAGCATTTCTCATGATGTACTCCGCACATAATTTAAATAAGCAGGTTGACAATATACAGCCTTGATGTACTCCTTTCCTAATTTGGAAGCAGTCTGTTATTTAATGTCCAGTTCTAACTGTTGCTTCCTGACCTGCATACAGATTTCTCAGGCGACAGGGAAGGTGGTCTGGTATTCCCATCTCTTTCACCATTTTCCATAGTTTGTTGTGATCCACATAGTCAAAGGCTTTGGCCTAGTCAATAAAGCAGAAGTAGATGCTTTTCTGGAACTCTCTTGCTTTTTCAATGATCCAACAGATGTTGGCAATTTGATCTCTGGTTCCTCTGCCTTCTCTAAATTCATCTTGAACATCTGGAAGTTCACAGTTCACATACTGTTGAAGCCTGGCTTGGAGAATTTTGAGCATCACTTTGCTAGCGTGAGATGAGTGCAATTGTGCAGTAGTTTGAGCATTCTTTGGCATTGCCTTTATTAGGGATTGGAATGAAAACTGACCTTTTCCAGTCCTTTTGCCACTGCTGAGTTTTCCAAATTTGCTGGCATATTGATTGAGTGCAGCACTTTCACAGCATCATTTTTTAGGACTTAAAATAGCTCAGCTGGAATTTCATCACCTCCACTAGCTTTGTTTGTAGTTATGCTTTCTAAGGCTCACTTCACTTCACATTCCAGGATGTCTGGCTCTAGGTGAGTGATCACACCATCATGATTATCTGGGTCATGAAGATCTTTTCTGTACAGTTCTTCTGTGCATTCTTGCCACCTCTTCCTAATATCTTCTGCTTCTCTTAGGTCCATACTATTTCTGTCTTTATTGAGCCCATCTTTGCATGAAATGTTCCCTTGGTATCTCTAATTTTCTTGAAGTGGTCTCTAGTCTTTCCCATTCTATTGAATACCTCTGTTTCTTTGCATTGATCACAGAGGAAGGCTTTATCTCTCCTTGCTGTTCTTTAGAACTCTGCATTCAAAAGGGTATATCTTTCCTTTATTCCTTTGCTTTTCACTTCTCTTCTTTTCTCAGGTATCTGTAAGGCCTTCTCAGACAACCATTTTGCCTTTTTGCATTTATTGTTTTGGGGGATGGTCTTGATCACTGCCTCCTATACAATCTCAGGAACCTCCATCCATAGTTCCTCAGACACTCTGTCTATCAGATCTAATCCCTTGAATCTATTTGCCACTTTCACTGTATAATTGTAAGGGATTTGATTTAGGTCATATCTCAATGGTCTAGTGGTTTTCCCCACTTTTTTCATGCTGCACCATTATCTAGGACAGGAGTTTTAGCATACCTAGTAGAGGAGATTCAGTTTGTTTTGTGCCATTTCCCCATTCTCAGTGTTTTTAAATTCATGAAAGGAAATACATACATAGAAAATCAAATATACTAAAATTCTGATATCAAAACTGTCTTCTAATTGCTTTGAGATATGACTGTCAAAGAAAAAGCTATAGATAATTAATGCATACAACTCCATGTGTCTGGGGATAAGTATATACTCATGAAACCATCATCACTATCAGTGCCAAAAATTTATCTATTAAAAGATTAAGTTTTACTTTTTATTACTTCATTAAATAACAATATCTAGTAATAATTCTAATAGCATCAATTGAAAACAGTGATGAAGGTAAATAATTTTGAGTTATCCATAATTAGATATGGAAATATCAATGATTCCTATTAATGCTAAAGTCATACATAAGTACTACTAACACCACTGTGGCTTTTTGCCAAATTTCATAAGGAAATACTAAATCTTATTACATATTAGTGAAAATAAAGATGTGATTTTTGTTCTGAGATTTATACACATATCCCTTGTGAACACTACACTTTAAAATCCTGGTTCTAGGAAAAGTTGGTGTGTTAAGGTGATTAGAAAAGAAAAATACTGGCGGTTTTATTTAAGTTTTTATAATTTTGACTCAGACACAAAAAACATTAATAAATAAATAGTAGAATTCCTGTGTTCCCATAAATATCAACAGCTCATGGCATAATATCCTTGTTCCAAAAGTTATGTTATATAGTCAACATTTAATGAGGGATCTCATGAGACCAAAGCTTGAAACAACTAAAATTTGTCTTTGAGATAGGATCTTTGCACACTAGAGCTCTAAATATCCAGAGGAAAGGAGAATAAATTGGAGGAAGGAGTGTGAAAAATTGGGAATGACTAGATTATTTTTTCAGTCATCAGACAGTACACAGAGAAAACAAGAAGGAGAAGGCTTTGAGGTTAATAAAGCCAATTAGTGGATCGAAGGTAAGATGTCACATTTTGATATAAGAGAGTGATAATTTTAAGGAGCAAGAGAGAGATTAGAATACAGAAGTGATAGTGCTATGCAGTTTAGATAGATGTTGGAAAACTGAATAGTAAAAGGATGGGGAAAACACCACTATAAAAACAGCTGCCTAAGTTAATCATCCCTTTATTTTTGGTTCCCAGTTACAAAAATTTTGAACTTTATATACCAGTTTATCTTTATACACTGTTGTTATCATTTTCTTTGTTGATTTTAATGTCATTCCTCAATTAACTGATTTCTCTCAAATTGTTTTCTTCTCTATCATCCATAACAAACAACAATCCCAGTTTTCTTCATACCCTACTTATTATATTATTTTTCCCTCATAGACTCTAAGTCAAATATTACTTATAAATAATTTTAGCCCTCAATTCTTAGTTGTTCATTAGCACTCAGCATCTTGTATGAACAGCATCAGTTCCCCATGCAAAAGATAATAATACATGTGGAAATTTCCCGAAACTATGTAGAGCTACATATTTTTGACCTCTGGAATCCAGAGGCACCGTACTGAAAGGCTGTGGTGGTCTACCAATCAGCACCTCAAAACCTCATACAGCTGAGCCCAGCATAAGGAGGGATGCCCTCTGACCACCAGGACTGGAGAGACAAACTGTGGACTGTAGGAAAATCAACATTCTGGACCTCAGGTTCCTCACTGGACTTCAGAATGGGAATAGAATGCAAATATATCTTTAGAATAAAGAGACTATAATTTATTACAAAGGCTACTTCCATGCATTTCATATTTCAAATATTCTATTTGGGCTTCAACTTCAATGAGTTTCTGAGATCTGTGGGTTTAATAATTTTATAAAAACTTTGATGATAATTCCGTCAAATATTTTTCAGCCCTATTATATCTCTACTTGCTGCTGCTAAATTGCTTCAGTCATGTCCAACTCTGTGCAACTCCATAGTTGGCAGCCCACCAGGCTCCTCTGTCCCTGGAATTCTCCAGGCAATAATACTGGAGTGGGTTGCCATTTCTTTCTTCAATCTTTCTACTTTGGAGGGTCCAATTACATGTATATTAGACTACATGGTGTTGTCCCATATGTCATTAATATTCTGCTATTTTTTTCAATCTTTTTCCTCTCTGTGTTTCACTTTCAGTTCAGTTCAGTTCAGTTGCTCAGTCATGTCCAACTCTTTGCAACCCCATGGACTACAGCATGCCAGGCCTCCCTGTCCATCAATAACTTCCAGAGTTTACGCAAACTCATGTCCATTGAGTTGGTGATGTGATCCAATCATCTCATCCTCTGTTGTCCCCTTCTCCTCCCACCTTCAATACTTCCCAGTATCAGGGTCTTTTCAAATGAGTCAGTTCTTCACATCAGGTGGCCAAAGTATTGGAACTTCAGCTTCAACATCTGTCCTTCCAATGAATATTGAGGACCAGTTTCCTTTAGGATGGACTGGTTGGATCTCCTTGCAGTTCAAGGGACTCTCAGGAGTCTTCTCCAACACCACAGTTCAAAAGCATCAATTATTCAACACTCAGCTTTCTTTGTAGTCCAACTCTCACATCCATACATGACTACTGGAAAAACCATAGCTTTGACAAGATGAATTTTTGTTGGCAAAGAAGTCTCTTTACTATGCTGTCTAGGTTGGTCAAAACTTTTCTTCCAAGGAGCAAGCATCTTTTTAGAAAAATTAATTTATTTATTTTAATTAGAGGCTAATTACTTTACAGTATTGTAGTGGTTTTAGCCATACATTGACACGAATCAGCAATGGGTGTACATGTGCTCCTCATCCTGAACCCCCCTCCCACCTCCTTCCCCATCCCATCCCTCAGGGTCATCCCAGTGCACCAGCCTTGAGTGTCCTGTCTTATGCATCAAGCCTGGACTGGCGAGCAAGCATTTTTAAATTTCATGGCTGCAGTCACCATCTGCAAAGATTGTGGAGCCCAAGAAAATAAAGTCTAAAGTCTCTCACTGTTTCCCCATCTGTTTGCCATGAAGTGATGCGACTGGATTCCATGGTCTTAGTTTTCTGAATGTTAGGTTTAAGCCAACTTTTCACTCTCCTCTTTCACCTTCACCAATAGGCTCTTCAGTTCTTTGCTTTCTGCCATAAGGGTGGTGTCATCTGCATATCTAAGGTTACTGATATTTCTCCCGGTAATCTTGATTCCAGCTTGTGCTTCATCCAGCCCAGTGTTTCTCATGATGTACTCTGCATATAAGTTAAATAAGCAGGTTGACAATATACAGCCTTGACGTACTCCTTTCCTTATTTGGAACCTGTCTGTTGTTCCATGTTAAAGTGTTTCACTTTAGATGGCTTCTATTGCTATTTTCAAGCAATAGATCTTTCTTCTCTAGTGTCCAATCTACTGTTAATTCCTGCTAGAGTATTTTTTTTCAGATGTTAAAATTTTCATCTAGAAGTTTGGGTCTTTTTTATATAATCCTTTTCTCTATTAGTCATGTTCAAGCTTTCCTTTAACTTTTTAAACATACAGATTTTTTTCATAACAGATGTTTTAAAATCCTTGTCTACTAATTTTACCATATTTATAATTTCTTAGTCTGCTTCTGTTGATTAATTTTCTTCCAGTTATTGGTCATCATTTCCTGTTCCTTTGCTTGCTTGAAACATTTCCTCTGAAAGCAAGACATCTTGCATTTTACTTTTCTGGTCTCCAGATTTTATTGCAGTCCTTTATTTATATTTTTTCCTTTTCTTTTTTTTTTTCCTCCCTTTTATTGTTTTTGTCATACAATGCCATGATATCACCATGGGTTTACATATGCTCCCCCTCCAGAAACCCCTCCCTCCCCCCTCCCTCCTCCCTCGCCCCCGGGAAATCTCGCTGCACCAGCCCCGAGAATCAATCCTGGGCTGGCGATTGATTAGACATATGATAATTAATATGTTTCAATGCCATTCTCCCATATCATCCCACCCTTTCCCTCATTCACAGAGTCCACAAGTCTATTCTATACATCTGCGTTCCTTTTGCTGTCTCGCCTGTTGGGTTCTCATTACTGTCTTTCTAAATTCCATATATATGTGTTAATATACTGTATTGTTGTTTTTGCTTCTGGCTATTGTAGTCCTTTAAATGTAGGTGAGCTTTGTTCCAGGACACAAAGTATTTAAAATCAGACTGATTCTTTGAGTCTTGCTTTTCAGTTTTGTATAGTGTGGGTTCTGCAAAGCTATTAGTTTAGGGTCAATTTGGACCCACTATTAAGGCAATACTATTGTGAGGACTCTACTCAAAATGCCTCACATATTAGGATTCTTTCCATTCAGGCTGGAAGGGATGCAAACTATTCCCAGACCTATGTGAGCTGAGTCTCAAAATTGTTTTGCCTGCTCTTTCCTAGATGTTCTTTCTCTGTCTTCAGGCTGCTATCTCTCACCTACCTACATAGAACAGTACTCAGTACATTTTCCTTGTGCTGTATTTTGTCCCACTATTTATAGCTATCTTGGGCTCCCTGACTCTTGCTGAGCTATCTCCTCAACTCAGTCAGCAAGACCAGCAGGATTTGGATTGTTCTTATCTGGTCTTCAGCCTGGAAATAGTCTCCAATCAATAAGCTGGGAAAATCACAGCATTCTCTTTGATGTTTCCCCCTCTTTCAAGAATCATTGTTCTGTGCTGACTGTTGCCCAAAATTTGTGAAAACCATTGTTTCATAAATTTTGTTCAATGTTTCAGTTAAGATGAAAGGGTAAATCTAGACCCTGTAACTGCATTTTTGGAAACTGAAATCCTGACTTCTATGTCAAGCATTCTATTTGAATGTTGAATAAAATAATTCTTCTCTGAATTTCAAACCAAAACAAAACAACCCAACATATATCCTAAATCCCAATATTTAAAAAATAAGGTAATAGCAACAGAAATTCAAGGAAATAAAATATAATGCTGGTGTTAAAAGAGAGAACTTCTATTCTTGGTCTTTTACTAGAATAAGGTATGGGGGGGCACTAATCTGGTCTAAAACCACGGTTGATACATTTTAAAGTGAGATTTTACTGTATGATTAAGCATATCAACTGGAAAGTAACACTTCAAAGTGTTCAGTTTTCTTAAAGGATAAGATATTTAAAGCCAACATTGCTAAATATTTTCTTAGTGCTGGGTATTTATAAGAGTTGATAAAGAAAGTTGGTCCATTCCTTCTGCATAAGTGTAACAAATATCAGGCAAACAAAAACAGATGTGTTTGTATATTGGTAAAACTCTGTACAACAAAATGGAGTATTATGAGTAGGCTTTGTATCTTCTATAGCCACATCTCAATATTCAAGCATGCACCAAAATTCACTATAGCACAGAGATTACAATCCTGGAATAGGACTAATGGTTTTAAAAGCCCAGTGCTATCTCTTACAACTGTGTAATAAGAGGCAAGTTACTTCTCTGAGCCTCAGTTTCATTATTTATAAAATGGGAACAATAGCATTATTTGGGTGAGGACTAAATAAAGTCTTGTATGGTATCTGAACTTTACACAGTATCAGTCAAATGTTATTGTCAGCTTTTACTCTAGCTCATAAAGTCTCACAAAAGCATTTGTTTTCTCTCTCACTCCTGATTTTTTATAAGATGAAGTCATAAATTCAAATTATGATGACAACAGATAACAAATTTTTTTAAGAGAAAATTATTTCTAAAAATTGTTTTGAATAGAAAATTAATGCTTCATAATGAATCAGCTTCTAAATGCTCAAAGTATACTTACCTTTTCATTATAATACATGTGACAATTACAAAAATTATTCCCTTAAGAATCTTCTCAATTGCTATAATAGTTACAGAAATACCACTTATAGGTACATTTTAGGAAAAAAATTATATTTTAAAGGAGGTTTTTTTGACAGTTTAGTCAATGTATATATGTCATCTTCTGTCATCATACTAGGTCTGCAAATTATTTTATCATTATTTTATGATAAAACAACATGCTTATTATCTAGTGTATATCTTCATTATCTGTAAAATATTCCCATTATTTGTATGTTTAAAAACAAAAAAATTCTTCTCACTTATTTTCAACTAAGACACATTAAATATCAGCTTTATTGAACACAGAAATAAATGTAAAAATTTATCTGGGAACACTGAAAAGGATAATAAAAAAATTTAGCAGAAATAAGATTTTTTTTTTAATTTTCTTTACTTTATTGTGTTGGTTTTGCCATGCAGTAAGATTTTATTTAAGCTTTTAAAATCTGATCCAAATATGGGTCACTATATGTAGCAATGACTTACTTACATAAGAATAATTATTACATAGGATCTCAGTGTAAATAATTTTGTTCCTAACATAAAATATTATTTAACTCTATATTTCAATACTTAGAATGAAAGTCCATAGGCTCACAAGTAAAGGAAATACATGCTGTATGTATTTACACCTATAACTTGCATTACAAGAGAATTAAAAAGAAATGAGGCTGGAAATGAAAGACTTTTATGGATGGATCTCTTCTAAGTGATATATGTGATACAAATGATTAGCATTAACTGATCTTCTTGAAGAATGTACTAGTATAATTCATTATAATGGCTTCGAAGTGCAATTAGTGAACTATAGTATAAATGACACTGCTGTTCATAGGCCTACCCATAAGAGTAATTATATTTTCAAAACTACTTAGTGAAAAATTGATTGAATGAGTCCTATGGGCATAGATAATTGAGATAAAAGTATGTAAACAAAATGCCTATTAATAGGCTTTATGGCACATACATATATTTATATGGTTTGCTAATGCAAGATTTTATTAATGGAATTTTTTAACTTTTGTTTTTAAGTAGATATTTATAACAGAAAAATTGCAATTAGATATTTCATTTAAGAAAGCTAAACTAATTTTATAAATATGGTAGAACTATATTTTTAATTGGATGAAAATAGAATGTCCTATTTTAAAGACAAAGTAAGCAAGAAATAAAAGATCAAATTTCAAGTCTGCTTAAGAAATAGAATAATCCTATTTATTTTTTGTACTCCCAAGTAAAAGGAAAATCAAAGTAGGTGACACTATATCATAATTAAGAGTCCACAAAATATAAATCAAAATTGCTCTACATTTATAGGATATAAAATTTTTCATTATTTATTTAGGTTCTATACTATCATATTGGTAAAAATAATGTTTCAAATTAATTCTTAATCTAAAGGTTTATTGCTCTAATATCAAAAAGACATATGTACTCTATTTTCCATATTTACAAAGTACAATTTTACATATGTGTGCACAACACACACAAAGGAGTACTAAACTGTGAGACTATTGGTTTGACTTCTAGCTCATAGAAATTAATGTTTTAAGTTTCAGCTTTATATCTGTATGACAATTGAGGACCTGAGATGACTTTTTAGCAAAATTAACATATTGTACCATATGATATCTAATTCTAACAGTCCATCAGACAGGACTTTGAAACTCAGAAATTAGCCAGACTTATGCTCCTATTCATATTCTATACATCTTATTAGTCAACCCTGAGGTAATGATGAGCTGCAGTTTCCTCAGTTATGAGTTGGAACGTGATCATTTCTACCCCATGCAATTATTGTGAAGTTCATGTGAAACAAGTATGAAGTTAACCGATACCATTCTTGGCCCACAGAAACTAGTCAGTTTCAACTATTGTGATTGTCTAGACTAAGTTAGGCTGAAGTAACCAAAAAATAAAACCTCAAATTTCAATAACTTCAAACAACAAAATTTTAGTTTTGCTCACATTATTTATCATTTGCGGGTTGGCTACAGCTCTGCTCAATAACCTCTTCATTTAAAGGCCTGCTTTGAAAGAATAACTGCTAACTGAAACACACAGAGGGAAAAGGGTAATACAGAATTGCACAATGGCTATTGAAGCTTTAGTTAGGAAGCAGGTGATTCACATCGTTTTCCACACATTACATTTACCAAAGCAAATCCAAAACTAAGTTGTTGCCGTGCTATGTCATGCTTTGCTTAGTTGTGTCTGACTCTTTGCAACCCCATGACTGTAGCCCACCAGGCTCCTCTGTCCATGGGGATTCTCCAGGCAAGAATACTACAGTGGGTTTCCATGCCCTCTTCTAGAGGATCTTTCCAACCCAGGGATTGAACCCACATCTCCCACATTGCAGGCAGATTCTTTACTGTCTGAGGTATTCACCAGGGAAGCCTCAAACTAAGCCTAACATCAGTGGGGTAGAAAAGTAAATTCTCTAGCAGGAAGGGGCCAGTAGGAAAGGGCAGTGGATAATTCTGAGAATATACAATCTACTACAATGTCCTTAAGTCTTCTTTGAATCCAATTATCCCTCTGGCCATCTACTCCGTAGAAATATGTGTGATGCATTTCTGTTTCAACTCACATATACTTACATACCAATATGTAGTAAATGTACATTTTATGGGTATCAAGTTTTACATTTCTTGTAACCCTAACCCAAAATTAAATGGGTTCATATGCCTAAAGACCAAAAACATGCAGAACTTAAAGTCTGATTATCATGACATCTTGCATGGGTGGCTGAATTTATTTGGAAATGAGGAAGAACAAAGAGTTTTTACAGCAAAATCTTGATTAATAAAATCTAGTTGTTACTGTCAATTAAGTATTTGTATACATATTTTTTGTATACTACCACTTGTTTACATTTTATTACGTTATTCTACACAGCTTTTATTTTCAGGAAAATTAGTAAATGAAAGCAACATCCAGAGATGCTTCTTGCATCTCTGAATGCCTCATCTTAGTGCTTTCTGCAAGCCAGTCAAAGGCATTTCATCTTGCATGTACTACTGTTGAAATCAAAATGCTTATATTCTAAGACATTCGGTAAAGAATCTGCCTGCAGTGCAGAAGACCCGGATTTGATCCCTAGTTTGGGAAGATCCCCTGAAGAAGGAAATGGCAACCCACTCCAGTATCCTTGCCTGGAAAAATCTCATAGAGAGAGGAGCCTGGTGGGCTGCAGTCCATGGGGTTGGAAAGACTCGGGCACGACTGAGACTGACACTCACAGCTTTGATTTTCAGGAAAATTAGTAAATGAAGCCAACATCCAGAGATGCTTCTTGCATCTCTGAGTGTCTCATCTTGGTGCTTTCTGCAAGCCTATCAAAGGCATTTCATCGTGCATGTACTACTGCTGAAATCAAAGTGCTTAAATTCTAAGACATTGGTAAAGTTATGGTTTTGAGTGTTTTATGACCATATTCCTAGATTATGGGACTGAATGTGGCAGGAGGTAGGTCCTCAACAATACTAATGGGTAAATGAAAAATGACTAGATATTTTATTGGCTGCCTGGTAGCTCAGAAGGTAAAAAATCTGCCTACAATGAAGGGGCCCAGGTTTGATCTCTAGGTTGGGAAGATCCCCTGGAGATTTGTCTGGAGAATTCCATGGACAGAGGACCCTGGCAGGCTACACAGTCCATGGGGTCACAAGAGTCGGACATGACTCAGCAATTAAACCATTAGGTATAGATCCTGAAGGAGAAGGTGTGCTTTCTACAGATGTGTATGTGCCTGGTACACCTTGGAAATTTTCAATCCAAAAAATCCTTGGTGCTAAACTAAAAGCCACTTTCCTTTGAAGCAGACTCTGCCTTAAGATTAATTTTTTTTTAAGTTTGTATTGGTAATCTATTGCTATGTGGCAAATTACTGCAAAATTAGTGAATTTTTTAAAAAGTACATTTATTATCTCTCAATTTCTGTGGGTATGAGATCTGGGAATGGCTTAACCGAATCCTCTATTTGGTCTCACATGACTTGGCCAAGTCTGTGTTCTCCTCTGGAAACTGGTTTGGGGAAGAATCTGCTTCCTTGATCACATTGTTTGGGGCAACATTCAGTTTCTTTCAGTTGTAGGACTGAGAGTTTCATTTCCTTGTTGGCTCTAGGTTGGAGGCTGCCATTAGCTCTATGAAGACACATGTAATTCCTTGCCAAGTGAGATTTTGCAACATAGGTGCTTGCTTCCCAACAACTAGCCAATAATAATAGCAAGATTTCCCAAGCACAGAGGAGGCATGTTACATATTCTACTGCCTTTTTCAGAGTCCAGTTATCTCTACTGACACATTGTACAGTCCCAGAGACTGTAGTGGATACCACTACTCAAGTATCTGCAAGCAGTGGCCCCAGAGTGCTTGGGAGAGAATTATCATGGGGAAAAAAGAGAAAAGCTTAAGAAGAAATTCTCATGTAGTTTATAGGAATATCTCAAGCTTCAGTGGGATGGTAAAAAAAAAATCTAGAGGTTTTTGTTTGGAACATTAAACATTGATTCTCTTTCCTATACAGAAGGCAAGTGTGTATCTAAAAGGCTAATATTTATTTGGAACCTACTGTGAGCCAATTCCTGCTCAGCATTTCACACGTCATCTCATTCAAATATTTATTTCTATAATTTTCAAACATTGTGAAATAAACATTATTAACCGCAAATGAGAGTTGAAAATATGATCAGAGAAGAATTCCTTGATAGCAAGTGGCTATAAGCTACAGAAGCAGAAATTGTATTTTACAGTTATATGTGTTCCTAGAAACCTACAAGGTATTCCTGTCTAAGAAAATAGTCACATTTCAACTAAGAATTGATTTCTTAAAAAGGAAATTTTCACTTTCCTAATGGTTTAAATGAGTTAGAGATGATATATATAAAATAATAATAATGATAATTAGCATGCAGTTATCAATAACATTTAGTAAGCATCAGACACAGTTAGAAATAAATCACTTCATTTATTCTGCACAATCTACTGAAATATAAACTGCTATTATATCTACTTTATAGATAAAGAAACCAAAGATTGAAGAGGTTAAGTAATTTGTCAAAGTCACACAAGCCCAGCCAAGATTTGAATCCATGCAATCTTAGTCCTTGACTCCAAGGAACTGAGAGTAATTCACTTTCCTCTTCAAATAGCATTTGTCAGATATATGTACGTGTCTGTGTGTGTGTGTGTGTGTGTGTGTGTGTGTAAATATTATATATATATATAATTCAAAGCACAAATAATTTACAGTAAAGACAAGTCCAAGAGGATCTGAATCAATGCTTTAAGAAGAAAAATCTACATTTCAGGTATCCAGGTTATTCCAATTTTCTCATTTTCCAATGTATGTTTAAAATTTTAATTGTGATGTTTCTTTGAAAAGGTGCCCTTCAACATTTTCAAACCCTTCTTTCTTTACACATGGAGTAAGGCAACTCTGTGGCTTCTAAGCACCTCTTTAATATGAGTTTTTGAAATGGTAAGTTGCTATGAGATGAAAAGTAGATCTCATATTTCTTGAGGCTAAATTGAGTACTCAGCTACAAATGTGGTCACAAGGTCTCCTTGCTGAGGTGTTTTATATTTCTTTAATTAAGTTTCAGCTACTATTATTACTGCTGCCTCTAAAGGTGTATAAAGTATCTTAACAAACCTGTTTTTGAGAGCATCCATATATTTGTTTTTCCCTAATCAATCTTGAGATTAATTTCATGTTCAATCCTGTTGTCTGCTAGGTGCTCTAGCATTCTTCTTAAATTGATCTGAAACCATGTTTAAAGATCAAACCTTGGCCACACAAGGTCTGGTAACATTATACCTGGCTTGAAAAAATGTCTCTGGTGCCCTAAACAAAAATTACTCTGGAAAGGTATAGGATGCATCCTCAGGCATGCTTTTGCGGTTACAAGTCACTTCCATTGCTCTGTTTGGTATCCCAGAGCGGCCATGGACAGGCTGCTGCTCCCCTGTGCCTCTGTAGCAGTTGGCAGCCAAAGCTCTCTATGGGGAACTTGAGAATGGAAAGGCAGCCAATCATGCATGGTATAATTTACATCTGATTGATGAAGGTCTAAGAATCACAGAAATAATTAATTTGTATCAGGACTCCTGTGGGCCTAAAAAGTAAGAAATTATGCCACTGGTACCCGATTTTAATTTTTGCCTTGATCAATCACTGCCTTTCTACAGCTACTTTGTTTTCAGAATTACCTTTTGCAGCCACAGATGTTAAAAGGATGCAGCAGAAAGAATTTCTGGAAAATGAGAACACCAAGGAAAACACTCATTGACAAAACTCACTTGTCACTGCACCACATTATCCCCTTTTCAATTTGATAATAGTAAGGCATTTTCCACACAACTGCAAGGGAGGATTTAAAACCTTTTTTTTTTTAAATAAACCACTTTGTTTTTATTCAAGTAAGAAAGATTACAATGGCCAGGAGAAAGGAAAAAGAATAGTGGCTACTTCCTAGGAGGAGAACAACAGCAGAAGCAATTTAAAATAAAAATAACTAAAGATGCCTTAACTTTGTAGTTAAAAGTGAAATGAAAATTGCAAAAGCAATTTGTGGCAGGAAGCCTTTAAAATGTTCTAACGATTGTTCTTATTTTGCATAAGCCACAGCCAATCTTTAAAATAGTTAGTACATTAAGTACATGTATATCTGATTGAACACTCTATTGTAGGCAGAAGCCCCTCAATTATGAAATTGTAGAAGGATGGGTCTGACAGAGTCTCATCTAATTACAGGAGCAAATTACAAGTTCATAAACTTCATAAAGCATTCTAGTATCTTCCTTAATAAGAAATCTCACTGTTCAAACCAGTAATATGTCTAACACAGTCATATTTTCTCTACTATTCTTGGCATGTAATTGCCCTTTACTTGTAACAATGAACAAAACAATAGAAAACAGCATCCATCATTTTTTATTGATCAAATGTTTAAATTAGTATCAATCTTGTCCACACACTTCTAAAAGATGATTTACCATGAATGCAGTATTTATATTTGCTTTGCAATTATCCAATATTGCTCCCTAATTTTATACATGTGGAAAATGAAATAGTGAGGAAATGGCTATAGTGTCAAAGGACGCAGGGAGCTGAAGCAGGAATTATAACCCACACAGCCTTAGAGGTATTTCTTTGTTTTGGTCCCTAAGTCAAACAGAGATTAATAACAGTATCCAATATGCAGTATTGGCTTTTCTATAACTCTGGTGGCTTGTACACTAAACTGACTTTACCAATATAAACTACCTGTGGATGATTAATTCAGTGATATGTAATACTATTCCTGTTTCTGCCTAAGCAAAACTTTTTCAGTGTAAAATGAGTGCAGCATATTATGCCAACTATATGAAGACAGCACTGAATTCTTCAGCACTTGGAAAAGATGGTTCACCCCAGAAAAAAATGCACAAATCTCTATCAGCCATGTATGATACCCACCCATCCTCTCAGAAGAGAATTGCTTTTACTGAGCACAGATTTGCTAACTGACCTTAAGTGTTGCTAAATTTTATCAGTTCTGTAGTACTATTGGTTTACATTCATCTCATGTAACCCTTCCCTTGGATATGCTTATGACATTTTGACTATTTATGTTTTCCTATGCTATACCATTTTCATGGTATATACATGAATGTCATAATTTTTAAGTAATAGACATTTTAATTGGTTTTGATGACTCAGTTCCTTAGCCTAAGAATCTAAAGTTGGAGAAAACCTTACTATGTTAATATACATCATCCATATTTGATAAATTTTAAAATGTGAATTTCCAGTCTCTCTTTCCTCTAAGAACTAATAAGATGGATAAACGGTTTTACATAACCAAGTGAGGAAAAGAAAGAAAGGACTATGAACACAAAGAACCTTTCTTGTTTCTTTGGCTCCTGGAGGCAGTTATCAATATTATACTAGTCTCTGTTTCAGCTAGAGCTCAGAAATGAGCAAGGCCTCCCTGTCATGTAGTTCTGTGATTCAAGTGCCACAGGTGCTCACCCATACATTTTTGAGCACTCTGCTCGGAAACCCAATCAGCACAAAGGCATAGGCTTTTATCAATCTGCATGTTTCAAGGGTAGCAACTTAGACCCTCATATGTGATAGGTGGTTTATCCATGGGGAAGAAATCAAATTTGCTGGAGTGAAGAAGGGGTCCCTAGGTCTGAGCAGCCATGCAACTAAAACAACAGGCAATCCCTGAAGGGGGAAAAAGTTGCAAATGAAACAACATATATTTTTCCTGATTTTCAAATTATTAATCTTACTAATAGAAAATGAAAGTTGCTCAGTCATGTCCAACTCTCTGCAACCCCATGGACTATAGTCTACAGAATTCTCCAGGCCAGAATACTGGAGTGGGTAGCCTTTCCCTTCTTCAGGGGATCTTCCCAAGCCAGGGATAGAACCCAGGTCTCTCACATTTCAGGTGGATTCTTTACCAGCTGAGTCACAAGGGAAGCCCAGGCTATCTGCCAAGTTCATTTAACTAACCTGTACTCACATGATAAGAAGGATGATAGGAAAAGACAAATACACCTACATGGTGTCCCAAGACCAGCTCTAAAGTGACAGTAAGCGCCAGGATGACTGGGTTAACATGACGCCTTTAGAATTCTATACTATTGAAGTGGTAAATATGATTACTCACATTCTCACATGTAAAACAAATATGCAACAAATTTGCAAAACAAATTCTCACATATAAAACAAGTATGCAATTCTCAATAATATTTAAACAAAGATGCTGAATACTAATAAATAAGTTTGATATCACATTCAGCACTTAAACGTGTACAAGACACTTCCATGTCTCAAATATGTTGGATATGTAGTAGGAAGCCTTATTGAGATAGGTGGCAGATTATTTTGATCGATTTTTTCTTTTACAATCAATTATATCATGAAACTAATCTAAGTAGCCAACAGTTTCAGACTTGGCACCAACTACAGCTAAGAAATCCATGGTTTCCTTAATCCTACGATCTTCTAAATTCTACCTGGAGCTTAGGAAAGTTCCTATCATAACAGAGTACTGGATACAGAGTAACACTAGAGGCTAATGACTCATAATGTTGATTTTTAGCTGCCGAGATGCATTTATTCATACTTTGATTAACTGAACAAATATTTACTGATATTATATAATATATATTGAAGATACTATTAATAGTTCTTACTATGTGCTAGGTACTAAGATAAGCATAAGGAATAAATAATAGAAAAACCACTGATTATAAGAAATTAGTAATCTAATAAATTAGTTATTAATTTTTTCTGCCCTAGGAAGCCTAAGAGCTATGACATAGTCTACTCAGTATAAGAAGCTTCTGGTGGAACTCACCGTCAGGCTCGGGAACTGGGTGTGTGGAGGATACAGGATAGGGTGTCTGATATATCTTTTTTATTTTAAAACAAATTTCCCTTATTTGGGGGGAGAATAACTATAGTAGAAAGAACTAAATAAAGTTTCTTTTCCTTTTATTGCTAGAAGTAGCATTAGCTAAGAAAAAAAATAACGAAAAAGGAGAATAAGCAAGTCATTGCGACTTCATTGCTTTGTTGGCCAAAGTAGAAAGTATGAAAAATAACAATATAAACAGATACCACATATTTAATGTTTACCATATAACAGCTGAGTGTTTTACACACATTTGTCATTGAAATCTCATAAGAATTCTGCAGAGTAGGTACTGTTATTACTGGGTGACCATATATTTTCCTTTGCTTGGACAGTATCAGTTATACCTATCTTAATTATTAATAGTTCCTTCTTTCAGTGTGCCAATTGGATAATAAAGTATTCTATTTACCCACAAAACAGTAGCTTCATGTAGTTCAACTTAACAGATGAGTTGATAATAATGTCAAGGCAATCTTGGAAGTGTTTTCTAAAGCTCTACTTAAATAACTTTGGTGTCCTATTTGGATCTCTGAAGACAATTATTTGGGAAAGAATCAGTGTTATGCCCTCTAATAAATCCATTTTTTGTGGAGTGTGTTCATTGGGAGACATGGTAACAGGCAAGCATAGAACAAACACTAGCAGCAGAGATTTAAAAGGTTTACACCTCCCTACAGATAGATAAGAAAGAAAACCTTATGGGATATATTTCTACAAGCTATATAATGACAAAAAGTTCTATATCCAGCTTAGAAATCATTATAAAGAATTTGAATCACTGCTTGGCCTTTTGGCTAGGATCAAATATAAAGAATGTGATAAAATGAAGGAATTCCCTGGCGACCCAGTGTTTAGGACTCTATGCTATCACTGTGGAGGGCCAAATTCAATCCCTGATTGGGAAACTAAAATCCCATAAGGCATGTGGTATGGCCAAAAAGAAAGAAGAATTTAATAAGATGAAATAATTTGATTAATGAGATCTGAAGATGAATCCCCACTCTTTGGGCTCCTTTCCTATTAAGGGACTGAATGGAGTAATATCTTTTAAAAAGTATTTGTTGTTGTTCAGTCACTCTGTACAGTTCTTTGTGATCCCATGGACTGCAGCACTCCAGGCTTCCCTGTCCTTCACCATCTGCCAGAGTTTGCTTAAACTCATGTCCATTGAGTCAATGATGCCATCCAACCATCTCATCTTCTGCCATCCCCTTCTCTTCCTACCTTCACTCTTTCCCAGAATCAGAGTCTTTTCCAATGAGTTGGCTCTTGGCATCACGTGGCCAAAGTACTGGAGCTTCAGTTTCAGCATCAGTCCTTCCAATGAATATTCAAGGTTGATTTCCTTTAGGATTTACTGGTTTGATTTCCTTTCAGTCCAAGGAACTCTCAAGAATCTTCTTCAACACCGAAGTTGTTGAATGCATCAATTCTTCAGCACTCAGCCTTCTTTATGGTCCAGCTCTCACATCCATACATGACTGATGGATAAACCATAGCTTTGACTGCAGGGACTTTTAATGACCTACAAATTTTCAAATTTGACAAAAGTAACAAAATTTCATCCTCATATTGAATGCAATATGATAATAGAGAAAAGGCAAATGTGAGTGCCAAAACAGAAGGCAACATGGAAGCAGTTAAAAATGAATGATTCAGCATTCAGTGAAGAAAATTGAATTCTTCCTGCAAATTTTGCAACATATATATGCATACTAATTATAAATTTTGTCAATAATTTCAAATATCTACATCATACTCTTTGAACTATAACAATCAAATGCATTCCAGCCTTGTTCTCTTTACCTGGTTTTACACATGTGCAGGTACTGGCCAACAAAATTTCACTGGTAAGAGTAATCTCAGAAATAAGCTTGCTACTATCAACCCAACAGTGATCTTCTCATCAGATAATAGATGTTAGAATTCTTTTATCACCAATTCCACATTAGAGCTAACAAGTATTGATTTATCATCTGGTAAAGGGAAAACTCCATTTACAGGAAGTTTTACTCTTTAGGGGGCTTCCCTTGTGGCTCAGCTGGTAAAGAATCTGCCTGTGATGTGGGAGACCTGGGTTTGATCCCTGGGATGGGAAGATCACCTGGAAAAGGGAAAGGCTACACTCCAGTAATCTGGCCTGGAGAATCCATGGACTGTATATAGTCTATAGGGTCGCAAGGACTCAGACATAGCTGAGCAACTTTCACTTTCACTTTACTCTTTAGGAAATTGTCTGAATCATCTATAATTATTGGAAAAACAACCTTCAAATGCATTTTTCACCTCTGGCTTTTTGTGAGCACCCCGGAGTAATACTTTAATCTCTGAAGGTATCTCTACTAAAGAAGGTAAAACTCCTATGTGAGTGTAATAAAGAGGACAAAGTTTGATTATTCATGTATTTTTAAAGAGCACCAGTTTATTGGAAATGATTAAATATTTGCTCAAATATTTGTAGAGATTATATGATAAAATTAAATGTACGTAGACTACAGATTGGCAAAACAAAGACTTTCTTGAAGGAAATACATAAGTAAAGTTTTTATTACTGATTAAGGGTGAATTATTTTTATAAACTATATGCAAAATTATGAATGAAGTTAATGGCAGATATATGTTCTCATCATAAGCAGTCACTCACTATAGGACTCATCTAATACACAGCTTAAAGTCCCAGTACTTAGAATGATAAGGTCCTCATAAGAGCACCTTGTCTACCTAAGCTGCACACTTGTGAATCATCCAAGTGCCCTTCAGGATGATGAGCTTTTGATTAGTCCTTTCAATTAGTGCTTATTTTCTTAAGTAGAATACTCACAACAGTTTCAAAGCTCTGAATCTTCTTTAATCACCACCTTTAAATTAAGAGGAGTAGATTTTTTTAACTGGTCTCTTGCTGCTTTGGCCAAAAGATCAAGTATAAATGCAATTTAAATATGAAAGCTAGCATCCAATAAGCAAAGACTCACAACTAACTAAAGGTGAAAATTCATTCTAACTCTGTTAAGTAAAAGCCATTACTATATATCCAAACTTGCTGACATATTCTTGAATGATAATCATGCTTTCCCATCAGGGGAAAGATGAAACAGTCATTTTTTTGAGAAGATTGAACAAACACCCTACACATTTTCCCAAGGTACCCTAGAAATCTTATGTTCCTAGTTTTGTTTTAAATGCCTCACAAAATTGGATATTTAAAAAATCATCTATAAAGGACATTATTAAGGCAACTGGGAAATTTAAATATAGACTATATATTAGATAATTTTATTGCATCAATATAAAACTTCTTCGACATAATAGTAGTACCACAATCAGGTAGGAGAATGTATGCTCACAAGACAAAGCCTATAGCACTTAGGGATGGAAAATCTACAAATAACTTTCAAATTGTTCATATATATATATATGCACATACATATAAGTAAACATAAATAACAAATATGGCAAAATAATAATAATTAGTGAGAACAGATGAAAGTTACAAGAGTGTTTGTTGTTTTCTTCTTCCAACTTTTCCACAGGCTTGAATTTATTCAAAACCTGAGAAAAAGTCTCTTTCCTTACCATAATTATCTTCTCCAACTTACAGAATCCATTTATCATTTACTGGCAAAAAGAGCTTCTAATTAGGTGGTTGGAACACAAGGCATACTACAGAAGTATGAGAAAGTAAGTCAAACTGGGTGGGTAGGCAAGAAATCTGGTTATGTTCGAGGACTAAGAGGTCATAAAGGAACCTGAAAAGCATGCAAGGAAGCATTTCCTCTGTGGCTCAGAAAGAGGTTGACTGAAGTATCTGGTCAACCTTAGATTTTCATCTCTGTTAACTGTATATTTCACCCAATCTATGTAGCCCTTCAATCCTGGCCTTCCTTCTGTGCACTTTAGGAGGAAAACAGCCCATCTTTCCTGGGCACCTCAGAATGCTTTCAAGGTGGTGGGATACTATCTTCTGAGTAACTGAATAGTGTATGCCTGGTAGAAAATCCATTGCCAAAGTTGAAGTCTCTCTAATGCCACTGGCAGAGTTAGCTCCAACTCAGTATTTAAGTCTCAGTCTATTCCAAATTAGAGAGGAGTTATAGAAAGTTGACCCAGCAACTCAATACTAAGTCAGCTTACTATTGATTTTGCTGCGTTTCAGGCCCTGTACCTACTAACTTACTTCCTAAATTATTTTGTGTCTCAAGGTCCTTATAAGGTCCAGTTCTAATATCTGGGGCTGTGTCTCCATCCACTTCTTCCTTACCTCATGCCTGAGTATCTATTACTAGATGTACTATAGTTGGAATTTTTGTACCTTTGTAAAAGAGTTGATAAAAGTTCAGTTTCTGAAAGTGATTCTAAAGTGATTCGATTTCTATTGAAATCTTGATACATAATGCCAGGCAACTTTGCAACATAAATAAATTTTATTCAGGCTGGGGAACCTAGAAGCTATTTCTTCTTTTAAAGTCAGTCAGTCCCAGCATGCGAGACAGCAAAAGGAATGCAGATGTATAGAATAGACTCGTGGACTCTGTGGATGAGGGAAAGGGTGGGATGATATGGGAGAATGGCATTGAAACATGTTAATTATCATATGTCTAATCAATCGCCAGCCCAGGATTGATGCTCGGGGCTGGTGCAACGAGATTTCCTGGGGGGAGGGAGGAGGGAGGGGGGTTCTGGAGGGGGAGCATATGTAAACCCATGGTGATATCATGTCATTGTATGGCAAAACTAATAAAAAAAATAAATAAATAAAGTCAGTCCCTCTAATAATCTCAGGTTAGAGACCTATTATCCTATTAAATACTCTGCTTATTTAACCTATATGCAGAGCACATCATGAGAAATGCTGGGCCAGATGAAGCACAAGCTGGAATCAAGACTGCCAGGAGAAATATCAATAACTGCACATATTCAGATGACATCACTCTTATGGCAGAAAGTGAAGAAAAACTAAAGAGCCTCTTAATAAAAGTGAAACAGGAAAGTGAACATGTTGGCTTAAAACTCAACATTCAGAAAACTAAGATCATGGCATCTGGTCCCATCACTTCATGGCAAAGATGGGGAAACAATGGAAACAGTGGCAAACTTTATTTTCTTGGGCTCCAAAACCACTGCAGATGGTGACTGCAGCCATGAAATTAAAAGACGCTTGCTCCTTGAAAGAAAAGTTATGACCAACCTAGACAACATATTAAAAAGCAAAGACATTATTTTGCCAACAAAGGTCCATCTAGTCAAAGCTATGGCTTTTCCAGTAGTCACATATGGATGTGAGAGTCAGACTATCAAGAATTGATGCTTTTGAACTGTGGTGTTAGAGGAGATTCTTGAGAGTTCCTTGGACTGCAAGGAGATCCAACCAGCCCATCCTAAAGGAAATCAGTCCTGAATATTCATTGGAAGGACTGATGTTGAAGCTGAAACTCCAATAATTTGGCCACCTGATGCAAAGAACTGACTCATTTGAAAAGACCCTGATGCTGGGAAAGATTGAAGGCGGGAGGAGAAGGCAATGACAGAGGATGAGATGGTTGAGTGGCATCACCGACTCAATGGACATAAGTTGATCACCAACTCCGGGAGTTGGTGATCAACAGGGAAGCCTAGCGTGCTGCAGTCTATGGGGTTGCAAAGAGTCAGACACAACTGAGCAACTGAGCTCAGTTAAATAGCTGTCATCTTTCAGTGCATAGACATTAGGTAATTAGTAGGTCTAAGAATGACCACCTTGTGCCAGAGAATAACAGCAAAATTTTCATTCAGTCCTTCATTTATCCAATTAATAAAAGTCACTCAATTATTTAAACATTTGTTGAGTACCTATAGTGTGTTGAACATCGTGCTAATAATCCAAGGCTATCTGGCCTGGCAGAATCTCTTTCTCTGGTGGCTCAGATGATAAATGCAGGAGACCTGGGTTGAAAAGATCTTCTGTAGGAGGGCATGGCAACCCACTCCAGTATTCTTGCCTGGAGAATCGCATGGACAGAGCACCCTGGTGGGCTACGGTCCATGGGGTTGCAAAGAGTTGGATATGACTGAGCAACTAAGCACAGCACACATAATATAAGCAAAGAGAAGCTCCCCCAAAATAGTACTCCCTATTCTTACAAAGCTTACATGCTACTGTGGAGGACTGACATTAACCAAAGGGTCACAGAAACAAATGTACAGTTGAAAGTATTTTGTGCTAAAAGAGAGGAGACATATGTCATGAGAGAGTATTAAGTTTGGTGGCATTCTAAAATGATTCCCTAAACTCCCCTCGTGCATATGCCCTTATAATAAGCTACTTTTGAGCATATTATGGTCAAAACATGTAAATATAATGGGAGTCACTCTCATGTTAAAGTTACTAGTCAACTTGGGTTCATAAAAAAGAGATTAACTAGGGGTGTCTGAGTAGGTCTGGCCTAATCAGAGGAGTATTTAAAAGAAAGTGAAGCATCAGAAAGATGCATTTCTGCTGCCCTGGAAGAAATAAACCAGCCATGTTACGACCTCCCTATGAGAACTGTTTGCCGGAGAAGTGCAGACAGCCTCTGGGAGCTTACAGCAGCCGCTGGTCAATAGTTAACAAGAAAAGGAGCCTCAGTCATACAACCTCAAGGTAATGAATTCTACCAACAGCCAGTGAGCCTAGAAGAGGACACTACATCCCAAATAAGAACGGCAGCCCAGCGAATCTCTTGATTTTAGTCTTGTGACACAGAAGCAAAAGATTCAGCTAAATCATGTGCATACTCCTAACATAGGAAAACTGTGAGATAATAAAGTTGTGTAACTTTATGTAACTAAATTTGTGGTGATTTTTTTTTTTTTTTATGCATCAAGAGAAACACGAGTATAAGTATAAGCATATACTGACCTAGTCAGAGAAAGGGTATCATCCCCTTCATGGGGAAGGAATGTTTGATCTAAGATCTTAGAAATAAGTAGAATTTAACCAGAAAAGAGCTGCAGACGGTGGGGCATAGAGGATGCAGACATAGAGGATTTTGATTTAGAATCTTTAGAAGGCTTGATGTTAAAAGGAGCATGACAATTAGAGAAACAGACATCTTGAGTAGTAAATAAGCGAGATGTGATAGAAATGGGGCTGGAAAGGACAACGGGGTGGATAATCAAGACTTTGAAGACCACGTTGAGTGAAGATTTTACTTCCAGCAATTGAAGTGTTGTCAATATACCCCCTGATATTTTTTCGGGGGTATCTCTTTTACTTTAGAGTTCTGTCCCAGGGATCTTCAGTAGCAGCTCTACAGTTTTCAAGGAGCTCTGCTCAAGGACACAGAGTCAGCCTAATCTGCCCATGATCTTTCACTGGACATCTAGAATGATCTATCAGTTAGGCTTATTTGGAGAGCATAGACTACTTGAGAATGTATCAAGTTTTTAAATGAGTTAAGAATTAGAAGGTGAGGGGAGGGTAATAAGGGTAAAGAACAGAGAAGAATAAAGAGGAAATTATCCATATGTCTGGGAATGGAATATACTTCAACTCTAAAACCCTAATCTCTGGTTTTCTCAACTCCCCTGCTTAAAGAATAGGGACTATTTAAGCATAATTCCAGGGCTTCCCAGGTGGCAATAGTGGTAAAGAATCTGCCTGCCAATGCAGAAGACCCAGAAGATGTGTGTTCCATCACTGGGTTGTAAAGATCTCCTAGAGAAGGAAATGGCAACCCACTCCAGTATACTTGCCTGGAAAATCCCAAAGACAGAGGAGCCTGGTGGGCTACAGTCCATGGGGTCATAAAAGAGTTGGACATATTGAGAAAATGAACAACAATAAGCATAACTCAGGGCTTCCCAGGTGGTTCTAGTGATAAAGAATCTGTTTGCCAGTGCAGAAGATGCAAGAGATGCAGGTTTGATTCCAGGTAGGGAAGCTCCTTTGGAGAAGGAAATGGCAACTCATTTTTCCAAGAGTAGACAGGTTTCTATAACTTCCACCCATACTTTACCTTTTGAATTGAGAGCCAGCAAAGGACGTTGTCAAATATATCTAGCCAATTTTTCACCATAAGTGAAAAGATTATTTTTCCCATGTAATATAAAATTCACCTGGTTTATCCTCAGATGTTTCATTTAAAAATAAGGGAAGTTTTACATTTGAATCCCTTTAAGAAATCCACCCTTTAAGAAGTCCACACAGGAACTTCCCTGGTGGTCCAGTGGTTAAGACTCTACACTTCCAGTCTAGGGGGCACAGGTTTCATCCTTGGTCAGGGAACTAAGATCTCACATCCACATAGCCAAAAAGGAAGAAGTCCACACATTGTTTGACTTATTATTTTTTTATCTTTTATTTATTTATTTTCTTTACATTATCGTGGTGGTTTTGCCATACATTGACATGAATCCACCATGGGTATACATGTGTTCCCCTTCCAGAAGCCCCCTCCCACCTCCCTCCTGATTCCATCTCTCTGGGTCATCCCGGTGCACCAGCCCTGAGCAAAGTCAAACATACTTCTAAAGTTACTATAAAGAAAGTATTTCTCAGGTTTCCATTGTCTACAAGGGAAACTTTCATTCTTAAACACTTTTAAAGGTGACTGACAAAGTATAATACAAATTACATAAGTTATGGTTCACTGGATTCAGCAATTCCATATTATATAGAAATTTAATCAATCTTTCAGGGATTGCCGACATATCACAGTAGGAGGTACTTTTGACCTTTCATGGAAAGGTAAGCAAGATGAGGTACTGAACTGCATATTTCTGTGGGTTTGTTGGATTTTGAATAATTGTCTTTTTCAGAATTTCTGGCTAAATTTGAGCCCTCTATTTGGTAATTCATGCTGATTTACATATGAAAAGCAAAACCTGCAATTTACCTTATTGAATCAAACTGTTACCTTTATTCAAACCTAATTTTTTTTCTTTCTCAGTCTCAAAAAAGGTGGATAATAAGTAAAGAAGAGCATGCAAAGCTATATACAGCACATTAAAATCATCCCCTTCATAGCTCTTAAATGCTTCCCTCACAGTGCTGGTTAATAATAACTGTCAAAATGTAATTGTTAATACTGGTCCTTTTCAATCTCAAAACTGTGCCAATTTGAATGATAAATTGTATGTTCACCCTAGTCAAGTATGGCATCATGTCCAGGAAAGTAACCTCAATACATCAATCTAGCATCACTATCCTATATTGTGTGAGCAAGTATAAAGAAGGGTTACACCTTCAACTTTAATATGGGGCTCAAGACAACCCAATATATGGCTCCAAAAAAGGAGAGAATTCTATGAAAAAGAAATAGGATAGTTTAGATTTGAACCTAAAACCCAATAACCCTGTAAATAAAAAGGATTAAACTTTTTTATGAATAAAAATAAGTATGAAGTAAGAAATGACAACTCACTCCAGTATCCTTACATGGAAAATCCCATGGACAGAGGAGCTTGGCAGCAACCAGGAGGTTGCAGAGTTGGACACAACTGAGCAACTGAGCACACACACATGAATAAAAATAACATAAAAATGTCATAGGCAATCTAGTTCCTATGGTTCACATGTAGAATTGTGTTCTTTTTCTTCACTCTTCATGTTTTAGTATTTAGGATTTAAAGAAAATGAAACTTAGTACTCAAGTAGTCAGAAGCTGTTATTTGACAAATGGGAAAGTGAAGCCCCAAACAGGGCAATGATTTCCCCTAGACACCTACCTGTCTCCTGAGAAACCTGTATGTAGGCCATTAAGCAACAAGTTAAACAGATATGGAACAACATACTGGTTCAAAATTGAGAAAGAAGTACTCCAGGGCTATATACTGTCACCCTGCTCATTTAACTTATCTGCAGAGCACATCATGTGAAAAGGGTGGATGAATCACAAGCTGGAATCAACATTGCCATGAGAAATATCAACAACCTCAGATATGCAGATGATACCACTCTAATGGCAGAAAGCAAAGAGGAACTAAAACTCTCTTGAGGAAAGTGAAAAAGTTGGCTTAAAACTCAACATTCAAAAAATTAAGGTCATGACATCTGATCCCATCATTTCAGAGCAAATAGAATGGGAAAAAGTGGAAAGAGTAACAGATTTTATTTTCTTGGACTCCAAAATCACTGTGAACAGTGACTGTAGCCATGAACTTTAAAAAACGCCTGCCCTTTGGAAGGAAAGCTATGACAAACCCAGACAGCATATTAAAAACCAGAGACATCACTTAGCCAACAAAAGTACATATAGTCAAAGCTATGACTTTTCCCATCAGTCATGTACAGATGTGAGAGTTGAACCATAAAGAAGGCTGAGCACTGAAGAATTGATGCTTTCAAATTGTGGTGTTGGAAAGGCTCTTGAGAGTGTCTTGGACAGCGATGAGATCAAACAAGTCAATCCTAAAGGAAATCAACCCTGAATATTCACTGGAAGGATGATGCTGAAGCTGAAGCTCCACTACTTTGGCCACCTGATGCGAAGAACTGATTCATTGGAAAAGATCCTGTTGCTGGGAAAGATTGAGGGCAGGAAGAGAAATGCGTGACAGAAGATGAGGCAGTTAGATAGTATCACTCACTCAATGGACTCGAGTCTGAGCAACCTCTGGGAGATAGTGAACTATTTGAGAAACAGAGCATGAAGTTAATTTATATACCTTTTGCAACAACACAACTATGAAATCATACTAACCAGAGAAGCCCAGTGCACTGCAGTCCACAGGGTTGAAAAAAGTTGGATACAACTGAGTGACTGAAAAACAACTAGTTTATTGACTGGGACATGAACCTACATACCTTGGCTCTCAATAAACAGCTCTTTCTGATTCTACATGCAATCTCCTGTCGTACAACTCAAATTCCCTCTACAACTGTCAAAAAATTGAGTATATTTATAAAAAATTGTTTTCTGACTTATCTATGTCCAAGTTTTAAGGCTATCTGTCAGTTATATGGACTTTATTGTAGCTCTAGGCACTGCCTTCATAACAAGAAGGCATTGCAATGTGTGATTTAAATGTAGGATTTCCATTAATGTTAAACAATATTAGTTTGTAAATAAACCTACAACTTCAGAGCCCCTTTTTAATTCCTGCTATTCAAATGCATCAACAATTGAAAATATATTATATACAAAGAAGTTATGTTCTCTCTGAATACAACAATGAAATAAACAATTAGGAAATGCATTGTACTAGCTAAAAGCATTCAAGTGTGAAATCACTGGCTGGTTTTCAGATTTTATTTTGGAAGTCATGCAGATATTAATATCCATTAAGCTAATTGTTTGTTAGAGATGAGATCATTTACAAATAGACCTGCCCATCTGTAAATTGGCAGAAATTAAATTTTTAATATCTGTGTTTTAAATGTGAGTTCAAACTCATTAAATTATAATAAAGTTTTCTCTAGTTAAAAAATCATAGTTTAGTTTTTATACTTATGTTTTAACTAAATAATTGTGCATATTTTTAATACTCCAACTTGGGAAATTTTGAGTGCACAATTTCAAATTCATCTGAAGTACAGTATAGTCTAAGAACAGTTCTACACATTGGCTTTAACATATTCCCTTCTCTTTTTCATATTCTCAATGCTAAGTAACAGGAGAGAAATAGACTAGTTTTCTTGGGCAAGTCTTCATGAGAAATCTTTTTTTTTTAATTGAAGTATAGTCGGCTTACAATATTACAATAGTTTTCGGTATACAACATAGTTCGTGAGCAACGTATTAAATATTGAAGAGAAATTTAAATCCAGGGAACTTCTCAGAAAAAAAGCTATTGTTATATGACTTGAATATGTAAGTTCTAAACCTTTCATACTTACCAGTGTTAAATTTGGAGGACTACTATTTGGCTGGCATGACGGCATTTGCTCACAGAATTAAAAACTATTTGAGAAACAGAGCATGAAATTAATTTATATCCCTTTTGCAACAATAAATAAATAGAACTATGAAATCATACATGTACTAACACAGCAGCCATCATACTAACTTTCTTAGCTATAAACATATCCTCTGCCACTTGAAAACTAGAAATTTGAGGTTTCAAATACTAATAGCTTTTACATAATTTTATCAGGTATTATTCTTCATATGCTGAAAAACAACATTCTGATGTCAAGTTTTACTTGGGATTTTTCCTTGAAAATATAATCTGGTACCAAACCAAGATAAAGAATTCAAGAAAATTTGAATTCTAGTTCAAGTTTTATTCAAAATTTATAAGACCTGACATTTGTTACCCTTTTAGAAGGAAAGAATTCCTGTCTTTCCAAAGAAAATTGTCTCTAATCTTTGGTTTCTAGAGTTATAAAGAAACAGGAATTGTTTTAATATAAAGTGAAGCACTTAAAGAGTTTGTAGGCAAAATGCAAAATACATAAACACTGAATTATAGACACTAGGTATTATTCATGATTCATGTTTTCATGCCCCACAGAAAACTTTCCAAGATTTGAGAAAGTTTATTGCCTATTCTTATTCCACCTAATTGTATTAGTAGGACATATACTTCAACAAGGAAAGTTTCCTTGACACTAAGGACAGGTTTGTAATCACAAAGACTCAATCCTTGGGGATATTTCAATTCTGATACCAAAGTCAGATAGAGAAGTGGGCACACTCACTGATTAAAAGCCAAGAGAATGCCATTTGGTAGTCATACAAATTTTGCATAGTTTTAATTATTTTCTTCTTATTATAAAGCCAGTATATATACCATATGAAAGTGCTGGTTCCTCAGTCATTTCCAAGTCTTTGCAACCCCATGGACTATAGCCTGCCAGACTCCTCTGTCCATGGAATTCTCCAGGCAAGAATATTGGAGTGGATAGCCAATTCCTTCTCCAGGGGATCTTCCTGAGCCAGGATTCGAAACCAGGTCTCCTGCACTGGCAGGCAGATTTTTTACCATCTGAGCCTTCAAGGAAGCCCCATTTAGCATATTCAACATTACAAACATGCATATATTTTGTAAAACATGCATTATCTCATTTAGATGTTTAATGTGAAAGGATAATAATCATTATGTTCCCATTTGACGGAAGAGAAAACTGAGACTTAGAAACTTGAGATTTAAAAACATAAATTAAATAATAGATAATTACACACAGAACTTATAATTAAACAGAGCCTTGGTAAATAAGAGAGTTACTGAACCACAGAATCAAATCTCACTGGAAGCAGACATTAGATAAAGTGTGAATTAATGTATGTATTGTGAATGATAGTCAGATTCTCTCTGTCCTTCAATTTTATTATCCAAAAATGAGATTAATAATACAAACCCCAGTAAATTATTTAATTTAACAAATATTATCTGAATACCTACTATGCCAGGTGCTATGTTAGGAACTTGAAATACAATGGTGAGTGGGATCTATGCTGTTCAAAGCTACTAACCATACATAACTGTCTAAACTTTAATTTTAATAGACAAGAATGAAACAAAGCTAAAACGTCAAGTCTTCAGTCATGCTAACTACACTACAAGGGCTCAATAGCCATATTTCATTCATGGCTATCTGAATAATGCAGAATATTAGAGACTGTTTCTATTACTGAAGAAATACCACAGGACAATACTGAACCAGATAGGTGTTAATACCTATCCTCCTGAAGCTTGCATTTTAGTGGGGAAGACAGAGAGCAATTATTCAAATAAATTTTTTATAGTACTGATGCAAGAAAAATGCAAAAGCAAAATGAAAAGTGCAAAAAAGAGCATCTCATCAGAAGATGTAACCTAGAATAGGAGTTAGAAAAGACTTCCCAGGAAAAGTGACATTTCACCTGAGATGAAGACAATTAAAAGGACTTAACCAGAGAAAAAGGTGGGGAGATTTCTGAGCAAATTGCTACGACATGTGTGCAAGCTCTAAGAAAGGAGGGACTGGGGAGAAGTGAAGTGACCGGGGCATGAGAAGTGTGGGAGCAGATGCCTAGTGATCTGAGCAGGTCCAATGAGGAGTTACTAAAGGGTTTAAAGGAGAACAGTACATCTGATTGACATTTTCAGAAATATTACCCTGGCTGTAAGACACAGAGTGAACTGGTAGGAGAGCGTGACAGATGGAACCCTAAAGACAAGTTTATTGTGATATTAGGGCAAGAAGTTAGCAAACTTTGTGGCTTAGTCTGACTCTATATTGTTATTGCTGTTGTTGTTGCTCAGTCTCCCAGTAGGGCTCTTTACATCCCATGGTCTGCAGCATGCCAGGTCTCCCTGTCCCTCACCATCTCCTAGAATTTGCCCAAGTTTAGGTTCATTGCATCGGTGATGCTGACTCTATATTAGTATGCCAAAAGTTAAATAACCTGAAACAAATTTTCTGTGGCAATTTACCTGAAGATTCACTTGCCAAGCAACCAATTCACCAAATTTACCATGTTTATCAGTTAACTTCTCAGAACATAATATCTTTTCAAAGAATTAGATATGAAGTCAGCAACGGAAATTCCCAGACCCCCTTCAAGATGGTCGAAAGATAATATCATCCACCAGCTGTCACAAAAGCAGCTTCTTGGACTCAGAAGCAACTTCTTTGTCATCTAACCTGGCACTGTGTGTGCTCAGTTGCTCAGTTGTGTGCAGCTCCTTGAGATCCCATGAACTGGAGCCTGCCAGGCCCCTAGGTACCACTTTAAGAGAGCAAACCTCAGCCACATGCAGATGAATATCTGTCATGCTGCCTCAAGGACTCAGGAGCCAGAATAAACCTTGAAATTTCTAGAATTGTTTGTTTGTTTTTGCTAATTCTAAAGAAAAAAAACTAAACAAACAAAAAACATCATTGTTCTGCTTATTTTAATGGTTTTGGTCATGTAGTAGTTCTAACTGAAATCCTCTGAGTTGAGGCTGTGAGGAATAGGAGGAAAGGACAGCAACAGTCTTTACCTGAGAACTGAATGCCTGCCAAATATTGGAATAGTTTGCTCTACCTCCTGGTGAAAACTGCCCACTGAAAGACAGGGAGGAGAAATGATGGAGGCATTAACTAATAAAATAGTTTACTTCATTTTGTAGGGTAGGGTTGTAGGGTAGTCAATTCATTACTAGTTTCTATGGCATAAGAAAGTTTTCTTCTGGGTGAAAAAGGCAGTATTAATATACAACTCAGTAAATAAGCAGTTTAAGTTCACAGCACAGAGCTGAATCCTGATTGATGATTTTTCAAATAGCCTATGGTGATAATTATGACTCTGAGTAATGAGAGGACAAAATCATAATTTTTGGATAAGTTTTGTAAACTTTCTCAACCTGGAAATGCAAGCATTAACTATCAAGATCACTGATAGACTTTCAGTTCATTTTTTAGTACCAAAGTAGATTTTTATTAAATTTGCACTATATTTACAACAATTAACCAGAGTTAAAATGGAAAAATAAAGCCAAATTAAAACACTGAGCCATTGCATTTGTTTTCCAAGGAGAAGAAGGAAAAAAGTTTTCAAACATTTAGAAACAGTAAAGCATTTAAAAATTAGTAATGCCAATCTTTAATCTATGTACTTGACACATTCAAGATTGCAATTAAAGAAGCTCAATAAATCCATAATAGACACAAGGAAGGATTAAAAGTGACATTCTACCCATGAGCTCTCTTTTAGATAGTTAAAAAAAAAAGGAAAATATGATAAAGGCCTTATTTTGCTTTCTGAGCTGATAGCCACTTTCTGAGCTCTTTGAGAACCAGAACATTAGCATTCATAATTGTTTGGAGTGTATCTTACAGCTCAGAATTTCAAAGTCGCTCTTCCTATTGCCAAGGGAAAATGATTAATAAGAGGTTAAATTAAGAATATACAGTGTTAGTTTATCCTGGCAGGCCACCATGGCCTTGCCCATTTCTGCTTCTCTTGGTTCCCTGGAGCACCCTGCACAACATTAGGCATATGGCAGGTACTTAAGGAAAATGTGTTGTTTCAACTATCGTACCCTGGAAGGTAGTACCTATAATAGTGTATCTTAATAATGAGGCCAAACACTTGCTCCTCCTATATTGAGGCAGGTAAAATTTTGCCCTCAGGTTTTAATGGTTCTAAAACCTAGAAAAGGCCAAAAATGTTATGAAATGCACCAGATAATACCTTTACCCCAGGCTCTAACTACATTTCCATAAATGTTCCCTATCTTTCCATCAAGATTCTGCCAAGAATCTCTTAGCTTCACTGGATGTGTTTAATCTACCATTTCAGTACCAAGATCAAGCAGTAATTTTCAAGGATGAAAACAGCATAATAATATTTTAAAGTACAATGTACACTTTATAATTTAATCCAATACCAAAATTGTGAGAACTTCAGGGATTAAATTGAATGGTGACTTGATCTAGTGATGTCTACAGAGGACTAATGCCAACCATTTTCAGATTTCACTCAATTAATTTAACACATTTAGGATTCAGAAAAAAATTAATTCCCCAGGGAAGTTAAGGCAAACCATTTTTTTTTATCAAATAGTGCAGGCTATAACAAGAATCTAAAAAGAAAGTGCAAAGAATATTTAATGTAATATAGAATCAAAGAGGGAAGTGCTCACATCTCTGTTGTCAAATGGAAACTTGATTATTGCTCAAGATTATCATAACAGAGGATTAGTAATGAGACTTACACAAGTGGCAAATTCATTGTGTGCCTTATGATGAATCTAAATTCAGTGTGCCACCACCTGTAAACTTGAGCAATAGATTTCTTTTTTTTTTAATGACCTGGAAAGAATCTAACAGGCTATCCTTGGGGAACTAACACTTTTTGAACTAATTAATCACTGGATGCCACCACTGCTCCACTCCACTGAATACAAAAATCAACTATTGGGCAATAAAGAAAAAATTCTCTAGAAAAGAAAGCATTGATACATCACTACTGGAGAGCAAACTATTCTGCAAACATTTATAAGCCATCTTCAAAGTCTTCCTTTAAAAAGCAGAAGAAGATCAGAAATATTTCTCTACATGAATGGATTTTAACACTGAAACTAATTTAAGCATTTTAATTTCCTTTGAAAGAAACATGGATCAACAGTAGCTAGCTAATGAATACTAAGAATATTAAAAGGAAAAGGTATTTTATAGTAGTTAAAGTCCTGGACTGGACTGAACTTCAAAGCAGACTGATTTGCATTTGGGGCCTGAAAATGAACCAACTTTATGACTCTGGACAATTTACTTCAGCTCTGTTTCTCAGTCTCTCCAGGTATGAAATGAGAAGGTTAAACTAGATGATCTATAAGATCCCCTCCAGTCCTAACCTTGTATGAAATGTCAGTACTTTTAGAACTACTTTTTCCTTCATATCTGTACAGCTTTGTCAATATGTAGGCCACTACAGAAGGATTATGGTTTGGAGTCAGCATTTACAATCAATGAATCTTCATTCTTACTTACCTAAGTATCTCTGAATCCTGGCACTGTTTATTCTTTCACATACATTAATAATAAACAAGGCAAATTTTATGAGACCAAGCAAGAATTAAGAAGTTGTGACTGACCAGAGACAAATATCAAACTAAGGATACTTTGAATATATTATTACATCTTCTTGAGGCTTCAAATCATAATGCATTTTTCTTACTATATTTTTCTTATCTTTTAATTATCTTCAGAATACTAATATAGGTTTAAAAATGGAGAAACCACAAAAATTGTGCAATTTGTTACAAGAACCTATGAAATGACAACTCAAACTCTTGTTCAATTACTCAATATTGGAAGCTACACGAGAGTTGCACTACAATGAGTTCACTAGGTACAAAAATCTCAAAACACCTGTTAACAGAGCAATTGGATATAAAATCCATGTGCATAACAATCATTTTCTGCAAAGAAGACCATGAATAAGGAGAACACAAAATGAAAGTCTACCCTAAATAGTACAGTGCATTCAGAAGACATGTGATGAACTTTACTGGTAACAACAAAATAACTAACATTCTTTGATATCTTATCATGAATTTCTAAGAAATAAACTTTGCATTATAAAGGCTGGAGAGCTTTCATTTTCTGTATTCCCTCAAATCTAGAATATCGGATGCAAATTAAGTGTTACCAATTAAATGCACGATACCTGAATTCAGTGCTTACTTAAGTGGGACAGAGGCTTAACACAAAAGACAACAAATTTTTCTGGGTCAGATCTAGTAGCTATAATGTGGCTCTGGAGTCTGCAGTTCTAGCAATAAACTTGGTATCTCAGCTTCCTGATTTGAACTAAATTAAAGTAGCAGAACTGTTCTGCAACATCATTCTGGGAGTCACTCTGGAGGCTTAGTCTAGGTTCTAATACTTCCAGAATTTCAACATTTGTAAGTACCTAATACTGTTATCTATTTTTGCTTAGCATAGCTAAAGTGGTTTATGATATCAGCAACTGACCCTTGACTAATACAGATTGCTATCAGAAATAATTGAGCTAAAGCATTCAAAGAAAAACATCTGAGTTTGCTTAAAAGAAGTAAGAACCTGTCTGCCAAAGAGTTCAATATTGGTAAATCATGATTTCCAGCAATAAAACAGATACTCAGTTACCACCTATGGTCACTTGGAATGAAGAACTTATCAAAGGTACAACTATTATAAAATAAATGGCAGTTTCTGAAACTGTATTATGAGCATAATACAAAGAGGGTCAGGTAGATCAGTTGCTCATAACTACCTGGAAAACCTTTAAGAAGAAAAATAGCAGACTCTAACATAAAGTCTGTATTTAAGCCATAAGAAGAAAACAAAGAGTTTCTCTGACTGCCTTAAAAAAATCCCTCATTCCTATTGTCACAGGATTGATTAGCTAAAAATCTAAATTAAATTCTTTAGTTGCTAAATTACAACAAAGCCTTATATTTCTTATGTTAAAATAGAAGCTTGCTTTAAAAAGAATAGAACCTCAAAATTTTGGTAACAATTGAGAAAGGTGACAACTGGGATCTTTGAAATATCACTGATATACAACCCCCCCCCACCAAATCCTATCAGCCTATTGAGTCAACAGGATTCATCTTCCATTAAGAAATGGTACTGATCTCACCTGAGTCTGCTAACTTGTAAAGGGAAGGCAATACTGTCCATGCCACATCCAGATCTGAATCAAATGCCAGCCTGTCATTAGTTACTTATCTGATACCTAAATACAATGGTGATCCAAAATAATTTGGGGAAGATGCTGGAAAAGTCTTGCTAGATGAAAGAAGGAATGAAAAAAATGTTTTAAGTTGGAAGGAACTGATCACATGTGACTACCTCTAATTTCTCCCAGGCCAAAGCACACTACCTTTACAAAAACACTAAATCAATTGTCAAAAGAACACCAATATCCTCAGAAAACATTGTCATAACGGTCCTCTGACGGCAGGGGGGAAAGCAGAACACATTGTCAATAAAATGGGTTCCTTAATTTCAGTGTACTTGATAAAATCTGAAGGGTGGCAGAGAATTAACTACAAGAGGCAAGGAGAATACAGATATTACTATCGGTATGGGAGCTAGAGGGACCATAGAATGAACTTTGATAATAACTAATTAACCACAGGGTTCTTATAACTAAAATAAACAGTCTTATTTTATCTGTATAATGAAAACCTCTAGGTATGGTGAAGAGAGGCCTGACTGAGTCAGCCTAATAGAAAACTAAAACTTATCACTTAGAAGGCCAGGTACTGATACAGAAGAACCCTCAATGTATCACCTTCCGGTTTTCCTCAGAGTAAGTGCGGCCATTTAATACAGTGACCACACACTGAGCAAAGAAAAACACTCAGAGCTTTTGAAGATTTTTAATGTTGGCTCTCAGTCCATCCTAAAGGAAATCAGTCCTAAATATTCATTGGAAGGACTGATGCTGAAGCTGAAACTCTTAATACTTTGGCCACCTGATGTGAAGAACCGACTCATATGAAAAGACCCTGATTCTGGGAAAGATTGAAGGCAGGAGGAGAAGGAGATGACAGAGGATGAAATGGTAAGATGGCATCACTAACTCAATGGACACAAGTTTGAGTAAACTCCGGGAGTTGGTGATGGACAGGGAGGCCTGGCATGCTGCAGTCCATGGGGTCTCAAAGAGTTAGACAAGACTGAGCGACTGACCTGAACTGAACTGAGCTAAAAATCAATTTTGGCGGGGGTTGGGGGGCACTGCAATCCCCTAATCAGAGAAGAAGCTCATGATAGTCATGTGATAAGTGGAGTTTTGGCTCAAGTCTACATCTAATTCAGTCCAGTATATCTACAGGCTCATACGGTAGCTATTTCTCAATTCCATTAGTAGATAGTAAGAATAAACATTCTTGATAGCTAGCAAAATCCCAATAATTGTTCCCTGATTTAAGGATTGAGAGCTGTTATGAGTCACAGTATATATGGTAACCACCTTGCAAGATGGTAAACACCTGCAAGACAGTAACCACCGTGCAAGATGGTAACCACCCAATTACCTCTGCCTCCTTGTATTCACAGCCTTGTATAGCATCTTCTCACACTGCATCAAGGTTATTCTGTTTTACCAGTAGACTGTCACTTGCAAAGTTAGGTAACAAAAAAACATGGTGGCTCCTGCTTTATTCTTCTCTTATATCACTTGCTCAGAGGGAGCCAGCTACCATGTTTTAAGAAAACCCAGACAGTCTATGGTGAGGCTCATTTGACAAGGAGCTAAGGCCTCCTGCCAATAGCCATGCAAATGAGCCATCATAGAACTAGACTCTGCTGATTTCCTGGATGCATGAGAGACCCTGAGCTAGAACTACCTAGCTGAATATCTGACTTAAGAAATCTGTTCTTAATTCTGGCTATGCATCAAATTTACCTTTTAAAATTACACATGACCCTGGCTCAGATTCCAGAGTCTAGTAAATGATCTAGGGTAGGGCTTAGCCATATGTAATGAAAAGAAAACAAAAGATGATTCTGGTTTTGACCAGGATTTTGAATCACTATTGTATTTGACTTATATTTCTTCCTATCACAATTTTTAGTTTTTGTTGTATTATTTTTGTAATTTACCTTAATTATAAATTAAAGCCATCTTCTTCTACTTCTGCTTCACTGACTACACTAAAGCTTTTGGCTATGTGGATCACAACAAACTGTGGAAAATTCTTCAAGAGATGGGAATACCAGACCACCTTTCCTGCTTCCTGAGAAACCTGTATGCAGGTCAAAAAGCAAAAATTAGAACCATACATTGAACAATGGACTGGTTTAAAATTGGGAAAAGAGTACATCAAGGCTGCATATTATCTATATATATTGTATATTGCATATATATATAGTACATGTATAAATAATTGTATTTATTATTTAACTTATATGCAGAGTACATCACGCCAAATGCCAGGCTGGATGAAGCACAAATTGGAATAAAGATCGCAGGGAGAAATATCAATAATCTCAGATAGGCAGATGACACCACCCTTATGGCAGAAAGTGAAGAAGAGCCTTTTGATAAAAGTGAAACAGGAGAGTGAAAAAGCTAGCTTAAAACTCAGTGTTCAAAAACTAAGATCATGGCATTCAGTCCCATTACTTCATGGCAAATAGATGGGGAAACAATGGAAACAGAGAGAGACTTATTTTCTTGGGCTCCAAAAACACTGCAGATGGCACCTAGGCTGTGAAATTAAAAGATGCTCGCTCCTTGGAAGAAAAGCTATGACCAACCTAGACAACATATTAAAAAGCAGAGACATTATTTTGCCGACAAAGGTCCATCTAGTCAAAGCTATGGTGTTTACACCATATATGGATGTGAGATTTGAACCGTAAAGAAGGCTAACCACCAAAGAATTGGTGCTTTTGAACTGTGGTGTTGGAGAAGACTCTTGAGATTCCCTTGGACTGAAAGGAAGTCAAACCAGTCAATCCTAAAGGAAATCAACCCTGGATATTCATTGGAAGGACTGTTGCTGAAGCTGAAGCTTTAGTACTTTGGCCACCTGATGCGAAGAGCTGACTCACTAGAAAAGAATGGGAGAAAATAATAGCCAATGAAGCAATGGACAAACAATTAATCTCAAAAATATATAAGCAACTCCTGCAGCTCCATTCTAGGAAAATAAACGACCCAATCAAAAAGTGGGCCAAAGAACTTAACAAACATTTCTCCAAAGAAGACATAAAAATGGCTAACAAACACATGAAAAGATGCTCAACATCACTCATTATCAGAGAAATGCAAATCAAAACCACAATGAGATATCATTTTACACCACTCAGAATGGCTGCAATCCAAAAATCTACAAGCAATAAATGCTGGAGAGGATGTGGAGAAAAGGGAACTCTCTTACACTGTTGGTGGGATTGCAAACTAGTACAGCCACTATGGAAAACAGTGTGGAGGTTCCTTTAAAAACTGCAAATAGACCTGCTATATGACCCAGCAATCTCACTGCTGGGCATATACACCGAGGAAACCAGAATCGAAAGAGCCACGTGTACCCCAATGTTCATCGCTGCATTGTTTACAATAGCCAGGACATGGAAGCAACCTAGATGCCCATCAACTGACGAATGGATAAGAAAGCTGTGGTACATATACACAATGGAATATTACTCAGCATTAAAAAAAAATTCATTTGAATCAGTTCTACTCAGATGGACGAAACTGGAGCCCATTATCCAGAGTGAAGTAAGCCAGAAGCAAAAACAACAATACAGTATATTAACGCATATATATGGAATTTAGAAAGACGGTAACGTGAACCCAGCATGAGAGACAGCAAAAGGAACGCAGATGTATAGAATAGACTCGTGGACTCTGTGGATGAGGGTAAGGGTGGGATGATATGGGAGAATGGCATTGAAACATGCTAATTATCATATGTCTAATCAATCGCCAGCCCAGGATTGATGCTCGGGGCTGGTGCAACGAGATTTCCCGGGGGGAGGGAGGAGGGAGGGGGGTTCTGGAGGGGGAGCATATGTAAACCCATGGTGATATCATGTCATTGTATGGCAAAACTAATCATAAAAAAAATTAAAAAAAAATAAGAACTGCTCTCTGTAAACATAAAAGGATCAAAATCATATGAAGCATATCTTCCAGGAGCAGTGAATGAAATAAAAAATCATTAACACACACATACACACAAAAAGAAAAGACTCTGGTGCTGGGAAGGATTGAAGGCAGGAGGAGAAGGGAACAACAAAGGACAAGATGATTGGATGATTTCACTGACTCAACGAACATGATTTGAGCAAGCTCTGAGAGATGGTGAAGGACAGGGAAGCCTGGTGTGCTACAGTCCATGGGGTCACAAACAGTTGGACGTGACTTAATAACTGAACAACAACCATGATTTTAAAGGACCAAGATTACACATGGGCAATCTGAATGACCAGTAGAGAGATGAAAGCAAAGAATAGAAGCTCTTTGCTCTGAATTTGCAACTTTGCACATATATATGCAATTTTGTACATATGCTTCGGATTCAGGTGTCTCTGCACCTGGAAAGAAAGGTGCCATTTTCTCTGCCATGCTGTCATTATGAAAAGTTGCCCAACACAAGAAAGAGACAGTATCACAAACCTCTGCAATTTGTGATTTTCAGATTGCTATGCAATCTCAAACTCTTGTAATATATGATAGGTTTAGTGAGTGATATCTGGGAAACCCAGATTTATATGCTATTCCACAAATATCCTGTTGCAGGTGAGGACACCAGTAATTTCCAATCTAGTTTAAAAGGGTATCACCGAATTTCATCACCAGCTATGCATTGTGAAATGTAATAGAATTAGAAAAAAACTTTAATCAGAGGTTAGAGTTTGAGACATGCAAAAGAAAAAGGGTTAAAAAAATGAAAAAGGGTTACCTAATAACTGAGTATGAATAAAGCAAGGATCATAAACTGCTCAAAGCAAGAAAATGAGGCCTAAGGATTTAGCTATGAGTGCTTTATCAAATCTCCTTTCATATATGATACTGCTCTCTCTGAGGTATTCAGTGCCCCAATCCAACTCTCCATCCTCTAGAAGGTTGGAACCCCATTTTGGCAGACCTTCACTGTTTGGACAGAGCTCATGTTCTTAATTCTTCCCTTTCCATTTGTTAGTTTCACAAATTTTTCTGTATAATATCCCCTCAGCAATTTCCATTGAAGTTGGAAATTGAAATTTGCTTATGCTGTTACCTTCCCACAAGATACCTTCATTTGATCAGTGACCTTCAAACCCTTGAAACAAAGGAATAATTAACTGTAGAAATTTCTAGAACCAAGAGAAGTAGAACATGCATGTGTTTAATTATGTCGTATAAGGTAGATACAGAGTACAAAGGAGATATATTTTAAAAATATATTCTGTCATTCAAATGACCGCAAACTCTGATATATACTATCTCCCGCTTTGGGAGAGAAGAATGTCCTGGGAAGTTTTTCACATCTTTCCCTTAGAGGTTACCCAGCTTTAACTTAAATATCTCCAGTTACAGAGATCTCAGTAATTACCAGTGTGACTTATTCTTTGAACAACACTATAAATTAATAAAGCTTCATGTTGAGGCTAAACTATACTATCTGAATTTTCTATACATTGATCCAAATTTTGCCCTCTGAGTGACAGAGAGAAGTCATATTATTCTTCTATCTGACAAAATTTCAAATATTGAACATAGTGGTTTATCCTTTCCAGACTAAACATCGTCAAATCCTTCAAATCTCCCTGCTAATACATAATTTTATGCCTCTTACCACCCTAGGTGTTCTTGAATATGCTATGGTTCAATGTTTTCCTGGGCCTCAGAGTTTGTTTTCTTAAAAACAAATTGTAGGCCCCACCCACATGGATTATGATCCAGTAATTCAGGGGTAGACTTGGCAATTTAAATTTTTAATTTTCTCCCAATAAATTCTGATACAAATCAATGCTCTGGATTATTAATATGGTCCCCTGAACAAAGTCATAACTCTAGTTGAAGGCTAACCAGTACAAAAAGCAAACCAAAAAAAGATATATTCTCTCTCTGACTTCTAATATCATTGATAGAATTGATAGAGTCTATCAACTATTGATAGAGTCTAAGACTGCATCATAATTATTAGTATCAACCATTTTCAATATACAGCAAATAAAATCTCTAGGAGGTTTCTATTCCATCATCCTATGCTTATGCCATCATTGCACAGTTTGACCAAGGTACACTGCTGATAATTAACCACTCTCATTTTTATAGCCTCTCAGCTGTATTTTAGTTTTAGATTTTTCAAATCAAGAAATGTTCAAATCAGGAAAAGCAGACCCTCAGGTAAGAAATGTGTCTTAGCCAATTTGGACTCATACCAAAATACTTAGACCATTCTTAAGCAACAGAAATGTATTTTCTCACAGTTCTAAAGGCTGGAAATGTGAGATAGGGTGCCAGCATGGTTGAATTCAAATGAGAGTTCTCTTCTTGGCTTGAAGACATCTACTTTCTTGCTGTTTGTTCACAAAGCTCTGTGTGTGTGTGTGTGTGTGTGTGTGTGTGTGTGTGTGTGTGTGTGTGTGTGTGAAATGTGAGAGTAGGGTGCCAGCATGGTTGAATTCGAATGAGAGTTCTCTTCTTGGCTTGAAGACATCTACTTTCCTGCTGTTTGTTCACAAGGCTGTGTGTGTGTGTGTGTGTGTGTGTGTGTGTGTGTGTAAAAGAGTGAGAGGACCCTAGTCTGATGACTTCATCTAAACCTAATCATCCCATCTCCAAATACCACCATATGAATTTTAGAAAGATACATTCAGTCCACTGCCAAGTATAAACTTACTAATAATTTGTACTTCATAATACTATGCATGGTACAACACAGGAAACAACAATGTTCAGTCTATTCCCTCTCAAATTCACCAATGTCAAATAAGCTTCTAGGATTAGCTCTGCTTCTCCTCTACTCATATATACATTCAATAAATACTTGAAATGGTTTTGGGTGCTAATATGTAGTATGTATTTTCCAAAGGTAAAAATCCTTTAGTAAATCTCTACAGTACTAGGTTTTATAGACTTCATGTGGTAGGTGATCAATTAATAAGAAATTACTCAAATGAAGCTAGTGACTTTTTCTATTAGGTTATTTTCAACTTAGCTTCTTTCAAAATATTTTTATTAAGGATTATTAGATGCCAGGCACTGCACTAAACACTGGAGATAAGCAATGAATAAAATATACATGCCTTCCTTTATATCTCCTTTATAGAGCTGAAAGCCTACATGAGGCGGGGGCATAAATTGAACAAATAATTACAGAGATAAATGTTTAATTAAAATTGTGATAGATGTTGTGAAGGAAAAAATAGAATGACAGATTAATATAAATTAATCTGGGGGGGCATAAATTAAGATTCAGGGGAGACTTCTTTGGAAAAGATATTTTAGGAAAGATCTGAGTAATGAATAAGCAATAGCTAGGACAGGGGCAAATACCAAGCAGAATAAGACAGGAAAATATCCCAAAGCAGAAGCTCAGCCAGATCCTTTGGTCTGAAAAAGGATATACGACTAAGTGAAAGGGAAGGTGGAACACGATGAGACTGGAGAGTTACACAGGGACTGGGTTATGCATGAAATAGAAATCCAAATAGATGTTTTTGGATTTATTCTAAATGTATTTCATACACAAGAGCTATAGCAGGGAGTGCTGCATTTTTAGAAGCTCACTCATGGCTACTACATATATGCAAAATATGATGCTAGGAGACAAGAAGAAATACAGAATCAGTTTGGAAGTGTCCATGGTAGACAGTTCAGGAGAGAAAAGATATTTGCTTAGACTAAATGATGACAGTAGATATTTGAAGAAGTAGGAGGTTTATAATGTATTTTAGAGATATATTCCAAAAGAATCAAAAGCAGGGTATAGTGTTTGACATACATTTGCTTTACTAAAATGCCTACAAACATATGCATTTTCCATAACTGCTAAGACTCACCAAGAAATCTTTATGCCTAAGTGCTCCTTTACCTTTTTCTAATTATTCATTTCAAGTAGAAGCTAGATTTGCTTAACTTTGCACAATAACCAGCACAGCATGCTACCCATATTATGGTCTCTTCAATTCACTTGATAATGTTCTAACAAGATTTGGGGGTTCTTAGTGAGTCAGAATTATACATATTAATGGAGAGTGCCATAAGAGACAAACTTATGAACCTGACTTTCTCTTTAAATGTCATTTTTTTTCACAAAAGCTAATATTATTTCTGAGTTTGGATGTGAACCACACAAAATTAGCCTCAAATACAGGCTTCTTGCAAACACTAATATCCCTAACCTCAGTGAAACAAATCTCTTAATCTGCAATGATAATATAACTGCTCTTTAACATTGTAACAGATTTCTATATGAAACACATTCAGTTGTGTCTGACTCTTTGAGATCCCATGGACAATAGCCCACGAGGCTCCTCTGTCCATAGAGTTCTTCAGGCAAGAATACTGGAGTAGGTAGCCATTCCCTTCTCCGAGGGGTCTTCCTGACCCAGGGAACGAACCTGAGTCTCCTGCATTGCAGGCAGATTCTTTACAATCTGAGCCACCAAGGAAGCCCTAAGAAACACACAGGATTTCCAAATATACACAGGATATATGGGATAAGCTTACAAAATAAAAATAGTTAAATAGATTCTTGCTGCTGCTGCTGCTGCGTCACTTCAGTTGTGTCTGACTCTGCAATTCCATAGATGGCAGCCCACCAGACTCCTCCGTCCCTGGAATTCTCCAGGCAAGAATACTGGAGTGGGTTGCCATTTCCTTCTCCAATGCATGCATGCATGCTAAGTCACTTCAGTCATGCCCGACTCTGTGCGACCCCATGGACAGCAGCCTACCAAGTTCTTCTGTCCATGGGACTCTCCAGGCAAGAATACTAGAGTGGATTGCCAGTTTCTTCTCCTAAACAGATCCTTACTGCATTCAAATATGGGAATATGATACTTCTAAACTGTATATGCAGGAAAAACCACATGGGAAAAAATTAGTTTTAAAATCATACAACATCTTTTAAATTTAAAAAATCATGCTAACTTTTCTCTCTCCTAGAATGTCAACTGAAAAAGAAACAAGCTGAGCTCATAGCTGCAGATTCTTTTCAATGTATTCCTTTCTAGAAAAGGATCTATATTTTTAAAAAATAAGGGGGGAAACCTAGTCAAGAGGAAAGATATTCCAAAGGGATTTATATATATATATAAAGATAATATCTTCTCTATCAACCCGCATTCCTATTTCAACCTTGATCCTTTTCTTCATGGCCAATAAGCACTAACCTAGTGTAAAATAGTATAGGAAGAGTATATGTGCATACATCGCAGATAAAATACAAGCTGCACCCATTTTGGGTGTTTTTATCATTAACTGCTGTTGCATAAACCGAACATACAATGAGCTGTGACATTGGATAAATCATTTGTTTCCACTTGTTATTGATGACATTTCATAACTCGTTTGGGGCTCGGCTTTGCCCCGTCACTCATGAGTTATGAGGTCATCAATCATGACTGGGAATAAATGATTTATGTAAGGCACCCTATTGTATATTTTAGGTAGAATATACAGTAAAACACACACTATTGATTTCTAATAGTGTTGTATTATGTGTATCATGTGTATTTGTGAGATTGTGGTCTTGTGTCATCACTGAGTATGAAATGTTAAAATAAAAAAATAAAAATGAAAAAAAGTAACATAAAAAGAAGTGTTAAATTATGAGAAGAGAAATGCACAGAAATGACTCAGAGAATTCCCATTTGTAATTAATGTCTTGCTAAAGCAATTTTAAAAGATCCTTGAATTAAAAACACACTGTCTCAAGGAAAGGAGATGTTCTTAAGGACATGAATTCAATATATAAGGTCATGATTAGGAAACAGAAAATGATGGAGAAAAAGCCTTTGAATAGAGCATATGCCACTGTAGAGGAGGAAATGGTACCCACTCCAGTATTCCTGCCTGAAGAATCCCATGGGCAGAAAAGCCTGACAAGCTATAGTCCATGGGGTTGCACAGTCAGACAGGACTGAGCGACCGAGCACGCATGAACCCTGAATAACCTTTGGACACACTGAGGACAAAGTTCCCACTAAGTAACATTTTGTACTTGACCACTTGATAGGATCGATGTCTTAGTAACAAGAATATCATGAACATATGAAAAACTTCTTCCAGTCCGTTTTAGACAGGAAAGAGGTAGAGTGCATAAAAAAACAAAACTGATTCGTTTCATTGATGAAAACTTAGCTCCTTTAACCATCACTCAGACTGGGTTTGGAATAATCCACAAGCAAGTTTAATTAACATATTAATAGAAAATAAACATAAATTGATCAGGAAAATACTCATCCTTTCAAAAGGATATGGCATCTTAAGAAACTGGAAAATTTTTCTTTTGCTTCCTTCCTATTTCATCTACCAACTGACTTTTCCATTTATTTTCCTGATGAGCTTAAAACTATAAACATGGTTTTAAAAAACAAAACTACAAGAAAATGCAAAGAATTTGAGGGAAGCAATCAAAAACATATTGAAAATCAAACCTAGAATAAGAGCATCAAAAATCCAGGAAATTTCAGCTATTTGCAATTACGAGAGTAATTGCTATTTTAACATGTTTTGCTTGTTCCAAAGAAACTCTGGTTTGTAAGCTGAAATTCAACGAGTTTAAATCACAGCAAAAATCTTTCAGGAGCTGATCAAGACTAAGTATACAATCAAAACAACCTATTATCTACATATTTTAGTTGATTAAAAAAATAAGGTACCTCTCCAAGTAGTATTACGCAGAAGTTGTTGACCAGCTGTGTTCAATTCCCAGTGATGATAAGAAAATAACTATTTAATCTGAAATATGAAGTATTTAGGTCAAATAAAAAGAAAAAAATTCTTTATCTTACAGGAAAATTGACATTATTGAGTATAGGTATAGAATTTTCTTTGAAAATTTTAATAGTAATTTAATTTTTTAGAATGATTTAAAACTGTCCTAATCTAATGGCCAAGGGTTATATTATAAATTCAAAATGACTTCTTATAATTCCTTTCACTGCTTAATTCTGTGATGATGCTAATTAAAAGCACTGTTTTATAGAGCAACAACGTAAGAGGGTTGGGGAGTCTCAAAGTAAGAGCTTTTAGCTTTAATGATAGATGATATATGATAAAATGAGTCAAATGTCCATGATCTAGCTAAAAGTCCTTAGTTTGAGTTCAATATTACTTAGAGATAGTTCATTTTTAAATTTCTATTCTAGCTTATTTTTCTTAAGTGCTCTTCTTAGGTATAAGAATTCTTAACCTGTGGCCTTGAATAAGCTTTAAGGGAGTTCAAGAATTACCTAAAATTGTATATAATGAGCACATATGCATGTTTCTGGGGAGAAAGCTTACAACATTGCTAAAGCCTGGCATGCTGCAGTCCATGGGGTCACAAAGAGTCAGACATGACTAAGCTACTGAACAACAACCAAACTATTAAAAGAGTCCAAGTCCAGAAACAATTTTTTTTTAAAAAAAAGACTAAAACCACTGTTTTTAAAGACTGTCATTCACAATCCAGTCTGTTATCTATCTTTCCAAATTGTTTACAAAATTAATTTCATTTTTTTAAGCTTTTTTTCTCTCTCCCATGTCCTTAATTCATTTTGGTAACTGGTCAGAAGAAAGTATTAAACTCTGTGGCTAATTTTGCTCTTTCAAGTGCCTTTGGGTAAAACTTTGGTTGTAAATTCTATAGTTTGCACTTATCACATACACTATCTTCTTCTGTTGTGTGCAGATATCAAATAAATGTGATTTCCCTTCTCCTCCATGTATAATCAAAGAATAGCTGCTACTTAAATGTGGCAACTCACATATGGATCAGAGCAGTCATTTAAGAAAAAAATCTTCTCCTCATCTAAAACTCAGGGTAAACCTTGCAACATTTTAGTTGTAGACTTTACATTTTTAATGATAAAATGTGATGAGATGTGGGAAGATTATCATTTGCTATAAGGAGGCTACACAGAGAGGTACATAGTATAATTAGGACTCATCCTTGCACATTTGAACAGTAAGGGGTACATGATAAATTCAGAAAGGGAGGAAGGGAGGGAAGAAAGGAAGGAGAGAAGCAAAAGAAACTGGTTATAAACCTTATTTAATCAGTTTAGAGCTGTTTTAATGAGCTTGTTCCCCAAGCATTAGAAATGCTGATGGAGCCACAACCTATATATTTGGTAGTGTACCAGGCTGGGTAGGAAGAGACTGGGGACTTAACCCCAGATCTGCTCCTGACTCACTGAGTGACCTCAAGCCAGTTAACCCATCTGTTGTTTTTCAGAAGGTGATGACTTGGAGACTGCCTAGCAATTGCTGTGCATTAATGGGGTGACAGTCAGAGGGAGATGCCTGGGGCAGGAGAGCTTCAGTCTAAAGAAATCAGCCTTTGCTGCTCTACCCAATCATGTCAGCACCAGTGCTCTTTGAGGAGGTTTCCTACCATTGTTGCTCCCTGCTCCAGAACACCCCATGCTGCCAAAGACACTGCAGGAGGTCACCTTTAACAGACAACCTCATTTTCAAATTTCCAGACCACTAAATCAAATGAACCAGTGCAAGGGTGATTTTTTTTAAGACTTCCAAAGAGATGCATAGAAGAGATGCCTATCTTGGGAACAGAGAATTACAGCAGGAGTCTCACTTTGTGATGATTGGAAAAGAAAGTAGATCAGAAAGCAGCTTCTTAAGTTTGGGAATTATTTAGATTTTAAATTGTGTTTTGCTCTCCATCAAATTGGATTAGATTCCTTGAATCTTCTAAGACTTTGATCCAGCCCATTTCACATTTACAAATTAAAAGCAGCTTTAGCAGTGAAAATCATATAAGATAAAACAAGAAAGCTTTGAGGGGCAGATGTAGCCTAATGGCCCATCCACTTCTGCAGTGTCTCATACCAACATGTTTGTACTTTGAGAAAATATACTCAATTCCTATAACGATAAACATTCTTCAATAGAGAGGCATGCATTCATAAAATAGCTGTATACCTATATTCCTTTGCACTGTATCATTTTTCTGAATCCAACAATAAATGTATTGCACTGGAATTAAGAAAACCAAAATTTCAGGGTATGAAAGTGTTTGTCAAACACAGATTAGTTAAAATGTTGACTAAATTTTGACCAAAGTTAAAAAAATGAGTTATCATATATTTGATAACTTAATATGCCCTTCACAACTACAATCACCATAAATAATCATGTGGAAGTGAGAAAAGTGAGGAAGAAGAGAGCTTAAACATTCAAACTCTAGAACTTTAAGACAACAGTGAATTTGACTAGGCAAGAATTTTAAACAGAAAAATTCAGTGATCACTCTGTGTGTGAGCAGAAAGTTTGAACCAAAATATTATCCATCCAAACTATAGAAACTAGACCAGGCCTCCCTTAAGAAATAAAAGGATCACCAACTATCCCCAAACAGAATCCTCCAGCACAATAAACTCCAGCAACTTCCCAATGCTGCCATGTGTGTGCAAGGCCTTATCAATAGTGTTTTAAAAGCATTGCTGTTCTCCAGATAGTGCTCGCTATATGAACGCTAACATAAATCAAAAATACTAGCGTGTGTTCCCTGTAGTCACTGCTGCTTAATCCGCTTACTCCAGCCCTTCCCACCTTCACACAGGGTCATCTCTCCATGTAACCAACATACTCCTCTTTCAAAAATCTTTTCTTTCATGAAGGTTTATAAATGCCTTATTGATTTTCTACACAAGGCCAGTCAACTTCTAACTTCACAAAAAGAGTTGAATAAAGTGGCTGAACCCACAGCAGTTTCACTCCCAACATAACTAAAATACTACTACCCAGTTAATTTTAGTTTTACTAACTGAGCTGGTTATAGAATAACCATCATCAGTCTCAGAGTCCCCAAAAGGCAAAGACCTTCCTGTGCTCCTGCCTGACTACAAAGTGACAAAAGCATTGGCCAAAAGCTGCATGACTGGCTTGATTCTCTTCCCAGGTTCAGTCCCACATGCTAGGAAAAAAAGAATCTTGATGCAGATTCTGAAAACATTTTTTTGATATCTGATTATTTTTTCAATAAATCAGTTACTCAAAAAAGGTTGTGTCAGGTACCTTTTGCATTTTTAAGCATGTTAGATTTAAGATATAAATATAAAAATGTTTTGTCTCTGATTTCATATATAATTTTTCCATAATTTTTGAAAAAATATTTTATGTTTTTATTATTATAGGTTATTAAAATATTATGCTACTTCATAGTCTTAATTTTTATTTCATTGTGTCTTTCCATCCCTAATTTCTTCTTAGTCTTCACTGTCTTTAAACAAAAATAAGAGTTTTCAAAAATGATTTGCATCAGATTTTTCCTGCCTTACAAATTGAATAGTATATGGCAAAAGAATTACACACATTCCCTGGTGGCTCTGTGGTAAAGAATCCACCTACAATGCAGGATGTGCAGGAACTGTGAGTTTGATCCCTGGGTCAAGAAGATCCCTTGGAGGAGAACATGGCAACCCACTGCAGTATTCTTGCCTAGAGAATCCCACAGACCGAGGAGCCTGACAGGCTGCAGTACATAAGGTGGCACAGAGTCGGACACAACTGAAGTGACTTAGCACAGCAAAGCATATGTATATATATAAATATGTATTCCTTTGTACTGTATATATACATATATATATACATGGTCTTTCCTTAACCACATCAGAGAGGTCCTCAAGAAATCTCAAGGTAAAAATGGCTGGTGAAAGTCTTTAACCTAGAAAAGACTTCAAACCAGACCTACTGTTAACAAGATATAGGCAATCTACTCACAGAGTTAGGGCTTGCATCCAACCATATATACGTATATTGGATGTATACGTATATACACACACATACACATCTATATTGGGAAGGAGTAAATGGGCTTACACAGTTGCAAAATTCCTACATTTTACTTAAAGTAATACAATATTAACCCTGATAAAACTGTGAAAAAATAATGATGCATATTATAATCTCTATTTTTGTTGTTGTTTAGTCACTAATTTGTGCTTGACTCTTTTACAACCCCAGAGGAGCTCGCCGGGCTCCTCTGTCTATGGGATTTCCCAAGCAAGAATACTGGAGCCGGTTGCCATTTCCTTCTCCAGGATCTTCCTGACCTAGGGGCTGAACCCACGTCTCCTGAATTGGTAGGTGGATTCTTTTACTACTGAGCCACCAGGGAAGCCCAATAATCTCTATAGTAACCATTAAATATATATGTGTGTATATTTATATATATGTATACATATATAATATGTATATATATATATATATATATATAGAGAGAGAGAGAGAGAGAGAGTATCTAAAATAATTTCTATAGTTGAAAAGAAGACAGCAACAGCAAAACAGAGAAATGAAAATCAGAGGAAAAACAGAAAACAAACTTTTTAAATTTTTTAATAACCTAAATCCAATGACATCAAGAATTACATTAAAAGTAAGCAGATTAATAATTCCAATTAAATACTAAAGATAGATGATTTGAAAGCAAGACACATGTCTATGCAATCTATACATCTCTATATGAGACATATTTTAAACACAAGTAGTTTAAAATTAAATAGGTGATTATAAGGAAAGAGCAAATTAGCCAAGATGGCGTGGTCAGACTCTCTTGCCCCATGGCCTCTCATTCTTGCCTAGCATTTTGTAAATAATGATAATGTAACAGCTGAGATCACTTGTAGCACTGTGCATGCATGTCGTGAGGTCTGTGCTTGGTCATGGCTGGTGTGTGGTATGAGCTTCATCAGGAAAGCCCTGGCTGCTGCTGCGTTGGGGCTACAATGGAGCAACATCATGGGTATGTTAATGTGAGGTTATGTTATGGCTGTGCTATGGCTGTGCGTGGTTATGTTATAGCTGCTGCTACTGCTGCTGCGTCAGCCAGGAGAAAAAGGCTGTGTTATGGTTGCCATGCCAGCCAGGAGAGAATAAATATGTCTGCAGTTCCTACAGTTCCTCAAGTCTTCTTCCAGCCTCTTAGCTCATAGCTTGCCTACTCTGGGTTCAGCAAACAGTGAAAACAGTGTGAATAGCAAGACAATTGGCAACATGAACAGGATCAGCAATACAACTGGCAAAGTCAGCAGGATGAACGGCAATACAACGACAAAAGATATATCATTGAAACAGTAAGCATAAGGCTGGACTGGCCACCATAGCAGCTTTATTTAAACAGGAAAAAAAAAAAGAAAACCTATATTCTGTAAAAAGGGGAGCATATAAATAAACCAAGATTCATTCATATAATGGAATACTACTTGGCAATAAATAGGAACTTTCGATATACCCAACAGTATGGCTATATCCCCAAAACATTATGCTGAATAAAAAAGATTTACACAAAACGGGATATACTATGTGATTCGATTTATATTTCCTTACAGAATAGGTAAAACTAATCTGTGGTAGAAAGTATCAGAACAGTATCTGTTTCAAAGTTGCTTAGGGCAGGGACTGACTGAGAAAGGACTTAAGGGAATTTTCCGGGATGATGATAGTATTTTATAGCATGATCACAGGGATGATTGGTTGCACAGATAGATGCAATTGTCAAAACTCAAAGAAAGTACACTTAAGAACTGTGCATTTCATTCTATGTAAATTTTACATCAAAAGAAAGAATATAAATAAGTATTGAACACTAATTAATGATATACATGATAGGTGTTTAGGGGGAAATGTACTGGTTACTTTCATTTAAAAGGCATCAAAAAAATAAATGAAGAGTGTAGGATATATGGATAGATGTGGGACAAAGAAATAGTAAAATGGTAATAGTAGCATCTAGATGGGAATTCCCAGGTGGCACTAGTGGTAAAGAACCTGCCTACCATTGCAGGGGATGTAAAAGATGCAGGTTTGATCCCTGTGTCAAGAAGATCCTCTGAATTCAAAAATGGAGCAACCCACACCAGTATTCTTGCCTAGAAAATTCCAAGGACAGGCCTGACAGGCTACAGTCCATGGGGCCACAAAGAGTCAGACATGCCTGAGTGACTGAACACACACACACACACACACACACACACACACACACACACACACAGCACCTAGATGGCAGCTATATATATGGTGACCACAATAATATTCTTTCTTTGCCATGTTTGAAATTTTTCTAAACAAAAGTTGTAAAATAACAGGTTAAAAGAAAACTGGAAGGAAGAGAGAGGGGGAGTGATACTAAATCCTATCTAAATTGAGAGAGCTAAATTGTATCTGATTACACTTTAAAGAGACAAAGTAGTCTGAAGCAAATAAAGCAAAACATTATGACATTAAAGACACTAGTGTAGGATTAATGGGTATTAGTTATTATTCTCTTTTGTCTTCTTCTCCATGCTTGAAATAGCTCATAATTTAATTTCTTTATAAAATATAAGCATATAAGCAGAATGAATATAATGCAGAAAGGGCAATGGGCTGAGTTCCGAGACTTGGCATTTTAGTCTCTGCTCAGTCTTTAGCTGGTTGTGAACATGTTTTTGAAATCTCTCTGGGCCTCAGTTTCCTCATTTATAAAATAAGAAAGCTGAACTGAATGATGCATTAGAGTTTCATTTTCATCTCTACAATTCTGTAAACTTTAAATATGTGAAAGTAAACAAAAGTTCATTTTTAGGAATTACCTCTTGAGAAACTGTTGTACATTAGACAAATACTAAAAAAGTTAATTATGCAAGTAGAGAATAATTTTGTGAAAAAGAGAATTATTACCTTTATGTCTTTACTCAATCTAAACCAAATGAAGTAATACATAAGTGGGGGAATATATCACTAAAGATGCCAAAACCCAGAAAGAAAAGGGAAGAAATTTTAATTTTTAAGACATGATTTCTACTATTTATTCTTCCAATAATTTGGAGTCTTGGGAATTCCATATAGGGATGCAAGTCAGTGACCTTTAAGAATATTGCCGGTTCTAAGATTCTATGATTAGAATTTAATTTGAGTTAAATATCAGCGAGTGTGTATTGCCAAACTGTTACCTATTCTCTCATAACCATTAATACCTCTACCTAAGCATCTTACTCAGGAAAAGAGTGAAGAATTTACTGTAAAACCTTTGCTGAACAGTATGACATTTTTTGAGAGCCACAGCAGAGTACTGCATTGTTAATCCCCACCACACAGCTACCCAGAATTGGTACTGCTGGTATATTACGTGCAATAGACAAATTAATCTTCCAAAACTGTTCGGATTAAACTTTCCAATGTAGCTTTTAAGAATGTAGAGTACTCCTGGGGATCAAATAGCATGCTGTCATGTTACCTATCACAATACCACCTCTTGACAGCTGATATCATAACCCAATATGTGCACAGAAAATAACAGTATACAGAAAAGGCATGCAGATATCATTTTAACTAAGAAAAGACACAGGGCAAGGAGAGAAATTAATGTATTCATGTCGATACTTACCTGCTACTTGATAATTCCCTGTTTACTGAGTTTGTAACACAGTTTTTGGTTAACAGTAAGAACAGTTTTTCTGGCTACCAAAGAAACTTCCATCATCTTTAAAAAAAATAAAAATAAAAACAGGAAAAGGGGAAATTCCTACCCTCTTCAATGCTTATCTATGCAACTAATCCCTTACATCTCCACAATTATATTTAGGGAAGAAAAGGATAACTAAAAAGTAACAAATACTGCTACTTCTCAAAAAAAAAAAAAGCATTTTTTCTTCCTTAGAGCACTGCTGTTCCCAATCACTTCTTATTCTATGAACTTTCTATTTTGAATAAAAAATTACCAAATCACGCTTGATATGGCAGCCTTTCTTAATGAAAGATAAGTTCTAATGTTTTTTAAGATCATCTGCTTTCTCAAAAATTGAAATGTATGTCCATGGATAAATTTATCTTTTTAGACATACAATGTCATATTGAAACTTTAGCCTTTTAATTAAATTGGGAGCAATTTCTTCCTTCTCTTCCTTTTCTCTTTACTACTTTCTTAGTTCCTTTTCCTTTCTTTTTATTTCTCATTTTATTTTTCTATTTTCTTCTACCTAACTTAAGTTTATCATTTCTCAGTGTCTTAAAATTGGTAACACTTGTCTGCCTCAATGGAATCTAGCAGGAATATATTACACTGTGAAAAAAAAAATTCTTGCCAAGGAAGCTAAAGAGGAAATAAAAAAGATCTGAAGGAACAAATCTATCTCTGTCATTATGTACCTGAAAGGAACCTGCCACCAGAAGAAAATCTATTTAGTTCTACAGTATCACTAATTATACATGAGTTTAGACAAGAATCCCTAATGTTCAAAGAAACTGCATTATGCCACAGAGTCCAGATGTCTTTCATTTTTAAGAGCTGACACAAGCTTCAGGTAGCTGTGGATTCCATTTGCACATTGCACACTATAGTTTTATGAAAGCTAAAAACAAAAGGCCCATGGAGAACTGACAGCAGCTACAGCCAATAGATGTTTTAAAAGCTTTCAAGTTTTGCTTCATATTCTGTATGTGCATCTTTAGTTAATCTAAATGCATTTCCAAAATTCTTCAATGCATTTTCATTCCACTGTTTCTAAGCCCCTAAAAAGACACATTTAACAATAAACATCAACCAGAATGGCCCAGGGCAAAAATACCTTTTTCTTAAGGGCAAGCAGAGCTAAATTAGTTGGTTCTCCCAGAATCAGTGTGTAAAGGCATAAAAAAAAAATGTTAACATTTCTGTGGGAAGGAGGAAGGGGGATGTATTCCCTGTGTTTCTCACACAGTTTACTTTGTGGTTGCTTGGGCTTGGTAAGGTAGAGATGGGGAACAGCCTGAAGACTTTTTCCCTAGGAAAATTCTAAAGGTCATAAGATTTATGGATTATCCAGAAAAGATAAGAAACTGTTGCCTATCTCCTAGCCCCATTTCTTACAGACATATCCACTTTAAAGAAGAAAATCCTGGTTCCTCTAATATGGCAATATATAGAATATAGGTTCTGTTATCCTACACTGAACTCCTCTAAACCTCTTTAAACTCAGAGCAATATAATGAATAAATTTATTTATTCCATTACTTTCAAGTAAAGAAGATAGGAGAATGTAGCAGAAAGAGGGGCACTTAGTATGACTGGAGGGACAGTGTCTTCCATAAACAGTTCCAAAATGGGAACAAACAAATCTCCTGAAAGGAGCTAATTATGGATCTGGAAAAACAAGACCATTCTTAGAGACACACAGAATTAACCAGATAGATTGCCTGAAATGTTTTATTGTCATATGTTAAATTGAAATTATGCTGAATACTATTAATTAATAACAAGCTAAACAGAATACAAACAGGAGCATTTACAGTCCAATTATATTATTAATGAAAAAATAAACTATTTCTTTGATGTCATAAAATGCTATTTTCCAAATAAATGTATGCATTTTCCTGGTATATAGCTATGTCTTCTAAAAAATTTACTTTATGAAACATGCTGTGAAAAGTGACTATTTATGGAAACTGTCTTTAAAAATTCTAAAGGCACAGGTTAGTATATGAGTTATATTCAAAAAATAAAGTTTAGCGAAAATACTATGCATATTGCAAAAGAAAAGGAACTCAAAATAGAAGAATTAAGCAGCCATTATATATAGATAAAGATCTCCTACTGACCATATGCCTGACTTCTCGTTGCACACATAAAGAAATTCTCTTTTCCTTCTTATGAGCAAATAGAACAGAACTAGATATGAAATTCAATTTGCCTTGTCATTCTAATCAGAGGTCAACTGATCCCTGAGATATGTGGCTTTGCTCTCAACTGGCAACACAGAATAAAAGCACTTTTCAGACTCTTTATCAGCAAGTACAATCTTGAACCCACAACTACTTCTCACAAATTAAAAACTGCATTCATAGAAATCTCATCTGTGCTGAACTGCCCAAATTTTTCGGAGTCCCAGTATTTGTAATGAACTATCCCTTGATGGACTTCCCTGGTGGCTCAGGCGGTAAAGAATCTGCCTGCAAAGCAGAAGACCCAGGTTCAATCCCTGGGTTGGGAAGATCTCCTGGAGAAGGAAATGGCTACCCACTCCAGTATTCTTGCCTGGAGAATCCTATGGACAGAGGAGCCTGGTGGGCTATAGTCCACGGGGCACAATGAGCCGGGCACAATGAGCCAGACACGAATGAGCGACTAACACTTTCACATTCACTACATCCCTGAATTAGGTTAGACCATCAGGCATGAGCTGAACCTTCTACTAACCACATGCATGACTTTTCATAATACACATATAACTAATTTGTCAATGACAATTGAAGAAAGAGTCTAAGTTTGATGAGGTCAAGGAATACATGTCTTCTTGCTCACAACCATTTTCCACCTGCTTCAGTGCCAAATGATGCAAAGGATGACTAGTGAATGAATGAACAACCTTAGACTGACTTCCACTGACTTGCCTTACCAAAATGCTACATAACATAAAACTAGCTTTCATCACGCTAATGTGTGTGTTGACTAGAGGTTAAAGGACATATTTCCCTGAATTATAAAATGTCTATGAATATCTAAGAGATAAATTCTCCCCAAGACTTTGTGCCTGGAATAGTAGCTCATCTCCTAAAGAATCACTTTATTCTCTTGATACTGAATATGTGCATTTTAGAATTAATTGTTTCCATCTTTGTGTTAGATGTTAGAGCTGAGGACTATACGTATGACCCATGTCTAGTCAGTAAACAAAGCTTCACTGTGGGCGTGTGGTGCCATAGTTACACTCTATTCTCTACCCTTCCCTTCTCTGGCTTTCCCTTGGCTGATTTCCCTTGCTTAGTTTTAAATTTACATAATGTATCTTTGTAAGCCACCTTAATTTCTTTTGAATCAAGGTGGAACATAAATAAATGGATTTTTCCCTTATGTAGAAGTCATTAACTTTGCTGAAGAAGAGAACTGGCAAAGAAAGACAAAATATAGACTTTGGCAATGTATGGCTGATTTTAAGAGACCTGAGGGATACCGTGTGAAGAGAAGATACTATTTCTATCCCACACTGTATAGTTTTGGTTTTATGTACAGCACAAGGCAATTGCACAATATCAACCTTTTTTATTGTTACATCCATTATTTTAATGCTACAAAATATTTAAAAGTAAAAAACAAAGGAATATACCTGGACCAGATGAAGCTTTGCTTTTACATATGGTTAGAACATTAGGAACAAGGAAAATTGAAGAAACTGTAAACTCATATGGAAAACATTGGTATCAAGTAGACAGAATGACCTCTTGCTGCTAAATTGCTTTGAGATATGAGGTCCCTTCTCCTCCCCAGACTCCTCTCTTTCACAGAGTAAATTATCAATATTTCATGAGAGGTAGATTCTCGTGAGACAGAGAAATAGACAAATGCTAGATAGGAGCAAATAATCACAATTTTTCTAAAAACTAATACTTGAGTCATATAGTTTATTCAGAAGTGTAGTTGCATTGTATCATGCTCTGACAAAATTATAATACTCAGTCTGAACATAGACTATTTCTGTGTTTGCTATTGCTACCCCTACATCCACATATCAAGTACATTTAAGTGAAAGGAAGAAATGATAACAAAGGACACACACTGTCATTTGCCCCTAAATAGCAAAGACATCTCTGCCACAAGAATGCCCATCTCTATTCCAGGTTCAGGTAGAGAAGTATTGTCAGTCTATTTTAGCACATCCACTTAAATTCTGTACATCTTAATAAAAGGAGTTATCATTACCATTGTTGCCTTATCACTCTCCATGATTGCTTTCTTTTAGACAAGTATGAAGGCAGTCTGAATATAAATGTTTTGTCATAAAACTCCTATTCAAACAATAAAAAGGGTTATAATGGTACTAAAAATAATTTACCCCCAAGACTGCCACATAGACTGGCACTGTGCAGACTAAGGGGCACAAAACATCTTCATCCATACTCTCGCTATCTTCCAATCTCTTCCACTGCATCTGTACTCACAGCTGCATGATTTTAAAGACAATTTAGACATCATCACATGGCTAGGATACCCAAAATCATTTTAGCATAAGATTTTTTAAAAGACACAAGTTATTTTTAGCAATATTATCATTACTGTGTCTAATAAACATAGGATAAATTAGACTGAAGATATTTCAAAGAGAAAGTCATTTTTTAAATTGGTTAGTTTGGAAGCAGATGGATAAATATGCAGCATGTATACATATATATATACACACACACATAATATATATATATGTACTATATCATATATACACATCTATCATATATACACATATATATCATATACACATACATATATATATACATCACATGTAGACACATATCTATTTAGTATACATACACAAGTCTTTACTCTGAAAATTCTTTTTTTGGCAACAGGACTGACTGTGTACTGCCACCCAGGGGCTGCCTACAACATTTTAATACTGATATCTTGCCAAAAGGCATTCAAAATTATTACCAAATACATCCTGGACAGTCCTTCATGGTAGCTATTAGCATTCCCACTGCATTTCTCTGTAGTTTTGGTGTCATTTCCCATAGCCTGAATTCACACTTCAGAGAAAGGCAGAGAAAAGGAAGAGAGAAAAGAATGCCAAATAAGCAAAAGACCACCTAAAAAGAAATAAACAAATTATACTGACAAGGCTGACAAGAAGGAATAAGTGAGAGGGAAAGAAGGGAAAGAGGAGGTTTATCAGGGCTTCATGCCCACTGCTCTGGGTGAATATCCCTCTTTGCAACAATAAAGGCAAATAAAGTACAAAGAAAGGATAAAACAGAAGATTACAGACCTGGCCGGTGTTTGATAAATGGCACTCTACTTCACTCTGCTTATTGTGTACTTCATACCTCACTCCTGAATATGGAAGAGAATTTTATTAAAGATTTAGCCACGGTGGTGGTGGTGACTGGCTCACAGTAATTTTCCTACAAAGTAGTTTAATCTATCACAGGGCAGACAGTGCACCTTCTTACCATGTATCATATCTGTCTATTGAGTAAGTGCTATCCAAATCCAATTTCTTTTCATTTTTGGAACCTGTGATGCATATTCAAGATACACTTTCGTTTTGTCTTTGTCCTAAACTGGGTGCTGTATTGAGATTGGGGTAGAGGAGGAGGGAAAGTACTAATAAAAAAGAAATCTGCCTTCTATGGTTTCTATATCATTATGGTCATTTTTTGTATTTAAAAAAAATAAATTACAAAATTTCAATGCCATATAATACTGTTCACATGTGGAATCACCAAGACCTTTCATATTTATGGATATGAGTATGAAGCACTGCACCACTGATTATGGAATGAACTTAGAAAATCATTACAGTCAAGTTCCAGTTTTGAGCTTTGTGGAGCACATAGGGTTTGTTCCACTCAAAAATGAGAAGGCTCATGCAATAATAAGGAAACTGTTTTAACCAAAATCATTCAGCAGTTCATTATGCAGTAGAATATAAACCCAGAAATGTCCTAAGCAAGGTACCTTCAAAGAGCTCTGTTATGGAATCCCAGAAATTAGAAAAGCCCTATGAGGTTGCTCACTTCATCTGTTTCTGGTAACAGAGTGTTCTCAGCAAAATATTTTCAAATATAAAGTCCATGCTTCCATCGTGAGATTTTATTATTTCTCCTTTCATTGCATTTCTTTATTTCACTCTGATGAATTTGACAATTGTTTCCTTTCATTGTTATTGGTCTTTTTGTAACAAATAAGTCATTCTGCCCTTTCCCAGTTGTAACAAATCTTTCACACTGCTGTTATATAGGCTCTCTTTAAAAACAATCTTACACATATTTTTCAATTATAAGGCTAATTACCATATAATTTGGCCAGAAAATTTTACACTTAGAATTACAAATTATTATTTTGTTATTGTACCTTGGAGAACCAAGACGTCCCAGACACAATCAATTCCCACCTACCAGCAATTTAAAAGGTGTGTGTGTGTGCGTGTTAGTTCCTCCGTGGGTCCAGCTTTTCGTGACACCATGGACTGTAGCTCACCAGGCTCCTCTGTCCATGGAATTCTCCAGTCGAGAATACTGGAGTGGGTAGTCTTTCCCCTCTCCAGAGGATCTTCCTAACCCAGAGATCAAACCCGGGTCTCCAGCACTGCAGGCAGATTCTTTACCTTCTGAGCCACCAAGAAAGCCCCAATATAAAAGATATATCTCTTCAATTTCAAGCTGTTTCCACTCTCCACTTCATAGATCCTTTCTTGTTTGGCCCCAAATACAAACATAAGATTTTGGAAATATTAAAAGTAATTCTTTACCAGGAAAACTTTGAACCCCATCCAATCTTGTAGAAATACTTTGATTTTAAAAAGTAATCTGTGTGGTTAAACACCAATTGATTTACATTGAGACAGGAAAGAAAAGACTTCAGATTTAAAAGACTGTGCCTCTGCAGTTAACTAGACCTGTGACTTTGGATAAACCATTAGCTTTCTGAGCCTCAGTTACTTGTCTGTAAAACGGAAATAAAAATACTCAGCACAGAGTTTGTTATGTGAATCAAGATAAAGTGCTTAAAATGCTATTATCACAATGCTTCTGACACACAGTAACTGCTCAATAAATGAACTCAATGGGTCACAAAACCAAGCCTAGAAACCATTGTGTGATGGGATTTCTTAAGCCACATTTACTCATGCCACCTATCATCTCTTCTTTACCTATATATTAAAAAGCAGTGCTTATGACAAAGACAAAATTAAGCTTTCATCTAAGACTAGGTGTAAGATATTACTTATGGAAACAATCAAAGGTTATTACAACTAAAGAGATTTTTTTTTTAAGTCTGATTATAGAAAATAGGATGAGCTAGATATTGCATCATGAAAAATTTAGCCCCTGGTTTGGGAGCAATGGGGAGATAATAATCAGTAATAAAGGAAAGAATCTAAAATTTAGACAATAAAGCGTTTATGTTATCACATTTTAACATTAATTAATACTGTTGTAAGATCTTTATGTTAAGTTTCTGTTTTAAAGTCAAATGCATTTTTTCATATTATAAAAATAATATAAGTAGTGAAGAAAATTTTCAGAGCACAAAAAGAGAAAAAAATTGTCATAATCCTACTATCCAGAAAGAATTACTTTTAATATTTGGTTAAAAATATTTAAATATTTAAGCACATTTTACAATTATTTAATATAAATTAGGTTATATGCTACCTTTATCCCCAATTACAAATGGTGAGTATATGTCTGTAACATTATACATTACTGAAAACATATTTTTAAGTGGCAAATCATAGGGATATGCCACTTTATTTAACTCCTTTTTAATTTCTATTCTAATATATTTACACTGTTTTCAGTAACCCTGCAATAAGCATACTTTATTTTTGCACATTCCTTTTGAATTAGAATTTGATATTATTCATTAAAGTCTGCTTGAAGCCACACTTCCTGTCCAACCTCTATTTGATTTTACTGCTAATATAGTGTGAATTTTCAACAAGAACCACTATAAGAAATATGACCCTCTGAAACAACATTCAACAAAAACATTTCCCTTTACAAATACTATGAAACTAATTCACAATCTGGGATTTATATGACTCTGATTTCTTTATATAATCATAATAAATTTTTCATCAAAATTGAATAATTATCAATATATAAGCCCCTCTTTGGAAATTCCTCTATAAACTATAGAGCTTCACAAATATCAATACAATCAAAATGCATCCAAAATTAAACTGTTAATCACTGTAGTGCCCAGATGATTAACATGAAAAGACAAAAAAGTTGGCAATGGAAAAAAAAGTCTTTTATCCAGAGACTGCAAAATGCTCACATCTTTAATACACCATTTTTTGAAAAATCTAAACACTAACACTGACTCATATTTCCAATAGGTGCCTCATATTAAAAAAAATACATTTACCTTATACATTTACACAATTTGATGATTTAAATTTGCAGTGGTAAAAAGAGAAGTTGAACTTTTAAAATTAACCGTGGATCTAAGGTATACCACCTGCACTAGTCTTGAAAACTTCCTTTCTGAAAATTAATCTGAGATTTTGAAGTCAGATTATTATAACAACAAAGAAGAAAGCACCAAATTACATCATGCTGGCAGAAAATGAAAAAAGGCAGAAAGTTGACCATTTTGAGGATGATAATTGTCCTTGAGGGGGGAAATTGGCAAAACATACTCATTCTAAAGGAAAAAAAAATGCTATAGGAAGTCTTTTTCTTTTCAGAAAATGATTTTAAGTATGTACTTACACATGTTAAACTAATGCTGTATTTCCTCTATTCATCACCTTCAAATGCCTTCTATTCTGACTATTCCAAAGTAAAAAGCCCTCTATTGGCAACAAAAGTTTTATATTTAATATTGCTTTATTTATATTCAAAGCAGAGTATTTATAAGGCATGGGGCACCAGTTATAATGAAAGACATTAGTGAAGTCTGGAAATTATAAGTCTTTTATCCAGTCTTTTAAGACGCATTCTTTAAACACAGAAGCTTCCCACCAAAAGTAAGAATAAGACCCGTTTAAGGACAGCTATATAGAGATGATTTAGATGTTTATAAAAAAAAAGTTTACTTTCACACTTCTAATAGAATCAATTGCCAGATGTCAGCAGCGCAATTAAATAGTCCAGTTAGGAGCAAACCTTTCATGCCTTGCACCTACTGCACCTACTGCCGCACAGCGCCACCTGGCAGCAGGATGAAGAACTGTGTCACTGGGGCCTGGAAACAGTCACTAATTGATATAGTACACTGGCTTCTTCTTAAATTCCCAAGTGATGCTGACCTCATTTTCCTTATTAAAAATGGACACGTTCCCATACCAAGTTTGAAAGGCTGGATGTTTGCTCACTTGGTTTTTGATATCTGTACTTTTAAAGCATATTAATTTAGAACACTTCATTTTCAAAGGACTTCTTCACTGCAGTTGACCACAACTGATGATGATGAAAATATATCCAAATTTTTCAAAATTAACTTGTCATCAGTTTTCTTGGAAATCATCACAATAAGTTAATTTATATGGTGGCACAAAGAAAACTCCAGTGTTCAGTTAAGTGTAGCTGTATGCCTCTTTGGAAAAGGAAAAACAACAAAAAATAATAATAACATCTCACATCCATATACCTGAATCACTCCAATTTTTTCTGATTTGTTTTTTCTTAACATATATATTTTTTAAGTATAGTTGACTTACAATATTTCAGGTGTACAGCAAGGTGATTCAGTTATACATATACACATATATTATTTTTGAGAATATTTTTCATTATAGGTTACTACAAGATATTGACTATAATTCCCTGTGCTATACAGTGAAACTCTATTAACTTGTTGCAAATCTATTTTTTTAATTAAAAATCTAGCATTATAGTCATACTAAGTCAAACTTGTGGAATCAAAATGTCATAGATTTTTTAGTTAGGCAAAAATTCATGTTTTCTAAAATATATATACATACTATTTATATATATGTCTACAAAAGCTTTTCTACTACACTTGATAAAGCCTTGAAAAAGAACATCAAAAAAAAGAGATGGATAAATTAGGAAACATAAGCTAAATAAAATGGGAGCACTGAATATGAAATAAAAAAATAAAATAAACTAGACAAAAGTAAAAAACTATCATATATTCCAGTTGTTTTTAAACATGGCTGCTCATTAGAAACATATCTGGAGTTTTGGAGGGAAAAAGCAATACCCAAGCATTTGTATTTTTCAAAAAATTCAAAGATAATTCTGATATGCATCTGGATTTTAAAAAGTGATCACATGTTTTTCTATTAAATGGTATTTTTGGTGATGTAGAAGTCTGTTATTTTTCTGTTGACCAATCATGATACAATGATATTGAGTAATAGTTACATATGCACAATAGTAAAAGATGTTTATTAGTTTTCACAATCAATAGCCAGACAAAAAATAAAATATAATTATAATTGTAAGCCATAATAGGAACATGATTAACCTAACAATATAAAACAATTACATACAACTGGGGGAGGGGTCAAGCAGAGTGATGTGGTATGTGGAAGTGCATACATACACATGCTTTCATCCGCTCAGCAGTCTATGTCTTTTGGTTGGTGCATTTAATCCATTTACATTTAGGGTAATTCTTGATATGTAGCCTGGAGAATCCCAGGGACGGCAGAGCCTGGTGGGCTGCCATCTATGGGGTCGCACAGAGTCAGACACGACTGAAGTGACTTAGCAGCAGCAGTGGCAAGATCCTGTTACCATTTTCTAAATTTGGGGGGGGTTCATTTCCTGCAGGTCTTTTCCTTCTCTTGTGTTTCTTGCCTACAGAAGTTCCTTTAGCATTTGTTGTAAACCTAGTTTTGTGGTGCTGAATTCTCTTACCTTTTTCTTGTCTGGAAAGATTTTGATTTCTCCATGATAACTGAAGGAGAGTCTTGCTGGGTAGAGTATTCTTGGTTGTTGGTTACTCCCTATCATCACTTCAAGTATATCGTGCCATATAGTAGGGTTAATGGCTACCTCCAGGAGGGCTTACACTAATGGGGACCTTCCAGGACTACTGCTGCTAGCGCACCCATAGCTGTGTGAGTCCCTGCAAACCCATGCCTCCACAATGACCCTCCAACACTAGCAGGTGGCTTTGGTTCAGTCTCCTGTGGGGTCACTGCTCTTTTCCTCTGGATCTTGGTGCAGGCAAGATTTTGTTTGTGCCCTCCAAGGCTGGAGTCTCTGTTTCCCCCAGACCTGTGGAAGTCCTATAATCAAATCCCACTGGTCTTCAAGATAAGATTCCCTGGGGACTCCAAGTGCCTCTGTTAGAGCCCCAGGTTGGAAAGCCTGACGTGGGGCTCATAACCTTCACAACAGTGGGAAAACTTCTTTGGTATTATTGTTCTCCAGTTTGTGGGTCACCCACCTGGCAGGTATGGGATTTGATTTTATTGTAATTGTGCTCCTTCAACCATCTTGCTGCAGCTCCTTCTTCGTCTTTGGACATGGGGTATGTTTTTTTGATGGGTTGCAGTGTCCTCCTGCTGATGATTGTTCAACAGTTAGTTGCATTTTGGGTGTTCTCACAGATGGAGATGAGCACACGTCCTTCTACTCTGCCATCTTGAACCAGCAGCTCCTCTAATACTTCCAATTTTTATTTCTATGTCTACACACATAGAAACATTTGTATTTGCCCCATTGGTGTATATCTAAATACATTGTTGTTGTTGTTCAGTCACTAAGTCATGTCCAACTCTTTGCAACCCCATAAACTGCAGTACCCCAGGCTTCCCTGTCCTTCATCCCATTCCAGAGTTTGCTCATGTCCATTGCATCAGTGATGGCATTCAACCATCTCATACTCTGTCATCCCCTTCTCCTCCTGCCCTCAATCCTTCCCAGCATCAGGGTCTTTTTCAACGAGTCAGCTCTTCACATGAGGTGGCCAAATTATTGGAGCTTCAGCATCAGTCCTTCCAATGAATATTCAGGATTGATTTCCTTTAGGATTGACTGGTTTGATCTCCTTGCTGTCAACGGGATTCTCAAGAGTCTTCTCCAGTACTACAGTTTGAAATCATCAATTCTTTGGCATTCAACTTTCTTTAAGGTCCAATTCTCATGTCTGTACATGACTACTGGATAAATCATAGCTTTGACTATATGCCCCTTTGTCGGCAAAGTGATGTCTCTGCTTTTTAATATACTGTCTAGTTTTGTCATAGCTTTTCTTCCAAGGAGAAAGTATCTTTCAATTTCATGGCTGCAGTCAAGATCCACAGAGATTTTGACCCAAAGAAAAGAAAATCTGTCATGGCTTCCAGAGAGAGCCCTTTAGATGATATACCCACCCAGAGACCTCTTCTCGACTTTTCCTTTAGGTCATTATAATGCATATAAGGTAGGAGGAAGATGTTACAGGAAGGGCAAATTTACTGGAAATAGCTTAAATCACTTCTTGTTAATGCACTTCCCTTCTTTCCTCAAAGCCCAGGGTGGAAGCAGTAGTCATCACAGTGGAGAAGAAATCAGCAAACAAAAGTGATGTTCTTCCCAGCCTATCTATCTGAATGGGCTTCCCTACATTGGTGGACTCTCATCCCAGGTGACGTTGAGAAAAGCACTAAAAGTAAAAACTGGGCGGTGCAGGGGAATGATAGCTTATTCAAAAATCCTCACCAGGGCTTCCCTGGTGGCTCAGATGGTAAAGAATCTGCCTGCAATGCAGATTCAATCCCTGTGTCAGGAAGATCCTCTGGAGAAGGGAATAACAACTCACTTCAGCATTCTTGCCTGAAGAATTCCATAGACAGAGAAGCCTCGTGGGCTATAGTCCACGGGATCATAAGAGTTGGACACGACTAACTCATGACCTCATTCTTCTAATTAATTGGAACGACCAGCACAAGGTGGTCATCAGGCCTGAATCCAGCCTGCAGGGTTGCCCACATGGACTTCTCTAAGCAGAGCCCCTGGATAGATTTGGAAGAACAAGTTTTATACTTTCCTCTACAATTTTTGTAGGATCATCCTGCTTAGTACATCATGAGTATAAACATAGACATTCAGATATACAATAGACACAAATACATACTAGCTTCCTACTGAGGCCTCACTTCATATCCTCCTAGCTAACTTTTTTACTACAGCTTTTGCTGTGGCAGCCAGGTGCCTTCAGGTGTGACCCAGAAGCCTCTCATGTCAGGGCCACTGTGTGCTTCTAGCAAGACTGGCTAGATAACCTACAAAGCCCAGTAGGAAATGAAAACATCAGGTCTCTTGTTCATAAACAATTATGATTATCAAAACAGTGAGAGCACACCATTAAGCAAAATCATTAGGATCTTCAAAGTATGGGCCCCGGTGGGTGCACAGAACACTGACAGATCACATACACATGAAGCCAGCCCTGGGCTTCCTGCAATCAAACTCCTCCACTGTGACCCCACGTTGGCATCTACTCATCTCAACTTGGAAATGCAGGAATTAACACCTGCACAAGCAACTCTTGAGCAATGGGAGATGGAAAACAAGGGATAAATGCTCCTTTTTTATGCTTTGTATGTATAAATCTGAGATATTTTCTACAAGATTCCTTAGGATTCTCTAGTAGGATGGAGCCACATCCTACAGAAAACTCACAGAATAACTACAGAAATACCCACAGAAAAAGTCAGCTTAATAACACACTCCTAGATCATTATTCTTTTCTTCCTTATTTTACTCTTCTCAGGTGTTCCTTCTTGTCCTTTAGGATCACTTCCCAAAACAAACACCTGCACAAGAATCCTGGTCTCAGAATCTACTTTATGGGAAAACCTGGACTAAAATAAAGTAGAAGACAGACAATATGGGTGAGGGTGGGAATGAAAGTATAGGGTGGGAGGCTAGCTTGAAGCTATAGCAGTAGTAACAGAAGAGACAGAGAAAAGATGATTAATATTTTGGAAATTAGGAAGTGGGATCAAAGGGACTTGGCAACCGATTAGATATAGGAGATGAGAAAGAGAATCCAAATATAACTAAAAATTTCTTATTTGAATGAATAGTGGATGATGACACCATTGATCAAGTTATAGAGAATTCAGAAAAAGAAAAACTGGAATATAACAAATTCATGATCTCTCAGCAAAAATGTGTCAGCAGCCAGTTTTACTTGGATCTGAAATCAGTAAACAAATCTAGGTAAAAGGCATGGTGATGAATATAACTATAAGTGCACACATAAATACTTACTGAATATGGATATAGAATTGGAAGAAAATTTTCAAATAAATTATTATAATAACATCCATTCTTTATGTTTATTATTTAAACTCCTGCTGGCAACCTATTATGCTTTAAAATACCTCCACAAGAATTATAAATACAATAGGAAGAAAAACTGGATCAACTAATTATTATATTGAGTGTCTTCAGTGTGAAGTGTTTCCAAAATCAATATTTAAAATTCTCAAGGTTATTATATTCCCTTTAGCCATTATTCTGTCTCTTCAGATGACATAATCTATTTGGGAATTTAAATAATTTTAGACTTTTATTAGGAAACTAAAACTTTCATATTACTAAACTCTGGGGATCTGACAAAATTGGAAACTCCCAAAGGTTTTCCCTCTGACCCCATATAGTTAGACAAGTGCCATTGGGCAAATTTTTCGTTAGGTAACATTTATGGTGAAAGTCATGTAATCTTTCATTTCTACCAAAAACAGATAGCAAGTTGCCTTTAACAGAATAGTTCGAAATCAGCTACACATTGAATCATGTTTGGGTTTATTGATCTTAGAAATTTAAATCTATATGTATATTTGAGAATTGATCTTACTCAAGAATTTACCATTCACATATTCTTTATCTTTAAAATTCTGAATTTGGAATCATATGTACTTTCAGTGTTACAAGGCTTTTCTGAAAGCAGAACTTTCCATGTGAATCATAAAGAAATGAGGCTATCATAGAATATAAGGTAACTTTATCTTTTGACAACAAATATATATAACCTCTTGCTGCGTGCTTGGGCTAGGTCACTTCAGTCATGTCTGACTCTTTGCAACTCCATGGACTATAGCCCACCAGATTCCTCTGTCCATGGGATTTTCCAGACAAGAATAGTAGAGTGTGTTGCCATTTCCTATTCCAATGTAATCTCTGAGAGGCAGTCAAAACCAAGACAGACACTTCAGCTAAAAAAGATCAAAGACACCCTAGCTAAGACAGGAATCACGGTAGGCTTGAACTAGAACATTAATGTGGGAAAACCTGCCCCAAAGCTTGTGAAACACAAAACACCCTGGTACTTTGAGAAAACAGGTTTATCAATGAGAGATAGGAAGACTTTCCCCAAAAAAGACACAAAAAAGAGATAAGGAGGAACATATGTATACCCATGGCAGATTCATGTCAATGTATGGCAAAACCAACACAATAAAGTAAAGAAAATTTTTAAAAAATAATAATAATCAAAAGAGATAAGGAGGTAAACAGAACATCAAATTCAAAATGTCAAGTAGTCAACATATGCAATTCTAAGATCAGCAATAAAATACAATCATTTGTGTATAAACAACAACTGATTACCTCCAGAATAAATTGTTTTTAAAAACTCTTTTAAATCAAGAAGAAAAACAAAATTACCCTAATTAAAAAAATGGAACAAGAACATGAAGAGAACAGCACAAGACAGGAATTATACATAGTACAAATAACTACAATAATTTTTTTTCAAATAGCCTCATTATTAACCAAGGAAATATAAATTAAAACAAAACTGATATACACTCTTCACTCATAAGATTGGAAAAGAAATTTAAGTTCTAAATCTATTGGACATTGGATAATCTGAGGGATAGATTCAGAATTTAAATTTCTTTCCCAATCTTATGAGTGAAGAATGTATCTCAGTTTTGTTTTAATTTATATTTCCCTGGACATTGGGTAATCTGAGGGAGAGGCTTCCCTTGTGGGTCAGAAGGTAAAGAGTGCGCCTGCAATGCAGGAGACCCAGGTTCAATCCCTGAGTTGGGAAGATCCCCTGGAGGAGGGCATGGCAATCCACTCCAGTATCCTTGCCTGGAGAATTCCATAAACAGAGAAGCCTTGCGGACTACAGCCTATGGGTCGCATATAGTCGGACATGACTGAGCAACTAACACACACACACACAATTTGAGGGAATAGTTATTTTGGGGTACCACTATTTGGTATGTAAGTGGTACAGCAAGTTTAAAGAAAATTTGGCAATATCTACTCAATCTTGGGTACACTTGCTGTTACCCAACAATCCCATTTTTAGTTGTCAAACATACAGAAAAACTGGCAGAAATAAACAAAAAGGCATGTACAAGGATGTCCATTGTAGCTTTTTTATAGTGCCAGAATTTGGGGTGTGTGTATATATATATATATACAAATTTATATATATGACTTCAATAAGAGAATGACTAAATAAACATTTAATTATCTCAAGGAGGGAGCCAAGGCTTCAGAGTGTTTTTAGTTAAAGTTCCTTAAACTTATTTTTACAATTTTAATGTTTCACAAGCATTTATTCATGTATTATATGAGTAATTAAAATGGTTTTAAAAGCAAACAAGTAATCTCCAGAGGATTAAACTGAGTGAAAAAAAGGCAATTCTGAAAGGTCACATACTGTATAATTCTATTTATATTATATAACATTTCTGAAATGACAAAATTTTACAAATGAAGAACTGATTAGTGATTGCAAGGGATTAGAGATGGGAGTGAAGTTGGTGTCATTATAAAAGGGCAACACAAGAGATCCTTGTGGTAATGGAACTGTCCTGTTCAGTTTCTTTTCTATGGTGGTAGATAAATGAACTTATACACATGATAATACTGTGTAGAACTAAATGTACACATATACATAAGTACAAGCAAAACTGGAGAAATCTAAGATCAATAGATTGTAACAAGGTCAATAAATAGCCTGGTTGTGCTACTATACTATCGTTTTGGCAAAATTGTTAACAATGTGGGAAATTTGGTAGTGTTGAAGATCTGCATATACAGCAAGATAAAAGCAAGATCATGTAAGACAACAGTACTCTGATCCATAAACTCTCGAGCAACTATCTTGAGAAGCCAAACCTCTATAACAACTGGCCTAAAACAGTCAGGATTCATTCAGTACCTGCTAGTTTCCTTATTTTTGCCACCCTTTCATCTCAGGATCAGCTAGAGAAAGTCAAATATGCTCTCCAAACCAATCATCCAAGATGGCTCACTTCTAGTTAGTCAACATCCAATTTCCTTATGCCAACAATCTCCAGTCAGAGCTCACCTGAGGCTTTCCCTTCCCCATCCCACTCCTATTGTGAAACTATGTGCACACTAGGTCAAAACAAAGATTTTCACAACAATCCCTGAAAATGGATTTCATGAGACACCAAAAACAAGGCTTTCTAAAGAATATACATGAGTACACACAGGCTAAAAACTAGCTACCATCTGTTATGACCGCAAACCTCCTATAAGGCAATAAATCCACAACAAATTAAACTCAACACTCAAGTTAAATGCAGAATGAACGTGAAAGTGAAAGTTGCTCAGTCGTGTCCGACTCTTTGCAACCCCATGGACTATACAGTCCATGGAATTCTCCAGGCCAGAATACTGGAGCGGGTAGCCTCTCCCTTCTCCAGGGGATCTTCCCAACCAAGGGAAGCCCTAGAAGCCAGGAATAATCAGTACAGATTCCAAGCAATGGTCACAGCATGCTCTGAATTAGCTTAACCTTCAGATGCATATTACTAAATATTGCATGGGATGTTTCCTTATGATCTAAAAGCTGCTGCTACCAGAGTGTAGTCAGAGATAAACAGTAGTGGCAAAACCTAAGAGCTTGTTAGAAATATAGACCCTCAGGCCAACCACAAACATACTGATTCAGAATCTGCACTTGAGCAAGACCCCTAGGTAACACATCAGCACATTCAGATCTGAGAATCACCAGTCTAAACTAGCTAAAAATTAGCTGGATAACTCAGAATTTTAATGCCTATTTCAAAGAGTCTGGAGTTAAACAAAAAACAGATTAAGGAACTCTTAGCACATGATCAATAAACACTGGTGTCCTTCTTATCACATTCAGTCTAATTTGTATCTAACTGGATTTCCATAAATTACAGCTGTCAATGAATGATAAATGTCTAATTGGCAGAAAAGAATTTCTCATCTAAACATAGTTAACTAATAGTTTGTGTGTGTTCCTGGCTCAGTAGCATCCAACTGTTTGCAACCCCATGGACTGCAGCCCGCCAGGCTCCTCTGTCCATGGGATTCTCCACACAAGAATACTGGAGTGAGTTGCCATTCCCTTCTCCATGGGATCTTCCTGATCCATGGATTGAAGGTGGTTCTCCTGCATTGCAGGCAGATTCTTTACCATCAGAGGATGGGCTAGTGTAAAGACTAAGTTCTTCTGCTGGACATTTTACTGTCATTAATTGATGAAAATAACAACAGCAAACACATATAATGCAGCAGATATTTTCTGTTTGTCAAATTACTTTATCTAATCCTTAAAATAATTCTAGTAAGTATTATTTTTATCACCCTCACTTTATATATGAGGATATTGAGACACACAAAGGCTAGACAACTTTCTCAGAAATCACATAGCTTGTAAAAAGAAGAATAAGGATTTAAACACACCAATCTTGCTCCATTGTGATGTTTTTAATCACTATACAATAACTTACAGTATGGGCATTACATATGACCTATCCATCTTAAAGATTTGTTAACAATAATATTTTATAATTATAAAGCTATTAAAATTTCCTGTTTTGACTAAAATTTGAGTCACACATTTAAAATACAAAACTAATCATAGTAGGTCAAATACACACTTTATTGTTAAAATAGTTAAGTCACTGACCTACTCTCATTCAATTTCTTAAAATATATCAACACTCACAGACCCTACAGTCTCACAAAGCACAAAGTGTTCAAATTCACTTCAAAAATGTACCACCAATTAGGAATCTTTCTTTATGGCAATGGTTAATAGAAAAATATTAATAAGTTATAAGATAAAATAAAACTATTATTTATAAACAGATTTCAAATGCAGGTAGGAGAGAAAAACCTACACTAAATTGAGAGGCAACAAATTCTATTTCTGGAAGTTTGAAAACTAGAGGACAAGAAAAAGTTCTGTAAGATCCCTATCTGGCAAAATTCAAAACATTATTTTTCACTCAATTGATCTCATAAAAGAAAAAGAAACATGCATTATATTTGAGGGCTTTCAAAATCTTTGGCACTAAAGGACACACTTAATATTTATTCAAATAACAAAAATGTTGTTTGGGGAAAATGCATTAGCCTATAATCTATGATAATTTGGGATGCTTAAATATGTCAACTCATGGGAGTAACTAAACAAACAAAAACAATAAGAGACACAAACCTTTAAATGCAGATTCAATAATTATATGTGGATTGGGATCTCCTAATTTTAACAGATTTATGGCCATTAAAACAAGCTTCTTAAAGATCACATTAGATCTTCCTTTGTGAAGCCCCTTGTGGCTCAGATGGTAAACAGTCCTTCTGCAATGCAAGCGAGCTGGGTTCAACACCTGAGTCAGTAAGATCCCCTAGAGGAGAGCATAGCAATCCACTATCCAGTATGTACCCAGTATTCTTATCTGGAGAATTTCATGGACAGAGAAGTCTGCTGGGCTACTACAGTCCATGGGGTCACATGAGTCAAGACACGGCTGAGTGACTTAACACTAACAAAAACACACACAAAGATCACATTACAAAAACAAAAGCAATAGCACATACATAAAGCAGTGCATTAACAAATATACAGCAAAATGAGTAGAAATAACTTTAATAATGTTATATAAAGAATTACTAGTAGCTTGAAAAGAATTTAGAGACTATTGTATGCTGATTTCAAAATTGCCATATCTCAAACTAGTAAGATTATATACTTTGGAAATTTGTTAAATGGAAAGGTCTAATAAATGACTCAAAAGATAGGTTGAAAGACTTCCCTGGTGGTCCAGTGGTTAAGACTTTGTGTTTCCAATGCAGAGTGAATGGGCTTGATCCCTGATTGGGGGATCTAAGATCCCACCTGCCTTATGGTATGGGCCAAAAAAAAAATGTTTTCAATTCAAAAAAGGAGAGGGCAAGTTAAAAGGAATGAAATAAATCTATTTTTAAAAAATAGGTTGAAATGTTGATAAAGATAATGAAGTGGTCAATTACTGAGTTCATTGAGATAAATTTGAATACAATAATTTCATGATGTGGGAACAGGAAAAAACACATTTATTAATTACTGCATTCCTGGAAACTAAATTTCTAAATGAAATTCTGTCAGTGTATATCACACAATTTCATCTAGATTTTAAGTCAGCTAAAAACTTCAAGGTAATATTTTCATTTGAAAATGATATTTGCCCTGTATCTTCCATTAGAGGTTGACATATTTAGACAAGTGAAAGAAAAAAAATAAGAAAGAAAACCTAGCTTCAAAGTGTTTAAGAATTACTACAGGCCACAAGAATAATTTGTGAAGTATTTATCTCTTGACATCTTTAAAATTAGCACAGGGAAATACAAATTTAATTAGTTTTATCATGGGAGGAAGAGATTGAATCTGAAGATCTCAACCAATTCTATGCTTTCTTATTCCTCATATGAGCAACAGAATGCTGAAAACACTGAAACTGTGCTTTTGTAAATGCCATTTACTGAAGAAAATAGATCTCTAATGATATCCATTTATCAGATTGTTTTTGTATATTCTTAAATATTTTGATTAAGGTTTATCAGATAAGTGCATACTATCTAATTCTTTCCAAAATTCAAATAAAACTCTGAAATAATAATTTTATTCATTTATTACACAAATAATGATTGAGATTTGACTAAGCAGCAGACACTTTGCTAGGTTAAGAGAGATACTAGCAAGTGAGAACAACCAGGAATTGTCTTTAAAAGAGTTCATGTTCAAGGGAGAAGAGACAAAAAATAATTGCTAGATATACAAATAAATAAGAATATCAAATAATCAGCAATTCTGGAAAAAAATAAGAAGACAGAGTCACAGGAATAACAATGAAGGTGACTGGACTGAGAATGCTATGAAGCAGTTACATCTGAGCTAAGATACAACTGATGAGAAAGAAATAGCAACAGAAGGAACTTCTATTGCTGATTTCAAAATTGCTATATCTCAAACTACTTTTAAGGTAAATTATATACTTTGGAAATCTATTAAATGGGAAGTGGTATTAAATGACTCAAAAGATAGGTTGAAAATTTCCTAGGTACTAGAGTGTTCAAGATACATAAAAAGACTCATGTAGTTAGAGCATAGTATGCGAGTAAGATAGCATTATATGATGAGGTCAGATTAGAAAAGGTCCTTATACATTTGCCCTTATAGGTCATGGTAAAGAACTGGAAATTCCTTTCTAATTTATTTTCAATTTATTCTAAATTTAATGTGAAGCCATTACTGAATTTATTTTTTAAATATAAAAAATGGCTTCAATGATTAATTCTAACATATTCAATAAAGAAACAATACCAATCTTTAACATATAAATATAGGCAATGAATCTTTGACAAAAGTAAAGACAGTAGAGTGGAGCAAAGACAGTCTTTTCAACAATAGGGCTGGAACATGTGGATATCCACATTAAAAAAAAAGAAAATCTAGACAGACATTATATTCTTCATAAAACACAAAAGTTAAGCCAAAATAGATCATAGACTAAATATAAAACTATAAAATGCCTAAAAGATAACATAAGAGAAAATCTAGAAGACCAAAGGTTGAAAATTGACTTTTTAGATACAACACCAAATGCACAGTCTACAAAATAAAGAATTCATAAACTGGACTTTATTAAAATTAAGCGTCTACTCTGTGAAAGGCACCATCAAGAGAATAAAAAGACAGACCACACGCTGAGAGAAAATACTTGCAAAAGATGTATTTGATAAAAGACTATCTAAGTATACATAGAATTCTTAGAGTTCAACAATAAGAAAGCAAAAAACTCAAAAAGTAGGTCAAAGATTTTAACAGATACCTAACCACAGAAGATAAACAGATGGCAAATAAACATGTGAAAAGATACTCTATGCTATACATCACCAGGGAAATGCAAATTAAAACAACAATGAGCAACAACTACACACCTTTAGAATAGTCAAAACACTCACAACACCAACTGTTGGTGGGATTCTGGAGAAACCACTCTCGCTCATTGCTGGTAGGAAGGCAAAATGGCTTAGCGACTTAGGAAGACAATTTGGTGTTTTCTTGACCCAGCATTCCCACTGCTGGGCATACACACTGAGGAAACCAGAACTGAAAGAGACATGTGTACCCCAATGTTCACTGCCACATTGTTTACAATAGCCAGGACATGGGAGCAACCTAGATGCCCATCAACAGACGAATGGATAAGAAAGCTGTGGTACATATACACAATGGAATATTACTCAGCCATTAAAAAGAATACATTTGAATCAGTTCTACTGAGGTGGACGAAACTGGAGCCTATTATACAGAGTGAAGTAAGCCAGAAGGAAAAACAACAATATACTATAATAACGCATATATATGGAATTTAGAAAGATGGTAATGATAACCCCGTATGCAAGACAGCAAAAGAGACACAGATGTATAGGACAGTCTTTTGGACTCTATGGGAGAGGGCAAGGGTGGGATGATAAGGGAGAATGGCATTGAAACATGTAAATTATCACATGTGAAATCAATTGCCAGCCCAGGTTTGATGCTTGATACAGGGTGCTAAGGGCTGGTGCATGGGGATGACCCAGAGAGATGGAATTGGGAGGGAGGTGCAAGGGGCGTTCTGGAAGGGGAACACATGTATACCCATGGCAGATTCATGTCAACGTATGGCAAAACCAACACGATAATGTAAAGAAAATAAATAAATAAAATTTAAAAAATTAAAAGTTAACATACTTTTACCATGCAATCCAGCAATCACACTCCCTGATATTTACCTGAAGGAAATGAAAATATATGTCCACTAAAAAAAAAATACTCCACAAAATGCTTATAGAAGTTTTCTAACTGTCTAAGTTTTAAAGCCACCAAGTAGTCCTTCATTAAGTAAGTAAGTGGATAAATAAACGATGGTGCATCCAGACATTGATTTTATTCAGTGCTGAAAATAACTGAATTATGAAACCATAAAAAGACATGGAGGAACTTTCAGTGCATATTATTAATGAAAGAAGACAATCTACAAAGGCTACATATTGTATGACTCCAACTACCTGACATTCTGAAAAAAAACATGGAGACAGTAAAAAGATCAGCATTTACCAGGGATTAGAGGAAAGAGAAAGATGAACAGGTAGAGCAGAGAGGATTTTTAGGGCAGTGAAACTATTCTATGTGATATTATAATGGTGGATACATGTCACTGTACATCTGTTCAAAGTACAGAATATACAATACCAACAGAAGTCTATAGTGTAAACCATGAGCTATGGGTAATAATAGTGTATCAATGTAGGTTCATCAATTGTAACATATGCACCACTCTTTTTATAGCATGAGATGCTACTCGTGTGGGAACAAGGAGATATCTCTACCTTCTGTTCAATTTTGCCATGAATCTAAAACTAATCATTTAAAAAGCCTATTATATGAAACAAAACAAAGCATTGCTTGGAGAAATTGAAGAATAGACAAATACAGAGACATTTTATGTTTAAAGTTGGAAAACTTAATATTGGTAAAATGGCAATCATCGTCACAATGATCTATAGACACCACCCAACTACTATTGAAATTCAAGAAATCAATTTTGTAGGCTTACAGGCTAATTCTTAAATCTATAATGAAATGCAAAGGATGTGGAATATACAAAACAATTTTTATACAAAAACTGACTTAGATTGTCTGATTTCAAAATATATTACAAAGCTATAATAATTAAGACAATATGATATCAGTATAAATAGACATTTAGGTCAGTAAAATAGAATTGACAATCCAGAAACAATTACATATTAGTGATCAAATGATTTTCAATTAAAATGCCGAGAAATTCCAATAGCCAAAGCCTTTTCAACATATGGTACCATTAGCTGAATATTCCTAAGTCAAAAATAAACTTAGGCTCTTAACCTCACAACATACACAAATGATCTCAAAATGGATTATAACCCTAAACATAAGAGCTAATGCTATAAACTCTTTAGAAGAAAACATATAATAAAATCTGAGTGCATTCCATTAGGCAAAGAGTTCTTAGACATGACAACAAAAGGACAATCCATAAAAGAAAAAGCTGATAAACTGGACTTTCTTAAAATTAAGTTGCTCAGTTGTGTCCAACTCTTCAGGACTCCATGGACTGCACCATGCCTATACATCACCATCTCCCAGAGTTTGCCTAAGTTCATGTCATTCATCAGTGATGCCATCCAGCCATCTCATCCTCTGATGCCCTCTTCTCCTTCTGCCCTCAATCCTTCCCAGCATCAGGGTCTTTTATGAGTTGGCTGTTTGCATCAGGTCACCAAAATATTGGAACTTCAGACATCAGTCCTTCTAATGAGTAATCAGTGGTGATTTTCTTTAAGATTAACTAATTTGATTTCCTTGCTGTCAAAGGTACTCTCAGAAGTCTTCTTCCAGAACCACATTTCAAAAGCATCAATTCTTTGGTGCTCTGCCTTCTTTACGGTCCAGCTCTCACAACTGTATGTGACCACCAGAAAGACTCTAGTTTTGACTATATGGACATTTGTTGGCAAAGTGATGTCTGCTTTTCAACACACTGTCTAGTTTTGTCATAACTTTCCTGCCAAAAAGCAAATGTCTTCTGATTTCATGGTTGCAGCCACCATCTGCAGTGATTTTAGAGCCCCAAAAGAGGAAATCTGTCACTGCTTCCACCTTTATCCCTTCTATTTGCCATAAAGTGATGAGGCAGGATGCCATGATCTTAGTTTTGGGTTTTTTTTAATATTTAGTTTTAAGCCAGCTTTTTCACTCTCCTCCTTCACTTTCATCATGAGGTTCTTTAGTTCCTCTTCACTTTCTGCCATTAGAGTGGTATCATGATTATATCTGAGGTTGTTGATATATCTCCCAACAGTGTGGATTCCAGCTTATACTTTATCCATATTGGCATTTAGCATGAGCCAAATAAACAGAGTGACAACCAACAGCCTTGTTGTACTCCTCTCTCAATCCTGAACCAGTCAGTTGTTTCATATAGGGTTCTAACTGTTGCTTCTTGATCCACATACAGGTTTCAAGAAGACAGGTAAGATGGTCTTGTATTCCCATCTCTTTCCACAGTTTGTTATGATGCACATAGTCAAAAGCTTTAGCATAGTCGATGAAAGAGAGGTAGATGCTTTTCTGGGATTCCCTTTCTTTATGATCCAGTGAATGTTGGCAATTTGATCCCTAGTTCCTCTGCATTTTCTAAATCCAGCTTGGATGTCTGGAATTTCTTGGTTCATATAATGCTGAGCCTAGAATGTACGATTCTGAGAATGACCCTACTACCATGGGAGAGGAGAGCAACTGTCTGGTAGTTTGAATCTTCTTTAGTACTGCCCTTCTTGGGAAAAGGGATGAAGACACCTTTTCCAATACTGTAGCCACTGCTGGGTCTTCCAGATTTGCTGGCATACTGAATGCAGCACTTTGATAGCATCATCTTTTAGGGTTTTAAATAGCTCTACTGGAATTCCATCGCATCCACTAGCTTCATGGACAGCAGTGCTTCCTAAGGCCCACTAGACTTCACACTCCAGAATGTCTGGCTATGGGTGGTTGACCACAACATTTGTGGTTATCCAATTCATTAAGATCTTTTTTGTATAGTTCTTCCATTTATTCTTTCCATCTCTTCTTGATCTCTTCTTCTTCTACTAGGTGTCTACAATTTCTATCTTTTATTGTGCCCATCTTTGGGTGAAATGTTCCCGTGATATTTCCAATTTTTCTGAAGAGATCTCTAGTCTTTCCCTTCTGTTGTTTTTCTACTTCTTTGCACTGTTCATTGAACAAGGTCTTCTTGTCTTTCCTTGCTATTCTGTGGAACTCTACATTTAGTTGAGTGAAACTTTCCCTTTATCCCTTGCTTTTCACTTCTCTTTCTTCAGCTATTGTAAAGCCTCCTCAGATAACCACCTTGCCGTCTTGCTTTTCTGTTTTATTTGGGATGGATTTGTTCACTGTCTCCTATACAATATTACAGACCTCCGTCCATAGATCTTCAGGCACATGTTTACTAGATCTAACCCCTTGAATCTATTCATCACCTCCATTGCATATTCACAGGGGATTTGATTTAAGTTGTATCTGACTAGCTTAGTGGTTTTCCCTGGTTTCTTTAGATTAAGCCTGAATTTGCTGTGAGAAGCTGATGATGTGAGCCACAATCAGCTCCCAGTCTTGTATTTGCTGACTGTATAGAGCTTCTCCATCTTCGGCTGCAAAGAATTAATCAATCTGCTTTCGGTATTGACCATCTGGTCATGTCCATGCGTAGAGTTGTCTCTTGTGGTGTTGGAAGAGGGTGTTTGCTAAGGCCAGTATGTTCTTTTGAAAAAACGCTGTTAGCCTTTGCCTTGCTTCATTTTGTACTCCAAAGCCAAACTTGCCTGTTACTCCAGGTATCTCCTGACTTCTTACTTTTGCATTCAAATCCCCAATAATAAATAGAATATTTGGGGGGGGGGTGTTAGTTCTAGGATGTATTCTAGGTCCTCATAAAACTTATCAGCTTCTTCAGGATCAGTGGTAGGGGCACAGACTTCAATTACTGTGATGCTGAATGGTTTGCCAATTCAAACCATCTTGCCAACGAACCAAGATCATTCAGTCACTTCTGAGGTTGCATCCAAGCACTGCATTTTGGACTCTAGTTGTTTATGAGGGCTACTCCCTTTCTTCTATGGGATTCTTGCTAACAGGAGTAGATATAATGGTCATCTGAATTAAATTCACCCATTCCCATCCATTTTAGTTCACAGATTCCTAAGATGTCAATGCTCACTCTTGCCATCTCTTGCTTGACCACCTCCAATTTACCTTGATTCATCAATCTAACATTCCATGTTCCTATGCAATACTGTTCTCAATACTGTTCTTTGTTGCATCAGATTTTGCTTTCAACACCAGACACATCCACAACTGAGCGTCATTTCTGCTTTGCTTCTGACCTGGGGGGCTCATCTTTGGTGTCATGCCTTTTTGCCTTTTTATACAGTTCATGGGGTTCTCATGGCAACTATACTGAAATGGTTTGCCATTCCCTCCACCAGTGGATTGCATTTTGTCAGAACTCTCCACTATGACCCATCAGTCTTGGGTGGCCCTACAGAGCATGTCTCATAGCTTCATTGAGTTACACAAGCCCCTTCGCCATGACAGTGATTCGTGAAGGGGCCGCACATGCATAACAGGGCATAAATTAAAGGTGAAATACATTAGTCAAACCATGTAGTCTTTTTCTCAGTCACTGTAGAACCCACATTTTTTTTTAGAATAAGCTCATATTCGAAGATATCCTACATTTTTAGATTTTCTCTATAACCTTCTTTTCTTTTTCCTATAATTAGTATAAAATTCCCCATTTTCTTGAGCAATATTCCAATAGCTATTGAACTCTAGCAATTTTAACTAACCTTAGTAATCTTTAAATCCTAAATCAAGATCTTCTTTCCCCACTGTTGATGAATATTTGCTCCTTCGCATTTGTACAATGATCCCTTTTTTCATCCTGACATTTAAAGGCTATAAATCTTAAAACCAATCATCTTTCATGGATAACTCTTGAGTATTCATTTTATTAAAGTTCAAAATCAAATAGAGCTAGAATAATCAAGTTTAAAGAAATTCTCACTAATCAGATATTCTATCTGCATAAACTAAATGGCAAACTAATTATTAAGTAAGAGCTGTGAGTTACATATGAATTCTTTCACCCAATTTTGGTGTAAAAAAATAACTAACAAAATTTATTTTCATCAAATGTTTTGTAGAAATCCATCATAAACTAAGATACAAGTGCTCATTATAACTGGAGTGACATTAGCAACATAGTAGAATAGGAAGCACCAGCCTTCATTTTCCCACAGAGACACTGAATTAATATATGGACCAAAATATTTTTATGAGAACTCCAGAAATGAATTTAGAATTTGTAGTACCCCAGGTGAGCAGAGAGCTGAGACAAGACACATTGAAACAGGTAAGAAGAGCCATTTCAATTTATAAGTGACAGCCCCTTCCTGAGCCAGCATAGCTCAGCTTGATTCACAGTTTCTCCTTCAAGGACATGATTTAGCTTTTGTGAGGGCTATTTAAAAGACTGATTTCTGCTTGCAAGCTGCCCAGAAGCTGTTGAAAGTAAAAGAATGGAGAGGAGTGGCTTGCTGCTGCATTTGCAGTACCACAGTAGAGAACATCACAGCTCAGGACAAACAGGAGAAGGAGCCCAAAGTGTGACTTATCCCACAAGTTGGTATGAGGGTAAAGATTAGATTGTATACACAGTAGTCCAACTTTTCATAGAGGTGTCCAAAGGACTGCTATCTGTCTTACCTGTTTGTGGGAGATGGCACGGAGCTGGCATAATTTGAAGCCTAAGAACTACTAAAGCAAAAGGAAGGTGGGTTATCTTGTTGCTGTAGAGCCAGAGAACCTGCAGGATCACAAATGGGCATCAGAGAGGGCAAGATATTACGAGCTAGAGAAAAAGAAACTGGCAGATAGCTCTGACAAGGAAATTACATGCATAAGTCTAGAGGAGTGGCAGCCCTCCAAAAAAGTTTCAGATACTCCCAAGAATTTTAAGGTGTGCTGATTATGGAAGATATCTCTCTACATTAAGCCAGTTTATACATAATGGGGACATGGCTTTTCATACAGATGCATGAATCTCAGCAGAAAAATACAACTGACACAAGGAAACAGGTAAACATTACTGAATCAAAGGAACAAAATAAATTTCCAGAAACCAACCCCAAATAAATAAAGACCTATGACTTACTCGACAAAGGATCCAAAATAATTATCTTAAAGAAATTTAATGATCTATAAAAGGACACAGACAACTAAACAAAATAAGAAAAATGAAGCATGAACAAGATGAGAATATTATGAGATATAAACTATTAGAAAACCCACACAGAAATTCTGGAACTGAAAAATGTAACAATTGAATTGAAAAAAACACTACAGGAGTTCACCAGAAAACTTGCTCAAGAAGAAAGATTGTGTGAATGCAAGGTCAGGTCTTTTAAAATTATTAAACCACAGGAGAAAAAAAAAATTTAATGAATAAATTTAAAGGATTTATGTGATACCATAAAATAAATCAATATATGCACTATGAGAATTCCAGAAGGAGGCGAAACAGAGACAAAACTCTGGAGGGCAGAGTGATTATCTGAAGAAATAATAGCAAAAAAAATCCCCAAATCTGAAGCAGGAAATAGACATTCAAATTCAGGAAGTTCAAAAGCCTGCAACCAGATGAACTCAGAGATACTCACACCTAGACACTGTCAAAAGTCAAAGACAAAGAGAATCTTTAAAGCAACAAGAGAAAAATAACTTGTACAATGGAGTTCCCATAAACTTATCACCAAATAATAGTAGAAACCTTACAGACCAAAGGGAGTAGGGTGGTACATAAAAGTGCTGAAATAAGTTAAACATCAATCAGGAATACTATATCCAGCAACACTGTCCTTTAAAAATGAGGGAGAAACAAAGACATCACTGGATAAACAAAAGCTGAGGCATTTAATCATCATTGAGGTATTTCATCATCACTAAGCCTGCATTATGAGTGTGTATGTGTGTCTATGTGTTTGTGCATGCAAGCACTCAGTCATGTCCAAATCTTTGCAACCCCATGGACTACAGCCCACCACTCTTTCTATGGAATTTTCCAGGCAAGAATACTGGAGTGGGTTGCCATTTCCTCCTCCAGGGGATCTTCCCACCCAAGAGATTGAATAGCATCTCTTGCATCTTCTGCATTGGCAGGCAGATTCTTTACCACTGTGTCATCTGGGAAGCCCTATAAGTTTATAGGGAAGCCCTATAAGCCTGCCTTACAAGAAATACTAAAAAAGAAAAAGCCATGCAAATTGCAACAAAGTGGCACTAGACAGCAATATGAAAGCACACATGAAAAATATAAAGTTCACCAGTAAATGTGAATATACAAACAAATAAAGAATATCATAATACTGTAATAAAGTGAAGTGAAGTTGCTCAGTCATATCTGACTCTTGGTGACCCCATGGACTGTAGCTTACCACACTCCTCCATCCCTGGGATTTTCTAGGCAAAAGTACTTGAGTGGGTTGCCACTTCCTTCTCCAGCAGATATTCCCAACCCAGGGATCAAATCCAGGTCTTCCACATTGTAGGCAGACGCTTTACCATCTGAGCCACAAGGGAAGTCATAATACTGTAATGGTGGTGCATAAAGTAACTTTGTTGTTGTTTTTAGTTGTGTCCAACTCTTTGTGACCCCATGGACTGTAGCCTGCTAGCCTTTTCTTTCTGTGGGATTTCCCAGGCAAGAATACTGGAGTGGGTTACCATTTCTTCCTCCAGGGGATCTTCCTGACCTAGGGATCATACCCACACTTCTTGGGTCTCCTGCATTGGCAGGCAGCCTCTTTACCATTGAGCCGCCTGCTTTGGGTAAGGCTGCAAGAGCTGGACATGACTAAAACAACTTAGCACACATGCACATAGGGTTTCCACACAATTAGAACACTCTGTTAGAAAAAATAAACAAATTCAGCAAAGTTCCAGAATACAAAACCAATACTCAACCATCAATTACCTCTTTCTACCTCTAAAATATAAATACCTGAATAAGAAATTAAAAAAAAAAAAAGAAAGAAAGAAGGAAGCACTCTAAATAATATCCAAAATAATAAAATAGGAATAAGCTTCACCAAAGAGATGAAAAACTTGTACACTAGAAACTAGAAAACATTACTGAATAAGATTAAGGACAACACAAATAAATGGAAAGCATCCAATGTTCCAGGACTATAAGACTTACTATTGTTAATTTACTTCCCAAAGCAACCTGCAAAATCAACCCCTGTGAAAATATCAATAACAATATTTTATGCAGAAATTTTAAAAATCATCTTAAAATTCATGTATGCAAAACAACTTGAGGAAGAATAACAACTCTGGAGGCCTCACCAATCCTAATTTCAAAACATACTACAAAGCTGCAGTAATCAAAAGAGTATGGTATTGACATAAAGGAAGACACATAAGCCAATGGAAAAGAACAGAAATCACAGAATAACTTTCTCAGATATGGTGAAGTGATTTTTAGCAATGGTGTCAAGACTACACAATGGAGGATGGATAGTCTCTTCAACAACTAATGCTAAAAAAAAAAACTGGATAACCACACACAAAAAATTATTACGATGGACTCATACTTACATAATATGCAAAAATTAATTCAAAATGAATTAAAGACCTAAACATAACATGTGAAACTATAAAACTTCTAAAAGAAAACATAGGAGAAAAGCTTCATGACATTGGAATGTGCAATGACTTTGATGATGTAACACCAAAAGCACAAGTAACAAAAGCAAAAATAATAAATGAGACTTTTGCACAACAAAAATGTCAACAAAATGAAAAGGCAATTTACAAAGTGGGTGAAAATATTTGCAAACGATATATTAGATATTGTATAAAGAAACCTTTATATATGCTGGAGCAGTGAGCAGCAGCAGCACAGCACTGGAGCATCGAGCACGGCTGTGCGGCGACCAGCAGAGAGGAGATAATCCACGTCCAATGTCAGGAGCAGAAGCCTTGAGGAGATACCTCACGTCCAAGGTAAGGAACAGTGGCTGCGCTTTGCTGGAGCAGCACTGAAAGATACCCCACTTACAAGGTAAGAGAAATCACAGTAAGACAGAAGGTGCTGAGAGAGGGCATCAGAGAGAAGACACATTGAAACAATAATCACAGAACAATAACCAATCTGACCACATGGACCACAGCCTTGTCTAACTCAATGAAACTAAGCCATGCCATGTAGGGCCTCCCAAGATGGACAGGTCATGATGGAGAGTTCTGACAAAATGCGGTGCACTGGAGAAGGGAATGGTGAACTACTTCAGTATTCTTGTCTTGAGAACCCCATGAACAGTGTGAAAAGGCAAAAAGATATGACACTGAAAGATAAACTCCCCTGGTCAGTAGCTGCCCCATATGCTACTGGAGATCAGTGGAGAAGTAACTCTAGAAAGAATGAAGGGATGGAGCCAAAACAAAAACAACACACAGTTGTGGATGTGATTGGTGATAGAAGCAAGGTCTGATGCTGTAAAGAGTAGTATTGCATATGAACCTGGAATGTTAGGTCCATGAATCAAGGCAAATTGGGAGTGGTCAAACAGGAGATGGCAAAAGTGAACATCGACATTCTAGGAATCAGTTAACTAAAATGGACTGGAATGGGTGAATTTAACTCAGATGACCATTACATCTACTACTGTGGGCAGGAATCCCTTAGAAGAAATGGAATAGCCATCATAGTCAACAAAAGAGTCCAAAATACAGTACTTGGATGCAATCTCAAAAACAACAGAGTGATCTCTGTTCATTTCCAAGGTAAACCATTCAATATCACAGTAATCCAAGTCTAGGCCCTGAACAGCAATGCTGAAAAAGCTGAAGTTGAATGGATCTATGAAGACCTTCTAGAACTAACACCCAAAAAAGATGTCCTTTTCATTATAGGGGATTGGAATGCAAAAGTAGGAAATCAAGAAACGCCTGGAGTAACAGGCCTTGGAGTACAGAATGAAGTAGGGCAAAGGCTAATAGAGTTTTGCCAAGAGAATGCAGTGGTCATAGCAAACACTTTCTTCCAACAACACAAGAGAAGACTCTATACATGAACATAACCAAATGGCCAACACCAAAATCAGACTGATTATATTCTTTGCAGCCAAAAATAGAGAAGCTCTATACAGTCAGCAAAAACAAGACCAGGAGTAGATTGTGGCTCAGATTATGAACCACATTAAATTCAGACTTAAACTGAAAAAAGTGAAGAAAACCACTAGACCATTCAGGTATGACCTAAATCAAATTCCTTATGATTATACAGTAGAAATAAAAATAGATTTAAGGGACTATATCTCATATACAGAGTGCCTGATGAACTATTGATGGAGGTTAGTGATACTGTATAGGAGACAGAGAGCAAGGCCATCCCCAAGAAAAAGAAATGCAAAAAAATCAAAATGGCTATGTGAGGAGGCCTTACAAATAGCTTTGAAAAGAAGAGAAGTGAAAAGCAAAGGAGAAAAGGAAAGATATATCCATTTGAATGCAGAGTTCCAAAATATAGCAAGGAGAGATAAGAAAGCCTTCCTCTGTGATCAATGCAAAGAAATACAGGAAAACAATAGAATGGGAAAGACTAGAGATCTCTTCAAGAAAATTAGAGATAGCAAGGGAACATTTCATGCAAAGATGGGCTCAATAAAGGACAGAAATGGTATGGACCTAACAGAAGCAGAAGACTTTAAGAAGAGGTGGCAAGAATACATAGAACAACTGTACGAAAAAGATCTTCACGACCCAGATAATCATTATGGTGTGATCACCCACCTAGAACCAGACATCCTGGAATGTGAAGTCAAGTGGGCATTGGGAAGTGTCACTATGAACAAAGCTAGTGTAGGTGATGGAATTCCAGTTGAGCTATTTCAAGTCCTAAAGAATGATGCTGTGAAAGTGCTGCACTCAATATGCCAGCGAATTTGAAAAACTCATTCGCGGCCACAGGATTAAAAACGGTCAGTTTTCATTCCAATCCCAAAGAAAGGCAATGTCAAAGAATGCTCAAACTACTGCACAGCTGCACTCATCTCACATGCTAGTAAAGTGATGCTCTAAATTCTCCAAGCCAGGCTTCAGCAATATGTGAACTGTGAACTTTCAGATTTTCAAGCTGGTTTTAGAAAAGGTAGAAGAACCAGAGATCAAATTGCCAACATCTGCTGGATCATCAAAAAAGCAAGAGAATTCCAGAAAAAACATCTATTTCTGTTTATTGACCTATGCCAAAGCCTTTGACTATGTGGATCACAATAAACCATGGGAAATTCTGAAAGAGATGGGTATACCAGACCACCTGACCTGTCTTTTGAAAAATCTGTATGCAGGTCAGGAAGCAACAGTTAGAACTGGACATTAGAATAGTTCTGCCTAACTGTCCAACAGTTAGAACAACAGACCGGTTCCAAACTGGGAAAGGAATACGTCAAGGCTGTAGACCATCACCCTGCTTAATTAACTTATATGCAGAGTACATTATGAGAAACACTGGGCTGGATGAAGCACAAGATGGAATGAAGATTGTCAGGAGAAATATCAATAACCTCAGATATGCAGATGACACCACCCTTATGGCAGAAAGTGAAAAAGAACTAAAGAGCCTCTTGATGAAAGTGAAAGAAGAGAGTGAAAAAGTTGGCTTAAAGCTCAACATTCAGAAAACAAAGATCATGGCATCTGGTCCCATCACTTCATGGCAAATAGATGTGGAAACAGTGGAAACAGTGGCTGACTTTTTTGGGAGGCTCCAAAATCTTTGCAGATGGTGACTGCAGCCATGAAACTGAAAGATGCTTGCTCCTTAGAAGGAAAGTTATGACCAACCTAGACAGCATATTAAAAAGCAGAGACATTACTCTCAACAAAGGTCCATCTAGTCAAGGCTATGGTTTTTCTGGTAGTCATGTATGGATGTGAGAGTTGGACTATAAAGAAAGCTGAGCACCAAAGAATTAATGTTTTTGAACTGTTCCTCTTCCAGGCTGTAGACCATCGACTTTTCATTGTATCCTCACATGGAGAAAGTACAAGCTAGTTCTCTGGGATAAGGGAACTAATCTCAATATTGAGGGTTTCACCTATATGACCTAATCACTTTCCAAAGACCCTATCTTCTTATACCATAATTTGTGGGTCAAGATTTTAATATGTGCATTTTAAGGGGGATACAAACATTCAGATCATAGTTGAAATTTTTGTTAAAAAGACACATGGTCACCCTATTTAAAAATCTTTCTATAGTGTAGAGATCCCTCACATATCACTTGGACACTGCAGAATGAAAAGATCAGAACATCAACTAAGTTTTAACACTTTTGCTAGTTTTAAGAATGTAAACCTAAGTTTTTCTAAGATACTAGGGATACATTTGATTCCATAATAACTGAATAAACCACCATTTGCAAGTATATCATACTCTAGTAGCTCATTTATAAGGTACTCATTTGAAAAACTAATATTTTTCTATGAAGTTTATTTCATAAACACTATCCCTATAGTAAGCCACCTGAAAAGGTAGACTTAATATAATGCACTAGAAGAATATTTATAATAAAACATTCAGTCTTGAGACAGACCTGTATTCAAATCTTGATTCCACTGCCACCTAATAGCCAGGAGACATTCAGCATGTCACTTGCCCTCTCTGAATTTCACTTCTTTATCTGTACAGGTTAAGACCTAAAGCATACATCATAATCACAATAATAAAAAGAGGATTAAGCATATATAACTGCTTTTGAATGATTATTTATTGGCTGGCACTAAACTAAGGCTACCCATTGTCATATTTAGTCTTAACATCAACCCAAAACAACAGTCATTATTAACACATATAAAAAAAAAGGCTCATAGAACTTTTAAGAAATTAAATGTAAAATACATGTCATATTAATAGGCATATTCTTTTTTCCTATAAGTAACAAACACTTGCTATGAGACTAAATTTAGTCTTTGTTTTCAGGATTGTGAATTCCATGAACATAGGGACTGTGCCTATTTGTTTGCTACTGTACTACCAGCCTCTGATTATATCACGGGAAAATATATAATTACTGGGTGAATATACAAATGCTATCTAATTTTCAGCAGAGACAGAAGTATTTCAAAGGTTTGGCTAAAATATCTAGAACCCCCATTTTTGTTAATTTCTGGTAGCATAAAGACTTCTGGGCAGCATATAAAAACCTGAAGAGAAATATTTCATCTTCTGAAACTTGAGCTGACTATTCTTCATAAAGGTTCACTGAATTGTTAGCAAGATATGATTCTTTTTCTCCTTATTCTTTATGGCCTTTCTCATTCTCTGAGCCTAACATTAAAATAGAAATTTTCCTTTTCATAATTTGCGTCATTTGTTTCTATTTTCCTTGGGTCTCAAATATTTCATATAGTATATAAAAATAATCCCATACGTTTTGGCTCCCATACCACATTACAGACTTCAGAATTATCTATCTGGTGCCTACAGCCACTAAAATTTTGTATAAAACTACAAAATTAATCATTTTACTTCTCTTGCTGTGTTTAAGTTATGTACCCCTTTTTCTTCAGCTTTATTGAGATACTGTTGACACACAACTTATTTAAGCTTGAAGTGTACAATGTGATTATTTGATATTGGACAATGATTACTACAGTTACTTAACACCTTCATCCACTCATTTTTATAGTCTGTGTGTGTGGGTCTGTAGTGATAACATTTAAGATCTATTTTCTTAACAACTTTCAAGTATAAGGCAATGGCACCCCACTCCAGTACTCTTGCCTGGAAAATCCCATGGATGGAGGAACCTGGTGGGCTGCAGTCCATGGGGTCACAAAGAGTCCGACACGACTGAGTGACTTCAATTTCACGCATTGGAGAAGGAAATGGCAACGCACTCCAGTGTTCTTGCCTGGAGAATCCCAGGGACGGGGAGCCTGGTGGGCTGCCGTCCTTGAGGTCGCACAGAGTCAGACACTACTGAAGCAACTTAGCAGCAGCAGCATTGTTAATTATAGACACCATGCTATAAGTCCATACATTAATCCATGGAAGTTACTCATTTTATAGCCGGGAGTTGATCCACTTTGACCAACATCCCACTGCCCAGCCCCTGGAAACCATCCTTCTTCTCTTTACTTCTCTGAGTTCAGATTTCTCGGATTCCACACATAAGTGAAAACGTACAGTGTTTGTCCTTCTCTACATAACTAACTTCACTAAGCATAATACCCTCAAGGTCCATCCGCATTGTCACCAATGGCAGGATTTCCTTCTCTAATGGCTGAAAAATATTCCGTTGTTACATACTATACCATGTTCTTTTTATCCACTTATTTACTGATGGATATTCAGGTTGATTTCATGCCTTGGGTATTAAGAGAAGTGCTGCAATGAACATGGGGCTAGAGATATCTCCTGAAGACTGTGTTCATTTCCTTTGGATACATACCCAGAAATGGAATTGCTGGATCATACATTAGGTCTCTTTAATTTTTGAGGAACCTCTACACTATTTTGCATCATGGATGCACCAATTTACATTCCCACCAACAAGGACAAGAGTTCCCTTTTCTCCACTACCTTACCAACACTTGTTGCTTGCCTTTTTGACAGCAGCCATTCTACCAGGTCTGAGGTAACATATTATTGTGGATTTGATTTGCATTTCTCTGATTATTAATGACATTAAGCACTTTTTGTATCTGTTGTCCATTTGTATGTCTTCTTTGGAAAATTGTCTATTCAGCTCCTTTTGCCCATTTTTCAATCGGATTGTTTGTTTTTTTGCTATTGAGTTAAACAAATAGGTAACACTTTTACATCTGCTTTCTATCTTTCAATGTTGGGAATATTTCTCATGTACTTTATTTCTCCCATTCTTTTTGTCCAAATGTGTCTATATATTAATTAATCTGTCATTTGAATCGGAGTTCATAAAGAACCAATGTAAATGCTTATGTGCAATCTAACATATTAAACTGGCACTCCAAAACAATAATAGTTTCTCTGTCTTTATTTCTGGGTTTATTAAGTGAGAAATAGTCACTGTTTGCAGAGTAAAATGGATAGAATGAAACTTCTTATGCACTAACCTATTTTCTACCTGTAATAGCATCTAAAAAACAACAACTGCAGAGAGTTATTCTAGCAGACAGAGAAGGTGATGGCACCCCACTCCAGTACTCTGCCTGGCAAATCCTATGGACTGAGGAGCCTGGTAGGCTGCAGTACATAGGGTCGCAAAGAGTTGGACACCAACTGAAGTGACTTAGCAGCAGCAGTGGCATTCTAGCAGATGTCCTTGCAGATCAATAAAGGAAAAAGAAAGTAAGGAAAATGGCAAGTGGGATAATCTTTAAAATCCCCCCAAATTTAAACTATGATTTACAAAATCTAGTTTAAAAACCTATCAAAAGAAGAAATTCTCTTTAAAATAATCCTAAGTGCTCATCATGTCACTACTTAAACGTTTTCAGTGAATAGGTCACAACCCTACTAGACAACCCACTATATTGTTCTAGAATTTTCGTTATTTAAATCTCTGTGTTAGTCTCCAGTATGGTAAGATGTTCAGCAAAGTCATGCAGCAGAGCACTAGTCTACCACAATGAACATGCGGAATCAATTCTAGTGAAGATAGGCACAGTAGCAGCAGCAACTATATCCAGATTCCAGAGGCAGTGATTCTAAAAACAGAACCAGTCTCCACAGAGAGTATTGTCAAGGGTGCAAGGTTCCATAGATCTAGCCAAAAGATCATTTGTTCTGCAAAATAACTTTGGTATTTGTTCCTATAAATATAAATTACAAGCTTGAATCTCTAGTTTTTTTACACAGTTTATTCTAATATCCTATAAATGCTGGGAAAGATTGAGGGCAGGAAGAGAAGGGGGTGACAGAGGATGAGATAGTTGGATGACATGATAGACTCAATGGATATGAGTTTGAGCAAACTCTGGGAGATACTGAAGGACAGGGAAGCTTAGTGTGCTGTAGTTCATGCAAGGAGTCAGACACAACTGAGTGACTGAATAACAAATAATTTGATAATATCCTTTTAATAAATTCTTTTTCTGCTTTAAATTAGCCAGTGGAATTCTTTCATGAGCAACTAAAAATCTGATTGATAAAATGTACTAATTAAGTTTTAAATAACATTAATAAATTCAATAAAAATAAAAGTTGTTTAAACAAAAATGAAATAACTCTTGGAAAACATTACTAAATAACATTAGGAGTTAATATTAGCTTTAGAATCTGAACCTCTTCATGAGAAGATAATTTCTCAGTTTGAAAGAAGCAGATCATCTTTTGTTTTCCTTTTCTCAGTGCACTGTAATTCATTTAGTAAATTCCTTCTTTGGAACTAAGAAGCATCAGAGAGATCCACTGCTAGGAACTGAGCAGCATACTCCCTTCTAACAACACAATGGTGGAAGTTGATTATTGCAGCCCAGCTGCTCCATGAGTAGAAAATGAGGAGTGATGGCTTATTCAAATACTTGAGGCTGAATTATGATTTAAGAGAGGAACAAATATTTCTCCCAAGTACTTTGGATTTTACTGAAATAATTAATGTTATTTATATATCCCTGAGGCAATATGAAAATATTAATTTAAAATTTTTCATATAGATGTAGTAGAGCTTATTGGCCAAGTAAAAACCCATCAAACCTCACTTCTCTTTTTTCTAGTTCAATACATATGGTAAAAACATGAAATCACTAGAATTTATAAAGGCAGGTTTGGCAGAATTTTTCTATTTACTGGGACTGTGAGCTATAAAATTGAATTTGGGGCCCTATCTCCAAGAAAAAGTTATTAGTTCTCAGAATAATGACATGTTAGTGAATCAGACATAGACAAAAGATTTCCATTATGACTGTTTTTAGCTATGATTTAGAGAGGCCCTACATTGTTTTATAATGACTTTCAATTTTGAAAATGTACATCCACTGTTAGTTTTATAGATGTAGTCACAATAGATTGTGGGTTTGAGAGACTGATCCTTCTAACTCAGTAACAAAAAGAAGAAAAAATTTAACATAGAATAAACAGTTATTCTGGATACATTTATAAGTATGTCCTTTAGTAGTAGAATTTTAAGGGGGAAATAAGCATAAAAATGTTTTAATAATTGCTTAATCACTCAATGTTTTATGTTAGAGTCTGGAGGAAGCTAGATATAAAACTTGCTTGATAGAGAGCTCTTGTCCTCTAACAAAATACAGTTCTGAGATTACCTACTCACTTGTGTCCAGGTTCAAAACTGGTACTTAGTGTGGAAAAACTACTAAATGAATTTGACAAAAGGAAACCAACTAGGACATCAGCTCTTGATTTATTTCACCCACATCTTTCCTTCCTAGCAGATTTGCCAATGATTTCAACCAAAGGCTTGGGCTTACCCATAACATCTAGGTTGAAGCCCACACTGAAATTACCTTACCATTCCTCTCAACCCCTTCTCCTACAGTTCCATTTTTGCCTACATCCAACAGAAGATTGATCTCTTTACTCAAAATCAGACCTAGTTAAAGCCAAAATAGATACAGCCAGATCCCAATTCATATTCTACCCCAACCTATCCCATCTTAGCTTGGTCCTCTGTGTAGTTTGTTTTCCCCCTAATTTCTGGACAGCTGTATTGAATACTACACTCATCCTTTCCTCTAGAATTTAAGTCTACCAAAACCACATCCATTTTGGCTCAAGTGGCTAATATCTTTCCTAGCTACATTCAATTCTTTTCACTGAGACAAGATGTGAATCCTTTATACTTGCTTAAACATAATGAACAAGAGATATAAACATAGTAATTTAAGTGAGCAAGTAAAATCAGATGGAACACATTTTTATCAGTGTTACATAACAGTGGTAAGCCATAGGCATATGACTAAGCTTATTTGTTCAATTATTTTTATAAAGCAATGAGAAGGAAACACTAACATTAATTACTTATCATTTACCAAATCTGTACCAAAGAGGTAAGAAGTATTAGCTCTTTTCCTTTTATTCTCAGAGATTTAAAAAAAAAAATTACACATACATACACCTCCACATCCAGACATAATTCTCCAAGAATTCATATTTGGTTAGGTTTGAGCCAGGATTTGAACCAAAGTCTTGTGTAAGCCCAGCCATTAAACACCTTTACGGTGTTTAATATCCCCTTAAAATAATAATTTCTTTGTCTGATAATAGGCCTCTCTGGCTATGCTCTAAAAGAACTAGCCACAGAAGTTCTGTTAAGTCATTATCATTGTATGGGAAAGGTATATTGTCCCTATTTTGCTAATAAGAAAATTTATTTACAGAGAGGTAAATAATTTGACCTAAATCACACAATTATAATTAGTGGTAAATACAAACCAGAAACACAAATTTTCTGGTGAGTTAATTTGATTAGAGGATGTTTACATAAGAGAGATAGAAAACACATGTCCAATTCCTATATTTCATGCAAGTTGAGAGTGAAAATAAGCAGTATTAGTAATTAGGCCATAACAAGTGTAAACCAAACTGTTCGTGCATACTGGGATCTCTGATCACCCAACCTAACAAAGAGTGGATATTTTAAAAGTGTTAGTTCCTTTCCCCTTCAAGAACCAGATATTTCGCTCTTATCTGAAAAAGTAAGATTGAAGTATTGTTCATTAAAATGCCTTGGCCAAATGTTAAAATTTGTTAAAATTTATCTTAATATATTTATTAACAGGACATAGAAGACAATGTCATAATAAATTACTTCCACAAATGACATATTGAAGTGCCTACCCTCATATTTCTTTTTATATTAATGGATTCCAAACTTTCTCTAGGGGGAAAAACAGGAAGACAAATAAGATCAACATAATACATAATGAGAAGCTGAACTAATGATATCTAAGTTTTCTACTAGTTTCATCTCTAAACACGACCCTTAAACATGACTATGACCCTTTAAATGTCTAACACTACACAAATAGAAAGCAAAAGCAAGACACAAATGAAGTTCACCGTCTTCCAAGTATCCAACTTTACTGACAAGTAAAAATTTCTAAATTACTGGAAAACCACCACACTATGTGACACGTGTATATACATTTCTCTTTATCTTATAGTATTTTTTCAAAACTATCACTACAATGTAAGTAAATAGTGAGGAGACAGAGCAACGGAGTTAAGATATAACTAGTTTTAAGGTACCAAAGAGTTGTCAGGAAAAAAGGAACATCATTCTATGATTTTTAAAAAGAGAAAAAAATAAGTCTCAGATTTCTCAAGTATTTGAGACAAAGATAAAATAGCAATGAAGTGATATCTTAAACTACTGTTAGCATTGGCTTTTAAAGATTAATTAATTTGATATTTCCCCTATGTAGCATGGTAAAATTGATATCTTCTGGTGAATTATCAAAAATGATACAGACTTCACAGAAAATGGAAATTAAATGAAAGCTCAGTTGCTAGAGCATTTTGGTGCTATGAAAAATTTTAATGGCACATAGGTAAAATTACTCATTACTTTTTGCTATCTTTCATAAACTCTTTGGATAGTTCTAAAACTAAGATAACACAGTTTAAAAGAATTACACTATCTGTAGTCCAAAAAGATGCTTATGAAATAGTCTATGATCTAATTACCTTAATGCATACACATTGTATCTTGGGATCAAAATCATCTCTGCCTCAAATACACTGGGCACAGTTACACTGGGCAATTTACCTAATTTTTCTATAAATAAATAAATTTATTTACAAATTTAAAGATATTAACCTATCTTAACCTACTGCCTTCTCAAGATTAAACATTAAAAATATTTTATAAACTATAAAGCAGTTTGTAAGCATAACTATTATACTATTCTGTATGTCTCAATAAAAAAGTATTTTATAAACTATAAACAATATATAAGCATAGCTATTGTATCATTCTGTTTCCCTCGATTAAAATAATTTAGAAATAACAGTAAAGAAATCAAGAATTTATTATTTTATCCAAATGACTCAGGTTGAATGTGAGTGCACCCAGCCAAGCATCCATTAATTCAAAATCCTATGAAGTGGCAATGATGAAAAGAACATAATATACAAGAAAATATATCTAGTAAATTGACCATTAATCAGTTATAAGGAAGTTAAAATTCTTTTTTAAAAAAATAAAGTTGAGGATATGAGAGAAGTGTGATATCAGGAAAGGAAATAGGACAACGAAAGTAAATAAAAAAATGTTTGGGTGATTTACATTATCGTATCCATGTATGTTTGCCCAGCAAGGATTTTTTTTTTTTCCTTAATCAACGCTCAGGAAATTATTCACCCTTTAAAAAATTTGACTATACAATTCAATCTGCTTTCCAACCAGTAATGCTTAACGGTCTGACAGTTTTTTTTTTTTTTTAAGTATAAAAGGCATTTACAACTGAACTGCATTGAAGTTCTTTCCCCTATTTCTTACACCACATCCAGCTAATTGCTCTTTAACATGCTAACAGAAGGATAAGCTGGTACATAATAATTCAGGCATGCACCAATCCCATAATGCCAGGAACTCAGAAGCAGCATGAGAAAACATCAGATTTTTGGCATGTGGGCTAGATGTTTAAATCTGCATAGATTCGAGCCAATTAGACTTGTCAGACTCCAATCCAGTTGAGAGTGACCCCTGATGGTGGAAAGACATGTGGGACAAGCCACAGAAAAGCTTGCAAATGTCAAAGAGGCCAAAAGGTGCCCCACTGGCCTCAAAACTATTAATTAGCAACCAGCAAAAGCACCACCAAAGAATTGCTGCCCTAGCACTCCTCCTCCAGAGGTTGCTGCTACCCGGCCTCATTATCATCTGGATGGAAAACAACACCCTTTCCTGAGAGCAACACTCTTATTGATTAAGTTCCCACAGTGTTAAATCATTCTGTAGCTTTCACTCCAATCTTCCCACCCCTGAATAATAAAACCTTCAAAGGATTTACTGAGATGGTGAGGGAAGTAGGGGCACAAGGAGAGAAACACGGCAACATACTGTTTATATAGTGCCCACAGCATCAACTTAAATCAGATCCCAGGAAGGTTTTAAGAGACAGCATCTAAAATGAAGTTATCAGAATTTTCTCTGGTTACTCACTAAGGTATCAGTACCCCTGCAAAAAAAAAAAAAAAAAAATCCAAACACATTGACTATCTCTAAGTTATCTACACCAAATAAAATCATGACACTAAATTATATTTCCACAGGTCTTTAGTGACCTTATTTGGTTTGAAGATCACAAACAGATAGATGCCTATTCCAATGTGCATAGTAAAATATTCCAAGGAATTTGAGATTAAAGCTAAAAGCTAGAGCCATAACTTGAATTTCAGGAGAAAAATATGTGTACGCATTTCCAAATAATTTATATTTGTTTTTATTATTAAGTATTTCTACTTAAACCCAGGAAAAACTGAAATGAAAGCAAGAAAATAGTTAATATGATGTAATAGATTCACTTATTTAATAAACATTGCATAGTAGTGAAAGACAGTTTCCTCATCTGCAAACTAGAAATTACAACTATTAATATTTTGTATACTGAATGTGATGGTTAAACAAGAGCATCTCATGAAATCCTTAATATAATACTTAATATACAATAAGTTCTCAAAAATTTAGCTGCTATTGTCATTATCCTTAGTATTATAAAGTAAATAACCAGTCATTTGCTTGTTCTATAAAACAAGCTCTTTCATCTATTGGGTCTTCTTGAAGCAATATATTTACACTCCCAAGTTATTTCTAATTTCCCACAAAGAAATAAAAAAATAAACATTAAGTTGACACACATGATCCATACTTATTTGTGGTCTCTCAGCTAGTATCCCCTGACAAACTACCTGAATCTAACTTTGGAAGATCACAGCTTCTGCCAAAATAGAGACAGACATACCAGGGGGGGAACAGAAGATCGAATTTGGACAATATTGGTTGCAAGTTCAGAATGATCACATATTTGGACAGTATACCTGGACCTTCTAAGTAAATTAGCTGGCTACCTTTTAAGCAGGAAAAGTATTAATTTCACATGACCACAACCATGACCATGTGTGTACACAGTTGTGTTTAACTTTTTGTCACGCTATGGACTGTACCCCCATCAGCCTTCTCGTCCATGGAATTTTCTAGGCAAGAATACTAAAGGAGGTTTTCATTTCCCTCTCCAGGGGATCTCCCTTACCCAGGGATCAAATTCATGTCTGATATGTCTCCTGCGTTGGCAGGCAGATTCTATACCAGCTGAGTCAGGGAAGAAGCCATGAATTAATTTCACATGACTATTCCATTTTAGACAATGGTATACCACAACCATGACATGTGGCAATTAGAATATGCAAGTTAGTGGAAAGACAGTGGCAATTTATGGATTTTGTATGAAGTTAAGATCTATGTTATGGTTACATAAATGAGGTCATTTTTCAATATTTTTGACTCATCCTGTATGTGCCCTATATCAACTATGAAAAGCTTTGTGGTGTGAAAACCCATAGTGAGAGGAGAAGGGTACAATTTAAATTTGTTAACAGCAGGTTTAGAAATAAGGCAGGGATAGAAAACAGGATTTAAGATTTTAAAAGTGGAAAAAAGTACAAAGTGCTCATAGGAGAACATTTAATGTAATATTTAGCAGTATAGGATCAAAATGAAATAACTGAAAAATAGTATGAGCAATAAAAGGGAGAGGGAACTCTTTTGGGGTTAGACAACAAATTATATAAATAAGAACTTTGAAAACAAAGATAGAATCAAAAATAAAATGTCCCACAGATGCCCAATGGTCTATCAATACTCTGTTCCCTCTACTGAACTTGTAACTGCTGTACATGTGACTACATAAAATGTTAGGTACAACAATACCACCAAGATAAAAAAGGGAACAAAAATGCTCAACTACTTGAATTTGCATTGAAGCACTTTATATCTTCATAAGAAAGGGATGTAGATTAAATCACATAGTAAGTCAATTTATAATTTACAGTTTCTACCAAATAAATTCAAATGATAACATTATTTTTCAAATGAATATGTTAATATTGTACTGAATGTTTTTTAATGTTTAAGGTCAACCTACACTAAAAAAGCACACTTTCTAAAAAAGTTGACTAATGACAACAGGTTCCTGGACAGAATTCACAGTTAAAGCACAAAAAGATATTTTGTTATTTCCAAATTATACATGAGTCAAACAACTTTGGCTCTCAGTTTACATTTTGACAAGACTTGCTCTTCAAGTTTCTACTTTCCCAACCAATTCCACTCTTTTCATAAAAAGAAAAAAAGAAAGCATAATACGATTTTAACCCAGTGGGACTGATTATACAAAAAGCTGATTGTGAAAGCAAAATGCCAAAATACTCTAGGCTTCCCTATATACCTCCTGAAATATTGTATACTCTCTAGTAGTAGGTGTACATTCTCACCCTCCTATATGGAGATAACAGAGATGATTTTCATTGGGAGAAAAGAATGCATCCTGTACCTCCCTCCAATCTTTCCAATTTCCTCACTAATGCCAACAAGTCACATTGGGAACAGTTTGAAGACAAAATCCACCTAGCAAACACTCATCTCTGAACTCAGGATAGAACTAAGCTCTCTGATGTTATCTTTGCTATTACTTTCTTAATAAAATTTTTCAATTATGGAAACCCATGACAAGCAGTTGATATAAGAGAAGAAAAAATTTAAGTTACTTTACAGGTGCAAAGTTCTTGACAAATATTTTTATTAAAAACTAAATACTGTTCTTATTTAAACCTATAAGGTTACTGTGTAAACTGACAAACAATAAAATACAAAAGGGCTTCTCCAGTGGCTCAGTGGTAAAGAACCCACATACCAAAGCAGGAGGCATAAGAGATGTAGGTTCGATCCCTGGGTCAGGAAGATCACCTAGAGAAGGGCACAGCAAACCATTCCGGTGTTCTTGCCTGGAGAAGTCCATGGATAGAGGAGCCTGATGGGCTACAGTCCATGAGGTTGCAAACTCAGACACTACTCAAGTGACTTAGCATGTGTGCACAAAATACATAAAAGAAGGCAAGAAAGTCAAGACAAAATCAGTACCATGTTAGTGCAGCCTACTCCAAAAAGGTGAACATGCCACATGATCTCCATTACTTAAGGTCCAAACTCCTGAGACATCATTCTTGGAAAATATAGACACATAATCCCTGGTGACAGAGCATCTGGCCACCAGTTAGCCAAAAACATGGTGTGAGCCCAAACTCAGGAAAGCATTAGGAAACAACTTTTATATATTTGTGTTCACTTCAGCTGGCACTTTCCACTCCACCACGAAACCTTATCATGAACAGCATTCTGGGAGACTGCTTTTACCTGAGGCTTGAACTGTTTCCTCAGAATCTTGCGCTAACATCATCAGACTGAAATGCTTGCTAGGAAGAATGAAGATAATGACAACTCCAACTGAGAGAACCATTCACACCTATCATAATTACAGAACAGGTTGAAGTGGTTAGTGAATAAGTGGAGGACTAAAGGGTAAAATAGAAATCCATTCAGTCACATAAGCCATTCCTTGCCAAGGCGGAATACTAGGTCTTAAGAGAAGTTCAAACAGCTACATTTATCTATCATCTAGTAAGAGCTGATTTGACAACTCATTTCATTAAATTCAGTTTAAAAGAACTGATTCCAAATAAGCAACTCCTCAACTAAGATTTAATCACTATAGTTTTCTTTAAAATCAAATTCTCTTTAATAGTTTGCAGTATATAGAATGGTGTGTTATAACAAAGCATGGTTATAATTGTCCTTTATGATGAGAGGTCATGTCTAACTAAAAACTCTTGTATACTACTTCACCAAGAAACCACCAGTATATCTTTTATCCTTCAAGTAAACATTTTGGACCAGTAGAAGAGAAATTATGAACTAATCAGAGTCACATTCTTGGAGTTCGTCCTAGTAAATCCTGGTCACCATCAAAGCAAGTGACCATCAATTTGATCAAGAGGTGAAATATCCCTCCAAGGACTCAAAAACGTTTTTATGCACCTACTAACACTGTACTTAAAAATTACACACTTACCTTATTCATTTTGTTTATCAAGTATTAAAATTTAGGTAGAATAACTCAGAACTATGACAAAGTTACCACTATAAACTTTGTATATTAAATAAGCAGAAGTGTTTTTTGCAAAGGAAGATGAAACCAAGAAAAAAGCCTGATACAAATCTTTTATATAAACTAGTGACAATAAACTAGTTTGCAATGGAATATCAATAACTGCTCATAGCTAGTTTTATTGAGAGATGATGAGTCAGAACTCATTTGCCAAGTAACTAAAATCAAGAAGGATGAATGTCTCTACCAGCTGCTGTCATATTTTCCTATTATATGCTACTAAAGTATCGAGGCTTTTATTTTTATAACATTTTGGTAAGCATGGGTGTCCTTCTTTAATTTCTACTGTAACTTACTGTGAAAGGTTTATGTAACAGTGATGGAATGCTGATCCCACAACAGAAAACCATTATTTTTATTCTAGTTAATGAAAACTAGGGTTGTTTTCGGTTTTTTTTTTTTAAGTAATTTCTTTCACTGTCACTAATGGTCTTATGATAATAATCATAGTATACAATCTGACACAAGTGCTCTTAAAGAAATGTCTACTAAAGGAATGTAGCCTCTGTGGGAGGTAACTGTTGGAATTATCTTAAACCACTACCTGTCTTCTGCTACAATAGAAAAGGCCTTTAATCAAAATAATCCTTTTTCCAAAGAGCAACTTTTTTTTCCTCTGCAATTCACTCATCTTAAAAGAGCACTATAGCTTTTGTGCATAACTTAATTCATTCTTCAAGACAAGTACAAAATTTGTCACTGACATTTAGCGCCAGCCGTAGGCAATGGATAAAATGAACTAGTTAGCAATTTAACCTGTAAAAAAACAGAGTGGGATGAACAATTTTCTGCCATCAAAGCAAATGGCTAACATTTAGCAGGATTTTATTTTTATTTTTCAGCCCATCCCATCTTCAAGAAGAAAGAAGTCAGGCTAACATTTTTTCAGGGTCCTAAATCTTCCTCTCAGCCTATTCCTTTAATGGTTTCAAGTAAATGACTATCCAGAGGATAATTAGGCACTGTGCTGTCGCATCGTGTCAGGTCACAGCTGGATTTAGTCAGCATTAACCTTTGGGGAGAATTGGAATATCAGTATCATTTAAAATTAAAGACGTGTAAGCAGGCATTTCTGGAGATGTTAGAAAAGTAATTGTCTGTAAATTGTTTGACCTTGAGATTTAATTGCATGCACAACACACATTCTAGCAAGAGCCCTGGACTGTCTTCAGTCTTTTACCTCCAAACCTTTCTCCACAGGGCCCATTAGGCTACCTGTGGCTTTCTCAGGAAAATATTAAAGATTCTGGCCTTCAATTTAAAACAAATGCTTAAAGTATTGCTTGGTATACTAAAAATTTAAAGCAAACATGCTTATCAATCATAATACTAATTTTACTATGTATTTTTAAATGCACACATACCAGGGTTATGTTTAAAGGCCAAGTTCAATTTTTACCCCCTTTTTTTCTGCTAACAAGTTTGCATATTTTGCCTTATTCCCTCTTACCCTAATGAGACAGCTTATGCTTTCAAAGTCCCTCAAGCTAGGCAAATCTCTGCACTGCTTCTACTGTTAATAATGAAACTTTGTAATTATACAAATCCAAGGTGGCCAATCAGCTTTCCAGGCTGAGCCTTCGGGTACCTCATAAATTATTCATATGACACTTGGGCCTGTGAACTCACTTGCTTATATTAGAAGCCTAATTAATATTTAATCACACGTGCAGAGTGCACTTGGAGCTGCAGTGTCCCTGAAAGATGGGTAAATATACATGTGCATATGCCTTGATATAAATCTCAACCAGTATCAAAAGGAATTGTTTACAGCATATAGAAGTGAGCAGAAAACACACTAGGTGCCTTCCAGTTAGTGTAAGTCACCCCCATGGAGCTTCCTACATATCAGGTACTGTGTAGGAGGAGAAAGTTGAAACCCCTGTTCCCCAGGGCACCCATGAATCATTTTTGGCTTGAAATCAAGGGATTTCAAAGCCTTTGACAGGTAAATATTGCCTTTTCAAATTTCAAACAGAACAAAAAATTGAACACAGTTATCCAGCAATCTAGAAAGAAATGATACACATCCACATTCTCAAAGGATGTTTGGCCTTGGATAGTTTTCATTTTGTTAAGAGACAGCAGTACTATTAAGCAACATACAGAATAGCTTGGTAACCTTTCCTGAGATATCAATACCCCCAACCCACAGAGAAAGGGCTAGAAAAGCAAGCCAAATATTATCTGACTTAAGACAACCGCTATTTAGTGGAGTTATCCTATGTTGTACTAAGAAAAATAAAATATATTCTTTCAAAGGGTAAGGAGAGGAAAAGACCCACAGCTAGTTATGGTACATCAGAAGCCTGTGAGATGATGTAAGAAATAATCACTGAGAAAGAAGCATGAACTAGGTCCATAGGCATGACCACTGGATAGAACCACAACTGCTACACTCTAGGAACCTATGCTCCCAGGTTTCATAGCTTTAAAAGTACAGCCAGTGGTTTTCTTTCTAAGATCTGCTCTGTCTTTGATGATATCTCCATTTCACCAGAAATGACTCTATCATTTTCTTCTGGAGCTGCTATGATACAATCATCACTACTGGCAACTCCATATTAACAGAACCGATGAGAAGACAAGGATTATAGTTCTTTGGGCAATTATATTGCAATAGCCCCAACATCTCATGAGGTAGAAGTGCTGGGACATTTTAGCAGGTAAGTCAAATAATGTGATGGTGTTATTTTTACAAAATGTAAATATGGCAAAGAGTGACACAACTGATATTTACAGAAATCACTAACAAAATACTTTATGTTAACCCTAGGATACGATATTACTGGACACCCTGTCATTTTCTGTTACAAAATAAATTAGATTGTACCACATATGGCCTTGGTAGATCATAGTTAACATAGTTAGTAGAAATGATAGTTTCATGTTTAATTGGGACTCCTATTAAGCTTGCTTCTTCCTGGTCAATAAGAAACACAAATTTGAGGAATATATATGAAGAAATCTTATTGCCTTCACCCTGAAAAAAGTAAAAAGTGAAAGTGAAAGGAGCTCAGTTGTGTCCGACTCTTTGTGACCCCATGGACTATACAGTCCATGGAATTTTCTAGGCCAAAATATTGGAGTGGGTAGCCTTTCCATTCTGCAGGGGATATTCCCAACCCACGGATTGAACTCAGGTCTCCCACCTGGCAGGCAGATTCTTTACCAACTGAGCCATAGGGAAGCCTTCACCCTGGATTGTCTCAAGTACCACACCTTATCTCCTTGGTTTCTAAAAGACACCCATTGTAAACAATGCGGCGATGAACATTGGGGTACACGTGTCTCTTTCAATTCTGGTTTCCTCGGTGTGTATGCCCAGCAGTGGGATTGCTGGGTCATATGGCAGGTCTATTTGCAGTTTTTTAAGGAATCTCCACACTGTTTTCCGTAGTGGCTGTACTAGTTTGCATTCCCACCAACAGTGTAAGAGGGTTCCCTTTTCTCCACATCCTCTCCAGCATTTATTGCTTGTAGACTTTTGGATGGCAGCCATTCTGACAGGTGTAAAGTGGTACCTCATTGTGGTTTTGATTTGCATTTCTCTGATAATGAGTGATGTTGAGCATCTTTTCATGTGTTTGTTAGCCATTTTTATCACCGCATTGTTTACAATAGCCAGGACATAGAAGCAACCTAGATGCCCATCAACTGACGAATGGATAGGAAAGCTGTGGTACATATACACAATGGAATACTACTCAGCATTAAAAAAAAAAAATTCATTTGAATCAGTTCCACTCAGGTGGACGGAACTGGAGCCTATTATCCAGAGTGAAGTAAGCCAGAAGGAAAAACAACAATACGGTATACTAACGCATATATATGGAATTTAGAAAGATGGTAACGAGAACCCTGCATGCGAGACAGCAAAAGGAATACAGATGTATAGAACAGACTCGTGGACTCTGTGGAAGAGGGCAAGGGTGGGATGATACGGGAGAATGGCATTGAAACATGTTAATTACCATATGTGAAATCAATCGCCAGCCCAGGATTGATGCTCGGGGCTGGTGCACCGAGATGTCCCATGGGGGGAGGGAATCGGGAGGGAGGAGGGAGTGGGGTTCTGGAGGAGGAGCATATGTAAACCCATGGCGGTTTCATGTCATTGTATGGCAAAACCAACACAATAAAGTAAAGAAAATTAAAAAAAAAAAAAAGACACCCATTGCTGAAGATTCTTTTTCCCTGGTTGCACTGGTCCTGACTGATTCTAAGTCTTTTATCAATATCTTGCCCTGAGAATATGTACAGAAATTATACACAGATATAAACCATACAGACGTAGGAGAAGTGTACCTTAAATGTTATATGACATATAATCATCAATTGCTAAAAGACAATGAATTTGGAGTACCTGAAATCTGAATCCAAATTTCAGCTGTCTTTATGGCTATATGGCTTTGGGCAATAATACACTCTCATCAAATCTCAGTTTTGTCATCTATATACATGATGAGTTTTCTGACACCTGCATTATATTAATAGAATAAGATAATGTATTTAAAGCATTCATCAAAGTGCTTAGCATGCAAAAGGTACTCAAAAATGCTAGATAACATACAGTTATCAGGACTCACAATTCACAACATCACAACTCACAATTCACAATATCAGGACTCACCATTTATTCATTCTTACTCCAATACCTGCTAAACTGGAATAAGCAATTATACAAGATAATTAGAAACCATAGCACCTATATCTTTAAAAGAATAGGGGATTACCTCATGGGCTCTGGTTTTAGCAGAATCTTAATCAAACCCATTTGCCGTTAAAAGTTGTGCTATGACTGGGATATTATCAGCAAATGAAAAGGGAACAGGGCTAAATGTTTCTATACTTCTTTAGAAAACAACTTTACACCATCCATAAAAGCAGATTCTGAATAAATCTTGTTCATCAATAGTCAATAGTCACACATTGATAACCAGTAGGAATTGTAACGCTGGGGAGTTTAATTTGGATGAGTCTGAATCATGGGCTGTAGTGTGTTAAAGTTCAAGGTGAGGTTTTTCTGGGGGTTAAGAGGAATGACAGAAATGGAGGCAGAGTGCATAGAAATATACTTCCTGCACCCCAGGCCTGCTATTGGGAAAATTCTGAGAAATAACAAGGATGTAGAATTATGCAATCCTCGCTGGGCCACCAACTCTGTCTGGGCTATGGACTTTATTGAAAGACTAATTTATACTTTAGAACTGAGAGCCGAGATTGTTCAGATGCTTTCTGCTTCAGTGAGGGCTGCCTCTGAAAGGGTGAGAGTTTAACCTTGCAGGGAGAAGCAGGGAGGTGGGTGTAGTGTGGAAAACAGACTCAATTTTTCAAAATTGAAACTTAACTTTGAAAAACTACAGATGGTGGGGAGAGCTAAAGTAGAATGATTGAGGGGTGAACTGTAAAGGAACATTCCCATCAATTTAACAATAATCAAACAGTTTTTTTAAAAATAGATACCCACAATTAGACACTTACTTAACACATCCCTGTGAAGGAACTGTATTTAGCACATGAGTGAAATTACCCAAATTGCCACTGCATGGCAAACTGGCATCAAGTGCTCACATACCTGAAAGGCATAAAGCCTAAAATTTCAGGTCAAAATTAAATTTTGCTTCCATATTCACCTCTCAGATTATCATTGACTTTTATAAGAACAATCTTTATGATATCTTATAGGTGTCATACAGGTTGTTGATATTCTATTTCCCATTCTATTCCTTAAACTCTGTATCAGCATTTGTCATTGACAAATGCCCAGGGACAGCATGCATCTTAATTATCTGAGGCTACTAACCTAAGCTTATATAATTTAATGATCCCATTTTAGGAAAAAGAATGTAAGATTACAAATCAAAGTTAGATAAAAATGTGAATATTTATTTAGAACAAGGAAAGAAATCACAACGAATTATTGGAACCTTGATAACCGAGCTCACTTTTGGAAATGTATCAAGGGTGTATGTAGAAATGGTTCCTGGGAGAAACCTGGATTCTTTATCTCCACCCAGATTCCTCTATTACTCACAGAAACTTTCAGAATTCACAGATCCAATGACTTGAGGAGCCCTGCCGCCTAAGCCCAATTAGCTTCACGGTCAATCAGCCTCTGCCAGAGATACTTGTTAACAATGGAGAACCACCACCACCAAAAAAAAAAAAAAAAAAAGGAGCTGGCCAGACCTCAAAATTACTGAATCTGAACTTGTACAAGTTCTCAGAAATGTGCATGGACTCAGAAATTCTCGCTTGCACAGATGTAACTCTGAGAATCATCATCCTAAATCATAATAAAGCATATGACGTCAAGAACCATGTCTTATTCACCCATGTTGCCTTCTTTATGTATTCCCAGCTCACAGCAAGCTCTCGATAAATATATTAAATTGTAGGGTTAATTGTTGATGTATTTTACCATCCTAAATGATCTTGGGACACAGATGTAAAGAACAGACTTTTGGACTCTGTGTGAGAAGGCAAGGGTGGGATGATTTGAGAGAATAGCATTGAAACATGTATATTATCATATGGAAATATATCACCAGCCCAAGTTTGATGCATGAGACAGGGTGTTCAGGGCTGGTGCACTGGGATGACCCTGAGGGATGGGATGGGGAGGGAGGTGGGAGGGAGGGTCATGATGGGGGACACATGTACACCCTTGGCTGATTCATGTCAATGTATGGCAAAAACCATCAAAATATTGTAAATTAATTAGCCTCCAATTAAAATAAATTTTAAAATAAAGATTTAAACTAAAAAAAAAAATCCTTGGAGGCAGGACCTAGCTATGTATCCCTTTAAATCACTTCAGCAGTTAGAACCATGTTATGTACACATTAGTCCCTCAATAAATAGTGGAATAAACTACAGCAAAAGCATGAAATTTAGAAAACTGTACCAACTTATACTTTTTAGGATGTAGTTTTCCAGTTGTCTTGTATGGATGTGAGTGTTGGACTATAAAGAAAGCTGAGCAGCAAAGAATTAATACTTTTGAACTGTGGTGTTGGAGAAGACTCTTGAGAGTCCCTTGGACTGCAAGGAGATCCAACCAGTCCATCCTAAAGGAAATCAATCCTGAGTATTCATTGGAAGGACTGATGCTGAAGCTGAAACTCCAATACTTTGGCCACCTGATGAGAAGAACTGACTCACTGGAAAATACCCTGATGCTGGGAAAGATTGAAGGCAGGAGGAGAAGGGGACAACAAAGGATGAGATGGTTGGATGGCATCACCAACTCAATGGACATGAGTCTGAGCAAGCTCCAGGAGTTGGTGATGGACAGGGAGGCCTGGCATGCTACAGTCCATGGGTTCACAAAGAGTCGGACAGAGTGAGCAACTGAACTGAACTAAACCAACTTGTAAAGAAAAAAGTTTTGTGTAGAGCTAAGAAATTATATTACTCTTTTTAGAAAAACAAAGAGGGGAACTGCCAAAGCACATACAGGGTTGAAAATGTTCATGCATTATTCAATTACATATGCATCGTTATACTCTCAAGTATTTATCAACACTATCAATGACATCATTTAAGTGATTGTATGTGGGTGATGAGGAATTTACACATAACTATTGTATAGCTCAAATGTCAAAAATCTTCCAGATTGTGCTAGAAGCAGGGAAGTCAAGTAAAGAGCAAAGTGGACAGCAAGGACCTGGAAAGCATCAGCTACTCTGCTCCTCCCCATGGTAACCATGTGGGAATCAGTCCAGCATGGCCAGGGTTTTTAAGAAATGATGAAAATCCAAACCCACTAAGAGATATCCCTTACATGTTAAATGTTGTTGAGAACTAACACAGAATTTTAAAAGGCATTGAGTTGATGAAACGAACATCTGCAGGCCATCAAAAGTTCTCTAACACAGGGAGTATTCATAAATTACACTGAAGTTAGAAACAAATATCCATATTACAGCCTCTTAGAGTATGACAGGGCTTCCCCAGTGGCTCAATGGTAAAGAATTTGACTTCAATGCAGAGGCAACAGGAAATGCGGGTTTGATCCCTTGGTAGGGAAGATCCTTTGGAGGATGGCATTGTAACTCACTCCAGTATTTTTGCTTAGAGAATCCCATAGACAGAGGAGCCTGGTCAGCTACAGTCCACATAATCAAAAAGAGTAGGACACGACTGAAGTGACTTAGCATGCACACATAGTATGACAACTCCCTAATTCAACTGTAGCCTTATCAGTAATGCTTTTTATATACTCATCTTTGAGCACAGTATCTTCCAGGAATATTGGAGTTACTGCTAAATCCTCAACACCTAGTACTCTGCTAGGCATGTAGTTGAAGCACAATACATAATTGCTGAACGAATGATTGTAGCAGGCTCCACTAATGTCACAAATGAAATTCAAAATCATATTACTGGGTGTACAAAGCAAGCCAAAAAGAATTACATACACACACACACACACACACACATATATCATATATACACCAGTATAGTATCATTAATTAAAGTTTAAAATATATAACATAATATTAAACATAGTCTATAGAATCATACATAGACAAACCGAGACTGTGTATTAAAAAGTAGGGACATTATTTTGCTGATGTCACCACATCCAACTGCCCCTTGAAACTGAAAGTAGCTGCCTGTAGAAGCACCTCCAACTCAGTGGTTCTCAACTAGAGGCAGTTTTGCCTGCCACGGGACAATTGGCAATGTCTGAAAGCACTTCAGAATGTTATAACCCAGGGACAGATACTACTGACATCTAGTGGGTAGAGACACTTGCTCCTTGTAAGAAGAGCTATGACAAACCTAGAGAGCATTTTAAAAAGTCAGAGACATTACTTTGCCAGCAAAGGTTCATATAATCAAAACTATGACTTTTCCAGTAGTCACGTATGGACGTGAAAGTTGGACCGTAAAGAAGGCTGAGTGCCGAAGAATTGTTGCTTTTGAACTATGGTGTTGGAGAAAACTCTCAAGAGTCCCCTGGACAACAAGAAGATCAAACCAGTCAATCCTAATGGAAATCAATCCTGAATATTCATTGGATGGACTGATGCTGAAATTCCAATAGTTTGGCCACCTTGTGTGAAGAGTCGACTCATTGGAAAAGACCCTGATGCTGCAAAGGATTGAGGGCAGGAGGAGGAAGGGACAACAGGGGACAAGGTGGTTCAATGGCATCACTGGTTCAATGGACATGAGTTTGAGCAGGCTCCAGGAGTTGGTGAAGGACAGGGAAGCCTGGTGTGCTATAGTCCAGGGGTCGCAAAGAGTCAGACACAACTGAGTGACTGAACAATAACAACAAATAGAATCATACAAATATAGAAAAAAAACTATAAAGATATGCACAGAAATGACCAAGACAAATTTAGTATAGTATAGTAGTTACCTCTTAAGAAAAGGATATCAGGATTGTGGAGGTATGCATAGAAGATTTTAACTATATTTGTAATTTTTCTTTCTCAACTTGGGTGATGGGTACATGATGTCAGTTACATTCTTAACTTTTTGAATTACTTACATACTTCATAAAATTATTTAAATGAAATTTGTGTTTTGGAGTAATTTTAGACTTACAGAAAAGTTGCAAAGATAGTACAGAAAGTTCCCAACACCCTTCACCTAGTTCTCCCCATATTACATTAATTAACATCTTACATTATTAGTACGATACAGTTGAGAAAACAAAGAAGCTGACATTGGTATGTTACTAGTAACTAAACTCTAGACTTTATTTGCCTTTCACCAATTTATCCATTAATGTCATATCTGCTCAAGGATGCAATCCAAGGGAACATGTCACATTTAAGTTGTTAGGTCTCCCCATTCTTTTCTGATCTGTCACAGTTTCTCAGTCTTCCCTTATTTTTCATGAACTTGACAGTCTAATGCTGCTAAACAAAGATACTGAAATGTCCCCTATTCTGGCCTTTTCTGTTGTTTTTCTTATATTCATATTGGAGTTACAGATTTTTTAAGAAGAAATGACAGAAGTGAAGTGCCCCTCTCATCACATCACATCAAGGGTACATGTTATTCACATGACAGCGCCGTTGATATTAACTTTTATCACTTAGCTAAGATAGTGCTTGTCAGGATACTTCACTGTAAAGTTACTATTTTCCCTTACTTTATTCTTAGAAAATGAGTCACTAAGTCTAGCTCACCCTCAAGAGGAAAGAGTGTGGGAGGGAAGGGGAAGAGCAAAATTAATCTCTACCTCCTGTAGAGGAGTAGGTAATAATTTTTTGAAAAGAAAACTGAGTGCAGCATAAAGAGAACAAGAAACATAAAAAGTGAGAACAATTATACTTCCAGAAACATCCAAGGCTTTTCTGTGGTGTGTGGAGACAACGTTGTCATCCTACAGGGCACTATAGAGATCATGTGTGTTCAGTCATGTTCAACTCTTTGAGGCCCAATGGACTGTAGCCCCCCATGCTTCTTTACCCATGGAATTTTCCAGGCAAGAACACTGGAGCAGCATGCCATTTCATTCTCCAGGCGATCTTCCCAACTCAGCGACTGAACCCACATCTCTGGCATCATCTGTATTAGGAGGCAGATTTTTTTACTACTAGCACCACCTAGGAAGTCCAACAGTATCTCCTATTCTTAAGACAAATAACAGGTGCATATTCAAAACGTCAAAACAGTCTCTTCTGTGTGATATTTCTTCCACTCAAAGAAAACCAAATTTTCTAATAACCATATTAATAACCATAACTCTAAGCTTAGACACTAATAACTAAATCTAAGCTTAGATACTAATACCTCCTTTAATAGAAATGAATGGTGGTTCTATCTTTAAAAAGAAAATTTTCCCCACAAGCATTCAACTACCTATTGTACACAAGAGAATAGACTGGCACTGTAAAAAAAAATATCTTCTAAAATATGGACAATGTTAAATACCTGCCCACCAACGATGCTACAATCTGGGATAGAGGAAGAGGGCTTAGGTAGCTTGAAGATAAGTGTGCACATAACAACAGCAAAGTCACACTGGGCTTATGGCCATGAGAGAAGTACTAATTCAGTGCTGTATGGACTTGAATGAGAAAAGATGGCTTCAACCTAGAGGTAGCTAGTGAGACTGCTAACTGTGTATCACCTCTAGGAAATTCTCCTTGTCTCTTTTCATAGAGTCAAAATATTTGAAATCTGAGGTCTTGATCAATTTAAATGTTAGGATCTACAATAGAATATACCTATAAGGAAGAAAATAAGCATTACTTTAGATATAATCAGTACCAGAGTACAGAAGGTAAAAAACAGAAAACTAAAAAATAAATCCAAAGAATGAGACAAAGATTAATATTTTCACTGCATCAATTTACCACTCAAAAAACACTGAAATGACTCTCATTTCTTGACATATCAATCCTCTCCTCTGTAATATTGTCACCTTGCCTATTTATCTTATATGCAGAGTACATCATGAGGAACACAGGGCTGGAAGAAGCACAAGCTGGAATCAAGATTGCTGGGAGAAATACCAATAATCTCATATATGCAGATGATACCACCCTTATGGCAGAAGTGAAGAACTAAAGAGCCTCTTGATGAAAATGAAACAGGAGAGTGAAAACGTTGGCTTAAAGCTCAACAGCACTTCATGGCAAATAGATGGGGAAAAAGTGGCTGACTTTATTTTGTGGGGCTCCAAAATCTTTGTAGATGGTGACTGCAGCCATGAAATTAAAAGTCGCTTACTCCTTGAAAGAAAAGTTATGTCCAACCTAGACAGCATATTAAAAAGCAGAAATATTACTTTGTCAACAAAGGTCTGTCAAGTCAAGGCTATGGTTTTTCCAGTAGACATGTATGTTTGTGAGAGTTGGACTGTAAAGAAAGCTGAGCACCAAAGAATTGGTGCTTTTGAACTGTGGTGTTGGAGAAGACTCTTGAGAGTCCCTTGGACTGCAAGGAGATCCAACTAGTCCATCCTAAAGGAGATCAGTCCTGGGTGTTCATTGGAAGGACTGATGTTGAAGCTGAAACTCCAATACTTTGGCCACTTGATGTGAAGAGCTGACTCATTTGAAAGACCCTGATGCTGGGAAAGATTGAGGTCAGGAGGAGAAGGGGGCAAAAGAGGATGAGATGGTTGGAAGGCATCACCAACTCAATGGACATGAGTTTGGGTGAACTCCAGGGGTTGGTGATGGACAGGGAGGCCTGGTGTACTGCGGTTCATGGGGTCACAAAGAGTCAGACACAGCTGAGTGACTGAACTGAAATGAAAAATCATCTCCTCAGCCCTGTGCCAACTTGTATTATCACAGATTTCTCATCTCGTATCTCATCAGTTTCAACATAACTCAACTGCTTATACTAAGTCAAATGCTTATTCAACTTTGCTCACAGTTTCAAGATGGAACCTCCAAGGCCTATATATTAGCCAGGATCCTTTTCAGTTATAAATAATTTATGTTCATTTAAATTCAAGAAAAAGAGCCAGAGAGAGTGAAAAGAGGGATATGGTAACTGGCTAACATAATGGAAAATTATAAGTATTTATTGTATATCTAATAAGTGAGATATTATATTTAAAAACACTGGAATAATTTAGGAATGACATGTTGCCTCATCAAATGACTATACCTTCGTGGAATTACCTATATTGCATAGCATGTTTATAATAGGACCTGTTCTTATTTCACTGGGCTTCCATAATGTTTCAGATGATAAAGAATCTGCCTATAACACAGGAGATCTGGGTTTGATCCCTGGATTGGGAAGATCCCTTAGAGAAGGGAAAGGCTACTCACTCTAGTATTCTGGCCTGGAGGATTCCATGGACTGTATGGTCCATGGGATCACCAAGACTGAGCGACCTTCACTTACTTTACTTTTTAACTGAAAATTCAGGGCAAGTTCAGGACACTGACTACTGGTTCTACATTCTTTGAATGTTTCATTCTTAGGCATGCTCTCCACTTACAGAGGCTCCTGAATGCTGCAGGGGCACATCTTCACAGCCAAGCAACCTCAGCAGAAAGATATCTTCTGCCCAATGTTTTTAGGCAAAGTCCCAAGATAGAATCTTATTGGACAGAAGAGACATATTTTTGAACTGATCATTGCAGTCAGGAGTAGAATATGCTAAATTTTCTAGGCCTAGGTAGTAGGCACATTCAAACTATCATGATCGAGACATAGAGGAATGGTGTTCTTCAGAGTAAAATATGTTTATTTCGATAATTATAAGAAGGCAGCATGAGCACCCAGTAAACAAAAATAATTACACCTGTCTTATCCTGTCTGTCATTTCCCCAGGTATAATTCACTCATTTTTCTTACTTCTGTGGACTGCTCACATCTCTGCTTTTCCCCATATTCTTTCCACATGTAATTTGTTACCTGCTCTGCCTCTTGCAAGTTTTATTTATCTTTTAATAGCTTGTTTATGTGTCTCCTCTTTAGTTAAGCCTTTCATTAATGTTCCAGTCACATAATTGCTCTATGATTCCACAGATTGCATGTTCTTCTATTTGTTATTTATTGCATTCTATCATATTAAGTTAATTTGTATAATACACATCATTTTAGGGTAGATAAGGTGCCATACCCATCTTGGTTTTCCCTATCTCAAGGCAAAGTGTCATACTCAAAGTCACTTGATAAACATTTACTCAATTAGAGACATCAAATTTTCCCACCTCAAACCTTTTCTCTTACTAATTATTTCTAACTGTGATGGACTATTTTTGACTCCCTCTCCACAGTTATATAAGCTTTTGGTGCAGTTGGGTTTGCCAGTCTCTTAAATAGCACAGAATCCACTTTATCTTCACCAGTGGGTTCAGCTTTGTCCCAGTTCCTAGGAAATATACATCTATGCTGAGGTGAGATGAAGGAATTTAAAGCATTCCAATCAAATACTAGAGAATTGCATTAACTAGACCAGTTCCTACTCTGACCAAGCTTCTGCTTTAGAGACCTACATGGCACCTATTTCCTCCAGAAATGATTCTGTATATAATCTGGGAGATAAGGGATTGGCATGTATGTTAAACAAAGCAAGATTTTAGAAGCAAAAGATTTGTGAACTCAAATAAACTACTTAATATGAGTCTTGTGTGTTCGTCTGTGAAAGTTATTTTTTAAATACTTAACTTGATAGTTTTCACAAGGATAAAACAGAATAACAAACATAAACAACCTAGCATAACATCTCATATATCAGTTCAGTTGCTCAGTCATATCCCACTCTTTGCAACCCCATGAACCCCAGCACACCAGGTCTCCCTGTCCATCACCAACTCCCAGAGTCCACCCAAACCCATGGCCATCAAGTCGATGATGCCATCCAGCCATCTCATCCTCTGTCATCCTCTTCTCCTCCTGCCCTCAATCTTTCCCAGCATCAGGGTCTTTTCAAATGAGTCAGCTCTTCGCATCAGGTGGCCAAAGTATGGGAGTTTCAGCTTCAACATCAGTCCTTCCAGTGAACACCCAGGACTGATCTCCTTTAGGATGGACTAGTTGCATCTCCTTGCAGTTCAAGGGACTCTCAACAGTCTTCTCCAAAACCACAGTTCAAAAGCATCAATTCTTCGGTGCTCAACTTTCTTTACAGTCCAACTCTCACATCCATACATGACTACTGGAAAAACCATAGCCTTGACTAGACGGATCTTTGTTAGCAAAGTAATGTCTCTGCTTTTTAATATGCTGTCTAGGTTGCTCATAACTGTCCTTCCAAGGTGTAAGCGATTTTTAATTTCATTGCTACAATCACCATCTGCAGTGATTTTGGAGCCCATAAAAATAAAGTCAGCCACTGTTTCCACTGTTTCCCCATCTATCTGCCATGAAGTGATGGCATGAAGCAACAGTGCAGGAGTGCCACTGAAAGAAGTTACCCCACACTGAGGTCAGGGACGGTGGCCAAGAGGAGCTACCCCGCGTCCCCGTCGGAGATAAGAAGCAGTGGCTACGCTTTGCTGGAGCAGAAGTGAAGAGAGACCCCGGTGTCCAAGGTAAGTGAAACCCAGGTAAGACGGTGGGCACTGAGACAGGGGATCGGGGGCAGACAGGCTGAAACTATAGTCATGGACAACTAGCCAATCTGATCACATGGACCACAGCCTTGTCTAACTCAATGAAACTAAGCCATGCCATATGGGGCACCCAAGATGGACAGGTCATGGTGGAGAGGTCTGACAAAATGTGGTCCACTGGAGAAGGGAATGGCAAACCACTTCCGTATTCTCGCCTTGAGAAACTCATGAACATTATGAAAAGGCAAAAAAGACACTGAAAGATGAACTCCCCCTGTCAGTAGGTGCCCAATATGCTCCTGGAGATCAGTGGAGAAATAACTCCAGAAAGAATGAAGGAATGGAGCCAAAGCAAAAACAATACCCAGTTGTGAATGGGACTGGTGATAGAAGCAAGATTCTATGCATAGGAACCTGGAATGTAAGGTCCATGAATCAGGGCAAATTGGAAGTGGTCAAACAGGAGATGACAAGAATGAACATCAACATTCTAGGAATCAGTGAACTAAGATGGACTGGAATGGGTGAATTTAACTCAGATGACCATTATATCTACTACTGTGGGCAGGAATCCCTTAGAAGAAATGGAGTAGCCATCATGGTCAACAAAAGAGTCCGAAATGCAGTACTTGGATGCAATCTCAAAAATGACAGAATGATCTCTGTTCATTTCCAAGGCAAACCACTCAATATCACAGTAATTCAAGTAAATGCCCAGACCAGTAACGTCGAAGAAGCTAATGTTGAAGAGTTTTATAAAGACCTACAAGACCTTCTAGAACTAACACCGCAAAAAGATGTCCTTTTCATTATAGAGGACTGGAATGCAAAAGTAGGAAGTCAAGAAACACCTGGAGTAACAGGCAAATTTGGCCTTGGAATACAGAATGAAGCAGGGCAAAGGCTAATAAGAGTTCTGCCAAGAGAAGGCACTGGTCATAGCAAACACCCTCTTTCAACACAGGAGAACATCTCATATATAGAAAGCAACAAATGTTACCAGTCTGTGCTAAAAGGTCAATGGAGCAGCTAAGCTGTCTCCCCTTTTCTCTACAAAATTTTCCCATCAAGGAATCTTGCAGGGATACACTCACATGCATGACCAAAAATCGTATTAGATAATTGAAAATTTAGTTGCTATAATCCTCCTGGAAATACCAATAGAACTAAATTTCTTCTTCAGAACCCAACCCAAGTTCCAGTCAATTCCTTAAATTGATTGAGCCTATATCTACCTTCATTATCCTAAAAATCTGATATGCCAAGTCCTCAGAATTTACAGATGGCCTACTTTTATCCTGTTGTCTAAAACCTTCATAATTGTTTTTTTCTAAGTCTCATACAAGGGATTCATATATTACTCATATCGATGCCCTGTTCAGATCATAAACAGATCATAAATGCTCAGCTCCATAACCAGAACTCACATAAACAAGTATAGAGACTTCCCTAAATACTCTTGGGGAATGTAAATATATAAATAAATAAATAGTAGGGTATTAAGGAGACAAGGGGGAGAAAGGCAAGAAATCATCATATTATGATTTCTCACTTCTCATGGTAAAAAACAATTTTTAAAGAAAAAAATCAAAGAGCTACTATTATCTATTATTCCCAGAAAAAAAAAAAAGACTTCCTTCAAAAGAATACAATACAGAAAAGGGATAGAAGAGTAACTTTTAAGTGGATAAATCTGACAAACACCTCCTGAGCCAGGTAATGTAACCAATAATGTCATGATGATCACAAAGATCCTTAATATGCATTATAAGAATGATTTTTTTTACTTGCTTTTGTGGTCTTAGTCTCGAAATGCATAACCAGTCTAATCAAGAGAAAACATCAGACAAACTCCAATGGAGGTCAGTCTACAAAATACCTTAAACAGTATGTATTTTCAAAACTGTCAAGGTCATCAAAAACAAAGGATGTCTGAGAAGCTATCACTGTCCAAGGAGCCTAAAGGCACATAAAATTGAATGTAACGTGGTATCCTACCTAGATGGGATCCTGGAACAGATAAAGGTCATTAAATAAAAGCTAAGTATGAAGTTTTTAGTTAAGACATCAACATTGGTTCACTAGTTGTGACAAATGTACCATAATAATGTAATAAATATTAATAAGGGAAATTGATATATGGGAACTGTCTGGACTTACTTCACAACTCTTTGGCAATTTAAAACTATTCTAAAATATGGAGTGTATTTTTTTAATCTGCCTTTTGAATTTTAAGAAAAACAGATAAAAACAAATTCTTACCTAGACAGTTGGAGTAGAAATGTAGAATATCAAAGATAAAAAGAAGGTCTTAAAAGCAGCCAGAGAGAAAAGACAGATAACTTGAAAGGAATATCAGCTTACTTTTCATCAGCACAATGGAAGGCAGAAGATAATATTTTCAAAGTGCTTAGAGAAAACAACTTCAACTTAGAGAAATATACCTAGAAAATTTTTCTTTTTAAATAAAAAAAAGCAAAATAGCTATTTTTAGAGAGACTAAGATGTGAAAGCTTACCATCTACAGACCCACACTAAAGGATATTATAAAGGACATTCATCGAGTAGAAGAAAAATAAATTCAGATAGAAGATCTGAGATGCAAGAAAAAATGACAAGCAAAGAAAATTGAAATATGGATAAATTAAATATGGAAAATCAATGACTACCAAAAACAATAATAAAGATACCTAATTTCATTATTTTGAAAAATACTGAAACTATTGTCACATCACACTAATTCTAAGGTTTCCATCAACAAAAACATAAGTGTTACAACTTTAAAAAAAAAAGAAAAATACTGAAACTAAACTTCATGTAATGGAGAAGGGATAACCATACTGAATTTTTCTGAGGTCCTCTGGGCATTAATGAACAAAGCAAATATACTGTTTAAATTTCAACTTAAATTATATATCTACATCTATATTACAAGGACAATCATTAAAAGAATACAAATAGAATTTATAACCCCCAAACTAGTGAAAGGGGAAATTCTAAATGAGAAGAAAGTTAGTATTCTAAAGGAATACAAGAAGAAGAGGAACAAAAAGAAGTGTAAGCAAGGTAAAATGAATCAACAATATAAAATGGTAAAAGCAAATTGTAATATATTAGTCATTATCAATAGTAATTAGTTAACTCATTGGATAAAAGATGATATTCAGATTGAATCAAAAATAATAACAAAATCTAGCTGCACTGAGTTCTTAAGAGACACACATTAAACACAAAGTCATGGAAAAGCTGCAAGTATGATGGAAAAATATAACATGTCTCTTAGACCCAAGACTGACTTGAAGGACTCACAGGACTCAGCATGTAGTCATAACCATGGTTATGACTTATTACATCAAAAGGAAATAAAGCAAAATCAGCAAAGGGAAGTCCTTAGAATAACAGGTGCAAGTTTCCAAGAGTCCTCTCCTAATGGAGTCACACAGGACATGCTTAGTTTCCTAAGCAATGAATTGCAACAGCATTTGTGAAATTCTGTCTATTATACAATATTATTAAAGACTCAGTGCCCAAGAATATACAATAGAGAAAAAATAGTCTCTTTGATAAGTGGCACTGGGAAAATCAGGCATCTACATGTAGCAGAATTAGAACACTTCCTAACACCACATACAAAAATAAAAAATAAACTCAAAATGGATTAAAGATTTAAATTTAAGACCAGAAATTATAAAACTCTTAGAGGAAAACATAGGAAGATCACTCTTTAAATAAATAAATCACAGCAAGATCCTCTATGACCCACCTCCTAGAGTAATGGAAATAAAGACAAAAATAAACAAATTGGACCTAATCAAACTTAAAAGCTTTTTCACAAGGAAGGAAACTATAAATAAGGTGAAAAGACAACCCTCAGAAAGGGAGAAAATAAAACAAATGAAACAACTGACAAAGGATTGCTGCTGCTGTTGCTGCTGTTGCTGCTGCCGCTAAGTCGCTTCAGTCATGTCCAACTCTGTGCGACCCCATAGACGGCAGCCCACCAGGCTCCACCGTCCCTGGGATTCTCCAGGCAAGAACACTGGAGTGGGTTGCCATTTCCTTCTTCAATGCACGAAAGTGAAAAGTGAAAGGGAAGTCGTTCAGCTGTGTCCAATTCTTCGCGACCCCATGGACTGCAGCCTATCAGCCTCCTCCATCCATGGGATTTTCCAGGCAAGAGTACTAGAGTGGGGTGCCATTGACAAAGGATTAATCAGCAAAATATACAAGTGGCTCATGCAACTCAATACCAGGGAAACAAACAAAAACAACCCAATCAAAAGTGGGCAGAAGATCTAAGTAGATATTTCTTCAAAGAAGACATACAGATGGCTAATAAACAAATGAAAAGATACTCAACATAACTCATTATTAGAGACATGCAAATCAAAACTGCAAGAAGGAATCAACTTACATCAGTCAGAATGGCCACCATTAAAAAATATACAAACAATAAATGCTTGAGAGGGTATGGAGAAACGGGAACCTCTAGGACTACTAGTGGGAATGTAAACTGATACAACCACTACGGAGAACAGTATGTAGAGTCCTTAAAAAACTAGGAATAAAGCTATCATGTGACCCAATAATCCCACCACTGGGCATAAGTCCTGAGGAAATCATAACTGAAAATGACTCATGTACCCTAATCACAGCACCAATTACAATAGCAACAACATGGAAGCAACCTAGATGTCCATCAACAGGTAAATGAATAAAGAAGTTGTGGTATATATATATACAAGGGAATATCTCTCAGTCATAAAAAGGAACACATTTGAGTCAGTTGAGGTGGATGAACCTATTATACAGAAGGAAGTAAATCAGAGAAAAACAAATGTTGTATATTAGCACCTACATATGGAATCTAGAAAGATGATACTGATGAACCTCTTTGCAAGGCAGCAATGAAGATGCAGACACAGAGAACAGACTTGTGGACACACTAGGGGAAAGAGAGGGTGGGACTAATTGAAAGAGTAGCATTGAAACATATGCATTACCACATGTAAAATGAGATAGCCTGTGGAAATTTGCTGTATGATGCAAGGAGCTCAAATCTGGTGCTCTGAGACAACCTAGAGGGCTGGGCTGGGGTTGGGGTGGGAGGTTGGAGGGAAGTTCAAGAGGGAGGCGGCTGCTGCTGCTGCTGCTATCGCTTCAGTAGCGTCCGACTCTGTGAGACCCCATAGACGGCAGCCCACCAGGCTCCCCCGTCCCTGGGATTCTCCAGGCAAGAACAGTGGAGTGGGTTGCCATTCCTTCTCCAATGCAGGAAAGTGAAAAGTGAAAGTGAAGTCACTCAGTCGTGTTTGACTCTTTGCAACCCCATGGACTGCAGCCCACCAGGCTCCTCCATCCATGGGATTTTCCAGGCAAGAGTACTGGAGTGGTTTGCCATTGCCTTCTCTGCAAGAGGGAGGAGACATATGAATATAAATACAGCTGATTCATGTTGATGTATGGCAGAAACCAACACAATATTGTAAAGCAATTATCCTCCATTTAAAAATAAATAAACTAAAAGCAATAAAAAAAGGATTCAGTGCCCAGAGATTTAATTAGGGGTAGTATGGCCAAGCATCTCAAAACTTGATCCATAGAGTCAATAAAATTCCAACCAAAAATCTACATAGATTGTTTCATTGCATTTGACAATCTGATTCTAAAACGCATTCAAAATATCAAAACATCAAGGATAGCCTAAACATTCCAGAAAAAGAACACAGTTAAGGAATTTGTTTTACTAGATGGGTATAATTATGTGAAACCTATTGCAATTATAACATAGTGCTATTGGCATTGAAACAGACAAATTAACCAATAACGGATCAGAACAAAGAGCCCAGAAAGCATATCAACATAAGAAATCGTGATTTGAGATAGAGCTGATTTCACAGGATAATCACGTGAATAAATGCTGCTGGACTGGTTGGCTGTCATATGAAAGTTTTTTTAATGAATTTAATTACTTCCCCCCACTGGGCTTCCTTGCAGATGGTGACTGCAGCCATGAAATTAAAAGACGCTTACTCCTTGGAAGGAAAGTTATGAGCAACCTAGACAGCATATTAAAAAGCAGAGATATTACTTTGTCACCAAAGGTCTGTCTAGTCAAGGTTATATTTTTTCATGTATGGATGTAAGAGTTGGACCATAAAGAAAGTTGAGCACTGAAGAGTTGATGCCTTTGAACTGTGGTGCTGGAGAACACTCTTGAGAGTCCCTTGGACTCCAAGGAGATCCAACCAGTCCAACCTAAAGGGAATCAGTCCTGGGTGTTCATTAGAAGGACTGATGTTGAAGATGAAACTCCAATATTTTGGCCAACTTGTGCAAAGAGCTGACTCACTTGAAAAGCCCCTGATGTTGGGAAAGATTGAGGGCAGGAGGAGAAGGGGATGACAGAGGAGGAGATTGGTTAGATGGCATCACTGACTCAATGGACATGAGTTTGGGTAAACTCCAGGAGTTGGTGATGGACAGGGAGGCCTGGTGTGCTGCAGTTCATGGGGTCACAAAGAGTTAGACATGACTGAGCGACTGCACTGAACCTAACTGGACTTCCTAGGTGGCACAGTGATAAAGAACCCACCTGCCAATGCAAGAGACATGGGTTTGATCTCTGAGTCATGAAGATCCCTTGGAGTGGCAAATCACAACTCACTCTAGTATCCTTGCCTGGAAAAATCCCATGGACAATGGAGTCTGGTGGGAGACAGTCCATAGGGCTGCAAAGCGTCAGGCACAACTAAGCATGCACACAACGCAATGCTCCACTAAACACAAAAATAGGTTCCATGCAACCTAGATGTCTATCAACAGACGAATGGATAAGAAAGCTGTGGTACATATACACAATGGAATATTACTCAGCCATTAAAAAGAATACATTTGAATCAGTTCTACTGAGGTGAACGAAACTGGAGCCTATTATACAGAGTGAAATAAGCCAGAAGGAAAAACAACAATACAGTATACTAATGCATATATATGGAATTTAGAAAGATATAGCAATAACCCTGTATGTGAGACAGCAAAAGAGACACAGATGTATAGAACAGTCTTTTGGACTCTATGGGAGAGGGCAAGGGTGGGATGATATGGGAGAATGGCATTGAAACATGTAAATTATCATATGTGAAATCAATCGCCAGCCCAGGTTTGATGCTAGATACAGGGTGCTCAGGGCTGGTGCACTGGGATGACCCAGAGAGATGGAATCGGGAGGGAGGTGGGAGGGGAGTTCTGGAAGGGGAACGCGTGTATACCCATAGCAGATTCACATCAATGTATGGCAAAACCAACACAATAATGTAAAGAAAATAAATTTAAAAATAAAATAAAATAAGTTCCAGATTGATTAACTACTTAAATTTGGAAGACAAAGCTTTAAACCATTTAGAAGAAAATAAATTCCAGCCAAGCCTATTTCCCCTTGAGCTTCCCTGGTGGCTCAGACGGTAAAGCATCTGCTCACAATGTGGGAAACCCAGGTTCAATCCCTGGGTCAGGAAGATCCCCTGGAAAAGGAAATGGCAACACATTCCAGTACTCTTGCTGGGAAAATTCCATGGACTGAGGAGGCTGGTAGGCTACAGTCCATGGGGTCACAAAGAGTCGAACACAACTGAGCGACTTCTCTTTCACTTTCAAAGAATGTATAACAGAGAGAGAGTAGGAAAGAATTTCTTATACAATATGCAAACAGTACAATTCATAAAAGAAAAGTTAACCTTCCATGGTAAAATCAAAGACAACAAGCATCAAAATATACTGTAAAAGCTCTAAAATGTTAACCAAGAATAAATGGGGAAATATTGCACAATGTTTAAGCAACAAAATACTAGCAACCAAGGGGAAAATGGTCTCCTTTGAATAAATGTAAAATCCCACCAAAAACAAAAAACAAAAACTGGCAAAGGCACAAATAGGAATGTAACAGGAAGAGTAGTTACCACTAGGGGAGAAGGAAGAGAGATGGACTATGGAGACACGCAATGGGGCTTCAAAGAATGAAATGTTCTAATGTTCTGGAAGTAGTGGGGAAATTTGTGTACTGACTAGGAATAAGCAAAAAATACCTGTGTCTGTAAAAGTCTGAACCCAGTAAAGAGAGATAGGGAATAAAATCTGAGAGGCAGGGGGATGACCATTTAAAGCCTTGTAAGCAAAGGGAAGGGTTAAAATGTTATTCTGAGCATAATAGGGATTCCCAGGTGGCTTCCTCTTCATGGATCACAGACTTGTTCAGGTGAAGGAGCTTGCATAATTCAGTGAAGCTATGAGCCATGCAGTACAGGGCCTCTCAAGATGGACAGGTCATAGCTGATAGCTCTAGTTCTAACAAAACACGATCCACTGGAAAAGGGAATGGCAAACTACTCCAGTATTCTTGCCATGAGAACTCCATGAACAGTATGAAAAGAAAAAAAGATATGACACCAGAAGATGAACCCCCCAGGTCAAAAGGTATCCAGTATGCTACTGGGGAAGAGCAGAAGGCAATTACTAATAGCTCCAGGAAGGAAAAAAAAGGCTTCCCTCATGGATAGGGTGATAATCTGCCTGCAACACAAGAGAAGTGGGTTCAATTCGTGGGTCAGGAAGATCCCCTGGAGAAGGGAATGGCTACTCACTCCAGTATTCTTTCCAGGAGAATTCTATGGACAGAGGAACATGGTGGGCTCCATCCATGGAGTCGCAAAGAGTCAGACATAACTGAGCAACTAACACACACCAGAAAATACAAAGAGGCTGGGCCAAAGTGGAAACAATGCTAGGTTATGGATGACTGTGGTGGTGAAAGTAAAGTCTGAGGCTGTAAAGAATAATACTGCATGAGAACCTGGAATATTAGATCCATAAATCAAAGTAAACTAGACGTAGTCAAGCAGGAGATGACAAGAGTGAACATCAATATCTTAGGAATCAGTGAACTAAAATGGATGAGAATGGGAGAATTTAATTCAGTTGACCATTGTATCTACTGCTATGGGCAAGACTCTCTTAGAAGAAATAAAGTAGTCCTCATAGTCAACAAAAGAATCCTAAATGCAATAGTTGGGTGCAAACTCAAAAACAACAGAATGATCTCGGCTCATTTCCAAGGGGAAGCATATGTAAACCCATGGTGATATCATGACAATGTATGGCAAAAACAATAATAAAAAAAAATAAAAATAAAAAAAAAGAAGATAAATATCTTTCTTCCTTTTAGATGACATTATTGAATAAAACACAAAATAATTTGATAAAGGAGCTAATTACAAAATAAATATTATAAATTAATACCTTTTATACAGATTAACAATAACCAATTAGAAAAAAAAAAAGAAGAAGCAACAGTTAGAACTTGGACATGGAATGACGAACTGGTTCAAAATTGGGAAAGGAGTACAACAAGGCTATACACTGTCACCCTACTTATTTAACTTGTATGCAGAGTGCATCATGCAAAATGCTGGGCTGGATGAATCACAAGCTGGAATCTAGATTTCCAGGAGAAATATCAACAACCTCAGTTATGTAGCTGACACCACCCATATGGCAGAAAGCAAAGAGGAACTGAAGAGCCGCCTGTTGAGGGTGAAGGAGGAGAGTGGAAAAGCTGTATTAAAACTCAACATTTAAAAAACTAAGAACCTAGCATCCAGTCACAACACTTCATGCAAAAACTGGGGAAAAAATGGAAACAGTGACAGATTTTCTTTTCTTGGGCTCTGAAATTACTGTGGACAGTGATTGCAGCCATGAAATTAAACAACACTTGCTCCCTGGAATATAAGATATGACAATCCTTGATAGCATATTAAAAAGCAGGGACATCACTTTGCCAACAAAAGTCCATACAGTCAAAGCAGTGATTTTTCCAGTAGTCATTCACGGATGTGCGAATTGAACCATAAAGAAGGCTGATCACCAAAGAATTGATGTTCTTGAACTGTGGTGTTGGAGAAGACTCTTGAGAGTCCCTTGGAGAGCAAAGAGATCAAATCAATCAACCATAAAGCAAATCAACCCTGTGTTTTCATTCCAAGAACTGATGCTGAAGCTGAAGCTCCAATACTTTGGCCATCTGATGTGAAGAGCCGACTCACTGGAAAAGATCCTGATGCTGAGAAAGATTAAAAGCAAAAGGAGAAGGATGAGGCAGAGGATGAGATGGTTAGATAGCATCACTGACTCAGTGGACATGAATTTGAGCAAACTCCAAGAGATAGTGAAGGACAGGGAATCCTGGCATGCTGCAGTCCATGGGGTCACAAAGAATCAGACATGACTTTGACAGGTTGCTCAGTGGTAAAGAATCCACCTGCCAATGCAGGAGACATGGGTCAATCTCTGGGTTGGGAAGGTCCCCTGGAGAAGAAAATGGCAACCCACTCCAGCAATGGAAAATCCAATGGATAGAGGAACCTGGGCAGCTAAAGTTCAAGGGGTTACAAAAGAGTCAGACACAACTTAGCAACTAAACAGTGGACTCTGGAGGCCAGTTAGGATGATGCTTCAGTAATACTGGCAGGAGATAAAAGTGTCTTGGACAAGAGTAACAGTAGAGGTAGTGAAAAGTGGTCAAATTTAGGGATTTGTTTGAAGGTAGACAACTTGTTGATTAGGAGATTTATGCCAAAGTTGAATATGCCAAAGTTCAAAGATATCCTTGTGGTTCTGAGCAAAGTAATTGGATGAATGTGTGTATCATTTATTAACATGAAGACTAAAGGAAGAGCAAGTTTAAGAACAGGTGGAATTCAAAAATAAGAAATGCCACCCAAAGCACCTGTTAGACAATTCAGTGGAGAGGTTATGTGTGCAGTTGGATATATGTCTAGATCTCGGAGGGAGGTCAGGGCATATGCCACATTTCACTGATACCATGATATACTGTTTTTTCATACTTTAATTGAAATTAGGGCATATCTTCCAATCAATGTTGTCTTACAACTCATTGTAACACATATTTGGTAACATATATTTTCTTCCTTTGTAGTATATAAAATAATGATTCATATTATAATCAATAGGAATTTAGATTCTTTAAATCATATAAAATTTGGGAGATATAAAAATATTGAAGGCATTAAAGCCATGAAACTGTGAGATCACACAGGAAGCAAATATAGGCGAAGAAGGGAAAGGTAGTAGAACGAGCCTGGGACATCTACAGGCCTGGAAAAGGGGGCAAGGCTGGTAAAGGAGAATAAAAAGGATGGCCAGTGACTTAAGAAAAATATGTCAGGAGTCAGTATTGTCTTGAAAATAATGAAATTATTTCAAAAAGGAGAGTGATCTGCTGTGTCAGATCCTGTGAAGAAGATAAAAGACAATGAAGGTTGAGAAAAAAGAAGAATGCGACACTAGTTCTCTAACCAGGAGTGGTTCAGAAGAACGACAGGGATGAAAGCCTGAAAAGCAAGAAGAACCAAATGATGAGTCTAAGTCCTTTAGCACATTTATTGCTTTGGCTTTGTTTTTATTATCCCAACTAGAAGAGGGTATTCCTTAAGGCAGGGATCTATGTTTTGTTTGTTTGTTTGTTTATATTCTAAGGCCGTAAAGTAGTGTCAGATACTCCAACAATATTTGTTGAATTGAACTTACTCTTTTCCTGAGTTTTGCTATAAAATAGAGCAGAGAAATGTAGCAATAGCTTGATTTGATGGTCTCTTATACAAAGAATGAGTAGCATTCTCATAGCTTTTTATCACAGAACACAAACCAGCAAACAGAAGCTATTGTAGGACATATTTGAGCTCAAAATAAGAAAGAACTACTTGTTTCTTAAAATACCCCAACATAAGAGGAGGTTGCCTTTTGCAGAGGGTAGTAAGTATATTGTTACTGGCTCAAACAGATAAAAAAGCTATAAAATAGTACCAGAGGATGCTGGATTTTTAGAGAAGATAAGAGAATGATTGGACAAAAGTTGAACTGAAGTGCTTTCTAACTTTAAAAATTTTCTTTTCAGAGTCACTGCTATTTTTAAAGTCCAGATTCATCTCAACCTCTCACTTGGGACATTCTGAGCCATTCTGAGAATTCTCTGTTGCGGAATGCAAATGTTTAAATTTAAATCAGAGCAAAACATAATTTTAAAGGTAACCTTGCCATGAAAAATAATTTAAGCATTTCAACATCAATTTTAATTATTTATGCCCAATTGCACCATTCCATTAGCATACATAATTGAGTGTTCCCTTAAATTAAAAACTTTTTTAAAGAATGAAAGGGGCATTCAGTTGCATCCAGAGATTGTACAGTTGCACCTGCTTGTAATATCTCTCAGCCTTTATTGCAGGAGTCTCATAACTGTTTCAGAGACACATCAATGATATTACTGAAAACTTTTGCTACTATTCCAATAGTACTTTGAGTTAGTGGCAAAATCCCAGAACCAAACTTCAGTACTAATCAACTTAATCCTGTGTCTGAAGCAGTCAAAATAATTTCAGCAAGCTATTCATTAAATTTTAAATATCTTGATATATCTCATAAGTTTTTACCTAAACATTATTAAATAACCTAAAATAACATGAATTTTCTAAGATATCATTTAAACAAAATGAAACTTTTATTATTAATGTAAAGCACAGTTCAAGTTGTCAAATTGTCCTTGGATTCTGAAATATGTACTACATAGCATGTTGTAGACAATCTGCTCAGAAATTCTTCTGCTGAATTTTTCTCTGCAGGCTGGCTACAGAGCCAGGAATAGGTTAATGAAATGCATGCATGGAATAAAAAACAAATTATAAGTGGTAATTCAGCCACTAAACCTTCATGAGGCTGGGGGAAATAGGAAAATAAAGCTAATCTTATTTCATTTTTCTTTATATACTCAAAATGTCACCTCATAAATCCCATTTTCTGTTTCCATAAAGAATGTGTGTTAGAACCATTGTTTATTAAAAGTTCTTCTGCCATATGGATAACTTAAAAAAAAAAAATCTTCCCCCAAACCTGTACTATGTGCAAATATTCAGCAATTTTACATTCATGGTCTAAAATTTTAATTTAAATTCCCTTCATTTCCTCACAAATCAACATAGTGCACTATGTAAAGGAACTATGTAAATATCAGGACCTTGAACTTTGGTACAAGAACTTCTCTCAAAATATATTTATATGAACCACAAACAATACAAAAAATTTTCCTACAAAACCATGCTTCTAGCTAAGAGTACAATGTTTTGCTTTTAGCATGTCTTTGAAGGCTCATAGATTGGCCTTAGAATATTAGCCTAACAGATCAATAATGTAATATAAAATGTGAAACTTCCATCAAAAAATAAATACGGGACACCATATACAAGTCCCTATCATTAAAACATCTTGGGGATAGTAGAAAGTAACACAACATTATAAAGCAACCATAATAAAAAATTAATTTTAAATTAATATCGGGATATAAAAAAATTAAGTATATCATTTATAATTCTAAATATATAAACAACATCAGGATACCTAAATATAACATCACATTCAAATGAATACAAAAAGACAAGATACATATAAAGATATGAAAAACTGCAGTGTGATTTTAACAAACGTACTTTTTACTTAGAAGAAAATAAGAACTCAGAAAAAAACTGAAATAATCAATACCAAATTCTACAGAAATATAATAAAGATATAAATAACTAAAAACAAATTAAAATCTAAAAAAACCCCAACACATTCTCATGTTCTTCTTTAAAAATATATATATCATTTTCTGATCCTACTGGCTTATTGAATAAAACTCATGAAGCCTCTGCACACTGGCCTTTATTTTCATCTTAAGTTTTAAGAATATAAGAAAAATGTGATGCGGCTAAATTTTTCATCTGAATTTTGCAATGGGCTTCTGTTTTTTGATCTAATAATGATAGATCAGATCCTGTTTTAGTATCTATTTAAAAATTCAGATAGAATCAACTCGGAAAGTATAATTAATTTCTTAAAAACAATGCTAGCACTTTAAAATTTTGCCTTCTAATATTTACATTATAAAGTGTAAGCTCTTTAATATGCACAAATACCAACAAAAAACACAAGACTTTGAAAAAAATCTTGTTTGTGTCAGATTTCTTGAGAGTCATTCACAGAGGGCTCCAGGTTCCCATCATGGAGTGTAAGAGCAGTTTAGTTGCAAGAACTTTAATGCTAGCATCCTTAGAACTCAGTGAAAGACAATGTCCATTTTGTAGGAAAACATTTCATTAATTTTTATTTATATATTAAATAATTACTCTGCTTAAAGTTGAAGAGATTTATTTTTAAACTTAAACTTCTGAGGATAGAAGAATAACGGGTTTGTAGATCATTTAGAAATATATATATATATATATATATTAACACAATTCACATAAATGGCCTTTTGGAGAGTTAATTTACAATTTCCTACTCTGCTGTTAAGCACCTTCATATTAATAAGCAAATGCATAAAAGAAGCAGTCCACAGCTACAGTTAAAGTATTCTTTGGTTGCTGTACTGTTGCAAATATAGCTTATATAAACGGTTTCAAAACATAGGAACTTGAACTCTAAGGAGAGGCCAAAGATCACTTATTCTTAGGTATAAACCTAATTCAAATTCTAAGAAAAGGCTAAAACATCATGTCTACCTGAAGCCATCACTGAAACCTGATTTCTTATCTGTACAAAAGAAAAAGACTTTTTGAAATACTGCTTTTGAATTAATCTTTTCTAACCAGGATCATTCTAAGAGTGGGGGTCAAGGAAGTAGACACCATAATGAAGAATGGAAAAAACTGTTTATCTGATTTCTTAGTCCCTGATGTTTTTGTTTTTGTTTTGTCCCTGGTATTTGAGACTTGAGTCTTTGGGGGGAAAGCATGCCATAACATCTGCATGCACGAAACTTTTTTAACATAGCTTTTAAAAAGTCAACCTAACTATATTTTTACACTTAAAACTGTCATGACATATTTAAATCTGTCAGCCTTAAATATGGCATACAGTTGATCGTCCTTCTTTATTAAAAAAAAATGGCATGTTATTTTTTTGTAGGTAAAAACTCATTTTTACAACCAATTTACCAGCAGCACATGCTAAAATAGGTTTAAGTCACATTATGTAAAAGTAATGATGGTGTTAGGATGAATAGTTAACAAATCACTCTTAGTTTGGGGAGTCCTTTTTTACTGTAGATAACTGACTACAGAACTAACTCACAAATTAAAAATAAGAATCACCTATATATTATCATTCACCTCACAGCTAATCTTGGTCTATCTGCTTTTATCTGCTGGCAATCCAAATCCATGAACCTCTAAGAAAGATAACCTTTAGGGAAAGGATCTTTGTGTTAGTCTACAATTTGCAATGTAGCCAGGAGAAAAAATTAAATTTGGAATCAGAAGACCTAGGACTAAGCCCTGAATAGGTAATTAAAGAAATCACTAAACTCCTAAATATTTAAGGCTCTTAATCTGTAAAATGGGCCTAGCACCACCAGGTTCCCAGGTGATGCTGAAGTTAAATGAGACAATGAACTCTTGATTAGATAATGGAGCCATCAATAATGCTTTCCCTTCCTTTAAAATATGAGTATGCTGTGCTGTGCTGTGCTGTGCTTAGTGTGCTCAGTCGAGTCCGACCCTGCAACCCTATGGACTGCAGCCTGCAAGATTTCTCTCTGTCCACGGAGATTCTCCAGGCAAGAATACTGGAGAGGGTTGCCATGCCCTCCTCAAAATATGAGCATAATCTGTATTAAATATCTACTCTTTACTTTTATTGTTTTAAATAGCATTTAAGAAAAAAATAAAGAACCTACACTTAACTCACATTACAAGTAAAATCAGCACCACCTTATTGCAGAAACTGAGAGGAAGGAAACAATGGGTTCATCTTATCTTCCAAACTGAAAGATAGTACTGGCATGGCCCCAGGGACTTGAGGTTCCATTCCTCCTCACCTTTTACATTTCTTATATTTATCCTAAGGCCTTATTATCATATTTTCTAGATCCTATTTGCATACTTTTTGTAGGACATTACTCCTGAAACAAATGAGAAAGCAATAACTCCAACCTACAGAACTGAGCTAAGTGGTCTATGTCTGCATACACAGATGATGAGATTTTAAAATATATTTACTTATCATTTTAAAATAAGTTATAGATCAAAGTATTAATGAAGCATAAAAAGAAATGAAATAGCCAAAATAGGTATATTTATAAGTCCAAAATTATTATACTTAAAATATAGATGTTTTCCTCTTATAGTCACAGTTATAATGCAATTTAAATATTCATTTCAGAAATATTTGAATGCCAAAATTAAAATAACCTAGTTAAAATTACCATCAAATTTTATATATATATATGTTTTACATATATAAAATATGTAAATATACATATTACAGCTATATAATCTGAGTATGTGAGCATTTCTTTTATAAAAGCTTTAGTCTTAAAGCACTCCTTTTAAATTCTTTTTGAAATATTTCCATAATTAAGTTCCTATAATGTGTCACAAAAAATATTAATTTCTATGACCTAAAATGGTCATGACATCTCTAAGTTTGAAAAACTTTTCACTACATTTATTAAGCTAACCATGTTTTAAACTTAGAGGAAGTTTAATTCCAAACAATTAACAGAATCATTTATGGTATTTTTTTTCACATTTTGATGTCAAAGGGCTTTGTAAAAACACTGTTTTGAAAGTTTATTTTCTCTGTGGCTTAAATGTCATATCTCCTTGATATTCTTCTATCTTCTAAATTTTTTCAAGAGTAGTAAGTATATAAAACTACTTCCCAAAGTTAAGTGTTTTAATTAAATTGTCTTTTAAAATATATATATGCAACAAAATTATTCAGAATTCTTAATTATGTACTAGCCATATTAACATTCCTAATATACATACCACATCTTATTCTTCCTATGCATATAGAATCTTTAAAGTGAATACTAAGAGCATAGATTCAATTAAAAATAAGATAAACAGTCCTTGGTTTATTCTTAAAAGGCAAAAAATTTATTTTTGTTTAACTAGAAAGTAACTTTTTTATAATTATTGACTTTCTCACCATCATTAACATTAAAAATTAAATTATGTAAACTTATTTTATTAGGTGATGGGTAAAAACATATCAAAAGTTGGATAAATTGTATTTTCATTAAAAAAAGTAAATAAAAATATTGAAGTCAAAATTTTCTTATTATAGATTGCTTTTAAATGTCTGCTTTCTCTCTGAATTCAAAATGATTGACTTGAGCACAATACTAAGTAAAAAATAAAATAATCCTCCTGCCTGAAAGACTCCTGAATAAAGAGAAAATTATTTTTGGCTTTTCCTCTTGATCAGATATGAAATATTCTGAGACGCCACCTCTATAATTTGATAAAAACCTTGATATCCCCAAATGAAAATAGGACTCAGCACTTTCATTTTTCTGTCTCTAAAGGAACCTGGGTAAACTGATTTTTTCAAAAAAATGAAAATCTCAGGCATAAAGGTGGCAGTAATGAAGCAAGCTTAAATATGCGCTGACCTTTGAAATGAACTGCAATCTATGTTGTTTGGCCAAGGATCTGACTGTGTTACTGTCTCCATCTATTTCTAGCATGAAAGATGTGGGTGTTGGAGCTGCTCTGCTCTCTGGTGGATGTTGACAGCATGGCTGCAAACACACAGCAGCACCAAAAAAGACAGCTACACACCGTGGAACAGAAAAATTAACCACACAGCCATCAAAGACAGAAAACTACAAGCACTGATTTTTATTTTCTTAAAAACTCAATAGCAAAATAAACTAGAAACATGTCTCCATTTTCTAAAAGCAGTATATTTGTGTTAAGAAGAGTGCTGCTGTTAGGAAGAGGATGTGAATTGACAATAAACAAAATTATTAAATGATTTTAGAAATCATTAAAAGTCTAACCTAGTTTCCTGAGGTGGCCCATACAGAAAAGAATACAGCCTCAAGAAACACACCTTTTGAATTAAATATACAGTGGAATTTTAAACAATTGCCAGTGTTCCTGGAGTGATATTTTTGCTTAGGATAAACATTTCTTAGGTAATTATGAAATATTAAAGGATACTTCTTTTTGAAATGATTCCTAGGAAGATAAAAAACTTCAAAATATTGCCTAGTACAATCTCCTTTACCAGTGGACCATTTTAGAGTCTGTGGCTCAGCTTTATCAGCTATTATTTGATCTGCCTTTAGAAACCTCACTTTAAAAAAAAGAGACAATGGATACAAAACACTTTAAAGAATAATAAAGCAATATCACTATTAAGTTAAGCAAAGTCTACACTGTTTTACCTTCTACTCCACAATCTATAAGCAACCATTTTTACCTGAAACCAAAATATCTCACAGTAAAATGTAATATGTATTTCCTTGTTCTAATATAAATGTAGTCACTAACTAAACAGGCATTGAGTAATATCTCCTATTGTGTTCCTAATGCTAAAAAAAAAAGCAAGTATAAATAGACACATTTATAAATGTCTTTCACTGTTACCTTTCTTCTTAATATTAAATATTTTATGGGATAGCTATGTCTTAAATAAATGCTAATATTATATATCTTTCATGTAGGAAATATGGTCCTTACAATCAAGGATTTTACAATATTTGAAGAGGGTGGTACATATGCAAAAAAATTTAAGTGACACGTCACTAGTCAATCAAACATTTGAGTATGTAGTAAAGTTGCACTTGATTTGATACAATCAAATGGTGATATTGAAATGGTCCTGGACAATTTCTTATAAGTATTTTATTTTCATTTGTATCACCTGTTCAAATCCCTTAGCAGAAAAACAAATTGAAAATAATATTTTCTTGTAGTGGGAATATAAAACTCAAGTATGTTGGGAGTAATCATTCTTAAAATTTGTTATTATAAAGCAAAAATAAAAACATAAATATTCTAAATCTCTGATCTAGCAATTTTTAACCTCAATAAAAAAGACTATTTCTATTCAGTAGTAACCAGAGATTTTGATTGAGTTATACCTCCTAGAGGGAGAAATTATGAGAAGCCTGGATATAAAATACTGATTTCTTTATGGTCTAAAAAAAAAAATGTGTTGGGGGAATTCTAAGATACATGTGAGTTGGAAACTGTTCATAATAGTTCCTCTCTCATTCAGCAAATTTTGGATTTTTGATGTATATCCCAGAAGTCACATCCCTCTAAATGAGTAAATAATATAGACTCAATTTTTTTTAAAATGCCTTGTTGTACCTAAGTGCACTGCAGGACATCTGGCACGTTTCATTTTGAAATTATGTTTATCCACAGAAACACCATCAGTGGAAGATGTATTGAAAAGCTGAAAGTCTATTAAGGGAGTATGGGACGGCTGCATACATTCTGTATAAGGCCATGGAAATGACACAGCAATACCCCATCTGTGGCTTTGGTTCACAGAGCTTTGAATAAAAATTCAAGATCAAACTTCTCTTACAAAGGAAAAGAAGTATGCTAAAAGAAAACTAGCATTAACAGACTCATATATAAAGATCTGTCACTGTTATCTTCTTAACATAAAATATTTTATGGGATGTCTACGCCTTTAATAAATATTAATATTATATATTCACTCCTTGATGTTATGTGAAAAACTACTGGTAGGGAACTGTAATTTGCACTTCTATAATTTAGGTCATTTGTGAATACGCTTAAAACTTACAGAAGTGTCAGGAAGGGCCGGGGCAGATGTTGTTCAAACTTCCCTATTTGGTCCTGCCAAGTCCTTCATTCTGTCCAAGACCTACAATACCCAGTCTATTCAAAACTCAATGTCTCTTAATGGAGATTACTAATCAAGCTGATTTATGTGGTAGTTTAGGAGGTGGGGTCATTCTTTTTTAGGTGGTGTTGTTTCTAAAGAAAGTTTAATGCTCACAAAAGCCTCAGATTGACAGCTCCACAAAATGGAAATTCACAGAACAGAAGTATCACATGTGAGGGGGATATAGCCTCCCCTTATGTTAACCTGCCAATTCACAATCTCAACCTGCAAGGATCTGCCACCAAATTCAAGAGATTAATTCAGTCCCTGTGCCCTTTCAATCCTTTGCCAATAAGGAGGCCAATTAGTTTCAACTACACTGGTTAGTTTATGTCTGTCTCTTATTTTTTTCTAATGGGGACATTTTCTCTCCATCATTTGAGAGATTTTGACCCCCAATTCATTGCAGGTTACTATAAAATGGCTGTCAATCACTTAAAACCACAGCTTAATGCAAACCAAGGCCTGAGGTGAAAAGTTCAGTCATTAGCTATTGAAACCACCTAGCTCCCCATGGAGGGGGTTTTGTAGTGTTCATAGGAAACAATAATGGCAATAATAATATTAATGTTTGAAATAATATTACAAACTTTATTTTAAAAATAGCATAGTCAAGGAGCAAGTCTAGGTAGCCTCTGTTAACTTCTAATCTACAAGAATCATCAATTCCAAACTCATTAATCCATGTACACTTTTAGAATACACATAGAATAAATATGTTTCAGAAAACTTTCCTTTCATAAAAAATTAAAATATAAACTTTTCAGACAAATGACTTAAACTTTATTTTAGCTTATATTTCTAGAAGATATATTCTCAGTAATGCTAACAGAGTTTAAATGTTAAAAAATTTAAAAGAACTTCTGAGCTTTTTTAAGTTAACAAATAAAAACTGTTGTGCAAATATGATGTCACAAGTTCTAATACCAGGACTCCAGAGGATAACATAAAGCTAAAGAAATGAACAAATAAATTAAAAAAATATTTGTTATTATTAGGACATGTGTGTTTATTTTTTCCCCAAAAGTAAAAACAGGTGAAGTAACATTTAATATCTTACTACCATTTATTTCTGAAAAAGGAGCTAACAAAGCAGGTTTTAATAGGAGGAATGGGAACAAAGAGTCTGAGGCACCTGAGGAAAGGGGCTGTGTATGATGAAGGAGGAAAGATCACAGACAAGAGACTGATGCTGAAGCCTTCTGTTAATAACATTTCCTTGGTGAATAGAGTCTACTATGCCGCAAGTACTCCACTTGGCACAAAAATAATACAGCTTACACGTTCCAAAATAACAATGAATCTCAAAACAACATGCTGAAAATTCTAGATAAAAATTGAGACTGATACTTGGTAAAATATATACCTGAGAAAGCTATATTTATTTCACCAATTTCAGAAATTTCAAAGTTCCTTTTATTTTTTTCTCTGAACTATACACAAGGGTTCACGATGTCAGTTTTCTCTAGTCTACCTCTGGAGGGCAGTAGAGAAGACAGGAATAATATTGGTTTGGAGGCTAAAAAAAGATGCTAGATTTTTTTTTTAAGAAATCAAACTAAAAATACAGTATACTGAAGGACTAATAGGCTTTGTGTGTATCAGTTTTCAGAAAGTACTTGTTTTTTTTTCATAGACCAAAACAAGCAATATTATTTGTACTACAATCTACTACAAGCATTGTTATCAAACCTTAGCACAACATGCAGAAAGTATAGTGTAGACAGAACTCCAACCAAAACCTATTCCTTTCTAAAATTTTCTGAGTATATACATGAATAACATTTTTTAAAAACTTATTCAAAACTATATAATATTAGTATTTACACAAACACCTCTAAACCAAAATGACCACTGATAATCACTGATACTGTTAACATTACAAATAATAAATCTGCTTTTATTTCCAGCTCTATCTTTGGGTGTAATTTACAGATATAAAATTTTTAACTGTTCTAGCTATTTTAAAATTAATTTGCAAAAACAGTACAAAAGAGTTCCATATATATACCAGTGTTAACATCTTACATAGCCATAATACAGTTACCAAAGCCAGGACACTGGCATTTGTACAGTAAACATTAACAACATACCTTATTCAAATTTCACCAGTTTTTCCACTAGTGTCTTTTTATCTGTTCCAAGGTCCTATTCAGAAGCCCACATCCCCGTTAGTTGTTGTTTTCTGCCCACCTCCACTCCAGGCTCCTCCAATCTGTAATTGTTCCTCAGTCTTTCCTTGTCTTTTAGACAGACCTAGACACTCTTGAATTTGTGAATTGTGGCAAGATATTACAGAAGGGATAGCATATTTTCTTCAATTCATCATTTCAGGGATTCAAGTTATTGACATGCACTATAACTAATTATGATGACCTTGAGCACTTGGTTAAGGTGGGTGTCTTGAGATTTTTTAAGCTAAAAACATATTCTCTCTATCAAAACATGCCATCCTTTAGATTTATTTAAGAATAAAATCTCTCACATTATCAGCTGAAAGTAGAATATTTAAGTCACTACAAAGAATAATATTAGTCACTATATAACATTTCTTGAGAAATAGAATATATTAGCACTATGCTAGGTGAGCTTATTAAGAAGAAAAAAGAGATTTACTTATATAAATATTATTTACGTTCTTTGTAAGACCTGAAAGCACTTATTCAATATAAGGACACATCCTGTCAGATCACTGTTATATTTGCATTATATCACTCCTCTCCTGATGATTTTGCCTGTTTACATTCTCAGGTCAGCTCAGAACTGTCCAGAATCAGAGAGTAGAGAAAAGTGAACTTCAATTCACATTCTCTAATATCCCCTATGTGATATAATTGTAATGGACTGATCTTAGATGGAGAGAACAGTTCAGTGGAAAGTAGCATTAGTTCAAGGGGATCTCCAACTAGAACTACAACAGTCGGTTGACTTTGGGAACCCAAAAACAACCCCTAGAGACATAAAGTGAGTGAGACATCAGTTCTCAGTGCTGGAAAATCTCTAAGAAGAGGCACAGCAGATCCTTCAGGCTGCGTCAGCAACCACTGCCTTCTCTAGTCCTCTGGGGCTCTTCCATTGGAAACACCATCTCCCGTGTTCTTTATTGTCCAATTCTAATGTATGGACACTGCACACCATACCCTGCCTTTCTAAATAGAAGCGATAGATCCTCCCATGCAGTCCTACTTCACTTGACTCTTCTTCCATTAATCTGGCACTTATTTTTCTATATTTTATTTTATTTATTTATTTGGCTGCACTGGGTCTTAGTTATAGCATGCGGGATCTTTAGTTGCAGCATGTGGGATCTAGTTTCCTGACAAGAGATAGAACCCAGGTGTCCTGCATTGGAACATGGACCACCAGTGAAGTCTCTGGCACTAATTTTTTTGACATCTTTTTTCCAACTATGTTGTGAGGTCTTTAAGGATATGGATATGGGACATATTCACATTTGTCCCCCCAGTGCCACCAAGTGTTGCTTCTGTGCTAACACTCAATTATTGCTTGCCATGGCATATAGCTGTCCCTTGGTTACACATGGTTCAATCATTTGGGGATACTAGAGAAGATTCTGTTAGCCCTCGTGAATAAGATAATATTGAAAGAAAATTCTGTTGAAACAGTCAAGTCATCTGAGGTTTCCAAAAGTAATGATGAAAAACTTTCCATGCAATATTCCTTTTAATTATTTTTTTCCTTTTAGCTTAAAGTCCCATGAAAGCATAGCAGGCTTTGTTCTACTTGAGATTCAACAGAAATTCAAGAATAGAAAGGATGAAAGGCAAAACCAATTTACTTTAGCTATTAATTATAGAGTTTAAAGAAAAATATGGCTTCCTTCTCTTATTAAGTACATCAGTATGCTTTCTTAATCAGGTCAAAAGCTTGATTTGGCCAGTACTTAGTTATAGGCACTGTCTCTCTACTGTGCTCTAGATGCTACAGTTGGGAGCAGGGAGAGGGCACAAGAAACCCACAGAATTCCTGCTCACAAAAGAGGAGACAGCAAAAACAGAAGTTTTAGCAAAGAGTGAGAGATCTCAGAAGGACTCTCACATTGATCCTACAGAGTGAGACTCTAGGAGGCTGACTTTAACTCATATTTAAACTATATTTATATCTATTATTTACAAAGTAGGTGTCCACTTAGGAGACAATTTCAGTTGATGGTGAAAAATTCATTGAAAAGAACGTTTATTTTATGGCATTTGTGCTTTGTTTTGTTTGATGATAAAAGAAGATCATTGAAAACTGAAATTTTTTACTGATTGAGCTACAAGGGAAGCCCTATACTGGAGTGGGTAGCTGTTCCCTTCTCCTGGGGCTCTTCCCAACCCAGAGATTGAACCCAGGTGTCCCACACAGCAGGGAGATTCTTTACGTCTGAGCCACCAGGGAAGTCTAAGAAAACTAGGCTGGGAGCCTATTCCTTCTCCAGAGGATTTTGCCAACCCAGGGATCAAACCAGGGCCTCGTGCATTGCAGGCAGATTCTTTACCAGCTGAGCTACTAGGGAAAACCCATGAAATTTATAAAATACAGACATTGAGTCGGATTTTTTTTTTTTAAAGCATCATGGTTTGTCTTCCCAGTTAATTCTGTCTCTGACCTTTTTAACCTCACTCTTTTCTCACTGCATTCTCTGTTTCTTATACCTATCCCAGTAACCACTAGCCCCTCCTCTCTTTCACTTCAAATCATCCTATCTAAATTTAAAAACCTACATGTTACTAAAAGTCCATCATAAGCTCATCTCTGGGCTTATATGCCAAGAATCCAAAGATACTGACATAGTCTCTAGGTTCCAGAGTGCTTGCCAATATCATTAAGGAAATGAGCTTTTCCTCTTGTACGATAAACAGGAATTATACATACTGACGGGCTTCCCAGGTGTTTCAGATGGTAAAGAATCTGCCTGCAATGCAGGAGACCTGGATTCAATGACTGGGTTGGGGAGATCCCATGGAAGAGGGCATGGCAACCCACTCCAGTATTCTTGCCTGGAGAATCCCAATGGACAGAGGAGCCTGGTGGGCTACAGTCCATGGGGTCACAAAAGAGTCCGATACGTCTGTGTGACTAAGCACAACATCACAATAACAATATATATGGATTTAACACAGAAGACTATGAAGAAAAATACGCAGGAATATCTAAATTAAATAACTCCAAGAACTAAAAGCTGCTTATGAAACTACAGAAGATAGAAGATAGTTATAATAGATATTATGATACAGATTAATAAGGAGGAAGAAAAACTTCAGTTATTTCAACAATCTTATATTATCAGAACTCTATAAACCCATTTTTTTTATATTTTAGTCTATATAATATTTAAAAAAAAAGAAGTCTGCACCTCTAATCTTCTAGAATACATAACTTTAAGGGAAAGACAAAGTGATAAAGCAAGAATAAGCAGAGGTTACAGTAGTCCTCCATTAAATCACACACATGTTCTATATTTGTATTTTTAGATCAAAAATCTTCAGAGCAGTGGACTAGTTTGTTAACTCTTCTAAAATGCCAGTTTCACAACTCTTAGTACACACACAAAATTCTCATTATTGTTGGGATAAATACTGTTCAGATACCACTAGCGACTCCGGACTTAATTTGGACAGACTGTCATTTACACTTACTGTTAGGGATTATGCATTATACTAGATATGTAACACTTTTTATTCTTACTTATTTTCAAACTAAGATGCTTAGTATTTTCTCTTCTGGAGAACAGAAAACAGTGCAGGATTTTGAGTCTACACCAAGTCTCCTCAGCGAGATCAGTGGCAGAAGAGAGCCATGTTTCATGGTTATTACTCTTCAGAGTGTTAGACTTCTGTTGAATCAGCTTTTGCATTTCAGATTCTAAAAACTAAATTATGTATCTTATAACAAATTAGCAACATACCAAAATTATTGCTTAGTACAGGACATAGTTGCCTCAAATTTTGCTAGCCAGGCAATTTTTTAAATTTTGCATTCATCTTTAAAGTCTAATACCAAGAGATAAGCAGATAATTCATAAATTCAAGTTCATAATTCTACATTAAAGTCTTCCCCAAACCAATGTTTTGAGTCATTTAAACAATGACAAAATGTTCATTTCTGCATTTTAAAAATTAGAGTTAGCATTTAATTAACCACATTTATTTGAAGTCAACAAAGTCTCATCATGCCACATCCAATAAATGCATTTGACAGCATTTTAGCAGCTCAGAATATTATATGTGTGTGCAATCAGTTTCAGTTAATAACATATACAAATATCTCAAGGAAGAAAAGAATGAATCTTTGTACAAAAAAATATAAAGTAACAATCTAATGAAAAACCAAAGACTATCATACAAAACTTAGAATTAAATAAAATTTGATTTATATTATCTGAACCTCCCAAAAAAAGTATCTTGGAAGGAAAAACGTAATAAAAAGGGCAGAATATTGAACACTGTTGAAGCTCTATGATATATACATGAAGTTCATTATGCTATCTTCTCCTTATTTGTACACAATTTTGAATTTTCCATTATAAAGAGAAAAAGTAAATAATAGTTACAAATTGACATATAGTACTTCCAATTCTAGCTAAATCCATTAGATGCACTTTACTCTATCCCTCCAAGAAGAAATACACAATCTTAACAGACCTATAAAAATAAAATTACATTAGTAATGTAAAACCTAATCTCAAAAAAATCTAGACCCAAATGGCTTCATTTTAAATTCTACCATACATTAATGTGAAAAGATATATGCACTCCAGTGTTCACTGAAGCATTATTTACAATGGCCAAGATACTGAAGCAACCAAGGGTACCATCAACAGATAAAAGGATGAAGAAGATAGAATGCACATAGTGGAATATTGGAATATTGCAAAAGTCAAAGTGTTAGTCACTCAGTCGTGTCCTACTCTTTGTGACCCCATGGACTATATAGCCCACCAGCCTCCTCTGTCTATGGAAGTCTCTGGGCAAGAATACTGGAGTGGGTAGCCATCTCCTTCAGGGGATCTTCCCAACCCAGGGATGAAACCTGGGTCCCCTTCATTGCCAGTAGATTCTTTGCCATCCAAGCCACCAGGGAAGCCCATGCTGGAAAATTATCCAGCCATAAAAAATGAAATAAAATGAAATATTGCCATTTGTGACAACACTATTGAATCTACATAATATTACGCTAAGTGAAATAAGTGAAACAAAGACAAATACTGCATGATTTCACTTATACATGGAATCTAAAATATAAAGCAAAAACCGAAACAAACAAAACAAAATGAAAATAGACTCAGATACTTAGGAGCTCTGTGAATTTAGACAAATCATCTAATCTTGCTAAGATTCAGTTTTCTTAACTGTAAACTGGAGATAACAGTAGTTTCTACTTCATTATATTGTTTCAAAGCATCAGTAATTTAATACCTATAAAGTGCTTAGAACAATGCTAGCATTCAATAGGCACTCAAGGTCAGTTGTTACAATTGTTATTATTATTATAACATTAGAAATATATTAATATATACCTTATCTTATTTGGTCTCAGCAATTTGTTCACTCAATAGTATCCAAACAAATATATAATAAAGATGATGAACAGAAAATGTTAAGTCTATGAGGGAACATAATCTCCCAAACCATCTCATTCACAGATGAATGGTGATGCTATAACCTTAGGAGACTAATCATGTTATTTTAAGATTTATATTCAGAAGCTATAGCCCTAAATGATCACTTCAGAAATGAAGTTGCCATGCTTTTCTACAAATTAGGATTTAGGAAGAAAAACAAATGCTTCATGCTCCTTTAAGCAAAATTCAAGTGGGATTCATAGTCAACAGGCATAGACTTGCCATGTGACTCAAATTATAACATTTGGTGCCATCAGTAAGTTTTCTATGGAAACTAAAAGCATCTGAGATACAAATAAGCATACAAAACCCATCAAAAAACATACCCTTATGAATAGAATCGAAGCTTATCTCTCTTAGCTTTAACATAAAAAGTCAGGAAAATTAGCAACCATTTTTAAATGAATGATCCTTTTCATACTTGAGGATTTATTGAAATGTAATAAATTAAGTCAACTTACATGTTGGACAAAATTTATATTTATATTGTCTAGTTCAATATTTATACTGAACAGCATCTGATACATTTCCTTTTATTTGATTTTAGGAAGTGTATTGGGTGCTGCTCAAGCAGGAACTATTCATGAGAAAATTTCCACTTGAAACCCATCCATTGAATTTTGTCTCTAAATGTGGATGCTGTTAAAGTGCTACACTCAATATGCCAGCAAATTTGGAAAACTCAGCAGTGGCCACAGGACTGGAAAAGATCAATTTTCATTCCAGTTCCAAAGAAGGGCAATGCCAAAGAATGTTCAAATTGCAGAATTCACTCATTTCACATGCTAGCAAGGTAATGCCCAAAATTCTTCAAGCTAGGCTTCAGCAGTATGTCAACTGAGAACTTTCAGATGTACAAGCTGGGTTTAGAAAAGGCAAAGGAACCAGAGATCAAATTGCCAACATCTGCTGGATCACCAAAAAAGCCAGAGTTCCAGAAAAACATCTACTTCTGCTTCATTGACTATATTAATGCCTTTGACTGTGTGGATCACAACAAACTGCAGAAAATTCTTAAAGAGATGGGAATACCAGACCACCTTACCTGCCTCCTGAGAAACCTGTATGAAGGTCAAGAAGCAACAGTTAGAACTGGACATGGAACCACCAACTGGTTCAAAATTGGGAAAGGAGTACAACAAGGCTGTATATTGTCACTCTGCTTATTTAACTTATATGCAGAGTACACCATGTGAAATGCTGGGCTGGATGAAGTTCAAACTGGAATGAAGATTGCCAGGAGAAATATCAATAACCTCAGATATGCAGATGACACCAACCCTAATGACAGAAAGCAAAGAACTAAAGAGCCTCCTGATGAAGGTGAAAAAGAGAGTGAAAAACCTGGCTTAAAACTCAACATTAAAAAAACAAAGATCATGGCGTCCAGTCCCATCAGTTGGTTAGCTAGTTAGTTATCACGTCATGGCAAATAAATGGGGAAACAACGGAAATGGTGACAGATTTTATTTTCTTGGGCTCCAAAATAACTGGCAACGGTGACTGCGGCCATGAAATGAAAAGACACTTGCTCCTTGGGAGAAAAGCTATGACAAACCTAGACAGTGTATTAAAAAACAGAGATATCACTTTGCCAACAAAGGTCCATGTAGTCAAAGCTATGGTTTTTCCTGTAGTCATCTATGGATATGAGAGTTGGACCACAAACAAGGCTGAGCACAGAAGAATTGATGTTTTCAAACTGTGGTGCTGGAGAAGACTCTTGAGAGTCCCTTGGACAAGCAAGGAGATCAAACCAGTCAATCCTAAATGAAGTCAACCCTGAATATTCATGGGAAGGACTGATGCTAAAGATGAAGCCCCAACACTTTGGCCACCTGATGTGAAGAGCTGATGTATTGGAAAAGACTCTGATGCTCGGAAATATTGAGGGCAGGAAAAGGGTACAGTAGAGGATGAAATGGCTGGATGGTATCATTGACTCAATGGACATGAGTTTGAGCAAATGCTGGGTGATGATAAAGGACAGAGAAGACTGGCGTGCTGCAGTCTGTGGAGTCACAGTGTTGGATATGACTGAGAGACTAAACAACAACAACAACAACAACAAAAAAGTGGATAGGTATTTAAATTTCATAAAATTAAGTATACATATTACTACATTAGATTTATTATAATGCCTTTCATCAGTTCAGTTTAGTGCAGTCGCTCAGTCAGGTCTGACTCTTTGCAACCCCATGGAATGCAGCACGTCAAACTTCCCTATCCATCACCAACTACCAGAGCTTGCTCTGACTCATGCCCATCGAGTTGGTGATGCCATCCAACCATCTCATCCTCTGTCGTCCCTTTCTCCTCTCATCTTCAATATTTCCCAGCATCACGGTCTTTTCCAGTGAGTCCATTCTTCACATCAGGTGGCCAAAATATTGGAGCTTCAGCATCAGTCTTTCCAGTGAATATTCAGGAGTTGATTTTCTTTAGGATTGACTGGTGGAGTCTCCTTGCTTGTCCAAGGGACTCTCAAGAGCCTTCTCCAATACCACAGTTCAATAGCATCAATTCTTCCATGCTTAGCTTTCTTTATAGTCCAATTCTCATATCCATACAGGACTACTGGGAAAACCATAGCTTTGACTAGATAGACCTGTGTTGGCAAAGTAATATCTCTGCTTTTTAATATGCTCTCTAGTTGGTCATAGCTTTTCTTCCAAGGAACAAGCATTTTTTAATTTCCTAGCTACAGTCACCATAGGCAGTGATTTTGGAGTCCAAGAAAATAAAATCTGTCACTGTTTGCATTGTTTCCCCATTTATTTGTCAGGAAGTGATGGGACCGAATGCGATGATCTTCATTTTTTTGAATGTTGTGCTTTAAGCCAGCTTTTTCATAGCACTTTTACTAAGAAAAAGTAAATGCCATTCATAGTACTTTTCAAAATGCAACTAGAAACTCATCCATCAAAAAGTATTGAGCACTTAACTCAAATGAGAAATAATTTTTTAATGATATCATAAATAAAAAGTTCCAGGCCTGAAAAAAAAAACTATATTAAAGCATTTTCATTTAAGACTGAGATTAAAGTTGAATTTTATATTGACTCAAAAAATCTGAATGAATTAGTAGTATAAATAATATTGGTAAGAAGACATTTGGAAAAGAAGATGAATTAATAGGAGTTAAATGATGACCATTCAAAAAATTATCACAAAAGCATGCATTACCCAGTTGCCATTAGAGGTCTGAAATAGCATTTTTAAGGGTGTTAATATCCAGTTCACAGATCATCACAGAATGATTATTTATCATATTTCTATGGGAAGGAGGTAGTTGAAAAAATACACCACATTTAATTATACAAATATCATATTGCTTATTTTCTAGCTCACATTCTATACAAAACACAACACTTAAGAAAAGTTAGGTTTAATTGCCTATAAACCAATGGCACCTACAACTCAAGTATTTCCTTCATCACACATTGGAATTTAATGTCAATAACTACTAATTTAAATCAATAATTGAATGAAATTTTGTAAAAAGTTTGAAATACAATTTCATTGTTCCACAGAACATTTTAATATCTCAAACTGGGTCAACCATAGTTTATCCTTCAAGGGGGATTCAACAATTTCAAACAACCATATAGGTCCAGAATATGAGGTCATTCATGATTTACAGAGGCAAGGGTCTGATCTCAGACAAGCAAGAGTGAGCTGCTTGAATGGTGAGTAAACCTAGATCTCAGTGTCCAGTTTTTTTGCTCTCAACTTACTCATACAAGTACAGTAATACTTAAGAGTGAGTGAGTGATTGATTTTAACTTTGCTTCTTTGGGTATATTGGCCATCAGGAAATCTTTAACTGCTAGAAAATATAATAAAAATACAAATTCTTAGAATATGACTGTTATCTGAAAATAAAAGTATAGAATAAATTAAAGGGTAGAGTGTAGAACGCAACAGGCCTACAGGGAGTCTGAACTTTGACATTGGTAGATCCACCATAAGTGTTCCAATAATGAAAAACTCATTCACCAAGTGATGGGTAGAACTTCAGTGAACATTGGAAATATGGTTAACCTGTTTGTGACTATTCATGGGAATCAAGACTCTCAGAAGAGCCTGAATGGCCCCTGGAATGAAGAATAGTTACTGAAGCTTCTTTCATCACAAGCAAAGTTTGGTCAAAGAATTTTAAGAAGCATTTTCATTCTTTTTGCCAGATAGAAAGTGAAGAGAGAAAACAGATTATGTACCAAGCTGAAGCATTTTCTTCTGAGTTGAAGATCCTAGAGGAAAAAGACGATAGGTACTCAGTGAGATCCAACCCTATCTGATACTGTTTTACTGTTTTAGCCCTGAGAACACGTACATCTCAAGAGGAAACTGAACATATAGCAGCTAAAAAAGATCAGCTCTTCTGATTGGTGGCCCTGCCACAGACCTGGTGATTAAGTCAGATTTTTTTCTGTCCTTCTTTAAACCCCAGGATATTAAAGGGCAATCATAAGGACCTCCCACGCATGAACTGGCGGTTCAGTGAAAAGTCTTGGGCCATAGCCAATACTTTTGCAGACCGATTTCATGGGTGTGGTGAATGAAAAGTGGAACAGTATCTTGCTTTACTGAACATCAATTAATGATTCTGCTCATCTAAGATACTGCAAAGGGCCATCGGCAGTGTTTGACTTTGAACATTTAAGCTGAAATTATGCAGCTTATTTCGAAGGTAGGTGATATTTTTAAGACTCAATAAATCATTTAATTACTTTATAAATTGTAGAAATTTACGTTTTTAAAAATTTTTTAGACTTCAATGTATTCTATGAGAAAATATAAAGAATTAGTAAATATACATATATGTTACATATATAATATGTGTATATATGCAAAATGTTTACTTTACTGTAGCATAGCTATTGGACTTCCTTGGTGGCTCAGATGGTAAAGAATTTGCCTGCAATGCAGGAGACCTAGGTTCAATTCTTGGGTCAGGAAGATCCCCTGGAAAGGGAATGGCTACCCACTGCAGTATTATTGCTTGAAGAGTCCATGAGTTCGCAAAGAGTTAGTCATGACTGAGCAACTAAGCCCATCCATCACGGTTATAAAGATCTTTTTTTTCCCTTGTGGAAAACTTTTACAATCTATTCTTTTAGTAACTTTCAAATACACAATTTGGCTATAGTCACCAATGACTCATTTTTTTATTAAGTTCATACTTTTGATCCTCTTCACCAACCCCAGCCACCTCCTACCCTCATCTCTAGCAACCACCAGTCTGTTATCTATATTTATTAACTCAGCTTTTTTAGTTTTTTCTTTAGATTCAATATATAAGTGAGATCATATGATATTTGTCTTTCTCTGTCTGACTTACTTCACTTAGTACAATGCCCTCAAAGTTTTCTTTAGCAAACATTTCTTTTAAATGTACTATATTCCACCTAAAGCTACATTTTTATTCACAATACTCTTTCTACATTGTTTCTCTCTCTTTCTGGCATCCTGGAAAAATAGACTGCATTTTGATGAATAGTACCCTCATATTTACCTGCAATCATTTGTTCTCAAACATCATTTCTGCTCCCACACAACTGAGAGACATGACTCAGGCAGAAACAGCAGCTTGCTAGGCAGTGATTTTGAGATCACAGAGAAATATACACTTCTAAAGAATCAATCCCATGATTTTGAAAATAAATATATAATCTTAATAATAGGAAAAGGTAACTCTTCATAGTAGACTATAAAAGATTATTTTAAAAAAATGTCTAGCTTGCTATTATTTTTATTTGGGTTTTATTTTGAAAAGGAATTTGTGTGTGTGTGTGTGTGTGTGTGTGAATTTGTGTGTGTGTATATTATATATACATGTTTTAAACTTTCCTTATTTGTGTCTTTTTTACTTATGAATATGTAAATATTTCAGGATTAAACTGCCGGAAGGTGCAAATGCAAACATTCAAGATTTACCTAAAATACAAAAGGCACAACAGCCATCATCATATATTACAACACCAAGCAGCACTTGGAAAGATGCTCCCAAACTCAATAGGCTGAATTTCCCTGCCAAGAATAATTAAGGTTTCCACCAAACTCCACAATTCTTGCTGTCACCAGGTAATGAACCTCAGAATTAATTTCCACAGTGCTGTCGCTGCACTGAGTTGTCCATATAGAAAAAAGATCTAAACTGTTTAGGAATTTATAGATAATAACTGATGCCTTGAAACATACTTAGAAACAAACACTGAATGCACTAGCATTAGCAAATATCTACTAAATATGGTATTTATATTAAAAGTCCATGGTCTCACAGGTATTACACCAAAGGCAATGCGAGTCTTCTGTCTTCTCCTTATAATGCACAGGGATGGTGGGGTGGGGGTAGGGGCTTGTTTTATGTTTTTGGTAATGACAGTGACAGCCTATAAGACAGAGGAGCCAAGTACAGAAATCGCTTTAAAAGTAAAAATATAGTTTAGATCATATCTGCTGATCAGGTGTATTGAGTACCTCCTGTCAGTGATAGAAGCATTTCTCTGGGAAACTGCAGGTTAGCCACATACTAAGGGATGTAATTATACCAGTGCCACCACCCTGCAACAGCACTGCACTTTACAGTCTCCACTGGGCTTTCAAACTCATGCATTCTCTGTATCCTTATGCTCATGACATCAGCTCTTTGAATTGGTATCACAATTTTCCTCACTATGCAGATGAGGAAACTGAGACTCAAAGACATCAGCTTATTCCAAGCAACCAACATACTCAAGAAGATAATTTTGCCTAAGTTTCTGTTAGATAGTTAGAATAGGAAATAGGAGCCCAAAATGGCAGTAGACAAAGAAGGGAAAAACCTGAGAAAATAGAACAAAGGAAGGTCTGAGGACTAGAGTGAGAACCTCAGGTAAGACAAACAGCCCTTCTAGCTAGCCCAGTTTACACAAGGCAGGCTCAGGGGGATGAGAAAAACATAAAAAGAGGAGGCAAAATTGGGCCGGGGGCTTCTCTTCTCTTCGTGTTTCAGTTGGCCAGCCCTCACGCCTTGAGGATGTATTTTCCTTTGCTTTCTAAATAAAACAGAGCTGTAACACAGAGCTATAACACTGGTCTGTCTGAGGAAATTACACAGGGCTGTAACACTGGTCTGTCCAAGGGCTGTAACACTAGTCCACCTGTCACTTCAAATTTTTGTTGCAACAAGACAGGAAATGACAACTGAGGAAATGACACCCCCCACCAATATTTCCATACCATATTCTGAAGTCCCATGGATCTGACCTGACCTGTTACACAGACACACAACGGGACCCGGCTGCTCTGCAGCTTGAGACTATTTCACCTTCCAAGTCACACTGCTGCCTATACACAGAAAACTGTGGTAGGTAAAGCACTGGTTTCACTACATTTTGGTTAGGTGCAACCTTTGGTAGATACCTTAAATTCTAGTCCCCAGAGTGTGTAATAGATACCTTACAAATAACTTTGAAAATAAACAAAATGCTCTTTTAAAATATTGTTTTACAAATCATGAAATGCTGCATAAAATTTCATCCATTCAGTCTACAAATATTAAATGTCTTCTGTGTGTCAGGCACTATAAATACAATGATTACCAAAACAAACAGGGTTATTTCCCCCCTGATGCTGATGATAGTTACTAGTCTAGATGATGATTTTTAGTAATTACAGATTGATTAGTACACTTAAACAGAAATCTGTAATAAAGTAGCATTTTCATAAAACCAAGCTTAGAAGCAAACTGAGTAACTGAAAGAACAGAGACTATGTGAGAATAAATTTTCCTTTTTCACCATACCAGTTTGATGTTTATAGTACAGTGTCCTGTTTTAAATGCATAGCAAAGGAATCACATGAACAATTTGGAAATAATTCATAGGCAAGCTACAAATATGTTGAACTGATTGGAAAATAATATTTATAGAAAAACTTTAAAGGGCCAGGCTTTTAAACCTAGAAAACAGAAAGATCAAAAGAAACTTAATGAGAGTTATCAGGTAAATTCATAAATTTACCATAAAACAACAAAAATTCTGCTTCTATCTGTCTTCACTGAGAACAAAGGCTCAAGTTGAAGCATAAAAGATTGGTTTGACTGAGGGGTGAGAGGTATCTTATTGCAAGAGTTTTCAAATAAATTATTACTCTAAAAATTAAATCAAAGAATGTTTTTCCTTACTTTAGTAATACATTTTCTTGTATCAGAAATTGTGTGGATATGGGGGAATAAACTCAGTGATTTTTCGAGGACCTACAAGACTTACTACCTTTAGTTGGTCCTTATTTTCCCTACAATTAAGTAAAAGGATCCATTATCTTTCATTTAAATGTATTCTGAAAAACAGTGGAACAGGAAAAGAGCAACTGGGTTTAACAATTGTGTTCATTTTCATGAAAGAACACATGGAAATCAGACAGTTCTACCTGCCTTAAGATGCCAACACCACAAAGAATTGGCTTAAATGGGAACATGGAAGATGTAAAGTAGATGATTCCTAAATACTAGGCAGAGAAAAGCAGAGCAGGTCAGCGAGCACATGTTTAATATTAGCAGAGTTGGACAACTGAGAACAGTACCAAAGAGAAGTAGATTATGTCTTGACAGAAGACACTTATGGTTCCAAAGATATCACATAACTTTTTAAGGTAAAATTTTAATCTGCTTTTCCATTACATTTCCCATAGCACCAACTGTAGAATGTCAATTCAACATCATGGATTTTATTTTTACTTTCTCTCTCTCTTTCCCTCTCTCTCTTTAATTTGTCTGGAAAACAGACAGCAATCTGAGTAAATGCCTCCCCACCCCCATCAGATGCCCATCAGTTCTAGGATTTGACTGCTGTGGTAAGCAATATTCTAACTAAATATTCTAAATAAATATCTAAATAAATATTCTAACTAAATCTCTAGTAGATCCATAATACCTATTTTATAAGTTTTTATACAATTATTATGCAGGAATTTAATTATATTCTATTTAATTGTACTTTCACCTCTTTTTAAAAAGGATTTGAGATTGTTTGTAGCAAAAGACATCATAATAACATTAAGAAAACAGACCTTATAAAATCAATAAAAGAGGTTTGTGGCATTGCTTTGTGGCATGTAGGGTTTTCCCGGATCAGGGATTGAACTCATTTCCCCTGCATTGACAGGCAGATTTTTTTACCCCTGAGCCACCAGGGAAGCCCAAAATCAGACCATTCTTCACAGGGAAACAAAATTAACATTACCAGTGAGGGTCAGATGGACATCATGTGCTTTCAGATGTGATCATCTGAGAAGTATGCATCACATAAAAGACATTTAAACTGAGAACACAGAATCTAATAATGAGGATCACTCAACAGGCACACAACATAAGAAATGTTCTTAAAAAAATAAAAGGACAGTTTATATTCTTCAAAGATGTCAGGGTCATAAAAGACAGAGTAAAGGTTATGAAATATTCCAGATTAAAGAAGCTAATAGTGAAGGACAGGGAAGCCTGGTGTGCTGCAGTCCATGGTGTCGCAGAGTCAGACATGACTGAGCAACCGAACAACAACAACAAAGGCTAATGAGACATGAAAACTAAGTGTAATACCTGGAGGATCCCCATACTGAAGGGGGAAGAAATTTTTCAAAAAGATCTGAATAGACATTTCTCCAAAGAAGACATGCAGATGGTCAGGAGGCACATGAATAGATGCTCAATATGACTAATTATTAGAGAAATGCAAATCGAAAGAGTGAGGCATCACCTCACACAGGTCAGAATGGCCATCATCAAAAAATCTACAAAAAATTAATTCTGGAGAGGAGGTAGAGAAAAGGGAATTCTCTTGCATTGTTGGTGAAAGTTACTCAGTCATGTTCGACTCTGCAACCCCATGGACTATACAGTCCATGGAATTCTCCAGGCCAGAATACTGGAGTGTGTGTAGCCTTTCCCCTCTCTGAGGGATCTTCCCAACCCAGGGATTGAACCCAGGTCTCCCAGGTTGCAGGTGGATTCTTTACCAGCTGAGCTACAAGGGAAGTGCACTGTTGGTAGGAATGTAAACTATTATAGCCACTGTGGAGAACAGTATGCAGGTTCCTTATAAAACTAAAAATAGAACTACCATATGACCCAGCACTATGACTACTGGGCATACACCCAGAGAAAATCATAATTCAAAAAGATATATGCACTCCAATGTTCACTGTAGCACTATTTACAATATCCAGGGCATGGAAGCAACCTAAATGTCCATCAACAGATGAATGGATAAAGATGTGGTATATATACAGTGGACCGTTAGTCATAAAAAGAAGTGAATTTGGGTCATTTGTAGAGATATGGATGGAACTAGATCCTGTCATACAGAGTGAAGTAAGTCAGAAAAAGAAAAATAGATATCATATATTAATGTGGAAACTAAAAAATGGTACAGATGAATCTATTTGCAGGAGAGGAACAGAGATGCAGATACAGAGAATGGACACATGGACACGGCGGAGAAGGGGACAAGGGGACAAATTGGGAGATTAGGATTAATATATATACACTACCATGTGTAAAATAGTTGGTGGGAACCTGCTGTATAGCACAGGGAGCTCAGCTCAGTGTTGTGTTACGACCTAGATGGGTGGAATGAGAAGGGATGTGTGGGAAGGAGGTCCAAGAGGAAAGGGATATATGTATACATATAACTGATTCACTTTGATGTACAGTGGAAATGAACACAACATTGTAAAGCAATTATACTCCAATAAAAAAAACCTATTCAGCCAATGGGAAAATTATAAAATGAATGCTTGGATAAAATAATAACATTAATATTAAATTCACTAAAGTTGATAACTGTATTGTGGATATGTAGGAGAACATTGCTATTCTTAGGAAATACACTCTGAAGTGTTCAGCTCAAATAGTTCCACAAAATAATTTTAAAGCGATTTGGGTAGAATATTAATAATAGATGAGTCCAGGAAAAAGATATGCAACTGTTTTTTTTTTAACACAAATCACATTCTTGTAGCTTTTCTATAAGCTTAAAATTATTTGCAAATATAAAATTTAAAAATGACAGTTTCAACTTACTCTGCCACTAACAATCGCTGACTGTACCTTCTTCATTTCTTTCTTCCCAGCAGAGTATTGTTTTTTATAATCTGCTATTTTGATAGGGATAAATAGTATTAATGTGTATTTGTTACTAATGAGGCTGAAAATGTGTTTGTGTTTATTGGCAATTTATATTTTAATATACCAATGATCTATTTCTTTTTCATTTCCAGGCACAATTTTCTTAAATAAAAGACTAGAGCTTCTATGCTCTGGGACAACCCAGAGGGATGGGATGGGGAGGAAGGTGAGAGAGGGATTCAGGAGGCGGGGAACACATGTACACCCATGGATGATTCATGCTAATGTATGGCAACAACCACCACAATATTGTAAAGGAACTAGCCTCCAATTAAAATAAATAAATTAATTTGTAAAAATAAAGTACAAAAAAAAAAAAAAAAGACTATAGCTTCCATTAAGCTGCATTGACTGACGAATGTCAGGAACAAAATCTTCAACATTTTCAAAGAAAATTGAGAATTGGATTTTATAGGGCTGTTTCCCTCAGGAAGTTCAATAATGTCGAAATAATAATTTAATGTAGGTAAGGGGTCACTCAGCAAAAAGTCAAAGCACATATAATTCCCTTCCAGAGGAGCCTGTTGTCACTGCCTTTTTAATTACCCATGCACTCCAGGTAGACTGCCACTAGGTGGGGGTAGTGCTCAGTATTGTAGTCTCAGCAGCCAGAACTCCATTTCGTAATAGCTAAGAAGCCGTCATTCATTTATTCAATGAATCTATGAATCTCTTTTCCAGGTTCTGTGCTGGATTGCTGGTTCTTTGCATCCACTGGCTCGTGTATTTTAAAGTATAGATTGTTAGTATTACAATCAGAACTAATTTCCTTTTTGAAAATCATTTCAAATGGAATGTAATTATTATTTAAATAAATATTAAATATGCTTTAAATGTTTCCCATGATACTTAATTGATATTTTGCCTGAGTAAATATTAGCTATACAATTAGCAGTTCAGTCTAAACCTACAGACTCCCAAACTGAACACACTGTATTTTACTCTGGACTTTTTAACCTGAGATTAATTTCCCCTTTGTTGGGTTAGTGATCTATCATCTCCTAGTTTAAGAAACAGGCCTCAAAGGAAATGTGGTGGTGCATCCCTGTCTAAGCGTTCCAATAATGTTGTTCACCTCACAGATCTCCAATCTACTCTCAGATACACATCAAAAACCTGATACACGTCAAAAACCTAAGAAAAGCATTTATGGCCAAGGAACAGTCCCTCTTTCTCCTTATCAAAAGGAGTCATCCATCAACTTGTTATACATAAAGAATTTACTTTTCTTTATGACATTGGCTCCTTCCATCAGAAAATGTTTTATTTAAATATTAATAACATTATTTATTAACAGATCTACAATTCATAGCATTCAGCAACAGGACTCACATTTTAACTGGACAAACAAATGTTAATACTTTTAAACAAGCTGAGTATCAGGAAACTCAGAGGATGGCAAAAAATTACCACATCATACCTTCTATGATTTGAATTTTAGTATATTTGGTAGACCAAGAAAGTGTTCTGAGATACCAGGCAAATATAAATAATACTTTTAATAAATACTTTAATTTTAAATAAGGCAAGCAGCAAGCAATCTGATTTTCTTTATTGAGAGGTTTCCTTTTGAAAATTATCCACTCATTCTTATGTCTTTTAATGCCCCACTTGTGTGATATGTGCTCAAAAATTATCTATTAAAAAATCTGGCATTGAGTTAAATAATAAAATGTCATTTGCATAAGCATCACTGACTCAATGACATGAATTTGAGCAACCTCCGGGAGATAGTGGAGGACAGAAGAGGCCAGCATGTTATATAGTCCATGGGGTCAGCAAAGAGTCAGATACAACTGAAAAACAACATACTATTTGTATCTTATTCTCAGGAGATTTGTCTTCATTAACCCATTTCTACTCCTCTATCATTTTCCCTCCCTATTTCTTGCTCCCATATCCATATCCCTCTTAACCACCTATGTGTCTATCTTCAGTTTACCTCCCTATTCCTCTGCACTACCTGAAACTAAAACCTCATTATCTCTGTCTCAGACATTTAGTGGCCTCCTAACATCTCTCCTGGAATCAGAAAATAAAAATAAAGCATGCAGCCAGCTTACTAAGATACCCGTAGTAGTCCTCTGAAGAGAGGAGAAAAAATTGTATTATTATTGCCACAAACCATTGGTCAATTAATCTATTGATAAATAGGCCTTTTTTTTTATCCCTTTTAGTTTTATAAGATTCTATTGTAGTGAATGAAGTAAAGTGCACAAGTTCCTGCCTTCATTTTCACCTTTCTACCATCCCTTCTTCACACTTCAGAATTAGAGACTTCTTTATAAAATTTAAGAATGATTAGTCGGGTCTATCTCATGCTTCAAACCCTTCAATGGTTCCCCGTTAACCCTGAAATTAAGTTCAAATTCCATAACAGTTACAAACCTTAAAAAAATCTGGCCTTATTTAGTATTGCAGCTTCATTTCTCTTCACTCATCTCTGTCTCATACTTACCACTGTAGCCATCCTAATTTCCCTCAAGTATCATGCTTCTTCTGAACTCTAAGTTTTTTCACAGATATACTACCTGTCATAAACATGCTGCTTAATTTTACATCTTCCAAAAGTCCACTTTGGATATTCTTCCATGAAGCCTTTCCTAATCTTGCTAATAGTTAATTATTTTGTCCTCTTCTATATCTCACATATTATATTATTTCATTTTCTGCACTACAATATAATTAATTTACATTTCTACATCTGATACCTGATTATAGTCCCTTAAAAAGACAGGAACTAAAAGTTACATATTGTACCTATATAGGATAGTGCCTGACCCCTAACAGGGGCTCAACATCAGTTTAATATGAACTAAAAGTGCTACTCCATAATAAGTTTAATGAAGAATCTCTCCCATGAATAATTATATTAACAGTTTCATCTATTTCTGGCCAGCCTGGTTCTTGTTGCAAAAAGAAACATCCGATTTCTGGTTTGCATTTACATTACCACTATGACACTCAATATTAGCATGGTGGGACCAACAACGGAAAGTTATGCTTAATAGTGCCCTGTATACAGTCCCAATTATACTTTATAATTGTTCTTTGCTATAATGGAAGTAATAATAATTAATAACACTCATTATTATTAACATCAAGTATTTATTATGTGTCTGACATTGGACTTTGTGCATTTATCTGATTATCTAATTCAATCTTCAAAGCAACTCTTTCCCATTCCTTATTTAAATAGACCTGTGTTGATGTGGCCTCCAGGTCACTTTGGAAATAAATACATTAATCAGTTATTTATTTTGTGGCAATACACATAAATTGTCTTCAGAGAGCATCTGTCTAGTATCCCCAAGGAGAATAAATCAGAACACAGACATGAAAATGTATTTAAGACTTTTCCTAAAAAATTTGTTTCAGGGGAATTTAATGTCTTTGCGCAGTGAGTCTTTTAGGCTCTCTTTAATACATGAGTGAATTAAAAGCACGAACAAATGGCGATGCTGCAAGCATGGTGAGTTTATTGACTTTTGTCATGTAGGAATATTTACTGGATAGGACAGTTAGTGGCAGAAATGCCTGGTGTGGTAGTCTCTGCCTTGTTTGACATACTGATGTAAAAATGAGTATTATTGATTAATTTTTTTTAAACACAATTTTCCAGAGACTAGATTAGAATCTGAAAATGCTATTAACCTCACAGCAATGGAAAAGACTAACTCCGTTTGATGAAAGCAGCTAAAGAGAAATTCAGGTTAGGGGCCAGTAACCTCAGAAAAATTAGTTCATTGTACAAGTTGCAGTGGCAAGCAAATATGGTTTTGAACATTCCAACTGGATTTAATGTTTCTGGAAGCTCTGACACACCACTGGGATAATATGTGCATGAGGGTCAAATTTTTAAAACATTCTCTTTTCTGTCTGCAGGGTTAAGAGAAGAAAAGAAGGAAAGGATAATGCCTTCATGTTTATATACTCATTGTTTATCAAATAAGAATATTCTTCTTCAAATGAAGAAGAATCTTTTTGAACTTTACCAACTCAAGCATGTAGCTTAATGATTATTTGCATAGGAATATTTTTATTTTTGTGCTTATTTTATTTAGGCAAACTGTTGTTTGTTTGGGGGATATTCTTAGAATAAGGAGTTTTCATTGATTCCAACAGAGAACTAGAATTATAAATGATAAAAGTATAATATTAGAATTGTCAACAATGTGAACTGGTTTAAAGAGAGGAAATTTGCTAGTAAAAATAGAATAAAACTAGCTGAAAATACATGTGTTTTATATGATGAGGTGTAGGGCAGAGTTTAAAACATTTGAGCTTTACAAATTTTATTGTTTACTCAAATTACCTATCAAAAATTAATGTTTTGTGCTTATTAGATAATGCAGCTAATTCTTTTATTACAAATATACTCTCATTTTCATCAAAATAAGACAGCTCCTAGCAAGAGAAAAGAAATATTTTAATGCTAATTGTTAAAGCGAGTTAAAAGCAGCAACAGTAATGATAAATTGAGTTAACATGTAAGAGTCACTGGTTAAAAACATTAGATAGTGACTATGAATGTATTTTTATCAAAAAGATTATATTTAAATACATAAATATTTACAATTCAAAAGAACCAAATTAAGAGAACCTCAAAATAAAGAGGAAAGGATATAAACCAACAATCCACTCAATAGATGATAATTTGCACATCAGTATATTTTTAATTATAGTGATAATACAATAATTTCATCTTAGTGATTTTTACTATGTTATAGTGATAATAAAAATAATAATCTTCAATAATAATCAAAACACAAAGCAAAATATCAGTGTGGTACTACCTAAAGAAATTAACAAAATTTCAAAATATTGGTAATTCCTATAGGTAGGAGACTATGGTAAATTGATAATTACACAACCCTTTCAGAAAGCAAAGTAACAAAAATTATAAAAATGTTTATATGCTTTGATACTATTATACCACTCTTCACAATTTATTTTCAAAAATAATCCAAAGGAGAGAAAAGGTACACAAATGCAACAAAATTGCAAGGAAATTGAAAATGTCCTCAGTGTCCAACAATAATGGAAATGATTAAATAAAGTAAGTTATATCAACTCACAAGGACACTGTACAAGTAAAACTTATAAAGTCTATGGCAACATGAAAAAAAACACTTATCATAAAATAGGTTAAAAAATAAAAATATATATCTATAGTACAGTTACAATAACATAAAAACTACTTATTCATGAGAGACCAGAAAAAAGGGTGAAAAATTAAATGCTAATTATTTTAGACCTTAGATGAGTACTCTACATTTTAGATGATACACTCTATGTCTATCACATTTATATAAAGCAAGTTAAAAATAAAGTCTAATTTACATAAAACATTTTATATCTGATATTAAAACGCTGGCATTCACTACAGCAATATCAGGACATTAATAGAACCAGCTTAAGCCTTCCCTTAACTCCAAGTTCTTCAGAGTTAATAATAATTTATCTTGGCTTCAGATAACTAGATAACTATTTCATTTGCGAAACAACAGGAATTGTACCGGACTTGTGAGTATCACACTTTTTTAATCCTGCAAATCTTTATTAAAACTAAATCTGGTACAAAATGGGTGAAAGTAGAGTGTCTATGGCTAAAACATAAGGAGAGTGTGATGCTCTGTAAATGGCTCTGTTCCTTCTCCCCTCCCTAAACTCCACCTCTGGAAGCAATCTGTAAGAAGGCTCTGAGAAATCCCAGACAAAGCTAACCGGTTAAATATTTTAAGGGTCCTTTTTTTGGATCCTTAAAACAGGTATTGAAATTGTACAGTTCTATTCTGTTATATTTTTGTGTGTATCAGATCCTCAACTAGATTGTAAAGACTTTTATGTTAGAAATTGTCCTTTATAAACTGGCTTGAAAGGTGAAAGTGTTAGTCACTCAGTCCTGTCCAACTCTTCGCAATCCCATGGACTGTAGTCCACCAGGCTCCTCTGTCCATGGAATTCTCCAGGCAAAAATACTGGAGTAGGTTGCTATTCCCTTCTCCATGGGATCTTCCCAACAAACTAACTTAGCCTATTCTAAATTTACTTTGCTATATCCACTCAGAGAAAGAATCATTGAATGAATGAGAAAATTTAAATATTGGCATTTTTTATTTTGCAACAAAAAACAAAGTCCAGCAATAAGTTGTTCCATCTTCTGGTTAATCAAAGTTACACAGAAACATGGGTAGGAAATTTTTAAAAACTTAAATACAATTAAAGTAGAATAATAAAGGCATATGGAGCACTATTTTCTGAGACAATAGCATTAAAGAGGCACACGTTTCCCGGGGACAAAAGAAATGCATAATTCTTAAAGTAAAGTAACCATTTACAGCCTTCTTCCCTCTCTGATATGGAAAGTGAGTTTTTACAACCCCCTCTCTTTGAGATGGATTCTAGCCCTATGTTTCCTGGATAAGTTACAAGATTTTTATCTTTGCTGAAAAGGCTATCTTGTAAGCCAGTATATATATGCCCACATTATGCTAAATAAATGCCTTTACTCCATCAGAGTCTTGGTCCCCATGTCTCTCTTCATTTCTCTCTCTCTCTCTCCTTTCTCTCTTCCTTTATTTTCTTATCATCTACTCTGCACCCCTAACCCCCGGCCCATTAAAGGGCCATAACAGCCATGAAGTGATGGGACTGGATGCCATGATCTTTGTTTTTTGAATATTGAATTTTAAGCCAACTTTTTCACTCTCCTCTTTCACTTTCATCAAGAAGCTCTTTATTCCCTCTTCACTTTCTACCATAAGGGTGGTGTCATCTGCATATCTGAGGTTATTGATATTTCTACCAGCAATCTTAATTTCAGCTTGTGCTTAACCCAGCCTGGCATTTGGCATGATGTACTCTGCATATAAGTTAAATAAGCAGGGTGACAATATACAGCCTTGACGTACTCCTTTCCCAATTTTGAACCAGTCTGTTGTTCCATGTTCAGTTCTGTTTGTTGCTTCTTGACTTGCATACAGATTTCTCAGGAGGCAGGTCAGGTAGTCTGGTATTCCCATCTCTTTAAGAATTTTCCACAGTTTGTTGTGATCCACACAGTAGTAGGTCATTTTCATCTTTCTGTAGTACAACCTAGACATCTTTTCTTTTTATTGCAATATAGTTGATCTGAAATATTGTATTATTTTCAGGCACACAGCACAGTGGTTCAGTTATATATATTCTTCAAATTCTCTTCCCTATAGACCACTACAAAATATTGAGTGTATTTCCTTGTACTATAAAAGTAAGTCCCTGTTGTCTATCAGTTTTATACATAGTAGTGTGTGTATGTTAACCCCAAACTCCTAGTTTTAACTTCCCATCTACTTTGGCAACCATAAGCTCGTTTTCTACATCTTATTTTTTTAATCTCTCCCTAAAAGCACTTTGAAGATCAAGACTTCCCCCTTTGTTGCTTATTCGTAGTCTTGCATATATTGGAGGTGAGTTTGACTTAATTCTACAATCTCCAATCTAAATATATGATTTGGTTAACTATTATCCCAACAAAATGGAAAATAGAAGCATATTTTAAACAGATAATATCATAAAAAACGAAACATAAGCTTTTTTAGTAATATCTTTGCTTAAAGAAATACAAAGCTTTGGCCTATCTCATGACGACAATGGGTGATTAAGCCCCTACTATTTGGCAATTCTTTCATTAATCCACCTAGAAATCTCAAAGATCTTATACACAAGCAAATACCAGAGTAGGAGAAAAGAAAAAACTCAGACTATTACTTGCTTTCATTATTTTTGGCCTGGATTCTGAATAATTCCTTAAAATTATTTAAGGAATTTATGAATTTAAAGAAATTATTTAAATTATTCATGACAGTTTTTCAGGAAGAAGTCAATAGAAAATTTTAAAAATTGATGTCTCAAAGTTATTTTCTTAAGTATCTCCTTAAGGAATTTTTACCAAATTACGTAAAAGCAAAGGTTAGTAATCAACTTTTAATATATTCAACATTAGAAAAACAATATGTCAAATCCCAAATCCCAAGCACTATGCTGTCTCCTATTTAAGTAGAATGGTGACAGATATTACAGTATTAATTTGTATATCAGAGACTCATTCAAAGTATTAAATATAACTAACAAAATAAGATATCAAAATGGCAGTATTTCAAAAGAATATTGGTATAAATATACTTCTAGGATCAAATATCTTCATTTGTATATAGATTTACATTAACCAAATAAGAGCTTTAATTTGCCACAAATATTGATACAGCAATAGAGCAACAATCTTAGGAACTATACCCTAATAACTCTAAAGTTTTCTTGATACCTAAGTAACTAAAACCCTTTGATTAGGGTTTATTACAAATTGTTTCTTCATCCTTTCTTCTATCCGTTCAACCCTTATTTCTCTCTGGGTGCTTGACCCTGGGATACAAAGAATAATAAGATATGCCTAACTGTCCATTAGGAGTTCATAGCCTGAGAGAACAACACACACAAACAAATAAGTGTGGTATTTAATGTGGCAAATATTATGACAGAAACAAGAACAAAGGATAGATTTGGAGCACAGTGGAGGGAAAGATTTTCTTTATTTGGAGAGTTTAAAGAAAGTTCAAAAAAAAAAAAAAACATTTGATCTGGAACTAGAACCATGATAAGCCTTTCACACTGAATTTATTCTACCAAAAGGAGATTCCTGGGGTGCTTAGGAGTTTTTATTTCAAAGGTAGATACTTGTAACAGAATACCCTCTTTTTTTAAAAGTTCCTAAAAGTAACTTTAGGAAGTTACTTAACAAAGCAGAATTTTGAAATTTAACAACGTGACTTCATATTAGCTTAATTACGGGAAAAAAACATAATTACAACCTCAAGTCAACGAAGGCAAAAGTCATTTAGCCTGAGTTTGAAATGGGAAAAATAAGAATTAGGTTCTTCTTTCACCAAACAGTGAGAACTAGCTCTAAGATCCCACAAAAGAAGTCTCAAAAATAAATACCATTTGCCAATGAAGAGCAAAAACTTAACACATTTTCAGAAAGTAGGCTCTACCTCTTGCTGTGGTAGGAAGAATGAGGGAAGGACCTATCTTTTAGCTCTGGGGACTCAACAAGATTCCACACTGTGGTTGCTAAATGCCAGATGCCCTTTAGCAATTCCCTTATGACTCCTGGCTTTGAGGTAAGAATCAGAATAAGGAACCCATACACAGAAGGATAAACCCCAATGTTTCCAAGACTCATAGCCTGGCAGACATCTGTGTACGCAATAAGACTTGTTGTATGTGAACTGATTCTTGTATGATGTTAGGAGTCCAGGAAGTACAGTCCCTCTTGACTTAAGATTTCTGAAATAGCCCTCTGCATTTCAATTAATCCATTGCTAAAGCTCTTTTTTATAGCATGTCAGCTGCTGAAACAGTGATAATGATAGTTTCTAATTAACCCAGAAAGTTCAGAAGAGAGAGGAAGAAAAATGTGCCTTGTTGGCTCCAGGGCATAAGTCAACTTTATAGACAAGTAATGTTAAAACTTTACACGTGCCAGAAGCATCTCCTGGCTGCATTGAGAATCAGGACACTAACATCTATAAGACATCTGACAAATCTGTTTTTGAAGTCTCCCCAGGGAATGAGGTTTCCCATTGTCCTGTGAGTAGCCATTTCCATGGGAAGAGTAATGTATATTCCACATAATCTCCTGCTTCTAAATTCTTCTTGACATTCTCTTCCTTTAAATAATAAAGCTAAAATAAATCTATGCATCTAAATGTTAAGAAAAAAGATAATCTTCATAGTTAAAAATTCCCCCCTCTTCTCATTGTTTCCACAAAAGAGGGAAAATATTCTCAGTCTGAAAGGCTAGGAAATGTTATCAAATACTGCCTACACTTAATTTTTTATGTTAGCCAGTTATGTTTTTAATATTTCAGGAATGACAGATCATATGCTGCACAATTGGTCTTCCCTCAGGAAATATGGGAAGGAATTTCCAGAAAACTTGGTAACTGCCACTTGCTCAAATGCCACAGAAAGAGATGTTTTTGTCTCAATTTGAGTCCTACTGGGAGGCTGAAAGTGATAGGCAAGGAGTATATTCAGGTCCAAGTACACTGTACACTGTACATTTTGCACTCTGTGATTCTGAGATTAATGATGTACCCAGCCTGGGTGTGAAAATACTGAGCACATATCCCAGCAAAGTTGTATCCTGAAATGTTTTAACCTCTCATAATTAAGATTGGGCAGTAATGGGAACATTTAAGCTTCCAGAAGTTTTGATCTGATCATTATTAGCCCAGATCTAACATCTGCAATTGTGTGAAATACCTTGGGGATACCCAGAAACACCTCAGTCTGTCACTGAAGATTGCTGCTGATATTCTTACTGTACTACTATCCTCTGTAGGACTTATATCAGAGTTTACCAAAGGGTGAATTGTAGTGCATTATCGCACATCCAGTGGTTTAGAGGAATACGTAGAAATGCTGGTCCATTCAGACTTTAGGACTGTAGTTCCCCTATTAGATATCTTTGACTTCAATAAGCATTTTCCAGGATTCCTCAGAGAAGGGGAAGAGATTAGGATCATGCTCACCTTGTGGTGCTCACGGATGGGGAGCAAAAGATCTCTCAATGTGCATTTACCACTCCTTTATGGCATCAAGAGCTTCCCCAGAGAGGTGGTCTGTTACCTGGATATCTGCAGGTATGATATCTGTTATCTGGATATCTGGATATCTGGGACAGACCCCTTCACTCTTCATCTTGCTCAAGAGCCCTATGGAACTGATGGAAGAGTTCACACTCAAAATGTAAAGGACTACAGCCCAAAAATGTGTTTGAATTACAGAGGAGATTGGGGGGAACACCAGTCTCTGTCTTCCCATATATTCAATACCTCTGTCTGCTTCTGCCCATGTAGGGGCATTCAAACTGACTACAAGTAAAAAAATGCATATACATTTTGCAATTAGAACTTGATTGTTGTTTTGAAATCTTTCCTATAAAAATGCAAAATTGGAATTGAAATTCATTTGAATTCAACACAGTAAATTTTACCATTGTATTTGCCATTGAAAGAAAAATAATATACTGTATTGTTGCTTTTGCTTCTGGCTTACTTCACTCTGGATAATGGGCTCCAGTTTCGTCCATCTGAGTAGAATTGCTTCAAATGAATTTTTTTTTAATGCTGAGTAATATTCCATTGTGTATATGTACCACAGCTTTCTTATCCATTTGTCAGTTGATGGGCATCTAGGTTGCTTCCATGTCCTGGCTATTGTAAACAATGCAGCGATGAACAGTGGGGTACACGTGGCTCTTTCAATTTTGGTTTCCTCGGTGTATATGCCAGAAGCAAAAACAACAATACAGTATATTAACGTATATATATGGAATTTAGAAAGACAGTAACGAGAACCCAACATGCGAGACAACAAAAGGAACGCAGATGTATAGAATAGACTCGTGGACTTTATGGATGAGGGTAAGGGTGGGATGATATGGGAGAAGGGCATTGAAGCATGTTAATTGTCATGTGTCTAATCAATTGCCAGCCCAGGATTGATGCTCGGGACTGGTGCAGGGAGATTTCCCGGGGGGGGAGGGAGGAGGGAGGGGGGTTCCGGAGGGGAAGCATATGTAAACCCATGGTGATATCATGACAATGTATGGCAAAAACAATTAAAAAAATAAATAAATAAATAAAAATAAAAGGCACTTGCAAAAATCTCACAGGCTAAAATAAAAAAAAAAAGAAAGAAAAATAATAACTATGTGATTCTTTAAATATTCATTTTAATTTTTAAAAATTGGGGTTGCTGTAAAAATAGGAGTTTTAAAATGAAGCTTCTTATCTGCAATATATGACTACCAAATATGAAAGAGATTAGCATTAAAATATCTTCATCAGAAATTATATGTTCACTATAGCAAGGTTATTTAAATGTTGATAAGATTTGAAAGTTTTACATATATTTAATTTTCATCTTTCAAAATACTTTGTGTTTATCTCTGGTATCATAGATATATAACATAAAGAAAACAATTTTTCTTTACCAAACCCCATGTTAGATGCCTTTCCAAAAATCCTCCATTTTAACCCTGAGTACCAAATACAACATCTTTTATGCATTCTATGAAGTAAAGATAATTGGAAAGCACTTCCTTAGATCTATGTAAACTTTGCCTGATTTAACAAGTTTCATCAATCTGAAGCTGCAATTGATATTTGTCAAGACAATGGTCAGCAGTGTATAATTCAAATATTCTAAGGCCTCATCAGCATCATGTTAAAAATAGATAATATTAATATGCAACACCAGTTATCACAGCTTTAATCTATCTGTCAACTCAGTTCTCAATGATTTAAGAGTCCCCACTAGACTCAGTTCACAATATCTTATTTAAAAATCAGGCAAATTCAGTTTGCAGCTTTCTCACCACTGGGTATTGAAGATCACTATTCACAAACACCTGGAGCCCCACTTATGCCACTCCAGTAACTTCTCTTCAGGCCACACACTGGCATCCAAACTACAGAAGAACAAATTCGAGAAGGTACCAAATGTTCTGATATGCCCAAATAATAACTTGAGAGGTTAGCTTAGGATGCTAACTAACTTCATGGTTGGCCAAGTTTGTTTAGTAAACACTGGATTTCCCTATTGGTACAGTGAATAAGAATTCACCTGCCAATGCAGAGAACATCAGCTTGATCCCTGGTCTGGAAGGTTCCATGCCATGGAGCAACTAAGCTCATCTGCCACAACTACTGAAGCCCACAGGCAACAGAGCCAGCAAGCTGCAACTACTGATCCCCATGTGCCTAGAGCCTGTGCTCCACAACAAAAGCCACCCCAATGAGGAGCCCCACTCACCCCAACTAGACAGTAGCCCCCACTCTCGACAACTAAAGAAAGCCCACACAAAGCAATGAAGACCCAGCACAACAAAAATAAAATACATAAATTATAAAAAATAAAAATAAGTGCTAATGGTATTGAACACATTTGTAAAAACTGTGGAAAAAGCAGAAAGGTATTGGCACAATTCATTATAATCTTTCTGTCTCAGAGCAAAGGGTGTAGTCCCACATTTCAAGGATACATCGCTATTCCATGATTACCCTACAAAAGTCTCTCCAAATATTTAAGGGAACTGAACCATACCTAAATCAACAGGGACACTTTCCAACCCACATAATCTGAGCATTACCAGAAATTAGATATTCAATTGATTTGGGACCAATTTGTAGTACTGTGTACTGTTAATTATTAAGATATGAATTTTCATGAAAGAAACACTATACATTCTCTAAAAATTGTACCAGATATGTAAAAATTAAAAACTCTGAATGAACGATGCCACTTGTACACTTACATACATAGAAAGTAGGCAAGATAACACTCCTTTGAAAGTTTCTCAGTCTTCTTGCTCCACCAAAGAAAATTAACATATAATCATTTGTTTGCATTTCCTTTTCCTGTACTTTTTGGTGAATGCTTTGACATGAGTTAGATGCTGTCCTCTGAAACACTGATTGAGTACATGCGCTGGTTGGCTGGAGGATGGGAGAAAGGTGAATTCAAAAAAATGTATTAAGCACCAGACAAAAGGTTGGCACAGTGCTAGACATTGTATATGTATCCTTGCTCTTTAAAATTACTAAGGATGTATCATTAGCCAATTAGCAACATATTCCAGATGACTGGAGGATTAAATGTAAAAAGTGACACTAAAAAAAGTTTAGAAGAAAACATATGAATATTTATTTAAACTCTCTAAGGAAAATCACTTTCTATGTTTAAAGGCAAAAGAAAAATCATAAAGAAAAAGATCAGCTTGGCTACATACAAATTTAAATCTGTGCACAAATAAAGGTATTTAAAAAACTGTTGAAGGAATTAATGTTCAAACTGGAAAATATTTTAGTCACTCATTCAGTTCAGTTAGTTCAGTTGCAGCCCCATGGACTGCAGCATGCCAGGCTTCCCTATCCATCACCAACGTCCAGGGCTTACTCAAATTCCTGTCCATCGAGTAGCTGATGCCATCCAACCATCTCATCCTCTGTCATCACTTTCTCCTCCTGCCTTCAATCTTTCCCAGCATCAAGGTTTTCTCCTACCAGTCAATTTTTACCATCAGATCGTCAAAGTACTGTAGATTCAGCTTCAGTATCAGTCCTTCCAATGAACACCTAGGACTGATCTCCTTTAGGATGGACTGGTTGGATCTCCTTGCAGTCCAAGCGACTCTCAAGAGTCTTCTCCAACACCACAGTCCAAAATCATCAATTCTTTGGTGCTCAGCTTTATTTATGGTCCAACTCTCACATCCATACACTACTACTAGAAAACCCGTAGCTTTGGCTAGATGGACCTCTGTCAGCAAAGTAATATCTCTGCTTTTAATATGCTGTCTAGGTTGGTCATAGCTTTTCTTCCAAGGAGCAAGCATCTTTTAATTTCATGGCTGCAGTCACCATCTGCAGTGATTTTGGAGACCCCAAAAATAAAGTCTGTCACTGTTTCCATTGTTTCCCCATCTATTTGCCATGAAGTGATTGACTGCATGCCATGATCTTCGTTTTTTGAATGTTGAGTTTTAAGCCAAATTTTTCACTTTCCTCTTTCACTTTCATCAAGAGGCTATTCAGTTCCTCTTTGCTTTCTGCCATAAGGGTTGTGTCATCTACAAATCTAAGGTGATTGATATTTCTCCCAGCAATCTTGATTTCAGTTTGTGCTTCATCCAGCATGGCATTTCACATGATGTACACTATAAATTAAATAAGCAGAGTGACACTATACAGCCTTGACGAACTCCCTTCCCAATTTGGAACCAGTCCATTGTTGAATGTCTGGTTCTAACTGTTGCTTCTTGGCCTGCATACAGATTTCTCAGGAGGCAGGTTAGGTGGTCTGATATTCCTATCTCTCGAAGGATTCTCCACAGTTTATTGTGATCCACACAATTAAAGGCTTTGGCGTAGTCAATAAATCACAAGCAGGTGTTTTTCTGGAACTCCCTTCCTTTTTTGATGATCCAACGGATGTTGGCAATTTATCTCTGGTTCCTCTGTCTTTTTTAAATCCAGCTAGAACATCTGAAAGTTCTCGGTTCATATACTGTTGAAGCCTGACTTGGAGAATTTTCAGCATTACTTTACCAGCATGTGAGATGAGTGCAATTGTGTGGTAGTCTGAGCATTCATTGGCATTGCCTTTCTTTGGGATTGGAATGAAAACTGACCTTTTCCAGTCCTGTGGCCATTGATGAATTTTCCAAATTTGCTGGAATATTGAGTGCAGCACTTTCACAGCATCAACTTCTAGGATTTGAAGTAGGTCAACTGGAATTCCATCACTTCCACTAGCTTTGTTCGTACTGATGCTTCCTAAGGCCCACTTGACTTCTCATTCCAGGATATCTGGCTCTAGGTGAGTGATCACACCGTCATTAAGATCTTTTTTGTATAGTTCTGTGTATCTTGCCACTTTTTCTTAAAATCTTCTTCTTCTGTTAGGTTCATACATTTCTGTCCTGTATTGTGCGCATCTTTGCATGAAATGTTCCCTTGTTATCTCTAGTTTTCTTAAAGATATTTCTAGTCTAGTCACTTCTTAGATTTTTAAGTAATAAGCAGGTCAAAAGTTTGGAACAAAAATACATGTAGGTCAACTTTTATCATTATAAATGTTCAAAGATGGTACCTTTGGAAATTTGTTACTAAGGTACATAGAAATTAATTTTGGTGTAACAGTCATTCACTTATTTTCAACATGGTTTCAGGAAAATAGTGGTTATTAACTAATTATTTACCAGGAGAGGGAATAAGTACGTGCCAATTCATTCCCATCCATGAATCTGGAACATATATAGCTCATGACCAAGAGCTAACTGATAATTTTTGATGTCTTAACAGAGTATTCTAAACAATCCACAAAATAGTCATAATATCCTGGTAAACAAATGCATATACATGTATATACTTGTATACACTTCATGAATATTTATAAGCATGTGATATCATTTGTAGAACTATTCTTGGAGTCTGAAATGTCATATTGCCTTAAGTAAAGCCCTTTGTAATGAAGTGATTCAGTATCTGAAGCCTGTAATACAACATTCAGCTTAGATAAGCTTTATTTTATGGCAAATAGTAACATAATGACATTCCTATATATTTTATTAAGTGTTCCCAAAATCGTTCCAAAGGATAAAATAAAAATTCATGTTTTTCTGTAATAACATCTAAATTCTTGCACAGGAACTAAACTTCCAAGATCTCAATCTTGAACACAGTAATAACAATTTGAATTTTGGTTGGCTGAGGAGGCCTTACAAATAACTGTGAAAAGAAGAGAAACCAAAGGCAAAGGAGAAAAGGAAAGATATAGCCATTTGAGTGCAGAGTTCCAAAGAAGAGCAAGGAGAGATAAAGCCTTCCTCAGCAGTACAAAGAAATAAAGGGAAACAACAGAATGGGAAAGACTAGAGATCTCCTCAAGAAAATTAGAGATACCAAGGGAACATTTCATGCAAAGATGGGCACAATAAAGGACAAAAATGGTATGGACCTAACAGAAGCAGAAGATTTTAAGAAGAGGTGGCAAGAATACACAGAAGAGTTATACAAAAAAGATCTTCACAACCCAGATAATCAGGATGGTGTGATCACTCAGTTAGAGCCACACATCCTGGAATGTGAAGTCAAGTGGGCCTTAGGAAGCATCAGTATGAACAAAGCCAGTGGAGGTGACGGAATTCCAGTTGACCTATTTCAAATCCTAAAAGTTGATGCTGTGAAAGTGCTGCACTCAATATGCCCAAGAATTTGGAAAATTCAGCAGTGGCCACAGGACTGGAAAAGGTCAGTTTTCATTCCAGTCCCAAAGAAAGGCAATGCCAAAGAATGTTCAAACTACTGCACAATTGCACTCATCTCACATACTAGTAAAGTAATGCTCATAATTCTCCAAGCCAGGCTTCAACAGTATATGAACCATGAACTTTCAGATGTTCTAATTGGATTTAGAAAAGACAGAGGAACCAGAGACAAATTGCCAACATCTGCTGGATCATTGAAAAAGCAAGAGTTTCAGAAAAACATCTACTTCTGCTCTATTGACTAAAAAGCCTTTGACTGTGTGAATCACAATAAACTGTGGAAAATTCTTCAAGAAATGGGAATATCAGACTACCTGGCCTACTTCTGGAGAAATCTGTATGCAGGTCAAGAAGAAACAGTTAGAACTGGACATAGAACAACAGACTGTTTCCAAATCAGGAATGGAGTATGTCAAGGCTGTGTGTTGTCACTGAGCTTATTTAACTTATAGACAGAGTACATCATGAGAAACGCTGAGCTGGATGAAGCCAACCTGGAATCAAGATTGCCAGGAGAAATATCAATAACCTCAGATATGCAGATGACAGCACCCTTATGGCAGAAAGCGAAGAAAAACTGAAAAGCCTCTTGATGAAAGTGAAAGAGGAGAGTGAAAATTTTGACCTAAAGCTCAACATTCAGAAAACTAAGATTATGGCATCTGGTCCCATCACTCCATGGGAAATAGATGGGGAAACAAAGGCAACATTGACAGACTTTATTTTCTTGGGCTCCAAAATCACTGCAGATGGTTACAGCAGCCATGAAATTAAAAGACACTTCTTCCTTGGAAGAAAAGTCATGACGAACCTAGACAGCATAATAAAAAGCAGAGACATTACTTTGCCAACAAAGGCCCATATAGTCAAATCTATGGTTTTTCCAGTAGTCATGTATGGATGTGAGAGTTGGACTATAAAGAAAGCTGAGCAAGGAAGAATTGATGATTTTGGATTGTGGTGTTGGAGAAGACTCTTGAGAGTCCCTTGGGCTGCAAGGAGATCCAACCAGTCCATCCTAAAGGAAATCCATCCTGAATAGTCATTGGAAGGACTGATGCTGAAACTGAAACTCCAATGCTTTGGCCACCTGATACAATGGAGTGACTCATTGGAAAAGACCTTGATGGTGGGATAATTTGAAGGCAGAAGGAGAAGGGGATGACAGAGGATGAGTTAGGTGGGTGGCATCACCGACTCAATGGACATAAGTTTGAGTGAACCCCAGGAGTTGGTGATGGACAGGGAGGCCTGGCATGCTACAGTCCACAGGGTCACAAAGAGTCAGACACAACTGAGTGACTGTGCTGAACTGAACTGAAACATTGCATAGGGAGTTGAAGTGCTCAAGGTAGATGTATTTTAAAAAGTGGAGCATAATCACCCTTAAAGTTCTATTTTCTTAATTGATATCTCCACTTTGAAATAAATTAGGATGACCGATATATTTACTATTCGTACATTAAGCATTTCACTAATTAAATAGCTGTAATATTCTATGTAATGGTTGAACTTTTTTACTCCTACAGAAGAATAATCTGCCGTATAGTTTGCCAAATATATTCATGGAAGAGAATGGTAAGAATGATGAAAACATGACCATCAGCCTTTCTTACATTAAAATATACATCTTATACTTTCAAATAAACAAGGATTCATGTTGTATTTTTTATTAAAAGCCATAAAACTGAAATGAAAGAGTTCTCCAAAACCACAAGGATATGTATACAGTATTTTAAAAATAGCAATGGTAAAACCTTTGTCATAGTTTCATATAATATGTCAAGCACTTCTTTCAGAAATAGAAAAGTGACATATCTGCAAATAAATAGGAAGGAGAAAGTCTGAGGTCACTGCTCCCCATCAGCAGCATTGCCAAAGAGAAGAAAACAAGTAACATCTTTAATCTAAGTAAGTAAAGAGTTAATCTAAGAGTTAAGTGAAGTCTTCCTCTTTATATAATCATTTAGTTGAGAAAAGCTCATATCTTTTTATACTTTTTTGTTGGTCTTTCAAAAACAGAATCATAAGCCTCTTAGTCCCCTGCCTCTTACATGCACCATTCCAAAGAGAATTCCAAGTGAATAAAGTATATATTATGTGTGATTTGTCCTGTTCTTAGTAAAAATGAGAAGTCAATTAGTCAGAAGTTTTCTAACAAACAGCTTCTTACACACCAGAAAATAATCTAGTCAGCTTTAGCCATATTGTCTTTAAATTAAATAAAGGGGTGCCTCAGGGTTCAAGTGCTTCAATGTCATGCACAGTACCTAAATGTCATTTCTAATGCTCCCCAAAGCTACTGTTTCTTTTGATTTATTTCATAATTATGTTCCCTAAACTAGGTAACAAGGAAAAATCAATATCAAATATTGGTTAGGAGATTGGGCTTTTAACTTATTTTTTTATAATAATGTATCATTAGACATGCTTTCTAACTTTTTTCAACTTTATATCCATGATCACTGATTCCTATAGGCACTCTCCTCATCTCTAAGTGCACTGCCCAGTCCACTAACTCACTTTTAGACAAAGAAATATTTCAGTGCATGCTAAACTCAAAAGAGAACTTTAAGTCCAGTTTAACCCAGTAATTCTAGCCATCTGGAGATATGTATATAGTCAGTAAGTCAGTTCAGTCACTCAGTCATGTCTAACTCTTTGTGACCCCATAGACTGCAGTATGCCAGGCCTCCCTATCCATCACCGATTCCCAGAGTTTAACCCAACTCATGTCCATCGAGTTGGTGATGCCATCCAACCATCTCATCCTCTGTCATCCCCTTCTCCTCCTGTCTTCAATCTTTCCCAGCATCAGGGTCTTTTCCAATGAGTCAGTTCTTCGCATCAGGTGGCCAAAGTATCGGAGTTTCAGCTTCAGCATCAGTCCATCCAATGAATATTCAGAACAAATTTCCTTTAGGATGGACTGGCTGGATCTCCTTGCAGTCCAAGGGACTCACAGGAGTCTTCTCCAAGACCACAGTTCAAAGGCATCAATTCTTCGGCACTTAGCTTTCTTTATAGTCCAACTCTCAAATATTCCTAAATATTCATTATGCCTATTTCTGCTGAATTTTACAGAATTAGTTATTTTCTAATTAGTATGTTGCTAAAAATTCACTAAGGCCCCTGGAACATGCTCCAATTTTTACCCAATGGAAAAATCAAAGCAGAATTGAAGAAAGTGGGTGAAGTGGGGTAAAATAAAACCTGGGGCTTAGAAACTCAAAGAAACCCACAGGCAGAGATAAGCTGTTGCTTGGAAGAGCACAGAAATCATGGAAATTTGCATACAGTTGATGCAATTTAAGGCAAAGTTACATCTTAATATGACAACTGTGCAAGAGGAAGGTAGGATGGTTCTTCTGTGCCTTTCCTAAAACTCACTTTGTCTGACATTTAATTTGGGTAAGAGGGACAAGTGTAAGAGAAATAGCTTATCTAATTCAAAATTTAGCCAGAGTCAGAATTAGAAAAATATACTCCTGAACAGATCAGTATATTAATAAAAACAAATATTTATAGAGGGAAATGTTTATTCTTTACTCAAAAAGATGTTGTCGTGTCCTTTTCAGCTCTCATCTATTTTTGCTTTCTATAATCTTAACAGGCATGGTTATTCATGCCAGATTAGCACTAGCAAAACTGAAAAAAAAGAGGAAGCAGTAACTGACAGAAAAATGTGACAAATAGCATGAGAAAACAAAAATAAAAAGCAGGCTCAAGAGTTGTCAGGAAAGCAATATGCAATCAATTAGCATGAGCAACAAAAAATTCATAAGGCCCCGAGGACAATAAAATAGGATAGTGTATAACACTTATCTAAAGCTTGTTTAAATAAGCCAAGAATGGGTACTACGTGATTCTGAAATATCTTTTATTCTTAGGTGAAAATGTGTTATTCAGAAAATGGCTATTTAAAATGGTTCATTCACCAAGTACTCTTGACAGCTAAGCAATAGATGCATCATAACTATAAAGAATTGATTTATATATTAATATAAAACTTTGAATTACTATTAAATCTTGGGAAGTTAACATAGTTCTCTTTTCAACTTTGGATACCGAATAGCAATAATAATGAAAGCACTAAAAACCTACAGGGTTTTTTTGGTTTTGTTCAGTTTGAAACACTCTAGTAGTGAGTTGTACACTTTAAAAACCTGTCTGAATTATTTTATATTACTACGGGTTAACTTAGGATGCTGAAATAAGTAAGAGTTTACTCGAGTGAAAGATAAAGTTATCTGAGTTAGCAAAACATATTCTGTGAATTCCTTCGGGGACAAAGAACACTGGCTTTGAGTACAAAAATCAGAGGATGATCTTATTACTCAATAATGAAAAACATGAAAATGTGAAGCTTCTAAGTACTAAGACAACCCAATAATATATCTGACTTAAATAAATCTATTAATTCTTTAGAGAAAGTGTTATATAAACATATAAAATTATATTAAATTTATTTACACTCAATTCTGTCTTTTGCACTTTCATTTAATATTCTTGAGGGAATAAATTAGGAAGCACAGATCTATTGATCTCTTCTCAACTTATTTATAATTTAATAACAAGCCTAAGTATATTGGCACTAATGGTTTTATTCTAAGCAGAATAATGTTACCTTTACAAGAAAGCAATTTAAGTCAGAATAAGATTTGGTTTGGTTATACTCTCATACATTGCTTAGTGAAAACAGAAATAAAATGATACAAACTTCTAGACCAATTGGACAGCATTTGAAATGTGCATAGATTTTAACCCAGTAATTTCTCCTAAGGAAATAAAGAAGTGAACAGAAATGACTTTAAAAGACCATTTATTATAGAATTATGTTTAACAGGAAAAAAAGGGAAAACAACCTTAAATGTACTAGAAGAGATGAATCTGTGTCTTAAAATGTGGCATATCCACATAACAGAATAGTATGTTTATTTTAAATATTAATTTATATTTATTTTTATAACATTTTCATGATATATTAGGTGAGGAGAAACAGGTAAAAAGCCATATGCATTCTCTAATTGCATTTTTTGAAGGATGGCTGTTAGAATGATTTTTTAAATGTGCATATCAAAATGTTAACAGTGATTATACTTGGATGTTATTTATTTGAATTTTTTCTCTATTTTCATAATTTTTCAATCAGCATATTTATATTCTATAGGCATAGAAAAATACAACTACTGCAAAAAAAAGATTTGTTTTGGTTTATTTTATTGTTAAACATTCAATTAGCTACTAAGTAAGCTTAACCCAAAAGTATCTCATGTTGATCAAGCTTAATTTCATAAATTACTATGTCTAATTGGCCCATAGGCTTCTGTTGACTTCACAAAGGCTAATGACATCTTCCAATCTGGTGTGCATCTTTGATCTTTCCCTTTATCTCAAGACTAAGGAAGCAAGTATCCCCCAGTGTTCCATCCTTTTATTAGCCCACTTCTACATCCCTCAGAAACCAGCCCAAGTGCCTCCTCCTATGCAAACTGTGCCCTGACCACCTCCCTTGCAGAGTGTCACTTCTTGCCTTCTCTTCGCCTAGACAACAAGCACACTTCAATTCTGCATCTCCTACTCTGAACTATAATCATTCCTTGACTCCTTGACCCCAAGTAGACTGTGAGGTCCTCAGGACAGAAATTATGTCTTATTCATCTCTGTACCACCAGCACTTAACTCCATGTGGCAGAGCAGGTATAGTATACATATACCATCCACTATGCTTTATAGGGAGAAGGCAATGGCACCCCACTCCAGTACTCTTGCCTGGGAAATCCCATGGATGGAGGAGCCTGGTAAGGCTGCAGTCCATGGGGTCGCTAGGAGTCGGAGATGACTGAGCAACTTCCCTTTCACTTTTTACTTTCATGCATTGGAGAAGGAAATGGCAACCCACTCCAGTGTTCTTGCCTGGAGAATCCCAGGGACGAGGGAGCCTGCCTATGGGGTCACACAGAGTCTGACATGACTGAAGCAACTCAGCAGCAGCAGCAGCAGCTGCAGCATGCTTTACAGACATTGTTTCTGAGGCTCACAATAAATACCATTCTCTTTTACGACAGAAGAAATTCAAGATCCTAAAAAGTTAAGTAACATTATAAAGTCATTTGTAAGGTGTGATGGTTAATTTTTTGTATCAATTTGACTGAGCTAAGGGATGCTCAGATATCTAGTTAAATATTATTTCTGCACGTGTCTGTGAGGTGTTTCTGAAAAAGATAAGCATTTGAATTGGTAGACTGAAGCAGATGGCCTTCCCCAGTGTGGATGGACCTCATCCAATCCATTGATGGCCTGAATATTAATAGAACATAAGGTGAAGGAAGGTTGGATTTATCCCCATTCTAACCTGAATTATCAATTGCTTCCTACCCTCAGCACTCCTGGTTCTCAGACCTTTTAAGCACCATAGGCTTTCTTGAGTCTCAGCTACAGACAACAGATCATGAGAATTTTCAGCTTCCACAATCCTATATACCAATACCTTATTATAAATTATATATTGGTTCTACTTCTCTGGAGAACGCTAATACATAAGAAGCATGTTCAGGTGTATCAGATGACCATTTACGCTGCAAATTGCAAGACAAAACTGAAAATATGAGAATTTATTGGCTCTCTTATCTACAAAGTCCAAGGAAGGGCTAGCCTCAGGTACTCCCTGAATGAGGTGTTAAGGGGCATACTCATTTCTTGTCTTTCCTACATCTAAGGGTTAACCTCATCTCAGGCTGCTCTTGTTATGGACAGCAAAGTAGTTGCAGTCTCCATCCAATCTAGAAGTGCTTGACCCTTCTGGGGACTAGTGCTCTTTAGCAGCCCACTTTGTTTTTATTTATAATTTTTATTTATTCATCTTTGGCTGTGCTGGATCTTTGTTGCTGGATGCAGGCTTTCTTTAGTTTCTGTGAGAGGGGGCTAAGCTAGATCTAAGATGGAGTATATCTCATTCCACTCAAACCACATGGCTGAGAATGCGGTTATTCCCCTCAACCCCAATTCAGTGTATCTTTTGTAAGAAGATAGAAGAATAGATACAAATCAGAAAATAAACAGGTGTGTGGATCACAATAAACTGTGGAAAATTATGAAAGAGATGAATACCAGACCATCTGATCTGTCTCTTGAGAAACCTGTATGCAAGTCAGGAAGCAACAGTTAGAACTGGACATGGAAGAACAGACTGGTTCCAAACAGGGAAAGGAGTACGTTAAGGCTGTATATTGCCACTTTGTTTATTTAACTTATATGCAGAGTACATTATGAGACACGCTGGGCTGGAAGAAGCACAAGCTGGAATCAAGATTGCCGGGAGAAACATCAATACCCTCAGATACGCAGATGACACCACCCTTATGGCAGAAAGCGAAGAAAAACTGAAAAGCCTTTTGATGAAAGTGAAAGAGGAGAGTGAAAAAGTTGGCTTAAAGCTCAGCATTCAGAAAACTAAGATGATGGCAACTGGTCCCATCACTTCTTGGCATATAGATGAGGAAACAGTGTCAGACTTTATTTTGGGGGACTCCAAAATCACTGCAGATGGCGATGGTAGCCATGAAATTAAAAGCTGCTTGCTCCCTGGAAGGAAGGTTATGTTCAACCTAGAGAGCATATTAAAAGCAGAGACATTACTTTGCCAACAAAGGTCCATCTAGTCAAGGCTATGGTTTTACCAGTTGTCATGTATGGATGTGAGAGTTGGACTATAAAGAAAGCTGAGTGGTGAAGAATTAATGCTTTTGAACTGTGGTGTTGGAGAAGACTCTTGAGAGTCCCTTGGACTACAAGAAGATCCAACCAGTCCATCCTAAAGGAGATCAGTCCTGAGTGTTCATTGGAAGGACTGATATTGAAGCTGAAACTCCAATACTTTGGCCACCTGATGCGAAGGGCTGACGCATTTAAAAAGACCCTGATGCTAGGAAGGATTGGAGGCAGGAGGAGAAGGGGATGACAGAGGATGAGATGGCTGGATGGCATCACCAACTCGATGGACATGAGTTTGGGTAAACTCCAGGAGTTGGTGATGGACAGGGAAGCCTGGTGTGCTGCAGTCCATGGGTCGCAAAGATTCAGACATGACTGAGCAACTGAACTGAACTCTGCATTTAAGTTAAATAAGCAGGGTGACAATATACAGCCTTGATGTACTCCTTTCTCAATCCTGAAGCAGTCCATTGCTCCATGTTCAATTATAACTCTTGCTTCTTGAACAGCACATAGGCTTCTCAGGAGTCAGGTAAGGTGGTCTGGTATTCTCATTTCTTTAAGAATTTTCCACAGTTTGTTGTAATCTATACAGTCAAAGTCTTTAGCGTAGTCAGTGAAGCAGAAGTAGATTTTTTGGAATTCCCTTGCTTTTTCTGTGATCCAATGGATGTTGGCAGTTTGATCTTTGGTTCCTCTGCCTTTTCTAAATCCAGCTATACATTTGGAAGTTCTCGGTTCACATATTGCCAAAGCCTAGCTTGAAGGATTTTGAGCATTACCTTGCTAGCATGTGAAATGAACGCAACTGTACAGTAGTTTGAACATTTTTTGTATAGCCTCACTTTCGGATTGGAATGAAAATTGACCTTTTCCAGTCTTGTGGCTACAGTTGAGTCTTCCAAATTTGCTGGCACATTGAGCTCAGCACCTTAACTGCATCATCTTTTAGGATTTGAAATTAACTCAGCTAGAATTCCATCACTTCCACTAGCTTTGTTTGTAATAATGCTTCCTAAGGCTCACTTGACTTCATACTCCAGGATGCCTGGTTCTAGGTGAATGACCACATCATGGTGGTTACCAAGTCATCAAGATCTTTTTTGTATAGTTCTTCAGTGTATTCCTGCCACCTCTTCTTAATCTCTTCTGTTGCTGCTTCTGCTGCGATGTCGCTTCAGTCGTGTCCGACTCTGTGTGACCTCATAGATGGAAGCCCACCAGACTCCCCCCGTCACTGGGATTCTCCAGGCAAGAACACTGGAGTGGGTTGCCATTTCCTTCTCCAATGCATGAAAGTGAAGTCGCTCAGTCGTGTCCAACTCTTAGCGACCCCATAGATTGCAGCCTACCAGGCTCCTCCGTCCATGGGATTTTCCAGGCAAGAGTACTGGAGTGGGTTGCCACTGCCTTCTCCAATATCTTCTGTTAGGTCTTTGCTATTTCTGTCCTTTATTGTGTCCATCTTTACATGAAATGTTCCCTCGGTATCTCCAATTTTCTTGAAAAGATCTCTAGTCTTTCCCATTCTATTGTTTTCTTCTACATCTCTGCACTGTTCTCTTAGGACAGCTTTCTCCTCCCTCCTTGCTTTTCTCTAGAACTCTGCATTCAGTTGTGTATATCTTTCTCTTTTTCTTTTGCCTTTCTCTACTCTTCTCAGTTACTTGTAAGTCCTCCTCAGACAAACACTTTATCTTCTGGCATTTCTTTTTCTTGGGGATGGTTTCAGTTACTGCCTCCTATACAATGTTATGAACATCCATCCATAGTTCTCAGGCACTCTGTCTACCAAATCTAATCCCTTGAATCTATTTGTCACCTCCACTGTATAATCATAAGGTATTTGATTTAGTTCATATATGAATGGTCTAGTGGTTTTCCCTACTTTCTTCAATTTAAGCATGAATTTTGCAATAAGGAGCTGATGATGTGAGTTACAGTAAGCTCCAGGTCTTGTTTTTTGCTGACTGTATAGAGCTTCTCCATCTTTGGCTGCAAAGAATATAATTAATCCTATTTTGTTGTTGACCATCTAGTGAGGTCCATTTGTAGAGTCAACAAATAGCCACTCCCTAAAATCCTATCTGATCCCATTTAGGTGTTCTGGTGAAGTGGTTCTTTTTTAACAGAGTTTCTTTCTGATAACCAACAGATATGATCTTAATAATGACATTATGATCACTGCTGATGAATGCAGAACCTTGTGTGTGCTTGTGCTCAGTTTCTAAGTCATGTCTGGCTCCTTGCAACCCCATGGACTTTAGCCTGCCAGGCTCCTCTGTCCACGGATTTTCCAAGCAAGAATACTGGAGTGGGTTGCCATTTCCTTCTTGGGGGGATCTTCCTACTAGCTGAACCAAATAAAGTAGGTGTTACCTGAGCCAAATCATGCCTGTATTGCTCACTATGAAACACACAGAACACCTTGGAATCATCTGAGATGTCCATTAAAGTTTAAACTGCTAAGCTACTAAACCAAAATCTCTGGACAAGGCTCAGGAGTCTGCTAATGCTACTGCTAAGTTGCTTCAGTTGTGTCCAACTCTGTGCAACCCCACAGACAGCAGCCCACCAGGTTCCCCCATCCTCGGGATTCTCCAGGCAAGAACACTGGAGTGGGTTGCCATTTCCTTCTCCAATGCATGAAAGTGAAAAGTGAAAGGGAAGTCACTCAGTCGTGTCCACAACTCTTAGCGACCCCATGGACTGCAGCCTACCCAGCTCCTCTGTCCATGGGATTTTTCCAGGCAAGAGTACTGGAGTGGGGTGCCATTGCCTTCTCCAGCTCAGGAGTCTACAGATTAGCAAACACATTAGGCTATTCTTATGACCACTCAAGTTTGATCTACTTATACCCAACAACCTGCTACCTACTCTAGAGAACAAAAATAAAAAGAAACATAAGATAATGCTAATTATAATCAGTTATAATTTTACAACTGTATAATCTTGTACAATAGGGAGGAAAATTATTATTCCTAATGATTGGAAAAATTCTTTGAAGTACATTGTTTTTATTTAGTAAAATATTTTGTTTGGCTACTCTCGGCAAAAGAATATTACTCAGAGCAAAACTGAGTAATAAGAAGTAAACCAAAGAGAGAACTAAAAATAAAGTAGGCATTTGGGGATTTAGAAGGGAAAATAATCTAGGAAAACCATGGACAGCATTTGAAGCAGTAACAAAAAGGGCATAGCAACCTGAAAGGAGGCCAGACCCTCAGTAGAAGAGACAACTAATAAAAATTTTTAGAGCCAGAAAGTTGAGAGATTTTTAAGAAAAGGGTTAACTAAGATGAAATTTTAAGTTGTCTGCTGAATGAAAAACCTTTTGTTGGATACAGCTGACAATACATTCTGCAGCAAAGGAATAGGGACCCTGTCCTGTAGTTAACAGGGTAGAAATGGAGTCAGAGGCAAAAAGCGAAATGTGAAGCTGAGAATACTTTTAAAAGCAGTAAATAACAACCTGAAATAATTACATACATTAACATCATCTCCAAAATGCTGAAATTTTTACTCCATAATATACTGGAGGAGATAATGCTAATTTTACCTTAATATAATAGAAAGTAACCTTATACTTGGGGTGATGAGAGACTCTTAAGAAATGCACTACAGATAGAAAGGAGCAAGTATATTTGAGCCTTGCTGACGGTTTTATAAGTAGTAAATGTAATTCACCTAGAAATCTAGTGGATTTGTATTTTCCATATCATTGATGAGAAAGCATTCTTAGAGTACCTGCACAGGGACACACAGTGGCAGGGCCTGGCAGAGCCAGGAGTTCAGTTGAGGGAGAACCCTCCCCAAAGTCTTTGCTTTCTTTCAGGGTTGGTGGTACAAAAGAGTCCTTCTCAACCTTGTATTCATACTAGAATCCTCTGAGGAGTGTGAAACAGTCACTTATTCTTGAGTCCCACCTCAGACAAACTAAGTCAGAATCTGTGGGGTTGCAGTTTAAGGCATTGTGTTCCTAAATTTCAGGGGTAGAACAATAAATGTTTAAATTTTGCTAGTCTTAAGGTAATTAATTGAATATAGATATATTCAGCCTTTATACTTTGATATACATGATATTTACCATGTGGCCACTCATTCAAAATTAAGTTTTTAGGAAGTGCCTCTGTGTGTGTGTGAGTGTGTGCACACGTGGGTGTGTTAGTCTTAATGGGACTCTCAAGAGATATCCATACCACCAGCATACTGGGTAGGATTTCAAAGCATTTCCTTCATTTCTCTTTGCTTTGAAAAAAAAAACACAGAACAATTCTAAATCATAGCTAACTCAAAACCAGATATCATCAGCACGCCCTTCAGATATTTAAGATTTTCCTCAATATTTTTCCCTCTCACATTAACCTGCCTGTGAAACTACTACATATTTGGCAGATTCAAGATATCTGGAAAATAGTATCAACAAAAACAAACCTTTACTAGCATTTTTGCAATTTTGCTTTTTATCCACACAACTTTGTGTTACTCCTAGTCATGGTTTTGATAATATTGCACATTATACACTGATGAATGAGGGGAAAGAGACGCTAATTTTCTTTCTCAACCCAAGTATATAAAACAAAATGTATGACTACCTTGCTTTCTTCTATAAAATAATAAACCTCATTCATAGTAGTACTGTACAAAAAATTTGAAGGACTATTAAAATATCTTCTAAAAAGATACAAAAATTATTCTAGCAATTCATAAAGCTATTCCAATTAAAGGATCTGTTATTTGCATTTCAATGGCTTGTTCAGACTCCACAAACAATCCAATACACAATTTCTTCAAAATAAGCTGTGATCAGGGACTACGAAAATTACTTGTGATATCAGACCTTGCGCCTTGTTCACCTGGACAAGGGAATGAAAGTAATGATAGTTGAGAGAAGCCAGGAGAAAACAAATGAAAAAAGTCACTCTAATCACTCTGAGGCAAATAAGCCCTCATTTATTTTAACTATGGTTATCTGATTGTTATCTTAATATCTCATATTACCAACAGGACCTGAAGTGAAAGGCATGAGCTACTAAAATAACTGAATAGATTGAGGCCCAAGGACCATTAACCTTAGTAACATATTAGCCCCTGAAATATAATTAATTGAAACTGAATTCCTGGTACATTGGACCACATTTATTTAATGTCAGACATAAGCTTATACCTATGAATATGTTGTTTTGCTGACATTCAGTGCTCTTGTCCTCTTTCACACACTATATCCCATGGGTGACAGCATTAATATCAATGATAATTTTCATAAAATAATAAATTTCATTTTGTAACACTAGCCTTATTTTTTCTTTTCTTGAAGGTCTTCTAAAAAGAAATTACTATCTTAAAGGTTTCTCGGCATTTCCACAATATATTTTAATCAGACTCCATTATAAACATGTGTAAACAAACATATATATACATATTACACATACATAGATGTTACCATATATATTAACATAAATGCTAAATAGTGCATGAAAATTTACATTGTGATTATGTCTAACGTACGATCCATTTGATTTATATTAAGTGAAGATCGTTTGATTACTTTTCATGGTACAAAATTACTGAGTCAATTATGTGCTACAGTGTTTCCTTGCAAGAATGTCTCTTCAGTATATATTGCATTGCATACATAATCCTCTCTCTTTCTCTGGCACTTCTAGCATTAGTTTGGGAAAAATTAGATTTCTTTTGTTTTATTTTTACATATAAATGTCTCCCAGAATGCTTTCCACATTTTACCTAGATATCTATAATTTAAGTGTACTTCATATTTTTCAAAGAATGCATGGTTTTAGATTTTTACATGCTGGTCACACATATTGTTGAAAATTTGATGATGATATGTCACAAGAAGATAAAAACGGTAAGATGAATTCACTTTTTAAAATTACAGAACATGACACAGTTAGCTAACAGGGACAATCTTAAAGCTTCCCATAATTGAAGAATATTAGAAAGAAAATATAATGCCATTATATAAATTACGGTGTTCTTTCACCTTTCAATTAGGGTCATTTTTCTTGGAGAGACAGGCATACAAATTTTTTAAGAGTATACCAAAAGAGACATTGAAAATGCTTTGAAGACATGGAACACTTACATGCATGAAAGGTTTAAGAAAAACTAGGACTTTTGTCTGGTGAAACTACTTTCATTACATGGGTAAAACTCAGATCTGTTCACCTCTAGCTTCTGTTTCTCTGCTTGTGTCTAAGAAATTTCTCAGATTTTGCTGCTATCTCAATTGCATGAAAGTCTTGTCAGTCAATAACATTCATTAAGCATCACTGGGTGCTTAATAAATATTTCTGAGCATTATGAAAGGTACCCTAGGGAGATTGAATGGAACAGAGGATAGTATCTGACATCAAGGAATTTTCAATAGTACTGATTATTCACACTGTATAAACAGACTAAAATAGGGTTTCCAAGGAAATATATAATTTAATTGTTGCAAATTAAAACAGTACAATTATTACATGTATGCTGAAGCGATTCAGTGTGTGATCTGAGTGGGGAAAGCCAACAGAATATTTTAAATCATGTATTATAAGGGTCAGAAAGATACAGATTAATGAGCTAAGGAAGGAGAGTATTTCAGAGGGTAGAAGGTTTGCCTAAAAGGAAAGAGAAATAAATCCTGAAGTACTGTGAGTGGAAATAGAATCTGAAAGACTATGCAGCAGGTTATTGACTCAACTTTGTTCATGCCTCTTTCCTGCAATATTACTTAGCAATTTTTTATCTGGCTGATATAGTCTAGAGCAGAATCTCCCTAGCTTTTGCTTTTCATTGACCCTTTTTACGAGGAGAAATGTCCTTCAAATAAATAATGCCTCTCCAACATAACTCCTGCTACCATTATCCATTAAAAACACAATTCACAATTAATGGGGTAAAATTATTAGTATTTGTTATTGCTTCCATCTCTCGTCAATGAAATGTCAAATAATTTTCCTTCATACTTAAAAAAATTAAGTTGTATCATTACTATTATAGAGACCACAACGTGAATTGTGGAGGACTGTCGTAGTCCTCTGTTCTCCCCAGACCAAACTTACAGAATGGAACCCAAAATAAGACTAAAGAAACATCAATTCCCTTCTACATACACACACACCTCATGGAAATAAACACCTGTATCATGCTCACTGTCATTACAGTAGTAGTAGTTAAGATAATGGTGGTAGTAGTAATCTATATTGATTACATTTACTATGTGGCAGACACCATTAGAAGCACTTTACAGAAATTATTTAATCCTAACAACCACACTAATAATAGTTATTAATCTCATTTCATAGAAAAAGTATTAAAACCCAAATAAGCAACTTGCCCAATGACAAACAGCAGATGGGTGGTGTGGTAGGGCTTCAATGGCACAGCAGCATGCTTTTAGACATGACAACTAGACTGCTTCTGCCTATGCCATGTGCTTACCCCATTAACACTGGACCTCAGTTTCTAGCTGAAAACAATGCCTATTCTATTATCAGCCTCTAGAAAATATAATAAGGATTAATTTTTATGTCTGCAAAATGTTCTGACCTCTCCATAAAGACAACCATATGATTAAAACTCTGTAATTTCCATTTTCTCATATGCTACATCTTCAAATACAGTATCTCATAGGTATGCAATCTGGGAACCAACTGACTTTGCTTTCTCTCATACTACATTCAGCTTGTAATCAGTTCCTATTTTATCATAGGAACATCATCTCTAAAATTCATTAGTTTTATTCTAATTTTGATACTTAAACCATCATTAGTCTCAGTTATTGGTAATCTCCTTTACAGTACTGCATTTTACTTTGCAAAGAGAAAATTTTAATGGAAATTGGGTCTTAATACCCATCAGGGGGGAAAGAAAAAAGTTCATGTGTTAATCAAGAAACAAACAATGTCATTCAAATATGCACATTCTTAAGTGCTCTCAGCTTTGAAATCCGTCTTAAGTCTCAATCCCACTGACTACTTACAGGCTCTCTGTATTTTATTTCTGCACTTTCATGTTTAATAATTTCTTAAGATAGCAGAAGTTTGGAGCTAAAACAGAACTTAAAGATAGCCTAAGGCAAACTCCATTTAACAAAGGAGAAAACTAAGGATCACAGATGTTAGATAACTTGCCCAAAGTCCCTCTGCTAGAATGTGACAGATATAGAACTAAACCCAGGTATTCTGATTTCAGATATATACTATTTCTAATCTACATGTCCTTCCAGCTACTCTCATAGCTTTAAATGCTTGATGCATAAAACTTTCCAATCTTTTTCTAGTCCTACTTTTTCTCTCAGGTTCCAGGCCTGTATTTTAAACTACTTGGTGAAATTTTAAGAGGATGACAAAGTTGAAAACTAATTTTTACCTTCCCATCAAAACTTATTTCTCTTTATCCACTTATTGCTCTTGTATTGTCACTAATGTTGAGAATCCAGAGTACAGATTTATCCAAAGTGAAATTCAACAAGGAATTAAAAAGTAAGAATGGGTTCTGGGGGCAGAAAGAGGATGCCATCTTCTTGGACAATATTTCCAGGCAAAAGAGGTATTTGATTCTTGTGCCTAGAAATCTTTTCTAAGAATCTGATTTGGTTGTAGTAGCAGAGAAACTAAGCAAACTGATCTACAAAACAGACACGTGCGCACACACACAAAGAAAACAAATTCATAATTATGTAAATAGAAATAATTGCTAGGGCTTTTGAAAGTAATAGAAACACTTGAATAAACAGGTTTTAAATTTTTTATCTTGGCATTAAGGTAAAATTGTAACAAAGAAAAGGAAGCTCAGATTCAACAAAGTCCCAAATCTGACAGGACAGAAGAAAAATGATTGTCCTTATAAAAACCTAGATGAAAGGAGACAAGAAATACCAAATGGAGGTAGAAACAGAGAGTGGTCTTGCTTCTGAAGGAAATGAGTTTGCAGGAAAAAAAAAATCTTAGTGTTCCCTCAGAAGTAATGGAGAATCCAAGGATAAGGGAATTCAAAAGCAAGATTAAAACTAGGCTTTGGCAGAGAACACAGCACAGACACTGTGGTACTCACTGGGTCCCTGAGAGCACATGTGAGAAGCACCCACAGGGGCAGCCCCCACTCTGAAGTCTTCAGATGGAAATTTTTTTTAATTAATTTTTTTTTTCCTTTTCTTTACATTATTGTGTTGGTTTTGCCATACATTGACATGAATCTGCCATGGGTATACATGTGTTCCCCTTCCAGAACCCCCCTTCCTCCTCCCTCCTGATTCCCTCTCTCTGGGTCATCCCGGTGCACCAGCCCTGAGCATCAGCCCTGGGCTGGCAATTGATTTCACATATGATAATTAACATGTTTCAATGCCGTTCTCCCATATCATCCCACCCTTGCCCTCTCCCATAGAGTCCACAAGACTGTTCTATACATCTGTGTCTCTTTTGCTGTCTCGAATACAGGGTTATTGCTATATCTTTCTAAATTCTATATATATGCATTAGTATACTGTATTGTTGTTTTTCCTTCTGGCTTACTTCACTCTGTGTAATAGGCTCCAGTTCCGACCACCTGAGTAGAACTGATTCATATGATTTCTTTTTAATGGCTGAGTAATATTCCATTGTGTATATGTACCACAGCTTTCTTATCCATCTGTCTGTTGATGGACATCTAGGTTGCTTCCATGTCCTGGCTATTGTAAACAATGTGGCGATGAACATTGGGGTACATGTGTCTCTTTCAATTCTGGTATCCTCAGTGTGTATGCCCAAAAGTGGGATTGCTGGATCATATGGCAGTTCTATTTTCAGTTTTTTAAGGAATCTCCACACTGTTCTCCATAGTAGCTTATCTTTGACAAAGGAGGCAAGAATATACAATGGAGAAAAGACAATCTCTTTAACAAGTGGTGCTGGGAAAACTGGACAGCCACTTGTAAAAGAATGAATCTAGAACACTTTCTAACACCATACACAAAAAACTCAAAATGGATTAAAGATCTAAGCATAAGACCAGAAACTATAAAAGTCCTAGAGGAAAACATAGGCAAAACACTCTCGACATAAACCAAAGCAGGATCCTCTATGACCCACCTCCCAGAATATTGGAAATAAAAGCACAAATAAACAAATGGAACCTAATTAAAATTAAAAGCTTCTGCACAACAAAGGAAACTAAAAGCAAGGTGAAAAGGCAGCCTTCAGAATGGGAGAAAATAATAGCAAATGAAGCAATGGACAAACAATTAATCTCAAAAATATACAAACAACTCCTGCAGCTCAAGTCCAGAAAAATAAACGACCCAATCAAAAAGTGGGCCAAAGAACTAAACAGACATTTCTCCAAAGAAGACATACAGATGGCTAACAAACACATGAAAAGATGCTCAACATCACTCATTATCAGAGAAATGCAAATCAAAACCACAATGAGGTACCACTTTACACCAGTCAGAATGGCTGCCATCCAAAAGTCTACAAACAATAAATGCTGGAGAGGATGTGGAGAAAAGGGAACCCTCTTACACTGTTGGTGGGAATGCAAACTAGTACAGATGGAAATTTTAGCAAGTGGATGATACCATTGTGATTGGAGGTAAGGAGAAGGTCCTGAGGTGAGAATGAGGACCATTAACAAGATAAAAGGACTTCTGGGCAGTACACATTAGCATCAAATACAGTTCAGAAATGGAAGGGTGAACTTAGATTATTGAAGATCTTGCTTGAATGGAAGAAAAAAATCGAGAGATAAACAATATTAGGATTATGTGAAACACAGAATAAGGCAGAAAAAAATGAAAAAGAATAAAATCTACTACACATTCTGTTCACCACACATTTAAAAATTTTCTCTGCCTTTTACCATGAAACCATGTTTAGGATTTGAAAATATTTAATAAAGGTTAAGTATAAATGACCTGAGAATGAGTGAGTAACCATTCTAAATTCCTTATCAGATTGAGAAAGGCTTAAATGGCTTCCTAAAATAGATTTTCTGTTCTCTTCCACCCTGGCTCTTGAGAAATATAACAAGTATCAGAAGTGATATAATAGATAATGACCGCAATAAAACACCATAATACATTGGAAGGAAAGTTATGACCAACCTAGACAGCATATTAAAAAGCAAAGACATTACTTTGTCAACAAAGATCTGTCTAGTGAAGGCTATGGTTATTCCAGTGGTCATGAATGAATGTGAGTTTAGTTCAGTTCAGTTGCTCAGACGTATCTGAATCTTTGTGACCCCATGAACCGCAGCATGCCAGGCCTCCCTGTGCATCACCAACTCCCAAAATCTACCCAAACCCACGTCCATCGAGTCAGTGATGTCATCCAGGCATCTCATCCTCTGTCGTCCTCTTCTCCTCCTGCCCCCAATCCCTCCTAACATTAGGGTCTTTTCCAATGAGTCAACTCTTCGCATCAGGTGGCCAAAGTATTAGGAGTTTCAGCTTCAACATCAGTCCTTCCAATGAACATCCAGGACTGATCTCCTTTAGGATGGACTGGTTGGATCTCCTTGCAGTCCAAGGGACTCTCAAGAGTCTTCTCTAACACCACAGTTCAAAAGCATCAATTCTTCAGCACTTAGCTTTCTTCATGGTCAAACTCTCACATCCATACATGACTACTGGAAAAACCATAGTCTTGACTAGATGGACCTTTGTTGGCAAAGTAATATCTCTACTTTTAAATATGCTATCTAGGTTGGTCATAACTTTCCTTCCAAGGAGCAAGCGTCTTTTAATTTCATTGCTGGAATCATCATCTGCAGTGATTTTGGAGCCCAAAAATATAAAGTCTGACACTGTTTCCCCATCTATTTGCCATGAAGTGATGGGACCAGATGCCTTGATCTTAGTTTCCTGAATGTTGAGCTTTAAGCCAATTTTTTTCACTCTCCTCTTTCACTTTCATCAAGAGGCTTTTTATTTCCACTTCACTGTCTGCCATAAGGGTGGTATAATCTGCATATCTGAGGTTATTGATATTTCTCCCGGCAATCTTGATTCCGGCTTGTGCTTCTTCCAGACCAGCATTTCCATTGATCTACTCTGCATATAAGTTAAATAAGCAGGGCGACAATACATAGTCTTGACATACTCCTTTTCCTATTTGGAACTAGTCTGTTCTTCCATGTCCAGTTCTAACTGTTGCTTCCTCACCTGCATACAGGTTTCTCAAGAGACAGGTCAGATGGTCTGGTTTTCCCATCTCTTGAAGAATTTTCAACAGTTTACTGTCACTCACACAGTCAAAGGCTCTGGCATAGTCAATAAAGCAGAAATAGATGTTTTTCTGGAACTCTCTTGCTTTTTCAATGATCCAGCAGATGTTGGCAATTTTATCTCTGGTTCCTCTGCCATTTCTAAAACCAGCTTAAACATCTGGAAGTTCATGGTTCATGTATTGCTGAAGCCTGGCTTGGAGAATTTTGAGCATCACTTTACTAAAATGTGAGATGAGTGCAATTGTGCGGTAGCTCAAGCATTCTTTGGCATTGTCTCTCTTTGGGATTGGAATGAAAACTGTCCTTTTCCAGTCCTGTGGCCACTGCTGAGCTTTACAAATTTGCTGGCATATTGAGTGTAGCACTTTCACAGCATCGTCTTCCAGGATTTGAAACAGCTCAACTGGAATTCCATCACCTCCACTAGCTTTGTTCATAGTGATGCTTTCTAAGGCCCACTTGACTTCACATTTCAATATGCCAGGCTCTAGGTTAGTGATCACACCATCGTGATTATCTGAGTTGTGAGGATCTTTTATGTACAGCTTTTCTGTGTATTCTTGCCATCTCTTCTTAAAAGCTTCTGCTTCTGTTAGGTCCATACCATTTCTGTCCTGTGTTGTGTTCATCTTTGCATGAAATGTTCCCTTGGTATCTCTAATTTTCTTTTTTTTTTCCTTTTATTGTTTTTGCCATACAATGCCATGATATCACCATGGGTTTAGACATGCTCCCCCTCCAGAACCCCCCTCCCTCCTCCCTCCCTCCTCCCTCCCCCCGGGAAATTTCGATGCACCAGCCCCGAGCATCAGTCCTGGGCTGGCAACTGATCAGACATATGACAATCAACATGTTTCAATGCCATTCTCCCATATCATCCCACCCTCACCCTCATCCACAGAGTCCACGAGTCTATTCTATACAACTGTGTTCCTTTTGCTGTCTCGCATGTTGGGTTCTCGTTACCGTCCTTCCAAATTCCATATATATGTGTTAATATACTGTATTGTTGTTTTTGCTTCTGGCTTACTTCACTCTGGACAATGGGCTCCAGTTTCGTCCATCTGAGTAGAACTGATTCAAATGAATTTTTTTTAATGCTGAGTAATATTCCATTGTGTATATGTACCACAGCTTTCCAGTCCATTCATCAGTTGATGGGCATCTAGGTTGCCTCCATGTCCCGGCTACTGCAAACAATGCGGCGATGAACATTGGGGTACACGTGGCTCTTTCAATTCTGGTTTCCTTGGTGTATATGCCCAGCAGTGGGATTGCTGGGTCATATGGCAGGATTATTTGCAGCTTTCTAAGGAACCTCCACACTGCTCTCCACAGTGGCTGCACTAGTTTGCATTCCCACCAACAGTGCAAGAGAGCTCCCCTGTCTCCACATCCTCTCCAGCATTTATTGCTTGTAGATTTTTGGATTACAGCCATTCTGACTGGTGTAAAGTGATTCTTGAAGAGATCTCTAGTCTTTCCCATTCTGTTGTTTTCCTCTATTTCTTTGCACTGATCGCTGAGGAAGGCTTTCTTATCTCTCCTTGCTATTCTTTGGAACTCTGCATTCAGATTGGAATATCTTTCCTTTTCTCCTTTGCTTTTCACTTCTCTTCTTTTTATAGCTATTTTTAAGGCCTCCTCAGACATCCATTTTGCTTTTTCGCATTTCTTTTCCATGTGGATGGTTTTAATCCCTGTCTCCTGTACAATGTCACGAACCTCCGTCCATAGATCATGAGGCATTCTATCAGATCTAGTCCTTTAAACCTATTTCTCACTTCTACTGTATAGTCATAAGGGATTTGATTTAGGTCATACCTGAATGGTCTAGTGGTTTTCCGTACTTTCTTCAATCTAAGTCTGAATTTGGCAATAAGGAATTCATGATCTGAGCCACAGTCAGCTCCCGGTCTTGTTTTTGCTGCCTGTATAGAGCTTCTCCATCTTTGGCTGCAAAGAATATAATCAATCTGATTTCGGTGTTGACCATCTGGTGATGTCCATGTTTAAAGTCTTCTCTTGTGTTGTTGGAAGAGGGTGTTTGCTATGACCAGTGTATTCTCCTGGCAGAACTCTAGCCTTTGCCCTGCCTCATTCTGTACTCCAAGGCCAAATTTGCCAGTTACTCCAGGTGTTTCTTGACTTCCTACTTTTGTATTCCAGGCTCCTATAATGAATAAGACATCTCTCTTATGTGAGAGTTAAACTATAAAGAAAGCTGAGTGGCCAAGAATTGATATCATTGAACTGTGGTGTTGGAGAAGACTCTTAAGAGTCCCTTGGACTGCAAGGAGATCCAACAACTCCATCCTAAAGGAGATCAGTCCTAAGTGTTCATTGGAAGGACTGACGTTGAAGCTGAAACTCCAGTTCTTTGCCCAGTTCATGTGAAGACCTGATTCATTTGAAAAGACCCTGATGCTGGGAAAGATTGAGGGCAGGAAGAGAAGGGGACGATAGATGATGAGATAGTTGGATGTCATCACCAACTCAATGGACATGGGATTGGGTGGACTCTGGGGGTTGGTGATGCATAGGGAGGCCTGGCGTGCTGCAGTTCATGGGGTCGCAAAGAGCTGGACACGACTTAGAGATGAACTGAACTGAACTGAATATATTGTCAACAATTTACTGTTTCCCTCCTGTACACTTATGTGAATTTTAATTTTCTAGATTTTAAGAATAATTAGGTGAAAAACTGATGTCAGAGATAACAACTAATGGACATAATAGCTTAGATGACAATAGAAAGTTTCCTAATAAATCTCTAGTCATACCCTTCAAATCAAGCAAATGAAAAATAAAACTGATTTCTGGAAAGAAAAAAAGGTAAATAAAAAACATGATGTTCTTTATATGCTCTTGCATATTTTCTGCCCCAGAAGTTACTTCTCATAAAATAAAATCAACATAATTAGCATCTTCCTCTGTGGCTGCTTCCTTTGTCCTTCAGAATTGGCAAAATTTAATGTGGGTAAGTCACTGCTACATTCTTCAAATTCAAGAAACCCCAAACATGTAGTAACATTTTCTTTTAATTTGAGGTATAATTTACATATTAAAAAATACACAAATCATAACTGTAGAGTTCCATAAATTCTGAAAATAATAACCATCCATGTATAACTACCAGGCCAATCAAGACATAGAATATTTCCCATAAAATTCCATCCTAATTTCCAGTCAATTTCTACTACTCAGAAACAACCACTGTTCCAATTTCTATCACCACATGTTAGCTTTGTCTGTTCTTTTTTCTCCCTTTGAAATAGCTTTATTAAAATAAATTTCACCCATTACAAGTATACAATTTATTGCTTCTTTTATACATTTACAGACTTGCACAACCATCACCATGAACCAGTTATGCATTTCCACCAACTCAGAAAGTTCCCTCATGCCTTTATGTTTGTGTTCCCCCACTTTCCAGTTCATGCAGTCATTTGATCTGAATTCCATGAGCACAGATTTGACTTTTCAAGAAATGTAATACATATGAAATCATACAATATGTAGTCTTTCTGTGTCTAGTTTCTTTCACTCAGCTTTCTTTGTTGTAGTGTTTATAGGTGTTCATCTTTTTTATGGATAATATTTCACATTCTATTGTACAGATATGCCACATTTTATCTATTCACCAGTTGATGGATGCTTAGACTGCTCCCTGTTTTGTTTTGCCTGTTATAACCTTATATAAATTTAAATACATTGTTATTTGTGTCTGCTTTCCTTCATTCAATATAAAGGTTTGAGATTATCCATGCTTTTGTTTTAGTTATTTGCTTCTTTATATTCCTGAGTAGTATATAGTGTATTGCTGAGTAGTATGTATGAATATGCCATGATTTATTCATTGTTCCATTAATGAACAATTGAGTTGCTTTGACTTTTGTCCACTATGAATAAAGCAACTATGAACTATGTTGTATTAGTATTTCTCTTGGGTAAATACCTAGGAAAAAACTTTTGGGGTCACAAGTTAGGTCTGTATATAATTTTTATGAGAAATTGCCAAACTATTTCCAAATAATTATACTATTTTAAACACTCACCAACAATATGAGAGTTCCAGTTTTTCATAATCTCACCAATCTTTGATACCTTCATTTTTAATTTTAGGAATTTATCTGATTATGGAAGGTGTCATTTTAATTTGCATCTCCACAGTTATGCTGAGGACCCTTTCATATGTTTATTGGCCCTTCATTTCTCTTCTTTTTGAAGTATTTGTTCTGGTCTGTTCATTTTTTATTGAATTTATAGTTATCATTGACTTGTAGGATTCTGGAACAATTATCTTGACAGCTATAAATGTTGCAAATATTGTCTCCAAGTTTATAGCTTGAATTTTATTTCCTTAACACTTTTATTTTATTTGTTTTTGATGACAGAAAAATTGTATTATTGTACAATCCAATCCATCTATATTTTGTCTTTTGTGGTTAGGATGTGCATGTGTGTGGGTGTAGGTTAAGAAATCTTCAAATGTCAAAGACACAATGACATTCTCCTTTGTTATTTTTCTAGAAGCTTTATGTTTTGGCTCTTAAATTTGGCACATGTTGAGTTAACTCTTTTTATATTGTGAAGAAGGGGTAGAGGTGCATTTTCTAGTTGTTGTAGAATCATTTGTTGAACATTTTCCTTTATGTCATTGAGCTGCTTTGGTGGCTTTGTTCAAAATCAATTTACTATCAATTCAGTTCAGTCGCTCAGTCGTGCCCAACTCTTTGCGACCCCATGGACTGCGGTACGCCAGGCTTCCCTGTCTGTCACCAACTCCTAGAGCTTGTTCAAAATCATGTCCATCTAGTAGGTGATGTCATCCAACCATTTCAACCTCTGTCATCCCTTACTCCTCCCACCTTCAATCTTTCCCAGCATTAAGGTCTTTTCCAATGAGTCCGTTCTTCACATAAGGTGGCAAAGTATTGGAGTTTCGGCTTCATCATCAGTCTTCCCAATGAATATTCAAGGCTGATTTTCTTTAAGATTGACTGGTTGGATCTCCTTGCTTTCCAAGGGACTCTCAAGTCTTCAACACCACAATTTAAAAGCATCAATTCTTTGATGCTTAGCTTTCTTTATGGTCCATTTATCACATCTGTACATGACTACTGGAAAAACCATAGTGTTGACTAGACTGACCTTTGTTGGCAAAGTAATGTCTCTGATTTTTAATATGCTGTCTAGGTTGGTCATAGCTTTTCTTCCAAGGAGCAAGCATCTTTTAATTTCATGGCTGCAGTCACCATCTGCAGTGATTTTGGAGCCCAAGAAAATAAAGTCTGTCACTGTTTCCATTGTTACCCCATCTATTTGCCATGAAGTGATGGGATTGGATGCCATGATCTTAGCTTTCTGAATGTTGAGTTTTACGCCAAGTTTTTCACTCTGCTCTTTCACTTTCATCAAGAGGCTCTTTAGTTCTTCACTTTCTGGCATAAGGGTGGTGTCATCTGCATATCTGAGGTTGTTGATATTTCTCCCAGAAATCTTGATTCCAGCTTGTGCTTCACCCAGCCTAGCATTTTGCATGATGTACTCTGCATATAAGTTAAATAAGCAGGGTAACAATATTCAGCCTTGACATGTACAATTTGCTATATGTGTGTTCAATTCTGTTCAGTTGATCTAACTGCCTACTCCTATGCTAAGAGACACCTGTCTTCTTTACTTTAGCTTTAATGTAACTCTTAAAATCAAGGGTTTTATGTAAGTACTTCAACATTGTTCTTTCAAGATTTTTAAAAACTATTCTAAATCCTTTCCATTTCCACATGAATTTTTTAAAAAACTGAAGTAGAGTTGACTTATAATGTTGTTAGTTTCCAGTATACATCAAAGTGATTCAGTCATACATATTTTTTCAGATTACTTTCTCTTATGTGCTGTGCTGTGTTTAGTTGCTCAGTCATGTCCGACTCTTTGCAACCCCATGAACCATAGCCTGCCAGGCTCCTCTGTCCGTGGGGTTCTCCGGGCAAGAATACTGGAATGGGTTGCCATACCCTCCTCCAGGGGATCTTCCCAACCCAGGGATCGAACCCAGGTCTCCTGTATTGCAGGTGGATTTTTTACCATCTGAGCCACCAGGAAAGCCCATTTTCCTTTATAAGTTATTACAAAATGTTGAGTATAGTTTTCTACGCTATACAGGTCTTTCTGTATATATGTTAACCCCAAACTCCTAATTTAACCACCCCTCTTCCCCTTTGTATCCACAGATTTGTTTTCTATATCTGTTGATCTATTTCTATTTTGTACAAAAGTTCATTTGTATTATTCATTAGATTCCACATATAAGGAATACCATATGAGGTTTATCTCTCTCTGTCCATATATACATTTTAGAATCAATTTGCCAATTTCTACAAAAAAAAATTGGGAAGGTTTTTATTGAATCTATAGTATTTGTAAAGAAATGACATCTTAACAATATTGAGCTCCAATCTATGAACATGGTATATTGCTCAACTCATTTAGCTCTTCTTTTGCAATTCCTTTCCTATGATTTATAACTACAGAGAATGAGCTTGTGAAGAAGAGCTATTTTAATTACTAATGATGAACTAAATTTATTCTTTAAGAGAATGCATTTATTTTTCTTTGATAAATGCTTACACTAGCTTTTAAAAAATCATAAAGTTTAAAATTATAAAGAAAACTTGGAAGCTATTTGATCTAATACTTTATTTTTATTGAAATTAGAAACCTTAAAATCAAGATCTAAAGTACTTTTATATTAACTGGAATTTGTTTTCCTCATTTGTCTTTGGTAGATAAGTGAGGAGGGCTTACCAGATGGCATAGTGGTAAAGAACCTGCTGCCAAAACAGGAGATGTAAGAAACAGGTTCAGCCCCTAGTTCAGGAAGGTCCCTTAGAGGAGGGCACAGTAATCCACTCCAGTATTCATGCCTGGAGAATCCCATGAACAGAGGAGCCTGGCAGGCTGCAGTCCAGGATCGCGCAGAGTCTGAAGCAACTTAACACTCGCACACAGATATGTGAGGAAGGAGAACACTGGCAACTACTCTTCTTGCATTGGAAGGAGTAACTTTGGAGGATCACAGTACACATAACCAAAAGTTTGCTAACTTTTTTTCCCAATTCCCAAGATTATGTAATTATGTAAGCCCTGGATATTCAAAAAGCACTGGTAGAATTTAGATCACTTTACGAGAAAATCTTGGGATTTTGTATTTATGTGTTTTCTATATTTCCACTTTCAATGCTTATGATTATAAACATAGGTAGACGATAAGGATCAAAAAGATTCCTTGGATCTTGTTTAAGCCAATAAGTCAACACTCTCTTTAATAGTCACATTATGTTAGGAAGAAAAGAACACAGAGAAAAATTCTTTAAAATACAGCAACACAGGGCCCCTGGAGTATGAGGGTCAGCTGAATCTATGTGATAATATGTAGATCAGGGGGCATAAGTTTTTCTCTAAAGGGTACAGCTTTTCAGGCCATGCTCAAGTCTGCTGTAATTGCATGAAAGTTAACACAGATAACATACAAATGAATGAGTATTGTGTTCCAATAAAACCTTACTCACAAAAATAGGCAGCGGGTCAGATTCCACTGAGTAAATTTGTCAACCTTAATCTAGATTAATCTCATCACTTACATTATAATGTCCAATACATATTCTTGTTACATATATTTCATCATACATAAATACGTATACTCAGACATAAACTATTACACAGAATATTTCAGGGACTGTGTCCTGAAAGTGCAAGAGTAAGCTAAATAATGGAAAACTTCCAATTACTCTCTTTCTTTTTTCTATTATATGATTAGTGATGAAGTCATTTGAACCATATCAAAGATATTACATTTATTCTCTGTGGACATTTTATTATCTTTCAAACAACTAGACAACAATACCTTATACTCATTGTCTCTGTGCTTATAAATCAGATACTTTATAAATATTCATAAAAGCAGACTATTCCCTACAGAATTATCTCCAAAACAATAATTATGCAAATTGCTGATTGTCCAAAGCACTTAATTTCTTAGCGCTATGCAATCTTAGCTAGCCTAAAGACAAGTTAATAAATAGTGCTTAAAATAAATGATAGAAGTACCTTGTATCTATAATCTGTGATAAAGTTTAGAAAAGAGAATGAACAATCTTAGGCAGTTTTTAATTTGATAAACACATACTAAAACTCTTACTTCTATAAAATATATGAGAGCTATTATAAACACTGCAAATAAATTCAGCGTATCACAAATGCTGTAATGTAATAACATTTCTTTCAATTGTAGCAAAAGAGTAATTTTCTATCAGATTTTCCTGAAAGAGTATTGCTTACCTATTTATACATTTAACTCCACTTAGATAACTCAACCAGGATGTTGAAACATTTACTGTTGTGCTCTTCTTTGTTAAAAAAAAAAAAAAAGTTAAAGATTTACTAATAGAAGTGTAATTCTAGTGTCTTTCTATACCAAGTTGCTTTTCTTTCATAGGTATTCTGGAAGGCTTTGAGTGATATAGGTCAACCACCAAAAGAGACCATGCCTTTATAACCATGAAAACAGGGAATTAACTTTCAATTAATTAAGATAGCTTATTTAGGAAGTTTTGCAATAAAACACATAAACCATATTTTAGAAAATGGTATCAAATCCTTCTTCCAAAAAGTTTGTTACAGAGATATTATGATCATTATTAACACTGTTTTGTTGATTTGACTTTCTTCTCTTCATTTCTTAAGTTGCAATAAAACAACTAAGCAAAGTTTATTGAGTAGCTCAATCCTGTGCTCAGTCACTCAACATTACAGGTGTCCAATGGGCTGTCCCAGGTAGCTTATGATCTATTTAGCAACACAAAATACACAGGAAAAACAAAATTAAGAATAAACGTTTGAAACAAAAGTTCAACAATAGAAACTAGAACAAGGAGTCCATCATTAATTTTAAAATGAAGAGAAACAGTTTACATAGCTTAGAAAAAAATTATTTAATTATTGAGAGCTTATTTATGTGATTAAACACCCGGGTTTCTTAGCCATAAAGAAATAAAAGTTTGATTTGGATAAATCTCTTTAAAAACTAAGTTTATAAATAAGAGGGAAAAGTAATCACATGCCAAAATTATTCCAAAATAAATGAAAGTAAAATGGAAAGCAAATTGGGACACATGTTGAGAAAAGTTTATAATTAATCACAATTAGTCAAAAAATATTTGAAAAACTTCTGTGAAACAAAATTATGCACTTTGGTAAAAACAAAAACAAAAAATGTCTGTCTCCAAAGAGCTTATATTCTGGTTTGAGGAAAAGGATAATAAATGTATAAATGAATAAAATTATTTCAGTTACTTATAAAGATGACTATGAAGATAATAATATAATCTAACATAGGAAAGAAAATAACTATGGCAATGTGGAATGGAAATAAAATATTTAACTAGATGTAGTCAGAGGGGGCCTCTTTGAGGAGACACTTGGACCAAAATTTCAAAGATGAAAAATGTACCAGCCATGCAAATGTCTGGAGAAAACCTTCCAAAAAGAGAGGAATTACAACAGCAAGCACAAAGCCTTCTAGGTAAGAATGAACTTGGTATATTAATGTAGGATATAGAGAAAGAGAGTCATTATGGCTGGAATATCTTGAAAACAGAAGGCATATTGATTATGTTAATAATCTCTTCCTACTAGATAATTTTATTTTCATCTTTCATACCTAATTATAGGAAGCCAAAATCTCCCATCAATAGTGTAACTAGTCTGAAATTTTTTAAATATGATGCTCATAGGTAAAGAGGACACAGAGTAATGGGGGGGAAAAGGAGTGTTCAAATCTCAGTTTTGCATTTATCAGCTTTCTGAAACCTGGAGAAAGTCACTTACCTTCCTAAGTCTCAGATTCTTTATCAAATGATACTCAGTCTCAGTATTCTCACCTATAAATTTGTGATGCTTCTATCTCCCTCCCAAGTAATGACCAAGGATTAAATATGATGTGCAAAAAACCTGGTACATAACTGGCACTCAGGAAGTACAGGTTGTCATCCTCACCATCATGGTCATTTTTAAATGTACCAGCTCCATTACCATAACCATCGTCATCAGTATTAGGTAAGTTCAAGTCGGACAGAATGCTTTTCCAGAAAAGCAACAAAAATAAGCATGTGATAACAATAGCCACTGGAAAAGACCACTGAATTCATACCATATTTTTAAATAATTTAAAAATTAGCTTTAAAATTTAGGTGAAATGTTAGGAAAAAGTACAGAATTGTAAGAATATTTACATATTTAAAAATAGTAAAAATCAACTTATTTGCAAACTTGTAATCCCCAAATTGATGTATAGATTCAGTGTAAATCGTGTCAAAATTACAATTTTCTTTTCTGCAGAAGTGGACAAGCTAATCCTAAAATTTATATAGAAAAAAGTATAAAATTTAAAAATAAAATAAAACAAAATTTATATATAAGTGCAAGTCACCTACTATAGCCAAACAATCTTGAAAAAGAAGTACAATGTTGAAAGACTCACACTTCCTCATTTCAAAATCTACCACAAAACTTCAGTAATCAGGAATGTATAATACTAGAAGGGGCTTCCCAGGTGACTTGGGTTTGATCCCAGGATCAGGAAGATCCCCTGAAGAAGGAAACAGTAACCTACTTCAGTATTCTTGCCTGGGAAATCCCATTGTAAGAGGAGCCTGATGGGCTACAGTCCATGGGGTCACAAAGAGTTGGACATGTCTGAGTGACTAAACAATAAATACCTCAATGGAATGGAAATGAGAATCAAGAAATATACCTTACATTTACACAGTCAATTAATTTTCAATAAGTATGTCAGGATCACTCAATGAGGAAAGCATAGTCTCTTCAACAACAACAACAACAAAATATGTGTCAAAAGATACTACCAAGAAAATTTAAAAAAAAAACACTAAGCAATGGGAGGAAACATTTGCAAATCATACACTTGATAAGGGTTTAATTTCTAGAATGTGCAAAGAACACCTACAACTAAATAATGAAGAGACAGTCCAATTCAAAAATGGCCAGAGAATTTAAACAGGTATTTCTACAGAGAAGATACGGAAATGGAAAACAAGTACATGAAAAGATATTCAACTCATTAGGAATGTTGCAAATCAAAACTACAATACACCACTCACACACACTAGGATGGCTATAATTTTTAAAAGGGGGGAATAAATAGTACTGGCAAATATTTGAAGAAATTTTAACCTTCATACATTGCTGGTGGAAATATAAAATGATGCAGTCAATGTGGAAAACAGTTTGTTTCTCAAATTTTTAAATATAGAGCTACCATGGGAGCTATCAATTCCACTTCTAGATATATATCCAAGAGAAATGAAAACATATGTCCACACAAAAATTTGTATACAAATGATCCTGTATGCATGTGTGCTCAGTCACTTCAGTTGCATCCAACTCTTTGTGACTCTATAAACTGTAGCCCACCAGCCTCCTCTATCCATGGGATTCTAGGGGCAAGAATAGTGGAGGGGGTTGTGATGCCTTCCTCGAGGGAATCTTCCCTACACAGGGTTCTTACCTGCATCTCCTGCATTGTAGGCAGATTCTTTACCACTGAGCCACTAGGGAAGCCATACAAATATTCACAGCTGCTCTATTCATATTAGCAAAAAGCAGAAATAATTCAAATGTCCATCAGCTGATGAATAAACAAAATGCGGTATATTCACACAATGGAATACTATTCAGCCATTAAGGAGAATGAATCACCAACACACGCTACTACATGGATGCCTTATACAAAGAAGGCAAATACAGAAAGCCATATATTACATGATTCCATTTATATGAGATTTCCAAAACAGGCAAATCTACACAAACAGAAAATAGATTAGCAGTTTCCAGGGGCTGGAGAGCCAAGATAATGTGGAATGACTATTAACTCATACAAAGTTTCTCTATGAAGTAATGGAAATATTCTGGAGTTAAATAGAAATGATAGCTGCATAATCTCTTGAATTTACACAAAACCATCTAATTGTACACTTTATAATGGTGAATTTTATGACATATAAATTTTATCTCAGCAAATCTCTGACAGTTCAAAGACTGAGACTTCATGCTTTCACTGCTGAAGGTCTGGGTTTGATCCCTGGTCTGGGAACTAAGATCCCACAAGTCATGCAGCACAGTCAAAAAAATTTTATCGTAAATTTTTAAGATTAAATTTTAAAACTATGAACAAAAGAGAATACATGTATTTGTATTATGTAGCACAGAGATTTCTAAATCTTCCATTATGAAAGTATTTAAAATGACAGAGTCCAGTATGGCTAATTTCATGCAAAGAGATTCAATATTAAACAAGCAAGAAAATACAATAGGAAACAATTCAGGTATAACCAAATAATTCCAAATTAACTATCCAGATGCTTGCTGTGGTAGTGGCTATTGAAGCTGAAGCCATTTTCTGCAGATACTTCCACATTTACATTAAAAATGAAGAATTTAAGAAATCACAGCATCTTATAGTAGTAATTTTCAACTTACATATGATAGATGTATTTCTACAAAATAAAAGTATTTGACATACAGAAATACATCCATAATGAATATTTGCTAACAAACCTTTAGCTTGCCTCTTGTACAGACCTATCAGTTTTGGCTAATGAGTATGAGCAAGTATCCTCCTTTTCTTCTGTTCCCCTATTTCTCTTTTGTGTGTCTTTATTCTCTAATGCCACTTTACAACCATCAGGGAAGAACTGATGCCCACCCCTCCATCAAACCATCTCTGATATAACACACCATTTTATTTTTTCCATGAGTGTTAGTTTTGTGGCTCTAACTAGATAATAATTTCTGCTACAAGAACTGTATTACACTTTTAAAATTTACCATAGTACCTAACACAACACTTGATTCATAGTGTGCTTTCCATAATTATGAATATAACAAAAGGTAGCAAGACATTTTTTCAGCTTACTGAAGAAAAGATGGATTATTCAATAAATGCCATTGGGTAGCCATCTAGAAAAAAAAATAACATTAGAGCTATTCTTCATATTCTATATCAGGATAAATTACAAATGAATCAAAGATTTAATTGTAAAAGTGAAAGCATAATAGTAATAGAAGAAACCTAGGAAAAATGTTTTATAATCTTGATGTAAAGAAGCCTATTTAAATATGACATAGAAGCCACAAATCAAAAGATTGATAAATTTTACAGCATAAAATATAACAATCTTTATAGAAAAAACTACAATAAACAATAGTGAAAGAAAAAATGCCAAGCTGGGATAAATATTTGCAATTCATATCACAAACCTATAAACACCTACTATTTGATAATAAATGGCCCAATAGAAAAATAAGTAAATGATATGTATAGACAGTTTGTGGAAAATGAAACACAAATAACTTTTAAACACATTAATAAGAGAATAAGAAAAATTAAAACTACACTAATACACCATTATTTATCTATCAGATGGACAAAAATACAAAAGATTAATAAAACTGTTTGGCCAGACAGGTGGGAAACAGACATTTTTGTATGCTGTTAGTCAAACTGCAAGCTGGTGCAACCTCTACAGGAGGTAATTTGACAATATTTATCAAAGTTATAGAAGTATATACCCTTTATATATACCCAACTCTACTTCAATGAGTTTTTCTTAAAGCCATACTTACTTATGGGTGAAAAGACCTATATATAAGGTTATTCACTGCAATGTGGTTTGTAGTATAAAGATTGGAAACTACCTAAGTGTCCATAATCAATGACTGTTCCAATAGATTATGGAGCATTCAAAAAAGGAAATAGCTTGCAACCATAAAAACAGAGATAATCTATTACCTGGGCTATGGAATAGTCTCCAAGATATGCATGTGAAAAGCAAGATTTGGAGCTATGTGTAGGATATGTTACCATATGTGTAAAGCAGACTGTACAACCCAGATGTTGGAGAGAATAACCTCCGCTTGGCTTGATTCTGCTTATCTGTATAAGGATACACAAGAAACTGGTAATGTTTGTTGCCTCTGGGGATGGAAACAGGTAAAAAGCAATAATTTTCATGATGTTTTTATTATGTACCTCTATGTACTTTTAAATCATTTAAAAATAAATATTCAAAAATACAGACTTATAAATCTTTCACAGCATCTAACAATGCTTGATTTACAGAATAAACTCAGAAAATGCCCAAATAATAATACTGCCTTATGCTTGCTTATTGTTTTTAAACTTACAAGTTTATTTATATTAATTATCATTTTAAGAAGTATATATAAACTATTCTTATTAATGATCTAAACATTTTAGACTACATGTGAGTGTGGATATAAAGTAATTTGTACTTAATTTCTGAGAAAACTGTCCCATAAAAGAAACACTTAACTTCAAGTATTAGAATCTTCCTACTTCCATTTAACTTGAGATACTTTTTTTGACTGCCTACAAATGAATAAAATTCCTTGTAAGATTTTATTTAAAATTTTGATATGCTTAAGAAACACAATTCTTTTTTTTAATATTGGAAAACTTGATATTTTTAATTGCTATATTTTCCTCAAATTTTTTCTTAACCCTAGAATAATTTTTTGTTTCATTTTTAAATTAAAAACCCAAACAAAGCACTACCTATGAAGATTTTTTCCTTTGGGAGATGAACTAAATAATCATCTAGCCATAAAAATATATGCTTATTCCATCTGAGTAATGACCTAAAGGCCTATTTTAAGGATTACATGGTATATACTATGATTTACTGCCTCAGACAGTAAAGATCCTCCTGCAATGCGGAAGACCTGGGTTTGATCCCTGAGTTGGGAAGATCCCCTGGAGAAGGGAATGGCTGCCCACTGCAGTATTCTGGCCTGGAGAACTCCATGGACTGTACGGTCCATAGGGTTGCAAAGAGTCAGACACAACTGAGTGATTTTCACTCACTCACATACAAAAAGAGATTAGTGTTAACATTCTAACCCACCCTTGATTTAGAAAGTTTGTTTCCAAACAAAATGTAGGATTTTATCATTTTCAAGCCCCCAATTCAAGCATAATTCTTTATCACCTTTAATTAGTCTTTAAGTCACTGTTGCCAGGTATAGAAATATAGGCATTGTCTTGAGAATCACTGTCCTCTTTGTAAATAGGTACTAAATTCTCCAGTCTCACTATGTTTAATGTTTAACAATTAGAGGTACCAATAGGGAGGAGAAATAGGAAGCCCACTCTAATGGACCACCCTTCCAATCTCCAGACTCCATATGAAATCTTTCCATGATAACCATTTGGTTTTAGTATAGCAATTGTTTGTTAAATTATAATAATTAGGAGGCTAATGATACTCCAAGCTTCTGTTAAAGCAATTAGTTTAAAAACTATGATTGAACCAAACCAGACAAATATTTTAATTTCATAAAATAATTTTATAACTCACATAGGGAATTAAATTAATATGAACTGCTTTGCCTTTAGAAAACCCAGTGCCAAAGAGGAGGCCATTTACATTAGTTGCTATAGGACAAGTTGTTCAAATTTGTAATTATACAGTCAAAATTGGTAATTTGGTAATTTTAATAATATTATTTTAAATAAAAAGGTTAACAGATATACCTTTAAAATATTTTCAAAAAAAACCCTGATAAATGGATTTTGATTTATTATTAAGTAAAAACCAAAAATAGATTCCTTACCTGAGTGAGAGGTTATATGGAGTTTTTGGCCCAGGCCAGCGATGTGCTCCTCTGGCAAAGGGAGCAAGTGGGGATGAGAATCTCTGATTTTAGCATTTGCTAACTTCCATACAATAAACTCTCTCACTAGAGCTGATTTCAAGCTAACATGAAGTCATACAAGGCAGAGTAAGAGAGGTGCTCCATAGGCTCTCACAAGCTAGACAGACCCGCTCCAGACTACCACTGCCCAACTCCAGAACTAATTCAAATCTCCCAAACTTAGAACACATATTTTAGAAAAGCTTCCTTAGTGATTATGCTATAGTTAATCAATAGGCCAGTGTTTAAGAACCACAGACTACCTTGTCATACAACTACAGGAGTTTCTGAGGCAGAATGGAAAAACTTTTGTACGGTTTCTCCTGTGTAGCACAAACCCAGGTAGAAGTGACATCAGCATCACTATCACCTAGGAAAATTCTGAATTGTAGTAAGAATATATGACTTTTAAATTAAAGCAAACTGTACGGCATCTCTTTGGTATATGGCTGCTTGTGAGCCCAGTTAAGTGACATGCCTTTTTGATACCTTCCTGAGTCAAAAATGCCTGCATCTGATAAAAGTCACAGAAGTTCTCAGTGTTCCTCAAAGAAGTTATCTAGTTCAGTCCTCTGCTTCCTAGAGAGGATGATAGTTTCATGGTATTTCAGCTCCTATTGCCCACATTCATGAACTACTTAAGAGCAATTATAATGCTTGGTGTCAAATTATTCAATGGAAGCCAACAGAATACAGGCACTCCTTTTTTATAGACATGCCAATTTCATATGAATTTATAATTTTGAATATCTGGGTTTGCACCAATCGTCAAGAGACAGAAAATGAGAAGGATTAGTATTGGTAGTTAGTATTTGCCTGGGTCACCCTGAAAGCCTTAGAAAAAGGCTTGCAGGCAGGTAGTTTATTTAGGAATTGACCTCAAGGAAAAGTAGTGAGAGATGGAGGAATCTGGGGAAGAAGGCAAAGTCATTACAAAGATGTGTTATCTAGTTGAAAACCTCCATGGTTAATAATTACTCAATGCAATAACAGAGTATAAGAAGCTTTATGAACATGCACTTCAGAATTGCCAACCTGGCATTAAAAGGAAAAAACATCTATCTATCTGTAATATTCCCTATTAGCCAAGAATGGGCCTATGGGCATTAACTCCTTTGCCTCCATTCTTTTGGTTGATCATGCATGTGAGCCCAACTATTCTAAGGTAGTCAGAGAAACACAAGATGGGAAAAAAGAAGCAACTGGCTAAGGCTGAGGCAGTGTCAGTCTATGCTTATATAAATCTGGTTAAAGTGTGTGTGGACCTGGCTACTATAGCAGTGACTGGATGACGAAATGAAGCTAAGGAGATATAAAGTGATATTTAAGAGGGGTTCAGTTCACTAGGTAATAATCAAGCAGTTCTACCCATTTTGTAACGTGCGCGGTTCCATGATCTTATTCTTTGGATTAAGATATCAAAAAATAATAACAAGCTCCAAATCAATACCCAGGCTTCTCTACACTGGCAAGAGATCAGGGGAGAACAGATAATCTTCCTCATAAAGGAACAGATTCATCTGTAAATTTTTAAATATTGTAAATGTTTAAATAACCCTACTATCTAAGGCAATCTACAGATTCAATACAATTCCTATCAAAATACCAATGGCAATTTTCATAGAACTAGAACAAATAATTTTTAAATTTGTATGGAAACACAAAAGATCATGCATAGCCAATGCAATCTTGAGAAGGAAGAACAGAGCTGGAAGAATTATGCTCCTATAGTATAGTATACAGCTATACTATACTATAAAGCTCTAGCAATCAAAACAGTATGGTACCAGGACAAAAACAGACAGATAGATCAACGGAACAGGATACAGAACCTAGAAATAAACCCACACACTTATGGCCAAAGGAGGCATGATATACAATGGAGGAAGGATAGTCTCTTCAGTAAGTGGTACTGTGACAACTGGACAGCTACATGTAAAAGAATGAAATTATGACCTCTAATATTATATGAAAATAGACTCAAAATTGATTAAAGGTCTAAATGTAAGATCTCAATACTATAAAACACCTAGAGGCAAACATAGGCAGAACACTCATTGACATGAATCTCAGCAATATTTTCTTGGATCTGTCTCCTAAAGAAAATAAAAGCAAAAATTAACAAATGGGTGCTAATTAAACCTAAAAGCAACTGCAAAGCAAAGGAAATTGTCAACAAAATGAAAAGATAACTTATTGAATGGGAGAAAATATTTGCAAATGATATAACTGATAAGGAATTAATATACAACATATACAAACAACTCATACAATTCAACATCAAAAAAACAAACTGTTTAAAAATGGGCAGAAAAACTGAATAGACATTTTTCCAAAGAGGAAATGCAGATGGAAAACAGGTATATGAAAAGATGCTCAACACTGCTAATCATGAGGGAAAAAAACCTGTCAGAATGGCTATCATCAAAAAGAACACAAATAACAAACGTTGGAGAGGATGTGGAGAAAAGCAAACCCTTGTACACTGTTGGTAGGAATGCAAATTGGTGCAGCCACTGTGGAAAACAGTGTGGAAATTTGTCAAACTCCACAACGTAGGATCCTGAGAGAAATAACAGAAAAGCCATAGAATTGATCACATTTCTATCTATCAGTAGACAAGCTCATGCCACTGGAGAAATTTAAAGGAGCAGACAGACAAAAGAAGTAAAGACACTTTTGGATTATGTCCTATGATTGTATTCATTATAAAGATAAGGGACCACACAGTTTCCTTAAAGCAACTGATATCATAAAAATCTGTTTCTATGACTATAAAAAATTAAGTCAAGAGATGATTGTTTACTTAGATATTTGTTGACAATATCAAATTTTGGGGTTTTATCCACCATGCAACTCTAGTTCATGTTTAAATTTTGTAACAATAAGGTCGGTATGAAATTTCAGGAATGTCTAGTACCATCTGCCTTAGGAAACAACTCAGATAATGATTATGCACATTAAATCTTGAGGGCACTGGTCAGTAGCAGCAGTTCTTAATAGTACAGTGCTAGTGCATAAGTCATTCCTCTGCAACCCCTTCATAAAATAGAAGAAACGTTAAGTAGGCAAAAAGAAGAGCCTTAGGTATACTGCAAGCAGCAGAGCAGTTAGGGGATTGGAATCTGCAGCTAGATTGCTTGGTTTAAACAGCAGTAACCTTGGGCAAGCTATTTAATCTCTCTAAGCCTCATTTTCTCATCTTAAAAATGAGGATAATAATTTCTACTTCATAGGGCTGCTGTGCGGATGAGGTGAGATAATGTATATGAAGCACTTAGTACAGTGCCTTTCATATAGTAGGTTTTTTTTTAACAAATATTACTATTATCATTACCACATTAGTTCTCTAGAAAACACTGTAATACATATATAAGACACAGTGGGCTAGAGAAATTTCTAAAGTGCTATATGAATGTTCAGTGCCATTGTTTATGTCACTTTTATTATCTTTTGTTTCTCAAAAGGAAATATAATAAAATAAGAAGTTTGCTGTTATAAAAGAATAACTTGAACTGGTTTTGTACTCAATCTCTCAGAAACTCAGTTTCCTCATTTATAGAATGGCATGGGCTTCTCAGGTATCACAGTGGTAAACAATCTTCCTGCCAGTGCAGGAGATGCAAGAGATGTGGGTTCAATCTCTGAGATGGGAAGATCTCCTGGAGTAGAGAATGGCAACTGACTCCAGTATTTCTTGCCAGAAAAATCTCAAAGACAAAGGAACCTGGCAGGCTACAGTCCATGGGGTCACAAAGAGTCAGATACAACTGAACACAACAAGAACAACAACAATCATATTGCAATGCTTAGGTCTCATTGATCTTGTAACATTAGAAGAGCTAGCATGTTGTGATGAGCCCAGCAGTGAGCACAGACATAAACATGGATATCAAGGGAAAGTGGCTTTGAAGCATCTTCGCTATGCTAAGAAGCTCTTCTTGCTTTGCAAGAGATAGACTGCAGGATCTTCACATTTGGGCTTCAAAAAAAGCAAGAGAAATGCTCTTTCTTTGGAAAAGTGACTTCTTAGGACACAAGATATAAGAACACAATCAAAAATCCTGCCTACCACTAGCTTTAGGCAGATAGTTAAGAATATTCTTAAAGATCAACACAAAGATATCAAAAGAAATAAATGTAATTATTTACAATGTACTACATTATAAAATTCAAATTTTGAGAAAACTTTTGACTGGCATAATTACCCAGTTTACATTAGTGAATTTTTATTATACATATATCAATGTTCATCAAAAACAATGATTGCAAAGCAATAAATGAAATAAAAAGCAATCTGTTAAAAAAAAACACGTATTCTGAAACCTGTAAATATCAAGATATACATGTAATTGGTATCTAATATTATTTATGAGCTATAGACTGTAAATGATAAGTTTACTAAATTCCTTAGGAAAAAGCTGTATTCAGCACTTCCAAATCTTACACTATTTTGCAATGAACAGGGTATATTATAACTTTTTTTAACCCACCCTTAGATTAATAAGGTTTGATTTAGTCACCTTATAGTCACCATAGAAATAACGACTAAAAAAAAGTATTGTGCAGGGCTATATTCCAACATCACAAGTGGAGGAAGCAGGACTAGTATCCACTGCCTCTGTGATCTGGCCCAATTTAATCGGTCTCTCCTCTTCTTTAAGAGTAATAATTGAATGGGCTGCCAGGGTAAACTGAATGTAAAGGAGCTGGGAGAACTAAGTGCAATATATGAATAGATAAGCCACTCAATCTCACCTAACTGTTTCCTCATCTGTAAAATGAGGTATAAGAGTTATCACTAAAGACTTTTGAAGCATGTAAATTCTGTGATTCTAGGCTTAAACTTAAAGTACCAAAAGTTGAGAAAGTCCTTTTCCCACTGTATCCCATTCCTAGACATAGATCTCAACCCTGAAATCACACACCATTTTTATGGACTTCTTTCTTCATAGACTGCTTGCCAGGCACAGCAGAAATTGTTTGGGTGACACTACCTAAGGCAACACACATCTTAAACAGATAGACCCTTCTTCCAAAAGCACTTTGAAAACTGTGAGCTTAATTGCAATTAAGACATCCATTGAAATTCAGTGCAACTAGCAGACAGGCTTTGAGTTAATTCCAGCATTAAACAAGTTTGTAATAAAATATACCATTATGAATTTTACACTTTTAAAAAATGGACCCTCAATGGATATGACTATGTGTAACATTTAAATATTTATGCATAAATTTGTATTTTACTGCAAACCATAGAAGATTATTGGTTTATCTAATAAGTAATCAGTGTATTAAGAGGATTTTAAATTGAAAAAAGTAATTTAAAATGGCCAAGCATGCTTAATGAAAATTATCCCTTTTAATATCGCCTTTCTAATTAATTGTTTTTCTAAAAGTTAAAAGAAGCCAGGTGTTCAATAAATAAACTGTGAAGTCTAGACATTTTACATTATCCTGAATTAGATAGGATTTTAGTATTAGAAGGGACTTTAAAATGTCACCTGTTTAACACTTTTACATAACATCTGCCAAGTATTCACCTAATAAATGTTTTAATTTCTCAAGTTTCAGGGAACTTACTCCCTCTCATTTTAACTTCAGAGAGCATAGATTACTAGGATTTCACCTATTCTACCAAAACTCAATCAAAATTTTTAACTTAGAAAATTAGCAAAATAACCAAATAACTTAATGACCAGAGTCCAGATTTGGAATAACACTATAGTCAAAGCAAACAACTTGTTTAATTCAATTGTGCCTGAAGTCATCTGGCATTAGACAAACTCCATATCACATGTGGAACAAATATCCATGGAAGTTTTTCACAGAGACCAACTGCGCACACCCAGTTCCCCACAATCTGACAATCGGGCCTGAATGCTGAAGACCAGGTGCAGGCCCTGAGGAACAAAAATCGGTGAGTCCTGCTCTGCCTGAACCAATGAGAATGAGGCCTGGCTGGATAGAGTCATGGTTCCCAAAGTTTGAAATTTGTCTATCAGCAGAAGCTCATGTCTTCCCTGACCACAGTGATTGCAAGTCCCATGCTGGAAGCTTTGTCCCACCATTCATAACAAGTCTAGTTTTAGCTTCAGTCATGCCTTCCACTTTATATTTAAGCTCCCTATCCAGAATTCTGGCCCATTTGCCTGGGATCCAAATATTTGCTTACCTCTTGTCTCTTTAATGGGCCTGGACCCTAGATTTCTGTATCCTCAGTAACAAACTGAGGTTCAGGTTCTATCTGGATCTATTTTTTCAGATATACCCTACCTCTACCTGACTATAATTTTCTACTCTCTCCAGATAATTCTATGGCTTGATAACTATTTATCATTTTTAAAGTTTCTGTATATTAATGGTAGTTTGTCTCAGACTTGAACTACTTCCCCTTGAACAACGGAATATGGACTTCTGGCCACACTCCATGGAAGTCAGCCCTACTGCCATGTTAATCTGCCTTAGGGGTATGATGAGAGAGTAATAGAATTCCTGGCTCAGTTTTCCAAGCCTTGTCCCCACCTGGTCCTGATTTATTCCATGCTTATGCTACTGAAGTACCAAAATGCCTGGTGCTAGAAACCCTCTCAGATACTCGAACAACAAATTTAAAGGTCTACAGAGGTTACTTCAGACTAAAGTACAAGGATGGATAAGCAGTATTCAATTAAGAACAATTAAGACTACATATGTATGTGTATACACACACACATAAATAGACATATATCCTGAGTAGGAGTTCTACAGGATGGCTTGGTAAAAGAGATTGATTTTAATGCTAAATTTATATAACAGTGAAAAAATGAAGCAAATATTTCAAGCTATATAGGAAGGTATTTTGAAACAGAAAGATCTGACCATTGTTCCTGAAATCACATCATTTAAGTGACTTTAGCCAGGCAAAATCAAAACTTTGCTTTCCTAATCCCACCAATGCATACTAATCTTATAGCACATTTGTCTGTCATCCATTCATAGTGATTATATTCTCTCTTGCATTTTTCTCTATCTCAGATGAATACATCTGATTTCTAAAACAGATTTCAAACTCCATACCTTACCTTATCATACTAGAAATGTTTTCAGTAGACAATAAATTCTTATTGAATTGAATTGAATCTAACTGAATTGAAACAAATTGGGACAAAAATGACTACAATGCAGAAGAGCTAAATTGACAAAATATTTGACTCAAATGCCTAATAAAGTTCTAAGATGACATAACTGAGACTTAGAGAAAGACTAAAACTAATATTGCACAAATTAGAAAACAAAATGCAGAACAACTGTAATACAAAAGCTGTCAGTTATGGACTGTGGTAGGCAGAATAATGGGTGCCTAAAGATATTTACCTCTTCATCTCTGCGATCTGTGAATATATTATCTTAAAGGCAAATGAAATTTTTCAGTTGTGAGTAAGTTACAGCTCTTTAGATGCAGAGATTATCCTGGACTATCCAGGTGGGCACACCATAGTTACATGAGTCCTTGAAATTGGAAGAGATAGGGAGAAGAGTGGGTCAGAGATAGGATATAAAAAATAAGGAGAGATTTGAAGCATGAGAAGGATTCAACTTGCCATTGCAAGCTTTGAAGACTGGGAAGCGGACCAAAGCCTAGGAATGCAAGTGGTCTGTAGAGGATGGAGACGGCCTTCAGCTGACAGCCAAGAGTAACACCCTCAGGGCCATTATGCTAAATGAAATTAGTCAGCCAGAGAAAGACAAATAACATACAATCTTTATTATATGTGGAATTAAACTAAAAAAAAGGTTCACAGGTACAGAGACCAGACTGGTGATTACCAGAAGTGAGAGGTAGGGGCATGAGAAAATGGGTGAAGGGAGTCTAAAGGTTAAAAATAAACAGAAACCAATGCCATTCACTTTGATGCAATATTTGGGACACACAACGGAAACTGGGGGATGCAAAGATATAATATACATCTTTTCCCTAGTAGCTCAAAACCTTGTCAGTACAACAGAAGTACCAACAATTTGTATTGTATTCTTAAAGATTCAGCCATTTACTTCCACCTGCATTCTCATTTAACACTCACAGCATCTTTATACATAGGACAGTAGGTGTACTGCAGATTTTAAGTAGACACTGTGTGTTTGTATATGTGTGTGTGTGTGTGTGTGTGTGTGTGTGTAGAAAAACACTTAAAATGGGGCAGGAGGGGGAAAATTCTGAAAAAAAAAAAAAAAAGAATACCCTGTTAAGCTTTAGCTAGCTTACTTTGCACAATGTAGAAATTGCCATGAATAATATTTTACCCCCCAAAATTTCAAAATCAAAATATCTTTTAAATTAAATTCAAAATGGATCAAAAATAATTGCTATTAGTACTCAGCATCAACTAATCTAAATCCTAAATAAACCTGTGAGCCATTACTATGCAAAATAGCTACTGAATTTCCCCAAAGTATAAGAAAAAACCTAATGATTATCAGAATGCCATGCAGAGATAGGAACTGCATTCATTTCACACCTATCTTGTGTCAAACACTGTGTAAAGTACTTTACTGACTTTACCTCATTTACCTCAGTACAACCCCACCAGTCACAACCTCCTAGGCAATTCCTTTGTTACTGAGGAATTTGAAGCTCAGAAAAAATATGTAGGCTGGCCTACTAACAAAGAAGTATTCAAGAAAAAACAAAAATAAAGCAATAAAATTGCTATCCGTGGGACAAACTGGGCAGCAAAACAAATGTCAGATAAAGGCATGCAATAAACTAGTAGTTTCCTATTGCTGCTATAACGAATTACCAGAAACTTAGTGGCTTAAAGCAATACAGATGTATCATCATATAGTTCTAGGGGTAAAGAGTCCAAAATCTGTCTCAGTGGACAAAAGTCAAGGGGATGGCAGGGCTGATTACCTCTGGAGTCTCTAAGGGAAATTTTGTTTCCTTACCTTTTCTAGGCTCTTGAGAATGTCTGCATTTCTTGGTTCATGGTCCCTTCCTCCATCTTCAATGCCAGCAGGATAGCCTCCCCCAATCTCTTTCTCTGATTTCCTACCTCTCTCTGAAAAGTTTTACACTGACCCACTGTGACTGGCTCTTTGTGATTACATTGGCCCACTCAGATAATCCAGATGATCTTCCCATCCCAAGATTCTAAGTCACATCTGCTTAGTCCCTTTTACCATGTATGATAACATATTCACAAGTTCTGGTAATTATATAGGGGAGCCATTACGCAGTCTACCACATAAGCATATATAAGTTGAAGTCAAGGAAGAGAATTTAGATATGAACAAGGAAGTACTGAAGTGGGTCAAAAACTGGGTAATATAACTTAGCATATCTGAGATTCACTCCAAGAAGGACAAATTCAGATGCAGGACATTAAAAATTAAGCTGGGTCAAGGCTAATGGACTATGCAAATCTCTCTGCAGAGCTTGCAGTACATTCAAGAGACCAAGACATAATTCTCCCAACCATTGGGATTCTTACTGCTACTCATTAACTGGTTTCAAGTTTCTCTTACACCAATATAGAAGATTTTGCTAACAAATAATTACCTCAAATTTCTAAGCGGCTCCTGAGGGAAAAACCCTAGAGCTAGATGTCCTGGAATTTTAAGGTAAAATAAGCAAGGGAAGAAGAACCAGTGATGGCTCATAAAAGCATTGAGTTTCCTGAATTTTCAAGGCCATGCCATTTGAAGGTCTAACATGTAGGTTACTACTATAAAATATAAGTATAATGAGGAAACATCATCAGTGTCTGAGACAAAGAAGGTTCAGTTCAGGGCTCAAGCTTGTGGCCTGAAAAAAACATCTCTCCCCATCACTTACAGTAGATTACCACTAGTAACTAACTTGTCTCTTTGCCTTCAGTTTTGCCCCATGAAATGCATGTTTTGGGATTTCCCTGGAGGCACAGTGGTTAAGACTCTGCATTTTCACTGCAGGGGGCATGGATTTGATCCCCAGTATGGGAGATAAGATCCCACATGCCCCATAGTGCAGCCAAAAAAATTCATATACCTCAATGCAGAGATTATCTTTACAAAACACACATCTGATCACCTTGCTTTCCATCTTTACTTCCAGTAATTCTGTCTGTAGAATTACGTGTAAACTTTTGGATATAACACATAAAGTCTTAAAACTGAGACTACCTACATTTATAATTTTATCTCCTACTCCTCCTTTATGTGTGTTGAACAAGCACTTTTGTCAAAAAGGATGTCTCAGTATTGAAGATACCTTTCTCATTTTTATATGTCTTTGTGTAAGCTATTATTCCTTTGACTTGAAAAAAAGACACATTTGTTCACTGACTTGCCAATTCAAAGGTCAATCATTCAGCAAAGCCTCCCTGAAACTAGCTCTGCAAAGTTTTAAATACTTTCTATGTTGTGCTCCCATTGCTGACATAGAGGCACAGAGAAAATGTTCCTAGTACACAGCAAACTTGAACCCAAGCTACGCCAAGATCACTTTCCAAATAATTCCCATCTGGTCATGGCACAGCAAGGGAACCCAAGGATAATGTTTTCAGCATTTGCTGCCCATCAGATCAACTATGAAGCTTTGTAAAAGATCTTTTTAAAAGTTGTCCTTAAGACCCACTCCAGGTATATTGAGTCAGAATCTATGCCAGTGGTGATGAAGGGCTTGAAGGTATTTAACAAGCTTCACAGGTGATTCTGCTGCAAAGAAGAGAATGAACGTCCTCAACTTGGCCAAGGCCACAACAGACAGAGGCCGATCAATGAAAGTGACTGGGAGTGTGAGATTAGACCTACAAGAGACAGTCTAAGCCTAAGCTAAGCAGGTATCCAGGGCCAGGGGTGTTTGACTGAGACTCAGGGCAGCAGAAGGCTGAAGTCAGGAAACCAAGATGGAAGCTCTTCTATGTTGGCTAAAGAAACATCAGAACTGGAGGAAAGGACTCAGTAAGTAATCCAGTACACCTAGCCTGCCATAGACACACCAGGTACCAAACTTTGGGAAATGAGAGTAATTCTAGAAGTCACCAAATGGAGGCTTCAACACTGTATTTCATCTGGAAACATTAGAAAATATTTGGGGCCTTATCCCAGACCTACTGAATGAGAATCTGCATTTTCACCAGATCTCCAGGTGATTTAAAAGCCACATCAAAATCTGGTTCCAGATGATGCTAATGCTGCTAGTCTGTAGACCACATTATGAGAAGTAAGTCTTGACCTAAAATTGAGCTTACAGAAGAAATTCAAGCATTACCACTGTGAGCAGTTTGAGGGCGGGAATTGTGATTACCTTATTTCAGAAATGAGCACAAAGTGAAAGTGAAAGTGAAGTCAACTCTTTGCAACCCCACAGACTGTAGCCTACCAGGCTCCTCAGCCCTTGGAATTTTCCAGGGAAGAGTACTGGAGTGGGTTGCCATTTCCTCCTCTAGGGATCTTCCTGACCCAGGGATCGAACCCAGGTCTCCGGCACTGCAGGCAGACGTTTTACCATCTGAGCCACCAGGGAAGCCTCAGGGTCTTAGTACTTGATAACACAGTCTATCGGTTGCCACCTCGGGACTTAGAGTTGGTTCACTTCCAACTCTAACAGTCACAAGCCATGTGATATTCTGCTTCAGTCTCTCACCTGGAATACAGACATAACTACCTTGTAAGAAATAGGAAGAGACAGCATGTTATTTTTGATAGCACTGTAAGTGCTCAATAGATAATGAAAGAAAAAATAAGATGATCAATTACTGATTGATTGGTTGACATATTAATTTTTGGTGTAAAATAGTTCCAAAATTCTGGTGGTGTAAATGATTTCAGTCTGATTCATATAATCTAATGAGAAGACTTAACTCTTAGTGACTCGCAGGCAGGCATTCCAGGTATAAGATTTCTAAGAGTATTAATATGCAAGTTCTCTTAAAGTGATGGATGAAAGAACCTGCTAAAGCAAGAGAATTGTTAACCTTTTTGGAAAAGTGACATCAAAATGATGTTTATGAGATCTCAAAGCTCTCTTAATTCTACCCCAAACATTATACCTAAGATGACAATTTTTTCATGGCTTATTTTCATTAAATTATATTTAAATTTACTTACTTGACAACATTTAGACTTTTTTGCATTATAGAGTATGGAAAATCTGGATGAGAATCTCTTCCATAATAAACAATACACATTCAAAAAAGCACATTTAGTTTTAGGCTAATCCTTAAAATAACTTCCTTATTTTTGTCTACTGCTTTAAAATTTTCACACAACGCTCACTCCTTCTACCTCATTTACCCCCATAACAACTCTGTGGTTGTTGTTTTTCCTAAAGCCTAGAAAACGTTATTACTCCTATCTGATGTTTGAGGAAATGGAGAATGATTTTAAGTGCTCCAAGTCACACAGCTGGTTTGTGGCAGAAAGACAGCTAAAGACAACTTTTCTAATTTCCAGCCGTTTCCTTGAACTACCATGGGTACCACGACCACTGTCTGGTTGCCACATACTACTCTGTATCCAAACCCAAGTCAAAGCCAGGTCATCTACTCAACTGCCCAGTATCTTAATTCCTCCACCAGCCAAGTGTCCTTTCCCAAAAAGTATCAGAAAGGCAATAGCTTCATAAACATAGAGGAAAACTTTATTTATTTTGTTAAAATAACTTTGTGATACAAGGTTCTAAGTATCAGAAAGCAATAGTTTCCTAAGCACAGAGGAAAACCTTTTGTTAAAGTAACTTTTCAGTTCTAGAAGACAGAAGTCAAATTTGGAGGTATGGCTTTATTTAATTTAAAGATTTTCAAATTATGGTGGAATGTAATTTTTAAAAAGTTGACTAGTTCATTCATTCACAAATGCTATATTTGCCTATAGATTTCTCAACTTTCTTTAAAAAAAATCCTAAGTGATTAAGTGAAGCTTTTTTAAAATGTTATTATGCATTCCCATTTTAGATATCAATATTTATTAAGGATCCTAATACTTGGGTTTTGGAAATGAGCACAAATCTTAGACTGACAAATAATAAAGCAATAAGATCTTATTAATAAAGATTAATATTAGTCTTCAAACATACCCCAAGCAGCATCAGCATGTTCTTTAAAAAAAAAAAATTGCTGTAAAGATCTCAACTTAGTCATTAAACTTAAGAACTAATACTGTGAAATGATTTCCCAAAGTTAGTATACATTTTCAAAGTATTATTAAGAGTTCTGGATAGTCTATTATAAGATTTTATCATTTATGACAGAACACTTATGACAAGATCACTAAAGAAAACCTGACAACTCTAAACTGACAAGTGTAAGAAATTCCAAAGTTGCACCGACAATTCAGATCTACTTCCTTTCATGCCCAGATTCACTTAATATCTCATTTGGTTTTCAAACCTCCCCGCAGAAGCAATTGGAACAAAACCATGAGCAAGCTCCATCTCCATTTGGGCATGTAACCCTTTTACAAACACAATTACAGCCAAACACTATTGTAACCTGATTTGCATTTGCACTAAGTTACAAAGCACATTGAAAATGCCTGCTATGCATACTACAGACTTATTAGGAGGATATATTGCAGGGCTTCTGTGAACACTAATTAAAAAGGTTTTATCTTTCCCCTCTGGTCCACTGAAATTGTTCAAATGCCTTGTCTGCTACAACTTTGTTCAAAAACAGTTTTCAAACATGTGATCAGAGCTAGGCAACTATTTCAGGTGGCTTGATTCTGTTTCCAGGGTGTACAAGGCTGGAGAGACAAAGTTTCAGTCTAAACTTTGAGCTTCCTTTCCTTTGTTATTTTGTATTGCAACCTTAGCATTATCCAACTGTGGACTTTCATCTGTGAATATCTAAATCCTGTCTTGTGGAAAACTAATTACTGAACCACTGAGAGCTTCATAATGTCCTGCATTTAAGTCCTGAGCATCATACATAATGCATAGGCAGCAGTCTCTGCACTCTGATTACAGAACACTGTCATTAAGTGAGCAAATTAAAGATGTGAATAATTCACTGGCTGAGCTTATTGTCAGTGCTGCATTGTGAAATTAGAATTTCTAATAAGTACTGCAATTTTTTTAACCCAATTAACACAGAGAACATCTTGAGACTGATTAGTACAATAAAAATTATTACCTTATTCTTTTGCTTCACAACAGCCAAATTAAATACTGTACTTAATTATGCAGCATTCATTCCTTCTCTGCCAAAAAAAAACCTATCATTTTAATAAGAGTTCTAATATTTGTATGCGAGCTAAAAATATAGCACATGCATCTGTAGCTCACTGTCTTTTTGCAAAGTTTTTTTAAGTCTGAACATCAGTATTATCACCAGTGGCAGATTATGATGTTACTAAGTCTATTCTTAAAGCAAATATATTTTCTAAAAAGACAAAAAATGAGCACACACAAAACTGACAAAGTAACTAACCTCCCCAAATTGAGTTGAATACCTCTGCTTTTTCCTGGATCTTTAGATGCAGATTAACACAGATTTGCCCCCACTATACTGTTTATGATTGAGGCTGAAACATATATTAAAGAAAATTAATTGATTAGGAAAAAACCAAGTATCTGTAAGAGTGGGTCTTACCTCAGATGCTCATTTAGCACACAGTGATCTGTCTCACTCCTGCCAGGCAAGTGGGAAAGTCCAGTTTATGCTCGGCATGATGATCCTACGCAGAGAGTGTCTGCTGCCATGTTAAATAAAGAAAATGATCATTTAAACCGGGGCTTTTGTCTCCCAATATTTCCTCCTGCTTCCCCTTTCGCATCAAAGCCCAGAGAGGCAGGCACATCTGGCGGCAGTCCCTGCCCCTGACCGCAGCTGCCTCTGGAGAGCTCCCTCCTTCCTTTCAGCTCTTCTGCATCCCCTTCCTGGGCAACTTCAGCCCCCTAAAATGGGGGAAAGAAACGATGACATTGCAGGCAGAATATCAGACTGTTTGTTCAGCTTCTGCAGCCACCTCCTTCCTGTCTACATATTTTACAGAAAGGGAATGAGAAGAGGGAAACAGTGAAGGTGCTCTGAAAATCAGTCAGACACAATGCAATAGGGAGATGGAGAGCAGGGAAAGGAGAATGAGAGAGCGAGAGTGTGTGTGTAAGGGGGTGGGGGGTGGCTGTCAGTGCAGATAAATCTGCATATGGAAATTAGGGTTATCCTGGGTACAGTTTTATTTAACTATGATCTACTGTTTTTTTAATTAGACAAGAATTTTCGCAAAGGAAAGGAAGAAGGAAAGTGAGTGTTGAAAACAGAGACAGAAACTTCTAATTCAACAGACTTAAAATTTCATGGCAACTGCAAACAGCAGATCTAGAAGTTGTAGAAAAAAGAAAAGGAACAATAACAACAACCACACAAAAAAAGGACATTTTCTCCTGTTTTGTTTAATAAACAAGAAAACCTCCCCAGCTCCAAAAATAAATAAATAAACAAAAAAATTGGGATAAGACTGTAAAGCATTCAAAAAGAAGGGGGGGGAAAAACAGCTCTCATGGTCTATATAAAATTTTTCCTTAAATGATAGAAGAATTATATGGGACAAAGGAATTGTCAAAAGTAGATAATTGGCATTACATGCAAAAACCACTAGTGACATAGTCTGCATTTTAATATCAGAAGTATAGCATTGTGGCTTAGATGATAGAGTCCATCTGCAATGCAGGGTTCAATCTCTGGGTCGGGAAGATACCCTGAAGGAGGGTATGGTAACCCACTCCAGTATTCTTGCATGGAGAATCGAGAAGCCTGGTGGGCTATAGCCCATGGGGTCACATAGAGTCGGACATGACTTAGTGACTAGCACAAATAGTATGGTTTTTACCTTCCTGAGAGACACCTTTTGCAGCTCTAACCTATGGCAAAGTACTACTGGTCATAATCAGATTAAGGTTGTCATTCATATAGCCAACTACTCCTTTTGAAGTGCTGGGAGTAAAACAATGTGACCAAGACTACAGGAAGTTGGCTGGTATTCTGGGCAATGAGCCCTCCACTGGAAGTGCTGGTTGGATAGCAGTTTGACCAGAAGGAAGCATAAGTTAATTCTATAATCTGTGAGTTGAGAGTTTCAAGGAATGGACAAATGTTTATAGTCCACCTACAACATGGCAAGCACTGTAGATGAACACTGCATGTTTTCTGCCCTCATGAAGCCAGAATTCAGTGGAAAAAATAAGCTAAAAATGAGGTGAAATTGCACTTCTATAAACAAAGGAGCAGTTCAGATAGTCTAGATTTGAGCAGTGAGGAGATGTCAGTGACCTCAAACCTCTCCATCCTCATGGCTGACAGGATCCTTCAAGATCAGCTTAAAGTTATTTTGTTTCTTTGAACTTTAGTTTCTTCACCTCTAAAATACCTGCTTTTGAAGTTTGGGATATGAGATAACAAAAATAAAATATCACCTTTTTTCTGGCTCATGATAACTGTTCAAAAAATATAAAATCAATTATCATTTCAGATGGCACCTCCTCTGTGAATCCTTCCCCAATATATACAAATAGGCTCAGAGGCTTCTTCTGCCAGTCTCCTATTGTTCTCCATTATATTATATCCTGGTCATTTTCAGCAGGTCTGTCTCTTTACCAGTGGTTCTCAACCAGGAGCCATTTTGTGCCCTTAGGGGATATTTGATAGTATCTGAAGACATTATTGATGTTTATAACTGAAGAAGGAGTGTTGCTGTTGGCATCTAATAGGCACAGGGAAGGGATGGTGTTAAACAATCTATGATACAAAGAACAGATCCCAAAAGGCCCAAAATGTTAACAATGTAACAATGAGCCCAACTATCACCCAGATATTGGTTTCTAATAAAAGGAACCAAGGGTCCTTGGAATAAAGGATGATTTTAGGTCTCAGGCAAAAAATATAATTTTAACAAAGTGTTAATAATTATTTTCTTTACATAATAATGTAAAGTGTTAATAACTGGGTACAAGTGTACAGGAACTCTCTACTATCTTTGCAATGTTTCTATAAATCTTTAACTGTCTTAAAAAAATGTATTCAGTTTTTAAAAAGTCAATAGTACCAAAGTGAAGATACTCTGCCCTGTACTATACTATAAGCTTCTGAAAGAAAGGGATTTTGTGGTTTTATTAAGTATTATGTTTATAGGCTCAGGGTGATAGCTCATCCTCAAACATGACCCCCATAAACCATGGTTCTCAGAATTCATATTCTTGTGTGCTCCCCTCCACCTGAATCTGGGCTGGTCCTATGCCAGAGTGCAGCAGAAGTGACCCCGTAACCTCTGAAGCAAGATTCTCAGAAGCCTTGTGGTTTCCACCTGAGTCTCTTGCAATGCTTGTTTGGGGAAAGGCATCCACTGGGTAAAAAGTCTGAATACACTGAGATCTCCATACTACTAAAAAGCCTAAGCTACCAAATGGGGAAGCCTAAGGAGACAGAAAGAATTAATACTTATGTGTGTGACAGACAGAAATGGAGAGAAACAGAGATGTACAGCTAGTCCAAGGCTGTTCCACCCACTCTAGTAGACACCAACACACATGAGTGCAGAAATCACTCCTGACCACCTCTACACGCAAGCCCAAGATTCAGGCCCAGCCTCTATTTGTCTGAAATAGTATGAGATAATGCAGGCAGACATAGCAACCCACTCCAGTGTTCTTGCCTGGAGAATCCCCATGGATGGAGGAGCCAGGCAGGCTACAGTCATGGGGTTGCAAAGAGTCAGTTGTGACTGAGTGATTAAGCACAGCACAGTATGAGATTAAAAAAATAATAATAACTATTGAGATAGCTCAGTTTACCCACAGAGCTACAGTAAATCATAATAAATCATTGGTTTAAGACACTAGATTTAGGGATAGTTTGTTGTGGAGCAATAGATGAGTGACCGTCTTTTACTTAGTAGGTATTCCAGAAAAATGAGAAAGAAGCTTCAATATTGTGGAAAGAAAACAATGGTGAGATTTCTTTTAACATTTTATACCACTATTGTTAACAACAACAAAAAAAAAAACTACCAGCTGGAAAATTCAATAAGATAATGGGTTTTGCAATCAGGTATAAAAGGGTTTTTTTCAAAAATGTGGCTAATATCTAACACATTCAGGCAAAACTGGAATAGAGAAAGAGAAGAGTAAATGGAGAAAGACAAAGATTCATAATGGGGGGTGGCGTGTATATATTTTAACACATGTATTTTCTACTTTAATATGTTAACAATGATTTTTAAATTTATTGAGTGCCAGGTATCTTTACATATAGTATTAGCTTCACAAAATTGTATGAGATGAATGCTACTTTAACCTTAATTTTACAGATGAGGAAATAGTGTCTCAGTAGCTAAGTTACTAACATAAGGTCTTCCAGCTAGCATATATGACCAGGATTTGTACCTTGCAAGTCTGACTCCAGAGTTCATTCTCTTAGCACAGTATAAGAGAGAAAGAAGACGAGCATAAATGAAATAATCATATAAACAAATATTTGCAATTACAAAGCTGAGCGCAAGATACTATGATCATAGAAGAGATACCCAACCCAGTCTGGGAGTTTGGGCACACTCTAAAGGGTTGAGGTTGAAGTTGAGGGTGTTATCAGGGTTAGTAACATCAGGTGCTAGAGAGATAACCAGCCCATAAACCAGAAAAAGGCAGAGATGAAAATAGTCATATGATTGGCTGTTGGTGAACTGTCTTTCTGACAGCCCTGATTTGTAAAGCACCCAGAAATGATTTCTCTGGCAGTTACCATTTTGGTAATGATGGACAGTCGCAGTGTGGAGAAGTGAGTGTTGAAGACACTGGAAGAGAAGAAAAAGACGACAAACTTAGTTTTGCTTTATTACAACAACAACAACAACAAATCCCTAAAAGTTGTCCAAGCCATTTCCCCTCCTTTTCTCCTCTCTTAACCAACTCCCTAGAGCAGTATTTGACAGAGCTGATTATCCTCCTTAAATGTTTTCTACATTTGGTTTTCAAAACATCACACTTTCTTTGTTCTTCTGACTATTCTAATCCTCTAAGTTCTTTTATTGGAGAAGGAAATGGCACCCCACCCCAGTACTCTTGCCTGGAAAATCCCATGGATAGAGGAGCCTGGTAGGCTGCAGTCCATGGGGTCGTGAAGAGTCAGACACGAATGAGCGACTTCACTTTTTCTTTTCTCTTTCATGCATTGGAGAAGGAAATGGCAACCCACTCCAGCATTCTTGCCTGGAGAATCCCAGGGACAGAGGAGCCTGATGGGCTGCCATCTATGGGGTCGCAGAGTCGGACACAACTAAAGCGACTTAGCAGCAGCAGCATGTTCTTTTATGGAGCCTCCTCTCACCCTGAGCTCTAATTTAATGAAATGCCCAAGGGCTTAGCCCTTGAACTTATTCTCTTTTCTATCTATACTCTTTCTCTAAATTATATCAACTAAGATGGTGGCTCCAAATACCATCAATAAGCCAACTCTTAAAATGTTACTTATAATTCTGCCTAGACCTTACACATCCTGAATTGAAGACCTTGTATACAACTGCCTGCCAAAGCATCCAGTTAGATACTTGGGCTCTCTAGATTCAGTTACCAACTTGGCTTTGTCCTAGTTAGCAAAGGGATAATAACGTCCTTGTGCCTCAGTTTCTTCAATTGCAAAATGGGTAAATATTATTAATCTATTTCCCAGAGTTTCTTAAAAGAGCTAGAGCATTTAAAGACATGCTAGAGGCAGCCCAAGATGGCCGACTTCGAGGATCGGGTGTCGGATGAGGAGAAGGTACGCATAGCTGCTAAATTTATCACTCATGCACCCCCAGGAGAATTCAATGAAGTGTTCAGTGATGTCCGGCTACTACTTAATAATGATAATCTCCTCAGGGAAGGGGCGGCACATGCATTTGCCCAGTATAACATGGATTAGTTCACACCTGTGAAGATAGAAGGATATGAAGATCAGGTCTTAATTACAGAACACGGTGACCTGAGTAATAGTAGATTTTTAGATCCAAGAAACAAAATTTCCTTTAAGTTTGATCACTTATGGAAAGAAGCAAGTGACCCCCAGCCAGAAGAAGTAGACGGAGGTCTGAAGTCTTGGAGAGAATCCTGTGACAGTGCTTTAAGGGCCTATGTGAAAGATCATTATTCCAACGGCTTCTGTACTGTTTATGCTAAAACTATAGATGGGCAACAGACCATTATTGCATGTATTGAAAGCCACCAGTTTCAGCCTAAAAACTTCTGGAATGGTCGCTGGAGATCAGAATGGAAGTTCACCATCACACCACCTACAGCCCAGGTGGCTGGAGTACTTAAGGTTCAGGTTCACTATTGTGAAGATGGCAATGCTCAGTTGGTTAGTCATAAAGATGTACAGGATTCAGTAACGGTTTCGAATGAAGCCCAGACTGCCAAGGAGTTTATTAAAATCATAGAGCATGCAGAAAATGAGTATCAGACAGCAATCAGTGAAAACTATCAAACAATGTCAGACACCACATTCAAAGCCTTGTGCCAGCGACTTCCTGTTACCTGCACCAAAGTCGACTGGAACAAGATACTCAGCTACAAGATTGGCAAAGAAATGCAGAATGCTTAAAGGCTGAATGTAGGATTCTTCAGTACATGGAAAGAAAGGATTCAACGTGTGGTCATATGATAAATAAGTGATTTATAAACAAGAGTGATATTTTCTAGGGCTTTCAAAGTTAACAGGTTTTGTAGCCTAATGGAATACTGTTGAACCTAGAGCATTGTCTTGATTCTTTTGTGTTTTCTGCCTTGTAATTTTGTTTTTACTATATCTACTTGTAAACCTTTTTTTTTTTTTAAATTCTGCCACATTTAATGATGGAGAGAGATATCTATCCTGGAGTCATTTTACTGTTTAGAAAATTTTCCTAGCCATCAAGCCCTGTTACTGACATAGACAGGTAATATATGCAGTACTTTTCTACCCCATCCTTCAAAGTACTTCTGGTGTTCAGTGGTATTTACTGATTGACCAACACCTAAAGAGGCTATGCTACACACTGTAGCTGAATGGAAGACACATTCATCCTTCTCCCTCCAGTTGCTTTGATCGTCATTTATAACATCTCATAACTGTAGTTTCTTATGTTTGGATTGGGGCTTTTCAGGTCCATTTGGGAGGCCAAGGAAGATTTCTGGAAATTCCATCATAGCCAGCTTCTCTGGGGAAGTTGTTTTTAAATCCAAAGACTTGAACCACATTCCCTACATGAACATGTTTGCTTTTTTCCCCTTCCCTCATTGTCTCCTTCCCACCCAGTACCATTATAGTTATAGACATGTGCATTTTTAGAAGAGTGTTACCCATTTTTATTACTGTTTTTTTGATATTCAAAAACTGCTGACATACTAGGGGTATAGTAGAGCATGAAACTTGAAGAAATGCAGATGTTGAAGGAATAATACGTATCTTGTGCTTTAATACTTTGTGGCAGGATTGTACTATAAGTGAATGCATCAAAAAACTATGTTAATCACAAACAAAAAACTAAAAATGAATCAAAGTGAAAAGGATAACTTTCAGGCAGTATCTTTCTATTGTAACCTGTTATTTAAGGGAATACTAGTGATTTGTTCTAAATAGGATGTAAAACTTATTCCAAATTACTCTTCCTCAGTCCTGCCTGCCAACTCAAATATAACTGTGATATAGCAACCCTTCCCAGGTTTATTGGCAGGTACAGGTGTGATCTCAGAATACACAGGTGACATAGATATGATATGACAACTGGTAATGGTGGATTCATTTACATTGTTTACACTTCTATGACCAGGCCTTAAGGGAAGGTCAGTTTTTTAAAAACCAAGTAGTGTCTTCCTCCAAATACACATCAAAAAAGAAGGATGTTTGTGTTTTGGCTTTGTTTTTGCTAAGTAATACAGTCAAGCAAGAGTTTATTTTTAAGTGACCCGTTGATTTGGGTAAGCATTTTTGTTTATTTCAAATAAATATATTTGTATTACTTGTCATTCATATTATCCATCCATACTACACTATCCTCTGTATCAGGTCCAGTAGAAATACACCTGTTTTGTTCTTTTTTTAAAAAAAAAAGACATGCTAGAGCATGTCTTATAAAGTGTCAAGTGTCTTCCAAGTGGTGTACTGCTATAGACGGGCATCTTCTTCTTTGTGACTCCTTATATCAGTTAAGGATGTCTCAAGTCATCCAGTTGTTTAAGTCAAAAATTTAATCAAGCAAAAGTGAAACTCTTCTCTCACACAATTCACAGCTGTCACAACAGTCCATCCTGTCAGCACCACCTTCAAATGTATCTCAGCTATATCTGACCACTTTAACACTGAAGTTATTAAATTCCCTCATCTGGAGTATTCCAAGAGCCTTCTATTGGTCTCGCCACTGATCGACTTGCTCCCTATAGTTTATTCTTCCCATTGTAGTTAGAGTGATTTGGCAGGACTTGAGTCGTTTTACTCCTCTGCTCAAAACACTCCAGTGGTTTCCCATAGTCCTCAAAGTAAAAGTAGAGTCTTGTGGTCAATAGAATCTGACTCTCCCCATTATACACACACTTCAAAACTCATTTACTACTTTCTCTCTTTTTTATTTTTCATAAGAGACTTGCCCTTGCTCAAACATGTGAACACACTCCCCAGAAATCAACTTGGCTTGTTCATCACTTCAGTCAAGATCTTGGTTTATATGCTACTTTAAAAAGTGAGGCTTCTCTGGGTCTCCCTATATAAAATACCATACTTGCCTAGGCATTTTCTAACCCCTGCCTCTGCTTTATTTTTTTTTAATAGCTCTCACCTGTATTTTGTTATTGCTGGTCCTGCCCCCACTACAACTTGAGCTCCATGTGAGTAGGCCTCATGCTTTTTTTCTAGCACTTATAACAATACTTGGTTTTTAATAGATTCTGAGAAAAAAATATTTGTTGAACAAATGAATGTATGTAATTTTTTCTGGAGAGATTGTTAATTAAAGAACTCTTCAAAAGTTGTTTTTTCCTAATCAGTTCACATGTTCCCACCCCTTCCTACTCTTACTATAGTACATATTTGTTACATTCTACCCATTAAAGATAAGATCTGGCCGTCCTGGTGTTAGCATCCTGGATTATACCTTCATACCTTCTTAGAGCTGTTGCATAAATGTATAGTCTCAACAAACTCCTTATTTTCAAAATTAAAAGCAAATCTCTTCAAAATGACTAAGTCACAGTTTCCTGGGATGCTGCTTTTCTATTCAGGGAGAGAAATCTAATGTCTTAGTAATACAGTTTAAGGAAAATGGGATAATTATTATGACACAAAATTGGATCCTTGAATAAAAGGGTAAAGTTTTGATAAGTCACAAAAGGTATCAGAACTAGGAAATTTAAAAGCCTTTAAGAACAGCTCTGCTTTCATTTTTTGCTTATTCTCAGTCTCATTCTTATTATGTTTAATTCTCTCCCCTTTCTTTGGATACATGGTCTATTATTTGTACTTTTTTATGCTTTTTTCTCTTCTCTCAGGTATCTGGCTTTCTCTGTTTCTGTATGTGATAAAAGGTGATTGTCCCACAACTCCTGAATCAGAATCACCTCAGATCAAGTGCACAGGCCAGAACAAGATAGACCTTTTCAGGGCTCATCACAAATCCTCCAGACAGAGAATTCTTTAGATGGTCAGGGAGGCAGTGCCTCTTACCCTACAAGAGCTTCCAAATGGTGTCTAGAAGGTATGGAGGAGGGACAAGGGGCACAAAGATTCTTAAAAAAAGAAAGTTGTGATGAACTGAGCAGATAACCACTAAAGGTATCTACTGCAGCTAGAAATCAGATGTAAATAATCATGAGGATTCTTCTTTTCTTCTTAGGTTGGTTTGGTCATTTCTAATATTCAACAATACAAACTTGTTATGTGTGCCTTCATTTCCATCTTCCAAACTTCAGTAATTTTGGGGGTATAATCTCTGTGTAACCACACAGATACAACATTGGTGTGATATGTAAATGACTTCATACTACACATGTAAAGCTGCAACTTAAAACACTTCCTAAACTAGAAGTAACAGCAAGTAGGCATAGTCTCTATTTAATAAATGAAGAGACTGAAGTTAAATAATAGTTTTTTTTTTCTATGACAACCTATTTTATTGGTCTCTGCATCCTCTAACAGATTTTAATTTTAATTTTAATCTAATATGAAAATTATATCTAATAAATTCACCTATGATCTAGTGCTGGCTAAAATAGAATAAGTATACACTAGAGTCCATATTTCCCTCCAAATGCAACCAAAAACTCTGGACAAATACAAAAATCAAATACCTAAGGATTCTGAAACTCAAAGAATACCAGACAGACAGGAGATGAAAGTCAAAATTTAAAGATGAGTACGGTGATAATGAGAGATTCCTAGTGTCTTTCCTGTATCTCAAGCTTTGATCCAAGGCCAGATTGAACTGGAAAACTCCACTGTGAGCAGGTGCAGCAAAACTCCAGAAGCCCGTCTCTCTCGCTAGAAGATCAGGAAAAGGGGCCCCTTCTCAGCCCTTCCCCAATCAAAGCTGTATCATCATAGTTGAGGCAGGTGGGCACCCATAATCTGGAGCTAAAACCTAAATCTTGGAATGGGAGAACATGGAAGAGTTGCCTCTGTTGTGCAAAGAGTGTGTGGAGGAGTGTTGAACCTCTGGTTTATTGTTTCGCTTTCCTTCCATTGCCTTTTCTGGAGAGCGGCCTTCGCACATGGAACTATGTGACAGTTCAAAAAGTCCCTACCTGAGAGGACTCCATATTTATAGCATAAAGAACCAGGAAAAAGAGTCCCTAGAAACCAGAGAATGTGGGGAAGTACCATTAAAGAGAGAGCTGGAAGAGATGGTCTACTTCTGTATGTGAATCAACAGAAGTCTTAGGCTCACCCCTAAGTTATGTGTGTATGGAGCGTAACCAGAGGAAGCAAGCAAAGAGTCTGAGAACTGAACATATATATAAACTACTGCCCAAGCCTCAAACTAATCCCCGAGGGGCATATGAAAAGGGCAGATCCATCAGCATAGCAAATCCTTAAAAAACTGAAAACACATTCATCCAAAGAAAGAAAAAAAAAAAAAACCTGACAGCTTGAACCTAATTGGACTATTGCTTGGGAAAACAAACAAATTGATTAAAAAAAAAAAAAACTCAAAAAAATAGGCAAACAAATTATTTGGAGGACGTTAATAGGTTCCCAAAGTCTCATAAAGACAAAACTTCAGGAGATATAATTCAAAATTATTGGACATGTAAAGAACTTGGCAAAAATCTGCTCAAATTTCAGGAAAAAACACAGTCAAGAGATCCCAATCCTGGAATGACAGATATTAAATTATCAGACAAGACATTAAAGCTCCTGATCTTCTCCATTTTAGTTCACTGATTGCTAAAATGTCAATGTTCATTCCAATAATTTGGCCACCTGATGCAAACAGCCGACTCACTGGAAAAGTCCCTGATACTGGGGAAAAATGAGAGCAGGAGAAGGGGGCAACAGAGGATGAGATGGGTTGGATGGCATCACCGATTCAATGGACATAACTGAGAAAACTCCAGGACGTGAAATCCTGATGTGCTGCAGCCCATGGGGTTGCAAAGAGTCAGACATGACTTAGCCACTGAACAACAACACAGGTAAGACACATCAGAGGAGGATATTTAATGTGGCACTCAATAGACATAAACAAATTAATTTTATATTATTTTAGGTTCACATTTTTTTAATCTTAGTACTCACAGTTGCTAATTGGAAAACTGAAACCTGGGTAACCAATAATGATGTTTAGTAATGGATTGTTGTTGTTTTTCAGTTGCCCAGTCACATCAGGCTCTGATACTGAAGGACAGGGAAGATATTGAAGGACAGGGAAGCCTGGCGTGCTGCAGTCATGGGCTTGTAAAGAGTCGGACATGACTTAGTGACTGAACAGCAATGACATGGTGGTAAGATTTTTACATTTTATGTAAGTACTAACCCTAATGATATTCTTCCTGGAGAAGGAAATAGCAACCCACTCCAGTATCCTTGCCTGGAAAATCTCATGGACAGAAGAGCCTGGTGGGCTGCAGTACAAGGGGTCGCAAAGAATCAGGCACGACTGGGCAACTAACACTTCCTTACTTACTAATGATATTCTTAAAGATCAAGTATGTACAGTGTGATCCCTAGAGAAATTACTGTAAGTATGCTACAAAGAGATATAGTAAAAAAGCTAGTAGATAAATTGTAATATTAAAATATAACCAAATATATTAAAAATAGCATTTAAAATATAGTCCAAAAGACTAAAAGAAAGAGTAAACATGGGGACAACAACAACAAAACCCAGAAGGGAAAAACAGAAAAGTAACTAAAAAATATGACTATATCACATTAAATGAAAATTATCTAAACATACCAAGTAAGACATAGACTGTCAGGTTGAATGGAAAACAAAATCCAAGTATTTTGTAAATCTTTGTAAACTGACCCATTTTTTGTAAGAGGTCCACTAATAATATGACACATATTAAAAGAAAAATCATTGTATTTGTGAAAGGAAAGCTGGAGTGGCCATATTAATATCAGAAAAAATAAGACTTTGCTGCATGTGCTGAGTCAAGTCCAGCTTTTTGCAACCCCCATGGACTATAGCCCACAAGGCTCCTCTGTCCATGGGGATTTCCCAGGCAAAAATACTGGAATGGGTTGCCATGTCCCCCTCCAGGGGATCTTCCCAACCCAGGGAGAGAACCCAGGTCTTCCGCATTGCAGGTGGATTCTTTACCACCTGAACCACCAAGGAAGCTCAAGAATACTGGAATGGGTAGCCTATCACTTCTTCAGGGGATCTTCCTGATCCAGGAATGAAACTGGAGTCTCCTGCTTTGCAGGCAGATTTTTTCACCAGCTGAGCTACCAGGGAAGCCCTTTGTTGGAAGTGTGTGCTAAGTCACTTCAGTCATGTGCAACTCTGTGATCCCATGAGCTGTAGCCCATCAGGCTTCACTGCCTATGGGATTCTTCAGGCAAGAATACTGGAATGCTTGCCATTTCCTACCCCAGGGTATCTTCCCAATCCAAGGACTGAACCCACATTTCTTAATTCTCTTGCATTGGCAGGCAGGTTCTTTACCACTAGCAGCACCTGTAGTGTTTCAATATTATGCAACACACTACTAAATAACCAATAGGTCAGAAAGAAAGTCTCTACAGAAACTGGAAAACATTTTTAACTAAGTGAAAATGAAAATACCACATATCATAATATATGGAATGCAATTGTTTAGAGGGAAATTAATAGCACTAAGTGCTTTTATTAGAAAAGAAGAAAGTCTGAAATCAATAATTAAGCTTCCATCTTGAAAAACTAGAAATAAACAGTAAATCACAACCAGAACAAAGAGAAGTAAATAAACACTAAAGGTAAAAGAAGAATGTAATACAATTTAAAAAAGAAAAACAATAGAGTTAGGCCACACATCGGGAAAACAAAATTACAAATTATGCACGTGATGAAACATTTCACCAAAGAACATATATGAATGGCCAATAGTGTCATGAAAAATTACCCCAAGTCATACAGATGACAATAACAGGTATTGATAAGGATATTGAGAAAAGGGAACGTTTATATATTGATGATGAAAATAAAACAGTGCAGCCATTTTGGAAAACTGCTTTTCAGTTTCTTAAAATGTTATATATAAATTTACCTTAAGACCAGAAATTCTATTTTTACTCCATATTTACTCAGGAGAGATTAAAGCATACATCTATGTAAAAAAACTTGTATACAAATGTTTATAGCAGCTATTGTTGATAATATTCAGAAAGTGGCATGCATGCCAAATCTCTTCAGTTATGTCTGGCCCTTTGTGACCTTATGAACCGTAGCCTGCCAGGTTCCACTGTCCAAGGGATTCTCCAGGCAAGAATACTGAAGTGGATTGCCAAGAAACAAAATATTTACATACAACATGGATGAACACAAAATACATTTTCCAAGTAAAAGAAGCCATATTAAAAGGTTGGATAATAAAGAACATAATTTATATAATATTCTGGATCAGTAAAAACACAGGGACAGAAAATTGATTAGTGGTTGTCAGGAGTTGAGGAAGGAGGAGAGAAGGTTTGACTGCAGTGTTTGCATGAGAAAATTTCAGGGGGGAGTAATAAAGTTTTGATGGTGATTACACAACACTATGAATTTTTTAAAACTCATAGACTTGGACAACAAAGAGTCAATTTTACTATATGAAAGTTTAAGTTAAAATTTTTTACTGTTTCACTATGACTTTTCTTACAATAATACTTTCAACTGGACAGAATGGAAAGGAAAAGTTCCTTCCATTCTTTCAATTTGAAAAATGATAATTCAACTTCCTTTATACCTATAGATACTTTGGAGAACAATTATAAAACGATATCATGAAAATTTTGCATATGTTATATCTATCTTTAACTATCTATCAGGGCTTCCTTGAGAGCTCAGTTGGTGAGGAATCTGCCTGCAATGCAGGAGACCTCGGTTTGATTCCTAGGTTGGGAAGATTCCATGGAGAAGGAATAGGTTACCCACTCCACTATTCTTGTGCTTCCTTTGTGGCTCAGCTGGTAAAGAAGCCGCCTGCAAGTGTAGGAGACCTGGGTTCTAGTCCCTGGGTTGGTAAGATCCCCTGGAGAAGGGAAAGGCTACCCACTCCAGTATTCTGGCCTGGAGCATTCCATGGACCGTGTAGTCCATGGGGTTGCAAAGAGTCAGACATGACTGATCAACTTTCACTAACTCTATCTTGGTCTTCGTTTTCCTAACATATAGCACATTCTATACCATTTGAACTTGGTTTCTGACTTTTATATTTCAGGTTTCTGTATAATAGCATTAGAGGTTTCCTGAGGACAGTAATCATGACTCCTCATGATTCTTTAACTATCACAGTGGTAGAAATGTCTTAGGATGTTTGTAATTCCTTTTGGAATACAATGAAATGAAATAGGGTGGGAGTTACATGTTGGATAAACTGAAGTAATGGAAAAGAAGAAGGTCCCCCATGCCTCTAATAAGTATTATCCTCCAATTCTTAGCTAATAAACCTGACACTCAGAGTTTAAGAAATTTGTCCAAGATCATACACCTAGAAAATACAGACTGTGGGATTCAAACTTAGGTGTGCTGATCTATGAAATGTCCTTCAAATAATGATCTCCACTTCAGCTTATCCTATAACATGGTGAACAAATTCCAATGAAGCTGAATTGATTAAGACTCTTGACGTTAGAATTTCAAAATATCAAGAGGAGGCTACAGTACTTCAGTCTTTGTTTCTTACAGAAGCCCAAGATATTAGATAGCAATGAGAGCTCCCTTAAAATTAACTTATATTATTATTATAGAAAGGGAACTGACCTTTGGAGCCCAAAAGTTCTGGCTCTTCCCCTTCCCAAACCTGTGCCTTGTGAAATCTTTAAGATTCGGGTTCCTAGAATCAGGAAATTTAGTTAGGTCCTTTTTGTTCGTGGGAAGCCTCTGAAGCAGAGCTTAAGAGGAAAGAATTTTATTAAGTAATACTCTTGGAAACAACCATCTGTACAAGAAAAGGGAAGGAAAGTAGGAATGGACAGAGGGAGATAATGACTGCAATGTAATCTCAATGAGCCCTCAGCTAACCAGGGAGCTCTGAAGTTGAGATCACCCTTCAGTTATCCCAACTTAGGGTAGGGAGAAGAAGGGCTAAGCACTTATACCTTCATGCCATTGTCATTGGATTCCAGATGCCCCAGTTTGGGCAAGCCAGCTCTCTACTGAAGGCAATTCTGAAAATGGTTGAAAAGCAAGGGCTGACAAGAGCATTTCAGCAGCTGGAAGGGGAATCTTGGTGGTACACCAAGACCCATAAACTGACTTCTAAGATCGCTCCAGCTCTGGTGGCATCACAAGGATTAACCAGAAAATAATTTCCAAGTGAAAATTTAAAAAAGTCTTCAACTCACATACCTCCCATAGAAAACTGAAAATTAAAGAAGATACTAAGCAAGGGGAAAGTGTATTGTAGGAACATAATTACTTATAACTGCTGGGTTTCAGAGGGATAATCTTAAAGCTCCAAGGAAATTTATGACTCTAAATAGATGTTATTCAACAAATTTACTAGTGTATTTCAGGGGGTGGCAATTCTGTTCTATAAAAATCCAGACAATAAATAGTTTAGCCTTTGTGGACTGTATACTCTTAGTTGCAATCCTTAACTTCACAGTTGTAGTGAGAAAGTAACCACAAACAATATATCAACTAATGCGTGAGTCTGAGTTCCAATCATACTTTTCTTACAAAAACAAGTTATGGCAAGCCAAACTTGACCCAGGGGTTATAGTTTGCTGAGTAATATAAAATTTACACGAAATTTAACTCATTCCCTTTCTGAATAGCACAGAGCACCATGCAAACCCTAGAACAACTGTATGACTTTCATCTGAAAGATAATAAAACCTTTTTCCTGGGAGATCATTTTCAAGATGAATTTTCTGTTACCCAAAATATTATAAAAATTTACTTTATATTGAGTGATCAAAAAAAGTTTCTATGAGAGAGAAGTCTTAGCCTCTGTAACTTAGTGTTGTAAGTAAATAAAACTGATGGGTGTTTGTGAGGGCGACTTCCAGTTGTCCATCATATTTAATCTGTTCCTTGATTTTAGTTTGACAGGATAAAGGTTGTATTTCCCAGCTTGCCTAACTTTCAGCTAGATGTGACAGAGCTAAATGAAGAATAAGGAAGTACTGAATTGGGTCAGAAACTGGGTGAAAATCCTAGGTACCTCTAGGGGTGAGTATTATTGTTTCCAAAATAAGCTCTATGATGTAGCATGTGTAAGTGAATGTAGTATGAGCAACTTCTAGAACTGAGCTTAAAAGGATACATGCCCTTCCCCCTTTTTCTCCTTTCTCCCACATGGACAGTACATGTGCTGGTTACAACAGGAACAGCCCTTATGGACCACAAAATGAACTTAATATTGAAGCCCACACATTGTGTAGACACAAGATGTAAGAATCCTGGAATCCTGAAACCATACAAAAGCACTAGACTGATTTCATGACATTCATGGGAAAAGAAGATGCTTTTGTTTATTGTGCCGTGCTTAGTTGCTCAGTTGTGTCTGACTTTTTGTGACCCCGTAGACTGTAGCCTGCCAGGCCCCTCTGTCCATGGGGATTCTCTAGGCAAGAGTATTGGAGTGTGTTGCCACATCCTCCTCCAGGGGATTTTCCCAACCCAGGGATCAAGCCTAGGTGTCCCACATACCAGGTAGATTCTTTACCGTCAGCCACCAGGGAAGCCCATGAATACTGAAGTGGGTAGCCTATCCCTTCTCCAGGGGATCTTCCTGATCCAGGAATGGACCTGGGGTCTCCTGAATTGCAGGCAGATTCTTTACCAGCTGAGCTACCAAGAAGATACAGTTAATCTGAGTTTTATGCCATTTGCAGCACTGCCCAACTCAAAGTAGTACAGAAATTTATGTTAAATTGAGAGTTCAAGAGAAACCTCTATAAGGGAGAGAGGTTGTAGCTAAGATCTGTAGGACAAACAGGAACCAAGCCTAGAAAAAGCAAGAGAAAAAAAGAAATCAATTCTGGCATAAGGCACATCTTGAGACAGGAAAAATATCCTCTGTAAGAGGAACTGAGAGAAGGCCAGCATGCTGATGATTTGTGAAAGAAGTGGAGGGTGGACATAGGAAGGGGTCAGATCACAAATATGAGGAGTTAGGTTTCATTCTAGGAACAACAGGAGGCCACTGACAGATTTTAAATAACCAAGAGATTTGCACCTCCCCTTGACAAGTGTGAATGACTTGTGAAAGCCTGACTGCCCTTGCCTACCTCCAGCCTCTTTTTAAAAAAATTTTTATTTTATATTGGAGTATAGTTGATTTATAGTGTTGTGTTCATTTCAGGTGTATAGCAAAGTGATTCAAACATACATATACATATATCCATACACACACTACTATACATAACACAGATAATCAACAAAGACCTACTGTATTAAGGGAACTCTTAATTAATATTCTGTAATAACCTATATGGGTTGGTGTTCTGTTGGTGTCACCCAAGCCCTTCAGGCAGTCTTCTTCACAAACTTCCTCCCAAGATACCTCAGGTCTTGCTCCCTCCTTCAGGAACCACACACTGTGTATTTACCCCAGACGCATTACAGCTCATTCCCTCCACAGCACTCTCTCCTGACTCTGCCACCATGAGCCACACCAGCCAATCTTCTGCTTTGTCAGCACTGAGACAGGGACCTGTGTGCCCCAAACACCAGGGAATACACTTCAGCCCATCTAGGTGGCTCCTGAAGTTCTCCTCCCTTGACCTGAAGAAAGAGGGGGGGAAAGGTTTCTATGCTTAGTCTTTAAAGAAATCCTCACTCTTAAAAGTCTAGCCCCTAGTGAATTCCTTTATATATATATATATAGACTGAAGGTGGATGATCAGTTAACGATGATAAAACCAAATTTTGACTACCTACTTTGCAATAATGATCTATTACCTCAGATAGAATATTGGGTTATATTTAATTTTCTCAGGGTGATGTCTCAGCTGAAACTGCAAAACTAAGAGTATAACAACCTTCAAAAATATTCCCCCAAATACAAATATTGATAGTTAAAGACAAGAGGCAACATTTCATTCATTTATTCAAAAGTCTTTTTAAGGGCCTACTAAGGTACTATCCCAGATGCTGAGGACATAATAATGGACAAATCTCAAGCTTATTGCCTAGTGAGGAGATAGATATGGCACAATTACTCTGTGTAAGTGAAATATATTATCCTGCATATATATGTTATGAATAAAAGTTATGTATTCTACTTGTATGACCTGAAAATCTAACTCAGGGATGTTTAGGAAAGAATAGAACCTTCGATGCAGTCTTTGAACAGAGAAGCAGAGTACCAGAAGACCAGAGTTGAGGCCTTCGTAAGGCAGACCATAAGACAATATCCTGAGCCAAGCAAAAAATTACCAAAGTCTTAGCTAGAAACAGGACTAAGGATACGTAACTTGGGCAGGCATCAGGAAAAGAGTAACTGGGTAACTGGAGAAAAGAGGCAGAGCAGGAAGCAGTACACTATCTGTGGGGTAGAAGTTTTTCTCTCTGGAGGAAGCTGTCTCTCAGAGACAGGCAGATACATCACAGCTCTTTTGCTGGAGCACAGTAAAGGTAATAATACTTTTTACTTACACAAATGTAAAAAGGAGAAAAATTTATTTTTCCTAGACAGGGAGATGTTATAGTACGATGTGACAGCACAGAAGTGATGTAAGTGACATATAAGAAGATAATCCCACCAGGTAGAGAAGGAGATGAAAGGAGTGTTGGGCATCTGTAGCTTTGCCTGTACAGCGTTTCATCTTCCTTCTTTTGGTAACAACATTCTGCTTTTACTTTGGAGAATCACCCCTCTTTCATTTCCTGTTCTCTTAGAGGGATTATAAATTAAGGTGTCCTAGTCCCTATCCACTTTCTAACTCTAAATAGAACCATATATTAATCATATGTTAAGAAGCAGGAAGTAAAGGGCATGCATGCATGCATGCGTAGTTGTGTCTGACTGTGACCCCATGGACTATAGCTCACCAGGTTCCTCTCTCCATGGGATTATCCTAGCAAGAATACCAGAGTGGGTTGCCTTTTCCACCTCCAGGGGATCTTCCTGACCTAGGGATTGAAACTGCATCTCCTGCGGCTCCTGTATTGGCAGGCAGATTACCACTGAGCCACCTGAGAAGCCCCAAGTAAAGGGCACACAACAGTTTAAAATAAGTGTTTTCAAATCCATCTTCATTCTCACAATGAGACTCTGATATAGACTAGAATTCAGGGATTGCAAACTGGCAGCCAGAAGGCCAACTTGGCTTAGAAATGTGTTTTTCTTGTGTAATTTTTTTTAGTGTGTTTATATGTCTTTACAAAGGGTTTAAAATCTTCTGATTATCACATACTTCAATACTAGCAGTCTTGTGTTAGTCGCTCAGTCATGTCTGACTCTGTAAAACCCCATGGACTGTAGCCCACCAGGCACCTCAGTCCACGGAATTCTCCAGGCTAGAATACTAGAGTGGGAAGCCATTCCTTTCTCCAAGGGATCTTCCCAACCCCAGTCTCCTGGATTGCAGGCAGATTCTTACTCTTCTGAGCCACCAGGGACCTTCTGCCTGATATCAGACCTAAGGTCTCATGTGGACATGAAAGGAAGCCAGATTGCTCACACTGTACTATGTCGAAAGCTTCACTTATATTTTTAATGTAATTGCCACAACAAGCTTATGAGGTACCAATGGAAAATGAGACAGGCTTTAAAATCAGACCTATCTATGGAATCATTTTGAGTCTTTCTACCATGCCTAAAACCCAATTCAACAATATCGTCACTCATTTAATATCCATTCATTCTTTTAATATCCATTCACTCTTTAATATCGACTTACTGAACACCCTCAAGATGCATTTTTGAAGATATGATGTTAAGTAAAAGCAGACATGGTTCCTCTTCTCTTGAAGCTTACATTGTAGTGTCTGTTTTAGTCACTCGGCTGTGTCCAAGTCTTTGTGACCCCATGGTCTGTGGCCCTCCAGGCTCCTCTGTCCACGGGATTTCCCAGGCAAGAATACTTGAGTGGGCTACCATTTCCTTCTCCACGGGATCTTCCTTACTCAGGGATCGAATCTGGGTCTCCCACAATGCAGGCAGACTCTTTACCATCTGAGCCACCAGGGAAGTAGTACAGGATATAAATATTACCAATTACATGTTACTATAAAGTTTCACCTGTGGTGAGTCCTTCCAAAGTGAGTTCCATGGATACCTATAATAGAGGGAGTTGGTATAATTTACAGAGATCATGGAGGACTTCTCTGAGGGTTAGATATATGAGAAGAGATCTGAAGGATGTGCAGTAATACTAAGGGGAAGGAAGCACACTGGAGGCAGAGAGAATAACATGTATACAGACCTTGCGGGAAAGTGCGTGCATGCCACATTGCTTCAGTCACGTCCAACTTTGGGGGACCCTGTGGACCATAGCCTGCCAGGCTCCTCTGTTCATGGGATTCTCCAGGCATGAATACTGGAGTGGGTTGCCATGCCCTCCTCCAGGAGATTTTCCTGACCCAGGGATCAAACCTGTGTCACCTGCATTGGCAGTAGGATTCTTTACCCAGTGAGCCACTGGGTAAAGGGAAGCCTTCAGTGTCTTATGTTGTTGTTGTTCAGTCGCCCAGTTGTGTGCAACTCTTTACAACTCCATGGACTGTAGCTCACCAGGCTCCTCTGTCTATGGAATTCTCCAGGCAAGAATACTGGAGTGAGTTGCCATTCCCTTCTCCAGGGGGACCTTTCCAACCCAGGGATTGAAGCTAGGTCTCCTGTATAGCACAAAGATTCTTTACAAGCTGAACCACCAGGGAATCCTATTTCTTCTATAAATGGTAGTATTTTTCTCTTTATATATATTGAAGCTCTGTTATTTGATATACATATACACTAAATATTTTGTCTTCTTGATGAAATTAACTCCATTTCTGTCAGATTCACTCTATCTTTCTTCAGCCTAGACTCTACTCCATGAGCCTGAACTTTATAAGTTACATCCTTGCCCTCTGCTTTTAAGTTGGCTTTGGCAACCAACGATGAGGGACACTGGTTGGCTATTACATTGGGGAGGGAAAGAGATTTTAGTATAGGTGTACGTTGGCAATATTGTAGGTTTGGTTCTAGACCACCACAATAAAGTGAGTCACACAAATTGGTTTCCCAGTACATATAAAAGTTGTGTTTACACTATACTGTAGTCTATTGAATGTGCAATAGCACAATGTCTTAAAAAAATAAGGTCTATAACTTTTTAAGTTTATTTTACTTTATTACTAAAAAGTGCTAACCATCAATTGGGCCTTCAGTAAATGATAATCTTTTTGTTGATGGAAAGCTTCGCCTCAGTGTTGATGGCTGCTGACTGATCAGGGTAGTGGTTTCTGAAGGTTGGGGTAGCTGTGGCAATTTCTTAACATAAGACAAAAATGAAGTTTGGCATACTGATGACTCATGAATCATTTCTCTGTAGCACAAAATGATATTTGATAGCATTTTACCTACAGTAGAATGCCTTTCAAAACTGAAGTCAATCCTCTCAAACCCTGTTGATGCTTTGCCAGATAATCATGTACTAGTTTAAATCCTATGTTGTCATTGCAATAATTGATTAGGTTTGTTGTCTTACATGGGCCTGGTTTGTGGCACCCCAAAGGAATCATAATAGTATCATCAATGCTAACAAATCACAGCTAAGAAATCTACTAATTAAAAAGTTTGAAATACTGTGATAGTCACCAAAATGTGACACAAGACATGAAGTGAGCAAATGCTATTGGAGAAATGGTACCAATAGACTTGTTAAATGCAGGGTTGCCACAAACCTTCACTTTGTAAAAACACAGTTATCTGGGAGGCACAAGAAAACAAACCACAACAGAAACGAGGTCTGCCTGTACCTAATCCTTTAGCTCCTTCCTGTTGGGTTCAGGTTGACATTGGCTATACTCCTTCATTAAGGTAGCATAGGTGGCTATCAGGTGGGTGGCATCTCCAACAGCAGTTAAGTCTCCCTGGGTCCTGGCAATCCCTTTTCCCTTACCTCTTAAGTCTAAAAGTAATCATGCCTCTGATTAATTCTGGGAGCTTCTCCATCACTTTCTGTTTCCTGGTAATACCATCCACGTCTTTGTAAAGTGTCCTTTCATTAAGCACCTTACAACTAAGTCTGTCGAGCATGCCATCTGTTACTTGCTGGGGGTTCATACTGATACATCACCTATGAAAGTACTAGCTTAAATTATTTCCGAGAATTTATTCTTTACATTCCACTCACTTGTTTTACCAAATTGACTACTCAACAACAGACGGTTGAAAAAGGAAAAATGGGTCTATTTCGCTATTACACCCAGGACAAAATATATTTGGACGAAAGGGCAATGGAGAATACTCAAATTACAGCAAGACATTTAAATGAGAAATTTCCATGGAGTCTTGAAACTGAAGACGGCTAAACGGTGTTATCTCTGATTTAGACTTTAAAGTCTTTACAAGTGTCCAAAGTTAAGCGTCTTAAACTTGTCCAGATAACGTTAAAGGTGGCGGGGGTGGGGGTGGGGCCGAGGCGCGCAACAGTTTTTATACCGAAATCAAGTTCCGTGTGACCTACTCGTTTCCACACACTGGAGTAACCTCGTTTTTGCACCTGCCATGTCCACAATCCGTGAACAAAAAGCATCTACGACCTCGACAAAGCACCTGCTGGGACTAGCCCAGGAACTAGAGACTCAGGCGCGGCCTTCAGACACCCGCCTGCGACTGGCTCCAGTGGAGCTCTTAAGTTCGGCCAGACTACGAACCCGCGGTTCCTAAACCTTGCTCACCTCAGCCCTTTTCCTTAAGTGAGGTCCCGCCTTCCGGCCCAAAGTACCAATTAAAACTACCAAAAGGAAGAAAAGAAAAAAAAATAAGAAGAAAGCAAAAGCGCAAATAGCCTCACAGATTCCTGGACTGGAAGAGTCTCGCGAGAACTTGAGGAGTGCCGACGGGGCCCTCAGAGATCTCGCGAGCGCACCTCGCGGGGCGGGTTTCTCCGTGGCCCCGCCCTTCTTGAGGCCGGGCGTCTTGGCGGGAGTTTCGTCTGTTTGGGGTCTATAGCCTACGGACTCTCCGGCTCTTTCCGGGACCGCTGGGGCGGATCTCGGGGACTCAGAGTGAGTAGGTACGACGTGCACCAAACCATGGGCGCCGGGGTGTGCAGGACACCGGATCCCCTCGCCCTGTGGTCGGCCCGCGCAGATCGCTGCCTTGTGCGGAACCTGGCGGGACTTGCCCCGGCGGGGACAGCGGGGATTTGCTCTGGGCCCTCTGGATCCAGGCCTGGAGTCGGCGGGAGCTTGCAGTTCCGATACTGAGGGGAAACTGGCTCAGTGCGGTGTAGTAACTTAGCGGAGGGCGCAGGTCTAGTCGAGCTCTGGGCTTGAGGCAGCATCTGTCCTGCAAACATTTTTTTTTCCTCCCCCACTTCACCCTGTACTGGGCTGCAGGGTCTGACGTAGAGGGGATTTTTAAGTTCCTGCCACAGCCAGTACGGGGCGCAGTCTAAATTCTGACAGCCTTGATCTAGGGGAGTCGGTGGGCAGGGGCGGGTTGGGGGGTATATATTTGTTGAGGATTTATTTAGCTTCTCGTTTTTTCCCTGGGTACTGGGGTACGGAGCGTTTGGGGAACTTTCTGAGGTTACCCCAAATCTCTCGGCCCTCCCTACCTCCAGGAATCACATCACAACTTCTCTGGAGCCCTTACTGATAGTCATTAATGAACTCCAAAAATTTCAGGACATGGTAAACAATGGATAACTGTCCCCCTGCGTCCACGTTTCTGACCGACAGCTTGGAACTGGAACTGGAGACAGAATGGTGCAATCCCCCTTGTTTTTCTTGTGATTTTGACAACAGAGGAGGAGGAAAACATTTTTCTGGAGAGTCCTACCTTTCCAGTGGAGCTCTTAAGCGGTAGGTTAAAAAAAAAATCGGAAACAGCTTTTCCCTATTCAGAGTTTAGGAATCTGTTTAGGAATGTTATTTAATTAAGACTTAAGTCAGTTAAACTTTAATGTTTATCAGGCACTGTTTTTGTAGTCTCTAATTACCATATGGATGCACGCTAATAGTTCTCTTAGTTTCCTGTTAGAGCATATACATACCTAAAAGATTTTTGGAAGGATAATTTCCTTGCTACCTGCTGTTCTCTTACCTTACCTTTGCCTCAGCTTTGGAGTAGGGAGCTGGACACTAGTTTTATCTTTTACTTAAAGTGAATTATTAACTATCTGGGCTTTTTGAAGTGGCACTTTTTTTGTTGCCCCAGAGTCTTCTAATTCTGTATATTTATACGTAGTAAAGTCTTATAGGCTTTTTTTTTTTTTAACTTTCGAGTAAACACTCCAGATTGTGTAAATTCACAGAAATATTCTTCAAATCTCTTGTCTTGAACAGTTGTATATTCATATTTCAGTAAAATCGCTGTTACTGAAATATTTTGGAAATACCTGCTGAGGCAGTTTTATTCAGAATAGAAACCATTTTTGTTGGTTTTTACAATTGTACCTTCTTTCAGATCTTAAAAGATGTTATTTGACTTGATTATACCCATCTTTAGACATGGCTCAGAATAACATTAACTGTTTTAAAAATTAAATGTACCCTCAAAGGGTGAAATTCTACAACTGAAGACCACTGTTGAACACAGGTAAAAGTATGTTCCCTATGGAAAGTGTGTTCCACCTTTTTCCCTCAAGTTATAGTGCTCCTTAGTTATATTTTTCTTTTTAAAAAGTCACAATATAGGGTTGAATTCTGAATATAGTATTAATTAATATTGTAGTATTAGTGAGATGCAAGGTACCAAGGCATTACCTGACTTGTCAACATTATTGTTGACATGTATTGGGTAGTATGGATTCATATAATGCCAGAAACTCCTGCTATAGTATAAGATATACATTTTATGAATGAATTATGAATTGAATCAGAATGTTTGTTTCAGAGTAATTTTGAATCTTGATCCTTTACCGACTAATTTTGAAGAGGATACAGTGGAAATATTTGGCATTCAGTGGGTTACTGAAACAGCATTAGTGAATTCATCTAGAGTTCTCTTTCATCTATTCAGGTATGTTTTGTCTTTTTTTAAAAACTGCCACTGAGTGAATATGCTGTTCCGTTTTTGTTTTTTTTTTAATTGCTATGCAGTTTTACATTTTTGGGTGGTTTCTAATACTAATATTACAAAAACACCTGTGATTGCTGCTCACCTGGTTATCTTACCAGTAACAACACTTAAGCAGTAATGCTTGATGGAGTAATGGTTTTAATGAGTTTATTTTTTAGTGGTTTTGCATAATTTTTATTCTGCTGTATTTGACAGTGGGCTTCTGCAGTGGCTTAGTAGTAAAGAATCTGCCTGCAATGTAGGAGACGCAGGAGACATGGGTTCTATCTTTGGGTCTGGAAGATCCCCTGGAGGAAGAAATGGCAACCCACTCCATTGTCCTTGCCTGGGAAATCCCATGGACAGAGGAGCCTGATTGGCCACAGTACATAGAGTCACGAAGAGTTGGACACGACTGAACACACACACATATTTGACATCATTTATTGAAAACAAATATTTAAGGCTTTGAAGTATACCATAACTTTGGAAAAAAATAAAATACTTTTGTTGCTTGTTGTTCAGTCACTCAGTCTTGGTCTATTTGTGACCCTATGGACTGCAGTGCACCCTGGCCTTCACTTTGTCCTGTAGTTTGCTCAAACTCATGTCCGTTGAGTCAATGATCCTATTCAACCACTTCATCCTTTGTCGCCCCCTTCTCCTATCCTCAGTCTTTCCTACCATTAGGGCTGCTTAATAGACATAATTTTTCAGTAATCTTTAGAGAATGAACTCAGACTTTTCAGACTGTGTAATAGAAATATGATTAATTAATCTGGACAACATTAAAAAATGTTAATGAAAAATTTTAAACATATTCAAATATAGAGAGAATAGTATAATGAGCTGTCACATACCTTCCCTTGGTTATGATAAACATAATGGTTTTTATCACATTTCCTTCTGTCCCTTTCCCTCTACCTTTGGCTTAAATATTTTTAAAGCAGATTCCAGGTATTATGCCATCTCACCCTTAAATACTTCAGTATATATCTCTTAAAAATATGAACTTAAAAAAAAATAAGTATTACTTCATTATCAGTCAATTAAATTGAAATGATTCATTATTATTTAAAACCCAGTCCATAATTCAGATTTGTGATTTGGAGTTACTTACCAAAGCCAAATATTGTTTCAGAATACATAAAGAATGTATACATGGTAATTCTAAAGTTTACTTGAAAGCACAAAAGATCCCAAATAGCCAAAACAGTCCTGAGAAAGAAGAACAAAGCTGGAGTCATCACACTTTCTGACTTCAAACTATATTACCAAGGTATAGTAAACAAACATCATGTTACTGGCATAAAAACAGACATACAGATGAATGGAACAGAATTGAGATAACAGAAATAAATCTACACCTAAATAGAGACAGTTTTATGGCAAAGGATACATTTAAACATACAATAAAGAAAGGGCAGTCTCTTCCATAAATGCTGTCGGGAAAATTAGACAATCACAGGTAAAAGACTGAAACCAGGCCACCATCTTATACACAAGAATTAACTCAAACTGGATTAAAAGCTTGAATATAAGACCTGAAACAATAAAATATCTAGAAGAAAATAAATGCAGTGATCTCAATGACATCAGTCTTAGCAATGTTTTTCTGGCTCTGACTCCAAAGGCAAGGGAAACAAGCAAAGAATAAATGTGACTACGTCAAGCTAAAAAACTATGCACAGCAAGCAATCATCAAAGTGAAAAGGCAGCCTCCTGGAGGGGAGAAGGTATTTGCAAGTCATATATTTGGTTAATATAAGGGGTTAATATCCAAAATATATAAAAAATTCATTTAGCTCAATAACAAATCTGAAAAAAATGAACAGAGAATCTGAATAGATATTTTTCTAAAGAATAGTTGGAGACAGCCAACAGGCACATGAAAGGATGTTCAGCATGACTTAAGGAAATGCTGTCACCTCACATCGGACTGCTACCAAAAAGAAAAGAAATAACAAAATGAAGAAGATATGGAGAAAAGGGAACCCTTGTGCCCTATTGGTGAGAATGTATATCACTGCAGCCACTATGGAAAACAGTATAGAGGTTTTAAAAAATAAGATAGAGCTACGCTTTGACCTAGCTATTCCACTTCTGGGTATTTATCCAAAGGACATAGAAACACTAATTTGAAAAGATACATTCATCTCCTGTGTTCATTATAGCATTATTTTTAGTAGTCAGGATATGAAGATATAGAAACCACCTATGCATCCTTCAGTGGATAAATGGGTAAAGAAATTTTAAATGTATATATGTAAACATTTATATATATATACATTTTTAAGATTATATATACATATATATATACACATATATATATACACAATGGAATATCATTCAAACTTAAAAATGAATGAAATCCTGCCATTTGAAGCAACATGGATGGACCTCGAGGGTATCATCCATAGTGAAATAAGCCAGAGAATGGCAAACACTGTATGACTTCACATGGAATCTAAATAAAGCAAATGAACAAACAATAAAACAAAACTCATAGATGCAGAAAACCAGTTAGTGGTTACCAGAGGGGAAGGAGTTGAGGATGTGAGTGAAAAGGGTAAATGAAGTCAACTGTATGGTGATGGAGAATAATTAGACTTGTGACGGTGATCGTGTTGTAATGTACATAGATGTGGAATTATAGTGCTATATACTTGAAACTTACATAATTAGAAAAGAATGTATACATGATACATTTAAATGAAAATAGAAAAGTTGAGTGATTTCTCCTCTCACCCTGATCCCATGGAACCTGTGCCATGTTACATGTTTTGTTGGGAAAACAGTCTGAGTGATTCTGTATAATCTTAAACATTAAAGAATGAGTTTAGTCTTATCCAGGACATAGGTTATAAATATGGCTCTGTCTTTAGGGAGTTAAAGGTAACTAGGAAGAGAATGGCAAGAGAAGATTATTGTGAGAAATTAAGGAGGAACATCATAAATTAAAGTTTTCCCTGATCAGCCTACATTACATATTCTGTTCCTTTTCAGAACTCCTATTGTGTAATTATATGACACAGTTAAACATTTCCTTATGTAACTGTTAACCTAGGATGTTTAATATAACTATCTAAAACTTCTTAGAGATATAAACAGTATCGTCTTGATGTTGAAATCTATGATATTTTATTTAATTTTTGAGATAAATATAGCTCTTAGATATTTTAGGGAGGACAGACATAGGCATGTTTTCTCTTCTCTCAAAGTGTTTACTACCTGAAGGTGATGCTAATAAACATTCCTGAATGTTTATTCAGGAATGAGAGGCATTGAAACTGTGTAAAAGATTTGGAAACACTATCTGTAACTAATCTAAAAGATTTGGAAACACTATCTGTTACATGCTTTAAACTATTTGAAAACTGATTCTTACCCTACATTTTTTAAATCAGGCAACAGCTATACAACTTGGAAACCTTATTACAGACCAGCTGTGATTTTGGTAAGTTTTAAGTGTTTAAAGACAAAAAGAAATGGTTCTCTCAGTGAATTGTACATGGGTCTATGATGTGTCATTGGATATCATCATAACGACGTGAAGGAAGTGTTAGTTCAGAAATTCAGGAGACATTTATATTTAGCGTTCAGAAAAAGTATGACACTTAAATTTTGCTCATAGATGAAATTTATGGTATTTTTCCAAATCTGCAAGTAAAATTGATTGAAGGCTTAACATCTCTGAAGTGAGTAACTTGATTTGGGGGTGGGGAATGTGGTGCAAACATAAAGTGCCAGACCTCATGCTATCTTCTTGTCTTCCTTTTCTGCTTTCTGTTTTTGTTTTTATGGTAGGGTAATTTGTATAATTAAGGTAGTGAAGGGAATTGAAGGGCAGTGTGTTTTAGTACAGGCTAGCTGCCTCTCCTCTGAACAGTTTTGGTACAGTATCGTCTTCAGAATCATGATTGTGTGGTCAGCCTGGGTTCCAGCCCTAGCTCATTGTAGGCCTCACACCACGTAATAGTTCCCACCTCACTGAGTTCTCGTAGGACTAAATGGCATAATGCGTGTTAGGTGCTTAGCTTAGGATCTGTTGTTATGCCCAGCAACCACACCTCTGGTCAAAGAAGTGTTTTATTACCTTACGAATCAAGGGAGAGAAACGCATCCTGAGGAACAGCTGGGGCCTCTCAGCAAACGGAATTAAGGAGGGGCTTGTGTAGGGTATGCGCTTGCGCAGACTCGTTTTGGGTAGAGTTTAAGAGGGCTATGGCCTTATTCTGGATTTGATGCTGTTAAGCTGGAGCAACTTGGTGACTACGTGGGGTAATGTTAAATTTTTATTTAGAAGGTGGAACAAACAGAAGGAAGCAAGGGTGGATTCTAGTTAGTGATGAAGCAATAGTCATATTAGCTATAAGAGGGGGATATTCTGTTTTTGTACTTTGTTTTCACGTGGCTGTGTAGTGCCCTGTTTCTGTGTCAAACATGATTACTGAGGCAGTTTGTTTTTTTTCCTTGTTTGACAAAGATCATGGAGTGACTTTGTGTGATTATTTTTGATAATGTATGACTGTTTAATTTCATTAGGAAACTTCATGGCCTTAATTGTTGTCTGCTGCCAGGGCTGTTTTGCTTTCTCAGTTTGTCCTCAGTAAATATTGAATATTCCTGTTACGTTGTCACCCAAGTCCCTCCTTCATGTGCAAGGTGCTGATGAATCAAAGAGGAAAGTTATGCTACTGAAGAGTTTGCAGTTGAGTAAAACAGATAAACAAGAATAATTGGCATGGTAAATGAAGAAGTGTAATAAAGACATGTGCAAGTTGCTGTAGGAACCGAGGAGTTCATCTATTTATCTGCCCATCATTGACTGACACCAGATCTGGGGCTTCAAGGATGAGGAGGACTTAGCGAGGCAAAAGCTTGTGAAGAACTGTTGGGGATAGGCTGAGTTCAGGTATGAAACAACTTTGTGACAAAGACATGTGTCTATGGGAGAAAAGGGAGTAAGTGGTAATTATGTAGGTTGGACCCGACAATGTTAGGGATTAATTTTTGGAAGGGAGACAATTATAGGTGTCTTTGTAAGCAGTGCCAAAAAGTCACAATTTTAATTTTAAACCCCTAGGGAGCCTCTACAAGATTGTAGTGGAAACAGCAAAAATACCTTTACTATGTAGAATGACTTAATTAAATTGGGTTTGTGGAAGGCATTTATTATGCAGGATTATTCCTTGAAAAGCAGCTCCAGACCTAAAATCACTACAGTGGGCCATTTGTTGAAATGGTTGTTACACTGACATTTTGGCCCATTTCGTTGCTTACCAAAAAAAATGACAGATTTATTGGGCAAGTTAGCAGTATTGAAAACTACGTCAATACTGAACCCCTACGGTCAGCTTGGTGCAGTGGTAAGAAATCTGCCAATGCAAGAGACGCAGTTTCAATCCTTGGCTTGGGAAGATCCTTCGAAGTAGGAAGTGGCAACCTGCTCCACTGTTCTTGCCTGGAATATTCCATGGACAGATGAACCTGGTGGGCTACAGTCCATGAGATTGCAAAGAGCTGGACACGACTGAGCACACAGCACACACACATCGGCTTTCCCCTCCCATTCAGCTGTACCAGGGGTTTGTTAGTAAACTCTTGTAAACCCTGGGCCCTCAGCCCTCTCCAGAAAGCCCTTATGTTGGGATAGTTACTGAGGTACACGTGGTTCTTGTTCTGTTGATTTCACTCTGACGATCGCTTTCCTGTTGAGACAGAATAGTATACATAATATAATAGTGGGTTTTTTTTTGCTGCTACCTGGTATTAAATATAGCTGTTAATGTTACTCCGTTTTTGGTATTGTATTTTTTTGTCTCTAGACATTTCATCTGGATTTTTTTTATGTTTTACATTTCTGTTCTTGTATTTTTTAATTTGTCTTTAACATACGGAGTATATCTACAGCTGCTATTTTTAACTTTGACTACAGATTCTTTCATCGTTGTCATTTCCAGGTTTGTTTGTATTGACTTTTTCCTCCTAGTTTTAGGATAGATTCTTATGCTTTTTTGAACATTTAGTAATTTTTTCTTGTGTGATGAACTTTGTAGCTTTTATATCGCTGCTTTTGAATTTTCTTGTATTCCTAAAACTAGTGTTGAATTTTGTTCTGGCTCATTGTTGAGTACTTGTAATCCATTGGATCTTTTTGAAGCTTGTAAATTTTGTTAGGACTTTTAAAAAGTAGCTTTTAGTCTAATGTTAATTCAGCTCTAATAAGGATTCTAAGGATTTTTTCTGGTTTATTCTTTTTTTTTTTAATTCTTGCTGGTGGGAACTTGAACTGTTCCTTGATCTTCATAAGCTTTGTAGGAAATTGTTTTCTGATATTTTTCTCTGGCCTGCAAATCAGTACTTAGTCAGACTCAGAAGGGACCCTCTGCACATCTCCAGGTTCTATTTTGTGTAGCCGTTTTTTTTCTTCTTTGGTACTTTTGCCTTGCAGATTTAGACTTCCTGAAACTCAGATCTCATGTGTTCTCAAATCAATGATCTAGTTTCTGAATTCTCTGCCCCTGTGCTGCAGCCTGGAAACTGACTCTAGGTGGGAAGCTGGTACAGTCTTGGAACTCATCTCCTCTCTGGATTAGCAAGTCTTGTGTTGCTTTTATCCAATGCCTGAAAACTCTTGTTTTATGGATTTTTCTTTTGGTTTCTAGTTTAAGGTGAGAGATGAGTAAATATGATTTCCTTTACTCCATTTTGGCTGGATGCAGCAGTTCACAGCAGTTGTCTTTTCAAGAGTACTGCCTTTTTGGGCTGAGAACTGTGACACTGGGGATTGTTATGACTTTCATAAGCAAAGTAGAATTAAGCTGTACGAGTGCATTGCATTTGCTGATATGTAGATACATGCACAGTATGTTTACACTTACATTCGTGTTGATTTTGCCAAAATGGTATCCATGTTTGCTCATTGGAATACAAATTTTAAAATAAGTTTTGTTTAATATGAATAATAATTTGTTGCGTATAGTAAGGGGTTTTGTTTGTTTGTTTTTCCTCCTTTTCCTTCCTCTTTGATTTTGACTCCTCAGAAGTGAAAGTCTCTCAGTTGTGTCCACCTCTTTGCGACCCCATGGACTATAGAGTCCATGGAATTCTCCAGGCCAGAATACTGGAATGGGTAGCCCTTCCCTTCTCCAGTGGATCTTCCCCACCCAGTAATTAAACCACAGTCTCCTGCATTGCAGACGGCTTCTTTAGCAACTGTGAACTATCAAGGAAGCCCCTTCTTCCTCAGGTCCTACTGCTAATAATCAGGCTCCTCGAATCTCCTACATGTACCATCTCATCAGTTCCTTTATTTCTAAATGGTAACAACACCAACAGTTGAAACATTCCAGTCTCCTTTGCATTCTAGGCTTTGCATGTCAAACTGCCTGACATCTATCTTTGCATTGCTCAATCCAAGTATATCCGTGATGTCCTCCAAAACCAGCTCATGCTGCCCATGTTTTCTCCACTTATTACCTGGTGCTAACTATTGCCTATAAGTCATTCTTGATGCTTTCGTATCCTTTAAACTCATATCTGATCCATCAAATTCCCAGTAGATTTACGATCAAAATATATTTTCAACCTATCCATTTTCCTGTGAGCTCTTGAATTACTGCTATAGGTCTCTTAACACATCCTCCTTAGCCCTTCTATAATCTTGAGTATGAAACCTGCTTTAAATGTTTATCAATCCCTGTTCCTCCTAAATCAGAAGCCAGTGAAAGGCCATCTACTGTATTTAGAATGAAATCAAAACTCATAATGACTTGTAAGTCTGCCTGTCACTTATTCCTGATTTTCATTCAGACTCAACCCATGCCATCTTCCCCTTCAGTATTTGCATCAGCAAAAACTATTGGGGTAATGGTTACTATGTGCAAAACACTCATAACCACTCTAGGGAAAATGAGTCAGCCAGAAAACAAAAGTTGAGAAAACATGAGAATTATAGGCAAGTGAGGAGGAAGGAAGACTGGCAGCAGGTGGTATCAGTGAACCCGGTGTAGGGAATACTTCTGAAAGGGCAAGGTAATTGAAGACAGGTGGTGTCCATTAGATTGGACAACATGGGTTTCACTGGTGACCTTTAATAAGAGCAGTTTTTTGTGGGGGAAGGGTGGGGGGGTAGTGAGAATCAGTTGAAACAAATGAAAAGATAGAGAATTTCTGCTTATACAGCTTACAGAATTTTTTGTCACTGATCACTGATTCTTTAAACCATGATTAATGTTACCTATTTTGCTTTCTAGGGAAGATATCAACGCTGCATTGCAAAGCACACAATATTAGGCAGCTCTGCATAACATTTCTTCATTATGTTAAAGTTTTCATCTTCAGGTAGGCTTTCAGATGAGTAACAAATAATACATGAATTTCTGAGTGCAAATTTATCCAGATTCTAATTGCATTTTGGATCTCGTCGTGTTTTAGGTCACTGCAAGTACACGATGCTGAAAGTCATGTTCCTGTCCATCCCTACAAGACTTTGGAGGCACAGCTTCCCTCATTGTTGCTTGATGAGCTTCATGGGTTACTCTTGTATATAGGACACCTATCAGAACTTCCCACTACGAATACAGGAGCATTTGTAAATCAAAACCAGACTAAGGTTTGATTTGCTACATTTAATTTTTGAAGCATCAGTATAATTTTTGAAGTACTTTCTTCTCACATGTGATACTCATTCAAGAATGAGGGAAATTAGTCAAGAGTGTAGTTCTTGGACCAGACTGCATGAGTTGAAATACTGGCTCCTCCTCCTATTAATTATGTGCCATTGGGCAGATGGCACCTCTTGCTTCAGTCTTTGCATCTGTGTAATTGGTTTAGCTTCCTGGAGTTATTGGGAGAATTGAATAAAGTGCGTTAAGTGCTTAGGAATAGTTTACGTTAAATCACTGATAGCTGTTCTAATTTGTAACAGTGCAAACGCTTAAGAGTTTCAAAGCAAATAAAATAACCTTTATGTTCTAAAATTCCTATCCTCTCTCCCATTGATCAAGGTATGGGCAAACCCTAGGTTATTTTATAGGAAGATTTAAGATCATCACCTTTAAAAAGTTAGGCTTTCAAAGCCACATTGTTACATTTTCTGGCTTTTGAGATATTTTCAGAATATGAATGTTTTGACCATGCCTGCCATTTTTTTTCTCTGTGATAATTATCTCTGAATTTTGGCTTTTAAAAAATTGTATTGTTAGCATTACCCAGCCTGTGGATGTATTGAACAAATTCTCCATAGGAAAATCTTAGCTTCTGTGAGTGATTATAATTCCCCATGGGATTTCCCGAGTTGTGTCTATTCTATTTGACTTCACTTGATTTGGATAACATTCAGCTTTTAGGAATGAGTCTTTGCCAAAATACATAAGGTACAATAAAGTGTTTATATTGCTGTGAAAATTAACAATTACAAATCCAGCTTCTCAGGGATCAATATATGTGATAATAAAAGTAGAGTGCCAGCTATTTTCACAGGTGAATATATCTAATCCATAGAAACCAATTAGATAATTGTTTTTAATCATGTCAATTAACAAAGATTCATGGATGGATTGTGAGGAGGAGGGTAATTTTCCTTTTTAAGTCTCTATAAATTGGACTGACTTTTATTTTCTGAATATCCATTAAATGCTTAAGAAAAATAAAAATAATTTATCTAGAAGCAGAAATTAAAAGAGCACGCAAGGGTCCTCAAACTAAGTTTTACTTTTCATAGGCTTTTCATTAGATGGAATTGTTGAAAATATAGGTTACTTGAATGGAATCACCAGCACATAAACAAAAAGGTCATACACTGAAATGCTATCCTGAAACAAAACCAAAAAATTATGAAATAGCATCTTTCAAGACTTTATATATTTCTTTGTTTGGCCATTCTCATATGCAAGATAATGCTTTAATTGGTATTTTCAGTTGAACATCTGTCTTTTATTCTTTTTAAGGGACTTTTTAAAATTAGTAATATTATTTCTTGGTATTCTGTATTACAAATATTTTCATGTATCTTTTTCAACAATAAGCTGACTTGCTAGGTACATCATTTTTTCTCTAAAATTATGTTAACTTTTTCTTTGATATAATTCCTATGCTCTTGTAAAATACATACTTTTTTTTAAACATTTATTGCTAATTCATCTGTTAAAAAATAAACCTTGAAGTAGGAAATCTAGTATGTTGCAAATGAATAAGTTAATAATCCTGACTCTTACTGAATGACCCATGCTTTCCCCACTGATTTGAATGTATGTCAACTTCTCTCTTCCTTATGTTTGCTGTTTATCATCTATTCCTGAGCCAGTGTTGTTTTACTAGTGTTATGTTTGTGTGTTTGATAAGGCAAGATCCCTCTTCATCCTTCTTAGATGTCTTAATAGAAAAGTACGAATCATGTATTTTAGTGATTCATAATGTTGATTGGAGAAAATTTGATAACCTGCACAGCACAGTAAAGAGCACTGGCTTTTGAATCGAATAGAATTAGGTTTGAATCCTAAGGAATGAATTAAGGGGTAAATTTCTTCACCACTTTTAACTTTAGTTTTTTTATGGGCATGACAGTAGTGTCTTAAATGATTTAAAAGTTCTTGTTAGAATATTTTACGAACTTTCCTAGGTATTCATTACATTTAAAACCATATTTCCTGGCTAAAGTATAAAATAAAATCATGAAAATGGTGTTTTAAAACATTTACTGGTTTGCAGCTGTAGAAAAATATCTCTTGGTTGGTAGGGACCTTTACTATGCAAGGTCTGTTCTATTCAGCAGCCCCAGGGCGGGTCTGTCTTCAAAATCAGTTAAGAGTATATCCTATATCCTGCTTTTAAATATCTCTAGTGAAAAAAATCCTCTTAACAAGACAGAGGTTTCCCTTGCACTTTTGAATAGTGGTAGGTTAACTTGTGCCTAGGGAAGATTATTGTGACGTGCTATAAAATACCTAATGAAGTATTATGAATTTTCAGTCACAGTTGATAATATCATTCACAGCTTTACCCACCATCATGGCATTTACTACATCTCCACCTAGATATCCATTGGCTGGTGCTGGAAATTCTTCACATGCTTGGTGAAAAATTGAGTAAGTTTCTGATTTATGTCCTTTTTTTTAATCTAAATTGTTTTAAGATTATCCAAGTAATAAGTGCTTTCTGGTTATTTTCAATCAAACAGTAATGAAACTAGAAAGTGAAGGTCTTCTTTTTTCTAGAGATAACTACTGGAAAGTATGGTCCATTTATCCATCTATCCATACTCACTGTTAGTATACATATGTAGAAGCATGTATAGGTAGAATTTTTGTTTTTGTTTCTAACCACGAGTGGTGTTATATTGTTCTCTGGAGGGTTTTATTCAATAGTGCTTTTAGAGATCTGTTCATGTTAGTACATATAGTTTTACTTGATTCATTTATGTTATAGATCTTATGGACCTATCATAATTTGAGCCAACTCTTTTTTTAATATTTCTGTTATTTCTGTTTAACATTACAAATTATATTTCACTGAGCATCCTTGTGTGTATACACATCTTCAAATACTTGTGCAAGCTATTTTGTACAATAGGTTTTTGGAATTGAAGTGGCATATTGCACTTTTAATATTGTATATGCTGCTCTGGTGTTGTATAAGAAGTTTCCCCAATTTTATACACTTAACCATGAGCATATCTTTGCCTCATACGCTTGCCAGTAGTGGCTATTATTATTTCTATTTTTTGCCAACTAATAATGTGAAAAAAGATATTGAATCCGTTTTGCAATTTCCTGATATCAGTGAAGTTTAGCATCTTTCATTTTATTGTGTTTATATTTGCTTTATTAATTATTTGTTCATTATGTTTTACAAAACAAATGTTGCATTATTTTTTGTTTCACTCTCTCCTGTTTTTCTTTTGAAGTAGTTTGTATATATTATGGATGGTAAAATTTTATTTCATATGTTGCCTATTTATTCTTGGTCTTGTTCTTTATGCATATTATCTAGTTGTAAGTTATTAAGTTATAAAGACATTCTTTACCTCAGTACCTGTTTTTAATGAATTAATGCAAAAATACATATATGTATACATGTGTATATCTGAGCACTTACATGCATACATATGAACATAGAATGGTATACACAAATGTCATTTCCTCATGTTGACCCTATTTCAAATAATATTTTTTTAAAGCAATAGGTAAACTTACTCTGACACAGATAGAAATTTTAGTATGTTACCTTGGTTTGCTCTATTACATGCCAGAAACAATTACACATGGTTAGTTTATCAGTATTTGTTAAAATAAAAATGTTTTAAAGGCAATTATTGGTTAGAAATATGGGTAAAGATTTTTCTAGTATTTCCCTTGTATTTTTTTCTCTTTGTTGCATTGTTGCTCTTTAGATGGCCATATTAAGGAAAGAAAATCTATTAAACGGTATTTGGGAGGATTAAAACATCACTACTCATATAAGAAAGGAATTGTTTTCACATTCAACTTTTATTTGCAGAAAAAAAATTTTTTTAACTTGCAGTTTTGTTATATTAATTTAAAAGTGTACAATCACTTTCTTTGTGAACTAGTAAAATCTGCTGTAGTTTTAAACAGAATTTATTTCATTTTTAGAGCAAGTTGTATATAGTCATCAGTTTATGAATCTGGCAGGTGAAAATTTAACCAATGTCAGCTTATTTGAAGAACATTGTGAAAATCTTCTTTGTGATTTAATAAACCTGTCCCTCAACAGGTATGACAAGGTAATACCTTAAGAGTTTATTTGCATTTTTGATATTTAATGACAATAGTTAGTACTTAATACATGTGGTTTGTTCTATAAGAATTTAACTTAAAATGGTTTATTTGTTAATTCTTCAAATTTTATATTTACTTTTATTTGGGAGTTGGTTGGGAAAAGAATTTGAGTTAAACGTTTGAAACAGGCTAGAATTAGTGTTTTAGAGCTTTTTTTTTTAAAAAAAAAAAAACTTCTGTTGGTCAAATAAATAAAACAATGTTTATGATGATTGGAAGTTTCTCTTTAAATAGAGACCAGCCCTTTAATAATCGATTGTTATATTACAAAATAAATGAGTACTTAGCTAAAGTTAGTTGACACATTTAAAGAGGGTTTTGTTTGCTTGTTTTTGTAAAAGGTCTAGAATTGGGGGACATTATGTGTTTTTACTAAATTACTTATCGTAGTACTTAAAGCAGTGATTTAAAAGTGTTATGGTATACATTTATTTTCAATCAGTGGAAATCTGCCGACTGTCAGAACTTCAGGTTACAAGCATAATTGTGGCCTATGGGAAATAGGGATTTTTAATTTTTTAAAATTTAGATCATGTCTTATGTATTGTCTAAATCTAGTCTGTGTTTATAATGTAATTAGTAGGTTAACTAGATATGATAAAGTAATATCTTGATGGTTATTTTACTATGTTAGGAAATTATATAATATGTGAGATAATGAACACGTTATGAATTTCAGAAGTCTGACTGTCCTTGCAAATATAGTGCATATTCTCTGTATGCCACTGAGGGTATATTTAGGATCATTGAGGGTATGTTTGTTACAAAAATGATAAAATTGTCTAATCTTTATGAATTCCTAATAAGTTTGCTTAATTATAAAAAATTTTAGTCTCAATTGCAGTGAATTTAAACTTATTTTCTAATCATTTTCTTAGAAATCTTTTTATTTGGCTGATGGATTAGATCAAGGTTTGGAAACCAAGACCCTGTAGCCAAATCTAGCACATCAACTTTTTGTAAATAAAGTTTTACTGTAACACATTCCCATCCTTTTCATCCATTGTCTATGATTAAGTTGCATAACAATGGCAGGGTTGAATAGTTGTAACAAAGATTATTTCACTATTAAAGACTCATATTTACTGTCTAGCCCTTTACAGAAAAGGGACTAGATGATTAAAGCAGTTTTTTTTTTAAGTTGGAAATAAATTCATTGTGTACTTTTTTTACATGGAAATTTATTTGAAGAGTTAATGAAATGGTATGTTTTTTATAAGCAACTTTATGTAATGAGCATAAATTTTAACTCATCAGAATCTTTTAAAACATTTGAGGGGAGATATGTGGCGTGTAAAATTCTACTGTCTTGTAATTTACTTTTTGGTTCTTTTCTGAAGGTTAGGCCTTCTGAGGCATTAATGAATCACCATTGCCCATGTCCATGCATTAAAGAACTATGGGTTCTACTCATTCACCTTCTTAATCACAGAAGTAAATGGTCTCTCTCAGAAGTAAGTTATAAAACTGTTATTGTTACTAACCCTTACATTGAACTTATGCAGTTGGTTTGGGAAAGAAAAATCTTGCAAAGTTGTTTTCTTTATAAACAGAGCACTGAGTGCTAAATACTTACTGTATTTTTAACCCTAAATTGGCAATTGAAAGTTCTAGGACGGGTATGAGATTTGACTCATAATTTTATCTTCTCAAGTTCTTTTATTTTCCTATCAAGAATCTAAAATACTTAAAGTATTAGGCTAAAATACTTAAGTATTAGGCTAAAATACTTTAAAAAATGCTCTTGTAATTCAGGAAGCATTTAGTCAGGAAATTTTAGATTTATTAATTGATTTTATAGTATCTTATTTCAAGGAGGGAGAAAGAAAAACAAAGGGGAAGGTGGCAAGCTTTATTTTACCTCACTTTGAATCAGGTCTTCAGAATGGGACTTTATTTTATTTCAGGTGTTCTGGATTAGGGGGAAAAGAGAAATAGCCATATGTAGAAGTAAACAGTTAATTGTGAAATGATACTTAAAGAAAGTGGTTTATGTGTTCTTATTCAGTTAGGTGTTTAGAATAATTTCTTCCTATATACATTTTTGAGACTTTATCCGTAAATTAAAAAAAAAAAAAACAGCTCTGTAGCTCTCTGAGTCAGAAACTCAATTGTAATATTCTAAAAATTTCTTTAAAGACACTACAAATTCAGGGAAAAGTAAACTGAAAGAACGGAGATACCGTTCCTATTAGAATGACCCAAATTGGGAACACTGCCAACTCTAAATGCTGTTGAGAATGTGAAACAATAGAAATTCATTCATTGTGGTAGAAATATAGATTGGTACAGCCCCTTTGGAAGACATTTCGCCCTTTTCTTACAAACCTAAGCCTGGTCTTAGCATATTGATCCAGCAGTTATGCTCCTTAGTATTTACCCAGTGAAAACTCATGCAAGCACAGTAACCTGCACATAAATGTTTATAGCACTTCATTTATCAATTATTTTATAATTGCCAAAACTTGGAAGCATCCAAGATAGTCTTGAGTAGGTAAATGGATGAACTGTGGTATATTCAGACAATGGAATATTATTTAGCACTAAAAAGAAATGAGCTATTAAGCTATGAAAAGACTTGATGGCGGAGATGGTATTGGTTTAGTCACTCAGTGGTGTCTGACTCTTGCAATCCCATGGACTGTAGCCCACCAGGTTCCTCTGTCCATGGAATTTCCCAGGCACGAATATTGGAGTGGGTTGCCATAGGAACCTTAAATGCATATTACTAAGTGAAAGAAGCGAACCTGAAAGGTTACGCAATGTATGATTCCAACTACATGACATTCTGTAAAAACCAAAACTGAAAATAGTAAAAAGATTGGCTTCTAGGGGTGGGCAGAACATAGGGGACTTTTAGGACAGTGAAAATATTCTACATAATTTTAATAATAACTTAAATTTTAATAACATTGAAAACAAGCGATTAAAAACATCTGACAGAAAAATGCTGCTTTGAAAAGAATGGCAATTAGACTGGCAGCTGATTTCTCAACAGCCATGGAGGCCAGTGGGAATGGTATCATCATTTTACTAAAACAAACTAATTTTCAACATAAAATTCTTCATCCAGCACAATCTTTCAAAACTTGGATAAAACACTTTTCAGTGAAGCAACATTAAAGGGAATCCTGAAAGATAAATTTAGTAGAATAATAATAATGCCAAAGTGAAAAGGAAGGTTATCTGAGCTGTAGGAAGAGAGTAATGAAAGTGGTAAATGTTCTGTATAAATTGTAATTGAGTGGGGTTAAGAAATAAAGTACACAGTAGTATTAGCTTATAAATTGGTTAGGGCATAAATGAGAGTATTTTAAAGTCTTTGTTTGGTCCAAGAGAAGAGCAATATATATGTGAACTTACTGAGATATTTGAATGTATGCTATTGTTTCTAAGGTTTCACTAAAAGAAGAAAAAGTAGATTATTTAACTTGCAGCCTGATAAAGGGGAAAATAGTGAAATTGTCAACCCAAAAGAAGTCAGGAAGGAGGTATAGATGGAAAAAGTAGGTGTATAAATAGAAATATAGAATAAGATGGTAGATTTAAAACTAAATTTGAGTCATTACAGTAACTGCAAATGGACTACTAATTGCTCATTTAAAACATGTTTATAAGAGAATCTTAAAAAGTTCAGAAGAATTTGGAACTGATAGTAAAAGATATATATCAAGTTACCAAAGAATGGAAACAAGCTACTTAAGAATACAAACACATAAAAAAGATGAAGCCAAACAATGTGTAATTAAGGCATGTATATTTAAGTGGCAAAACTTAAACTAGGGAATGATATAAAAGTCAGGATAATGGTTACTCTTGGATGGGAGAAAAAGATATGATTGTGGGAGCTGTAAGAGCTAGTCATTTTCTAATTTTTAACTTGAGTGTTTTTATTATTCTCTAAGTTTTACATATGTGTTTTGTATTTTGTGTGTATTTCCTTATAAATATGAAGGAAAAAACCCAAATCAAGGTTTCTGGATTAGTGTCTGAATGTAATTGAATCATAATACCTCTTTCTATAGTCATTTTGGAACTGGTTGAATAAACTACTCAAAACACTTTTTGAAAAATCAAATGACCAAAGAAGATCTGTGCCTATAGTCCAGCCCAGGGACCCACTGGGTTTTAGTTGGTGGATTATTACTCATGTAGCATCATTTTATCAGTTCGATCGCCATGGAACACCAGATGAAATGGTAAGATTTTATTTTTCTAAACTTTCTTAAATTATTAATATTTTGTTTGGTTAACAAATTAGAAAGGGATCAGAAACAATAAAAATCAGATTATAATCCTACAGAAATAAATTTAGCTTTTGAAACTAGACATGCTGGATCTTTCTAAATCTTTAAAAAAATGATAACTAAAATCTCTTAAGATTGCCAAAGAGAAAGCCTACATCTCCAGAAATGAGTTAGAGAAGTTTTGGGGGAAGGTACTTTAAATCTGTTAAACAACCATGAAGTTTACCTCAAATAAAAAGACAGATTTTAACTAGTATGTTAATTTCTAGTTAGAAACATTTTTTTTCAATGTCATTTAAAAAGCACTATGAAATAAAACCAGCTGGTTGATGTATTCACTTGAAACCTTATTTGTATATTACTTCTTCCATCTTCAGAAGTAGTATGGTATTGTACAAACCCATTAGTTCTGTAAAGTAAGCATCTAGAATCTTGAAACCAATGTGTCTATATTTTCAAAATTGGTCTTTTTTTCTGGTGATGATTACAAAGCTGTCTGATCAACAAAGCCTAATCTGTGAGCTTGTAAAAATTCAGATTTTTTAAAATCTGAAAATCCTGTTTTAGTACTATAATCTGGTCTGGAGTTTGGAAATCTTTAGAGATTCACAGAGCTTTTCAAAACTATCAGGTATGGAAACCACTGCTTTATCAAATATGTTCCTTGATGGACTTCACATATTTTTCTTTTTGGAATACTGGACAGAGCCCAGAAATCATCCATGGAATCTGAGGGTCAGTTAGTATTGACCATAGTATTGTAGAAATGGAAAGGGCCTTAAGAGGGCCTCGAAGTGATCTCTTAGTAATAAAAGATCCCTTAGGAGAGCCCAAGATAAAGTAAGTTAAGTCAGAAAGTGCTCTGAGAAGTCCATATATAGCTTAGTATCAATGTATTTAAGCATTTTACTGACTCTGAGAGAGAGAATGATAGAATGAGCTTCTCAGAGAAAGATTGTATGGCCTTTGTTAATGCTTGTGAGTCCTTCCCATACTGGTGTATGGAAAATGATAAATGCTATTATTACTGTAGAAGTGCTCTTATTGAGCATCTTAAAGGAGTTAATATGGTTATGTTTCAGTTCTTTTAGTTCTTAAAATACTAGAACAACAAAGAACTCAAAAAGTTTACCTATAATTCAAAGGTCTTTGCATAAGCCTTTTTATTTTTCTTTCTTTAATTCTTCCAAATACATGTTTCTGATTTTAAATCACTGTAAATGAATATGGCAATTAGTTAAGTACTTCATGAGTTCCTGTTGAGTGGCTATCATAATAATAGGTGCCCATGATAGGATACTCATGAAATAAATTGTGCTGCCTCTTCAAGTAACATGCTTTCAGGTTATTAATGCTTGCTGAAACTGCCATTAACACGTATTTCAATAAGCGGTACATTGCAGTAGTGGTTGATATTGACCCCTGCGTACTCCCAGTATGGTAGGTAATCTAGCCACATTAATACATACCATTACTATTACTGTTGTAGTGTTGAATTTTACTGGTACAACCCTCAGTTGCCATTGTTGAAATCACTCTTGTGTTTCATACAGAGAACTCCTTAGGACATTATTGCTTTTATTAGCTCTGGATAAAGATAGTGAAAGAATTGTCTGTATTTAGATTAGATTAACCTGTATCTTTTAATATTGCCAGTAGTTCTTTCATGATTTGCTTTTGTCAAGATATATTTTTTAAATCTTAATCTTTAAAATTATGTAGAAGTTCTAGAGCGATTTAGAGGAAAGAGCGCCATGTGTTAATCGCTCAGTTGTGTCCGGCTCTTTGCGACTCCATGGACTGTAGCCCGCCAGGCTCCTCTCTGTCCATGGAATTCTCCAGGCAAGAATACTAGAATGGGTTGCCATTTCCTGCTCCAAAAGAGAGCCAGAGTATTTGGGAAAAAACTACTTTTATATAATAAAAATAATAAAGATGTGTCATACATGTGTATATATGTCAGATAGATTCTGCCTTTATTCGTGAGTCCTTAGAGTTTCAAACATTTCTTGATTTCTTAATGGCTTTAAAAGAAAAACTCAAACTCTCCAGTTAATGGTAGTTTTCACTGGGGTTGATACCTTCAGCATTTTGCATTTGCAAAGTGTTTAATAATCTCAGAGTGACTATTCGGTTTTTATCTGAGTGAAGTGTTATGAAGTAGGTGAGTGATTAGTAATTATATCCATTTTACAGGTAGAGAGACTGAGGTACACAGTAGTTGTACTGCGTATAAATAAAAAATAGTAGCTACTAAAATAGTTGCTACTAAGAAAAAGGGGCAACCTATTTTTTATTACTTAGATAAATTTGATATGAGGGACTTTCTGAGGACCTCATCTTATGAATAGGTCTCTGAGAAAGTAACCATGTGTATCGATTTTGCCAGGGACAATCCCAGTTTGTGTCGATTTCCCCCTCATTCCATCTTATTAGTTTTCCGTCTTTTATTTTTAAAAGTTTTTTCGATTTGGTTTATAAATCATAATTATTTGAATCTTTGATCATAAGGGTATATTAACTCATTCTTTCAGAGATTATATAGGATGTTAATTTGTGTCTGAGATGTGCTTAGGTCTGAGTTTTGAAAATTATCTGAATTTCTTTTCTCCTTATGATGTATCAGCATAGCCAGCTACTGTATAGAAAATGGTTATGCATCAATCATGCTTTATTCCACTAAAGAATTACCTGATGTGAGAGGATGATAGAAAGCAGCAATGATTAGTCATATATTCCGCAGCAGAGAACTACGTCCTGTCTTATGATAATCATAAAGATGTTTCACTTTTTAAATGTAAACTACTTTGCCCTGAAGGTTAATGTGAAAGAAATCTTTCCATTTTAGGTTGATTTCAGATATGCTTAATTTTTTAAAGTTTTTGTGAACTAGACATTAGCTATATGTGTATTTAAATAAAAACTTGCCAATTGCTTAATACTGGCTTATAAGAAAAATTTGATATCTCACTTTCCATTCTAGAGGCTTTATATATTCATATATTTCTGTTCAATGCTTGTCTCTCAACCTAGATGTGTTATCTTCTTACAACCCCAGGCATCTGTTTTGCTTTTATTCTTTAGAAATATAGTTGATTTCTAGTGTTTCAGGTATATAGAAAAGTGATTCAGTTATATATATTCTTTTTCATATTCCATTACAGGTTATTACAGGATACTGAATATAGAGTTCCCTGTGGTATATAGTAGGTCCTTGTTGTGTATCTATTTTGTTGGTAGAAGTATGTATCTGTTAATCCTGTGTTCTGAATTTATATCTCCCCCCTTTCTCCTTTGGTAACCATAAGCTTGTATTCTATGTCTGTGAGTCTATTTGTGTTTTGTAAATAAGTTCATTTGTATCGTTTTTTAAGATTCCACATGTAAGTGATATATATTTGTCTTTCTCTGACTTATTGGACTTAGTATGATCTCTAGGTCCATCTGTGTTGCTGGAAATGGAATTATTTCATTCTTTTTTATGGCTGAGTAATATTCCTGTGTGTATGTGTGTATATGTATACACACACAACATCATCTTTATCCATTCATCTGTGGATGGACATTTGGGTTGCTTCCATGTCTTGGCTATTGTAAATAGTGCTACTATGAACATTGAGGTACATGTATTTTTTTGAATTAGTTTTTGCCTTTTCTGGGTATATGCCCAGGAGTGGGATTGCTGGATCATATGGTAACTCTTATTGTTAGTTTTTTAAAGACCGAAGGCTCCTTACTGTTCTCCATAGTGACCGTAACAATTTACATTACCGCCAACAGTATAGGAGGATTCTGACTTCTCGACACCCTCTCTGCCATTTATTATTTGTAGACTTTTTGATAATGGCCGCTCTGACTCGTATGAGGTGATAACCTGATTATAGTTTTGATGCATTTCTCTAATAATTCACAGTATTGAGCATCTTTTCGTGTGACTATTGGCCATCTGTTTGTCTTCTCTGGAGAAATGTCTGTATAGGTCATCTGCCCAGTTTTTGATTGAGTGTTTGGTTTTTTGATATCGAGCTATGTGAGTTGTTTGCTTGTTTTGGAAATTAATCTCTTGTTAGTCACATCATTTGCAAATATTTTCTCCTATAAGTTGTCATTTCATTGTGTTTATGGCTTACTTTGCTCTACAATAGGTTTTAAATTTAACTAGCTCTCATTTGTCTATTTTTGTTTTTGTTTCCCTTACTATAGGAGATGGATCCAAAAAAACATTGCTGTGGTTTATGTCAGAGTATTCCTATATTTTATGGTATCTGGTCTTCCATGTAGGTCTTTATTCCATTTTGAATTTATTTTAGTATATGGTGTTAAGAGAATGTTCTAATTTCATTCTTTTACATACAGCTGCCCAGTTTTCCCAGCACTGCTTATTGAACAGGCTATTTTCCCTATTGTATATTCTTTTGTCATAGATTAGGTAACCAGAGGTGTGGGGCTTTATTTCTGGACTTTATCCTATTCCATTGATCTATATTTCTGTTTTTGTGCCAGTACCACACTTTTTAAATTATTATTATTATAGGTCTCTAATATAATCTGAAGTCAGGGCACATGATTTCTCTAGTTCCATTCTTTTTTCTCAAGGTTGTTTTGGCTGTTCGGGGTCTTTTATGTTTCCATACAAATAAAATTTTTTTTGTTCTTGTTCTGTAAACAGTGACATGAGTAATTTGATAAGTAATCTGTAGATTTAGTTGGGTAGTATGGTCATTTTAACAGTATTGATTTCTTCCAGTTAAAAGTGGTGAGAGTGGGCATCCTTGCCTTGCTCCTGATGAGTGTTACCTCTTACAACTTTAATCACCTATTTTATAAGCAAATATAGTTTAAAGAGAATAATTACTTTGGAATATTGCAGGGATCATCAGTACAATCAGTCTGGCCAGCTAGTTCTTGTCTTTGAAACTTTTGGAATAGTGATTAGATACAGGTGTGAAATACAGTCTTAAAATGAGCATTGCTTCAGGTTACCTAGTTGGCTGGATGTGGAGACTCAGTTCAGTTCATTCGCTCTTGTGTCCAGCTCTTTGTGGCCCCATTCACTGCAGCAGACCAGGCTTCATTACCAACTCCCGGAACTTGCTCTAACTCATGTCCATTGAGTCATTTATGCCATCCAGCCATCTCATCCTCTGTTGCCCCCTTTTTCTCCTGCCCTCAGTCTTTCCTAGCATCAGGGTCTTTCCAGTGAGTCAGCTCTTTGCATCAGGTGGCCAAAGTATTGGAGCTTCAGCTACAGCATCAGTCCTTCCAATGAACATTAAGGGTTGATTTCCTTTAGGATTGACTGGTTTGATCTCCTTGTTGTCCAAGGGACTCCCCATTATTCTTCTCCAGCACCACAATTTGAAAGCATCAAATTTTGGGGCACTCAGCCTTCTTTATAATCCAACTCTCAAATCCATATATGACTACTGGAAAAAACATAGCATTGACTGTACAGACCTTGGTTTGCAAAGTGATGTCTCTGCTTTTTAATATACTGGCTAGGTTTGTCATAGCTTTTCTTCCAAGGAGCAAATGTCTTTTAATTTTGTGACTGCAAGTACTGTCCACGTTGATTTTGGAGCACAAAAAAGTAAAGTCTGTCACTGTTTCCATTGTTTCCCCATCTATTTGCCATGAAGTGATGGGACTGGCTTCCATGATTTTAGTTTTTTGAAACTAAACTGTTAGCTTTGTTCATAGTGATGCTTCCTAAGGCCCACTTGACTTCACATTCCAGGATGTCTGGCTCTAGGTGAGTGATCACACCATCGTGATTATCTGGGTCTTGCAGATCTTCTTTGTACAGTTCTGTGTATTCTTGCCATCTCTTCTTAATATCTTCTGCTTCTGTTAGGTCCATACCATTTCTGTCCTTTATCAAGCCCATCTTTGCATGAAATGTTCCCTTGGTATCTCTAATTTTCTCGAAGAGATCTCTAGTCTTTCCCATTCTGTTGTTTTCCTAGTTGACTCATTGGAAAAGACCCTGATGCTGGGAAGGTTTGGGGGCAAGAGGAAAAGGGGACAACAGGGTGAGATGGCTGGATGGCATCACCAACTCGATGGACATGAGTTTGGGTAAACTCCAGAAGTTGGTGATGGACAGGGAGGCCTGGCATGCTGCGATTCATGGGTTTGCAAAGAGTTGGACATGACTGAGCGACTGAACTGAACTGACTGAAACTGTTAGCATCAATGTGTGACAGTATGCAGGGGAATTTTAAGCATTAACTTGCTAGTATGTGAAATGAGCACAACTGTACAATAGTTTGAATATTTGGCACTGCTTTCTTTGGGTTTGGAATGAAAACTGACCTTTTCCAGTCCTGTGGCCATTGCTGAATTTTCCAAATTTGCTGGCATATTGTGTGTAGTACTTTCACAGCATCATCTTTTAGGATTTGAAATAGCTCAGCTGGAATTCAGTCACCCTCACTAGCTTTGTTTGTAGTAATGCTTCCTAAGGCACACTTGACTTCAATACTCCAGGATGTCTGGCTCTAGGTGAGTGACTACACCGTCATGGTTATCTGGATCATTAATACCTTTTTTGTACAGTTCTTTTATGTATTCTTGCCATCTCTTAATCTCTTCTGTTAGGTCCTCGCTGTTTCTGTCCTTTGTTATACCCATCTTTGCATGAAATGTTCTTTTGTTATCCAGTTTTCTTGAAGAGATCTCCAGTCTTTGCCAATCTGTTGTTTTCCTCTATTGTTCAGTTAGGGCTCTTATGTTTTCTTGCTATTCTTTGCAATTCTGTATCTTTCCTTTTCTCCTTTGCCTTTTGCTTCTCTTCTTTTCTCAGCTATTTGTGAAACCTCTTCCGAAAATCAGTTTGCCTCTTTGCATTTCTTTTTGTTTGGGATGGTTTTGGTCACCCCCTCCTGTACAGTGTTACATACCTCCATCGGTAGTTCTTCAGGCACTCTATCAGTTCTAATCCCTTGAATCTATTTGTCACTTCCACTGTATAATCGTAAGGGATTTGATTTAGCCCATACCTGAATGGTCTGGTGGTTTTCCCTACTTTCTTCAATTCAGGTCTTGATTTTGCAATAAGGAGCTCATGATCTAAACCACAGTTAGCTCCAGGTCTTGTTTTTGCTGACTGTGTAGAGCTTCTCTGTTTTCACCTGCGAAGAATATATAATCAGTCTGATTTCAGTATTGACCATCTGATGATATCCATGTAGTTCTGTTTGGTCCAGGGCAGATTCTGTACTACATGTCTTTTTCCTGATAAATATTTTGCATGTACTTTATTTACATAAATATATTTGATAAAACCAATAATTCCTTTCTAAGAACTACATCATTGTACAATACTAATTATCTACTAATGTGTAACAAAATTTTGCTCCTTAAAAGAATCAACATGTCACACAGTTCTTGAGGGTCTGACATTCAGTAGAAGCCTAGGTGGGTCGTTCTGGCTCAGGATCTCATGAATTTGTAGTCAAGCTGTCCCCTGGGATCTCAACCTCTGGGGCTGGAGGGTTTACTTCTCTTGCTAACGTTGACAGAAGCCCTCAATTACCCATCATGTAAGCCTCTTCAGTACTGTTCTTAGCATAACTTTTCCCAGGAGTCAATGAGAGAGATTGTCATTAAGACAGAAGCTTCAGAGTCCTTTAATCTTGGGAGTGACATACTTTCAGTACTATTAGTGCTGGTATTCTTCTATTAACAGACCAACTCTGGTACAGTGTGGGAGGGGACTGAATAAGGGCATGAATTCCAAGAAGCAGAGATCACTAGGGGCTGTCTTAGAGCTGGCTACCACAGTCACTAAGCACCTTTATTAAGGAATTATTTGTTCACTGATTTCTTGTAGTTAGCATCTTACATGAGCATTATCCAGCTGTTTAAAACTGAACGTGCTTTAACTTTTTGTTGGTCACTGGAGTTCATCCTTACGAATAGCATGGGTGCTATAATAGGGATAGGAGGGTGTAAGGAAACTCTTTGTCTTTATTCTTGAAGGCCTCTGGCTTAGCTTTCTAAGGTCTCAGGCTTGCTTTTGCACCTTTTGTTCTTCCCTTGTTTGAAACTAGCTGTGATTTGCATCTTTGTGAATGTACTTTCTTTGCTTCTGGTTTTGACCAGTATCCACATATCCAAATCTTTAAGAACTGAATATCAAATGAACTAGCATGCATGCTCAGTCGTGTCCAACTCTTTGCGACCCCATGGGCTATATAGCCTACCAGACTCCTCTGTCCATGAGATTCTCCAGGCAAGAATACTGGAATGGGTTGCCATTTCATCCTTCAGGGGAACTTCCTGACCCAGAGGTCAAATCTGGTTTTTCTGCACTGCAGGCAGATCCACCTGGGAATCAAGTGAACAGGCATCCTGTGAAAAGTTCCTCCAGGTTTTCCCTTTGGAAAAGTAGAGTTCTCATTGCTTAGCCTTTGTGAAATATGTTGGCTTTTTGAGTCGTTTTATCTTTCCTCTTTATTGTAGAGGCTTCTGGATAGTTGAGGTTGCCTGTTAAGTGACCACTGGCTAAATGAGGTACCAAATGTGTAAAAGTTGTTTTACAGTAAATTTTTTAGTTACTTGTTTACTAGAGTATACCATTTTGAGGCCATTAGCATAAAACAAAGGTAAAAATCTCTACTGAGTAATAAGGAAGGTACTCAGTGGTATAAAAGACTCTAAAATGTAAAGGTTTTTTTTTTTTCTATTAGATAATAATTGACAGCAAAAGTTTATAATTTGTTAAAATGTTTATAATTTTATAGAAGTCCCACTTTAATAAAACAACTCCTGATAATTGGAGTATTCAAGAGCAATAATTTTAATGCAATATTTTCTCCCTTTCCAGAGACAAATGGAATCAAATTGGAACTTTGTAGAAGAACTGCTGAAAAAGTCCATCAGTGTTCAGGTACACGTTTAAAGTGAGATGGTTCATGGGCTGTGCTAAATTTTTATGTTACAGATTTTATTTTTAAGAACCAAGCAAACCATTGAAATGATTTAAGTAACAAACTTGGTTTACTTATTAGAAACCTGAGATAAGAATCATCATTCTTTGTTAATGCAGGGTCCTTGTACAATAGTTTTCATAGATTATTTTATTTCATAAAATAAAAAATAGATTTTTATTTCAACACTGAGTTGCCAGTTAAAGGACAAAGATAATTATCCTAGTTGGTGACTTTGACAAAATGTATTCAAAACAAGGAGCAGATGCTTCAGAATCAGCCATTCCTTGGCTGTATGATATCAAGTCTAGGAGACACGATGAGGGAGATAGTCAGTGGCATTGGAAATTCAGCTGTATCCTCGTCACAGCAGGAAGGTGACTTGCCTTGCTGAGCAATTTGTCTTACAGGCTTGAATCATACTCTGACTGATAAGGTCCTAGTTTCTAAGCCCTCATTTCATAGCTTATCATTTTTCTTTCTGCAGAACTGTTAATGCAGTGCTTCATGGCCCAGAGGTCAGATTTGACCTCCTTTTAAAATAGTTTTAAGTGTGCTTTTCATCACATCTTTAAACATATTGTATTATAGTTCTGTAAAGTTTTGTGGCATAAGTTGTTTATGTAAGATTTTAAAGGGAAATTTTAGTATTTTTTTTAGTTTGGGTATAGACTCATTTTCTGTTAAGAAATGAGGATTGTTAAAAAACCTGAAGAGGAATAAAAAAAATGTAGTAGTACAAGATTGCTACACATACACACATACATTTATTTTTTATCCATATCTTTGAAACTTGTTTTAATAGCTTAAAACTTTGTTTTCCCTATTATCATCACTCTTAATTTTTTTAAGGGAAAATATAAGTACATTTAGTTATAAGATAAAACTTCTAATTATGAACTAAGAATTCTAGATGAGAATGCCAAAGAACTCTGAATACATCAGTTACATCAGAAGCAAAAGAGCTGTTATCTCAACCATTGTAAAAATTGTTGTTTCTTTTTTTGTATCATTTTAATTGGCTTTCTCCTGTGTTCTTTTTGAGAACATACTGATTTTAGTAGCTCAAAGTTTCAGACAAGTATTTTTTTTTTACTTCAAGAATATATGGAATCCATAAAAAGTGACCATTATTTACATCATCAGTCTTTTAATGATATCTGCTAAAGCTGTTGCGAAGATACATCCTTAATTCTTGTAAGGAGGTAGACTGACCATGTGCATTTACCTGGCTTGGGATATGCCAAGATGTGGGACTTTCAGTGATTAAACCAGGGAAGACCTGAGAAAACTGGGCCAAGTCAATCATCCTAAAAGCAAGGATAGTACAGCTAATCTAAGAAACTTTCTCTGTGAATTTAGGTCTAGCATAAAGTCAAAGAAATGTCTTTCCTGTGAGAGAAGAGGTCATTTTAATATTTAGAAAAAAGAAGTCCATTCTCTCTAGTAATCTCAATTTTGTCTTGCCTTGATTGTATCAAATTAGGTTTTATAAGTGTTATAGGACTACTTGCTGGAGTTCTTGAAACCAATTTTGTGGGTTCAGTAGGTGGTCATAAAGAATAAATAATATGTTTGGATAGAGCTGTAAGTTTGATTATCTGTTTTCCCCCATTGAGGTAAATTAAAATCTGACCATGCTCGTGTGCTTCGACTTCATCTCCAACTGTGAAAGAGTTTGCAATATTAAAAAAAAAAAAGTTTTACATATACAGCAGTCTTCAAATAAAATTGGGCATTCCGCTGTAGTTTTGATTAAGCAAATAATGTTCCAAATCTTTTTGTAGCCATAGAGAATCTTCCAGAAACAGACACTGAGCTTTGTTAGTAAAGAGAACATATTGTTAAATTTTGGTTAAACTGAATAGTTAAGTATTTGCTCTAAAAACGTTCTTATGAGTTAATCCTGTGTAATATTTGTGAATGCTAACAGTAAACATTTATTCTACCTTTACAACATCATTATTTTCATATGAAAAGGGACATTTTTAGTTTTATACCACTTTTTAAATAAAGCCTCATTATTTTCTGAGTTCACAACAATTTTCTTTTAGAGGTCATGAAAGGGTATAAGAAGAAATCCTAAGCAAGCCTAATATTTATAAAATATTTTTGTCAAAGAATCCTGAGAGTCTTAAGGCTAAAAACAACTCAGAATATGATTAGTTCTGAATAATGTGGGTCAATAATCTTCTAATTACTAATCCAGAATTACTGTGTTTCTTGGACAAAAGGATTTTTGTCTGGGATATTGAAGTCTAACTCTTTGTTGAGTCACTGAGTTGTGTCTGCCTCTTTGTGATCCCATGGACTGTAGCCCATCAGGCATCTCTGTCCATGGGATTTCCCAGTCAAGAATACTGGAGTGGATTGCCTCTTCCTCTTACAGGGGATCTTCCTGAACCAGGGATCGAACCCATGTCTCCTGCATTGGCAGGCAGATTCTTTTACCACTGAGTCACCAGGGAAGCTGCTAACTCTCTTTAGCCAATCCTGATAAAATCCCATCAGACTGACAGTTACTATTTAGCTTGAACATAAGTTTTATTCTCCAGATGGTTTCTGATAAGCAAGTTAGTTATGCATAAAAAATGAACCCCCAGTTGTTATACTGCCATTTCTATAAAATAAGCTAAAAAATGTTTTTATTTTTAGTTCAGTAAAAACAATTTGGTGCATGGAATATACCCAAATTTAATATGCCTGCATTTGATTTTTCAAAATAAAAGTTCTAGGAAGATACCCTTTTTAAAGCGACTGAGAGATCAGCAGAGTATTCTAGGATTGCTTTTTATATGAAATAGTTTATATGTACTCATTCAGAGGAGATGAGACACCCAGAGATCCCACAGGATCTTGTGATAAATGTAGAAATTGAGTAGCATGGGCTCTGGATTTGAGATAGGTAGGCTTGAATCTACATGAAAAAGCCCCACAGGCCTTCTGGTTTATTAAAAATTAGAGTGTGGATTTAGATAATGGTAATCAAAATTCTTGGTTTAGGTGGAGTTTGGCTTCAACACTCACAAAATTAAAATATGTCCACTTAAGATACAATAGTGTGAATGTGTTGCATTTATTATATGATTGTCAAGACTCAATGTTTCAGCTAAAAAATTTCATTCAAAGTGATAGCTGTCACTGTGCGAGCACTGTGCATAGCACTAAATGTACATTTTCCACTTTGGAAAGTCTTATGAAGTTCCATTTTAGACATCAGGAAAACTGGGACACAGAGTAAGCCTTATCCAGGTTCATCCAGCTAGCTAGGAAGTGGCAGAGCTGGACTGTGAATCTTCATAGGTGTTTTCTAGTCATTCCAAAGTGAAGTCGCTCTGTCCAACTCTTTGCGACCCTATGGACTGTAGCCTACCAGGCTCCTTCGCCCATGGGATTTTCCAGGCAAGAGTACTAGAGTGGGTTGCTATTTCTTTCTCCAGGGGATCTTCCCAACCCAGGGATCAAACCCAGGTCTCCCACATTGTAGGCAGATGCTTTACCGTCTGAGCCCCAAGGGAAGTCATTCCAAACTCCCTCAAAACACTTGACCTTGTAAGATTCTTAATAAAACTCTGCTTTTTTTTTTCATTATTTTGAAACTTTGTTTTAAAACTTCTTTGCTATTATGTCTTTGATTAGTAATGTACTTTGATTTGTAAGATCTGTTTTGGTAATACTTGTGGAAAGCAACTAGCTCAGTTTTCCACATTTTTAAATTTGTTTTTGTGATCTTCTTCCTCTCCCAGAAGTCTGTGATGACAAAAATGTAGGGTAGGAAGGAATTAATATACTCAGATGTTCTCAAACATTCTTCCTCCCCATATTTCAGCTGTTTTTCCATTATAAATTTGAACTAAGATGTCTGTTGGCTCCTCTACCTCTAACTATTGTAAATTCTTAACTCTTTGACTTTCTGAACTTGAAGATGGGCAGATCATTTAATTCAGCTGATGTGCACCCACCCACACAATTTTTAATGGAAATTTTTAAGAAAAACTAAGGAAACATGATTCAAACAAAATAATGGTTGAATATACAAAACATGAGAATGTACTTTTCAACAAATACTATCTGTGATTAATTTAAAAAAGAAACTTGCTTTTCAAGTCACACTCAACTAACTTACCCTGCCAGAACTGTATAGAAAATGGTATTTTATAAGACATTTCTTTTCATTTTAATCTGTAGGCACTAGCAAGAAAAGGATGGGAAATTTATATCCTTTTCCTTAAAAAAAAAAAAATGGGGGGATCCCCCAGGATACTGTGTTTAATTTCTACTTGATTGGTTACATTGGAAGGAACATGGGCTTTGGTCTCACAAACTTTGATTCAAATCTTACTCTGGTCACTAAGAGCAACCTTGATCAAATCTGGTGTTGATTGTATGTTCATTTTTTTCCCCTCATGTTTTTGGAAGATCGTGTAGTATAGTATGTCTAACAAGCTTTGGAGTCATAAGTCCTAACTCCTTCCCATATGCACTTGGGTAAGCCATTTATAACTTCTGAACCTCAACCCTTTTTTTTTTTTTTTTTGGTAAAATGAATGTAGTAAAACTGAGATGGTATGAGACATACATGAATAACATATGTGAAACATCATGTAATACCAGACACATAATTGGTATTTAACCTTTTGTTTTTCCCAAACTTTGTATATATTTATGGTTTAAATACCTTTTTGTGAATTTTATATGCAAAATGATTTTCAGATACCAAACAAAGCAATACAAAACTCTTCAAAACGAACCCACTTTTTTCATGTAATTCACTTTTTAGTCTTGCAGCATAATTAAATTATTATGTTTTAATTCACATCAGTAGTGTGCCATGAGAATAAACCTACATCTAGTTTAATATTTTCATGATAAAATCAAAGAACGTTAATGACCAACGAGGGTTAAATGAGTTTAATTATCAGAGGAACTAAATATCTTTCCCTAAACCATAGAGCTACTTGATGAAAAGAAACACTAGAAAGAACTCAGATCTGTTTTGTTGATAAAACATTTACGGAGTCTCTGGTGAAGCAGGCACTGTGCTAGGCTTCTGGAGGATTATCACAGCCCTTAGGGAACTCATAGAGTTGAAGGCAGATAGGAAGGTAAGAATTGTGTATGAAGTGTCAGTGAAGATACTTTGTACAGGAAGTGGTGACCCCCTTCTGTTTATGAAATACTTGAAGTCCATGATGCCTGATTTCCTACCTACTTCTTTGGATTTTGCTTATAGGCCTCCTTTTTCTTGATACCTAAATTTTGGAATAGCAATAGCCTGTCAGGTCTGGGTTTTCTGTTTTCTGTCCACAGTCTTTCCTAGATTGATCTTGTCTAGGCTTTTAGCTCTAAAAACCATCAATATGAAGGTAATACCCAAATTTGTGCCAACAGCTCTGATTTTTTTCCTTGAGCTGTAGACCCATAAATTGTCTGCGTAATATTTCCACTTGGTTGCCCTGTGCACTCTCTCATCTATTCCTTCTCTGTTCTTTGCCACCTTAAGAAGTGGTTCCATCAATCCATTTTCTTAGCCAGAACTTAAGAATTCCCCTTTAATGCTATCTTTCCTTCATATCTTAATATAAGTCATCAGCAAATCCCATCAATATAACTCTAAAATTGTCTGCCTGTCTTAACCTTACAGTTTCACAGTTGTCTCCCAGATAAGTTGGTGGAAGGAGAAGGAAGTAGAAAAAAGGAGACATTTTGTGATGTCTGTGATGAAATAACCATGCACCTTTGTTGAAGAGAGACAATAGTGAATCCATTCAACAATTATTTACTTAAAGCATGCTGTATCCCAGGCACCTTCACATTTCCAGCATGTCTGCTTTGTACTTAACCTTTGTCTGCTTTTCTGTTACCCTGGAAGTTCTCTTTCAGCTCTTCTAACTGATCTTATTACTCTGTTCTTATCTGCTATTGTCATCTTGCTTGATCCAGTGTAGCATTTTTGAAACATTCATTTCATGTCACCCCTGTGTTTTCAGTCCTGTAAGGGCTTCCCAACATAATTAAAATACAGTCCATACTTCTGACTGTGACCTGTAAAGCCTGAAATGAGATATGGTTCCTGACTATCTCTGACTTAATCCTATAATACCAAGCTTACTGCTAATTCAGGAAGTTTCCACGTACTTTCTCTGCCATCATTGCTTTCTTTTCCATCCATTCATTTAACCCAAATTCTACCCCTCAAAAGCTCAGATGGTAAAGAATCTGCCTGCAGTGCAAGAGACCAGAGTTTGATCCTTCCTAGGGAGGATCCTCTGGAAGAGTAAGATGGCAACCCACTTGAGTATTCTTGCCTGGAGAATCCCATGGACAGAGGAGCCTGGCAGACTACAAGCCATGGGGTCGCAGAGAGTCAGACACAACTGAACAACTAACACTACTACTGCTAGCCCTCAAAAAGGCCTTTCAATTCATAGTTCCTGATTAAAAAAAAAAAGACCCACATCCTCTGTCAGTTACTCTGCTTTTGTTTTGCTTTTTGCCGTGGTTGTAACTGTTTACATTTTTCTTGTTTGTGTCCTCTTTTTCCATTCTCCCCAAAGTGTAACTTCTATCAGAGTGTGTACCATGTCTGACTCATTTATTGCATTATGCCTAGTACCTTAGAATAGTGCTTGATATATAGTAAGCTTTGAATAACTGATTGGAATTCAGTGTTACGTCAGATTTAACAAACATGCATGTTATTTGATAGATAAGTTTAAAGTGTCACTTTTTTACTCTTACCTATTGCCATGTTCTAAAAGGTTAAAACATGTACTCTACCAACGCTCTGGTTTTTAGAAGAATAACTCCTGTATTTCTGTAAAGAATTACTTAAGTATGATTGAGTTTTCTGTATTTTTAGATAACATGCTACTTTCTGGTTAGGGTTTCTTGTCAGTCTCTGGGTTCTACACTATTCAGTAATTAAATACCTATTGCAGTTGTTAAATAATTGAGTTAAAAGTCAAACTAAGTTATGTAATTTCAACTACCGTATTAACCTTATCTAAAGCAAAGTTATATGCCTTATACTGATTCAGACCTTCTGGTCTGAAGATGAGAGTGGGTATGACTTGGTGATATATATTTATGTTCTTTTCAGGAGCAAATTATTTGCTGCAGTGTCAAGTTACAATGTGTGTTGGTCATTATTTTATTAGTTCCTCACAGTTTCAGTTTATTTTTTAGGATGGTATACTAGAAGAGCAGTTACGAATGTATCTTCACTGTTGTTTGACCCTTTGTGATTTCTGGGAGCCAAACATTGCAATTGTCACCATTCTGTGGGAATATTACAGTAAGAACCTGGTGAGTAAATAGAATATGAATTTGTTCCATGAATTTGAAAAATTTGAACATAATATTTGAGGAATGTTTTTATGGTTTAATTTTATATAATTATGGAGATTTCTTAAAACTAATTTTTCAAAGTAGATTAAAGTAGCTAAAAAGTACCTTTATGTTTCACATTGTCTAAAGAGCATTGACAGAGGGGAATGGAGCAGCTGACGTCCCTTTCCTCTTAAGGGTGAGATTAAGCAAAGAAACCAGAATTGTGCCAGAAAGATATTTTTTTAAATCTTCATTTATAAATGTTTTCTGACAACTACTGATTGCTTGCAACACAGTGAACAGTAAATGCTATCTTGAATAAGAACTAGTCTTGGCATATGAGTAGCGTCTACGCTACTAGGCAGAAGAAGAAAAGAAAAGAGTTACAATACTCTAGAATGCTAGAGGAAGGAGTATCTGACCCAGAGTATGGACTTGTAGAAGACTTGATGAACTCCTAATTTTTTAAATTGGCCTGGGGAATAAGTAGAATTTTCCAAGTGCAGAAGAAAATGAGCATCCAAGCAAAAGGAATAATGTGGACAAGTATATAGAGACCTGAAAAAACATGATATATGCCTACTACGTTACATAGTTCTAAATGATGGGTCCAAGGTGACTGTGGAGAAATACGGGAGATGAAGAAAGTAGAAAAGTTAGTCTAGGGCTGGATTTTGAAGGGTTAAAGATAACATGCAGTTCAGTTATGATTTATCCAGGAGACATTGGAAAGCAAAGATGTGACACATTATGTGTGTGTTTGAGAAAGTTTTTTTCTGAAAGTAATATAAAGGAAGTGGGTACAGATGAGATAGTAGTCCAGTATGGTAGTATAAGCAAATAATGCAGCAAATGAGAACTAAAATAGGGACAATGAATTTAAAAAGAGAGGGTAAATTTGGAAGAGAAAATTTTAAAAGTACATTTAAAGGATTGTTACTTGTATATGGAGAGAAAAGATATGGAAGACTTAAAAGTAAATTACAAGTTTGGGTCTGTACATAATTGAACTTATCAAAAATGAGAAAAATACCTTTCTCTGAAACATATTGTCAGTCTGGCTGGAGAAATGACCAATTCTAGTTTTCAGGCAGAATGTATACATAAATGGATCTATAATGTCTTGTTTTACCTGAAAACAGAGAAGGTATCCAAGTAAGCTGGAGTCGTGGCAAAAGAACACGGGAACCTGCTTTAAGGAGCTCCCATTCCCCAGTGCTGGGTAAATTTGAGCAAGATAAAGAATAAAGACAGCTGTGGATTATGTGTTTAAATCCTCGAGTCTGTGGTATTTTTAGAAAAGTTGTTATTCTGGAAACTGTAAATAAAGGAAAATATTAACTATTTTAAAATACCAAATTTCGAGCTAGTTTAGAAGGAATGATAGAATTAGAAAATCACTATCTTGCACATCTGTTGAAATAAGCCATCTGGATGATGATCATCCCTGGCTGTTCAGACGGTGGGGATCACTCAAATGGATAGATCAGTCTTAACATCACAAAAAGAATGAAAGTCAGAACTTACGTGCCTCTTCTCTAACTGAAATAGGAAGTACTCAGGACTGCCACTGGATGATTCTCACCAAAAACTTGACCTGAATCTTATCAGTCCACTAGATAGAGCTACAGTTTACAAAAAAGATAGCAGATGAAAGAATACATTGACTCCAGGAAGAAGTAAGGAAGATCTTGAAATGTAGGAAGATATAAGCCCCTAGAGTCAGTATTTAGGAAATGCTGCACAATAAATGACCTGCTAAATGGTATGATGAAACCATTGCAAATTTTTATAGGATAAATGATTTAAGAGATGTGTCAACCAAATGCAATGTATGAATCTTGATGCTATCCTAATTTGAACAGACTAACTGTTAAAAAGACATTTTGGGGATAATCCAGGAATTTAAAATACCTCTTGGTATTCTGTGCTTGAATGGAATTTTTATTTTAGCGGGAATATGTGGTAATGGCTGTGTACTTTTTATGATTAAGAAGAGTCAATTTTAATGAGCTAATTGGGATTTACAGCTCTCTGTTGTTACTTTTTCAGAGATTTAATACTTGTTTTGTTTTTTTTTTCCTTTTAGAATAGTTCTTTCAGTATTTCTTGGCTTCCTTTAAAAGGCCTTACGTATATCATTAAGTCACCCTTGTCTATGCTAGAAATGGTGAAGACCTGCTGCTGTGATAAACAAGATCATAACCTATATAAATCCAGCAGTAGTTACACTATTTTCCTTTGCATTTTGGCAAAAGTTGTCAAGAAAGCAATGAAGAACAATGGTCCTCATCCTTGGAAACAAGTCAAGGGAAGGTGTGTGTCATATCTTTCTTGTCATAAATGTTCACTTACATCTTTGGAGAAGTTTTACTATTTGTGTTTTTTAAGTTAATTTGTGCTTGGATGTCTTTATGGTTTATATCTTAAATGTATTTGTTAAAGGACAGCAAAATATGGAGCATTTTGATCTTGCCAGTTTGTTACAGTAAGAAACCAACCTTAATATCCCTAACTTGGGGAAGATTTTAGTTTCTTATTTATCAGTCCTGAAGAATGAAATCCCACATATTAAATGCAGATATAAAAGAGAACTGTTGTTTTACTTGCCAGAGTTAATTGTAATGTTTCATGTAATTCCTTGCATATATTTTACTGAGCTTACAAAAATAAAAATCATGTACTTATAAAAATAAAAAAATTATGCATTGCCAGATTATAGATTCAGTCTATAAAATTTTGTGTTCTTTGAGTCCACCAGTCTTACAAGCCCAGCTTTCTTGAATGAAAACTAACCAGAATATAATAGAACCAAAACCTCTGATATTCTCATTTGAGGAGTATGCCATTTTCATTTCTGGTGTGGTAAAATAAACGTTCGCTCACGTTTGTCTAGTGTTGTCCTTTTTTGAGAATTTTGCTTTTAAATGAGTGTGATTGATTCTTACTGTCTTCCCTTGTTCTACTTTTGCCTCTGAGCCCCTTTTCTAGCCCTCTGTGCAGTTGACTGTTCTCCATCACTTGCTTAGCTTAAGCAATGAAGCTCTTGCAGCAGAATACTTATTATTTCTGGTAGATGCTTCTTAATAATCTCTAAATGAAATTCCTATTTGAATCACACAATGAATAATTCTTACCACATTATGGTGATACAGTTTGGATTTTTTATTTAGAATATACTTTCATTCTTAATGGTATCTTTGTTGAAGCTCCAGTAATTAGGTAGCTCAAACAGTAGTTACTTTTCGTTTGTCCTGTTTGTCACTTTCGTTTGGAATCTTAAATATTTTTATGGAAGGCATAATATTCTGAACTTTATTGCTTAAAGAAATTGGAATTCAAAACAAGACTATATACCAAGCCTATGATAGGTGTGATGGGGAGGATATGAAGATAATTAGATCTTTATCTTCAGGAGCTTATCAGCTTCATTATTTATAAACAAACATTTAACCTCATAAGCATTAGTCATTTCTGTTTTGAATAAACCAATTATAAAAGTTGCAGAGAAACTTAACAATCTCTAAGTAAGATTAAAAATGAATGCTGTTCAATTCTGATCCCTTAATTAAGGTATATCAGCTCTTAAGTAGTATTGGCAACAAATTTTTAAATGGCTAGTCTTGGATATTTGACCACTAATAATTTTCCTTTATGAGTGGGTAAAAATAATTTTTCCAGTACTTTTCATTGTCTTAATGTATAAGTATAGTAAGAGCTAGGTCTTTGTGAAGGGTAGAGGGAGAAAGAATTTAAGGAACATGGTTATATAAAATTGCCCTATAGAACTCTTAAGAATTCTATAAAGTACATCAAGTTTACTTAAAAGAATTACATATTCTTTCTTATTTGTCAATAAACATTGAAAAAGAAAGTTAATGGGGGGATTAAAATAAAAGGAAAAGCCAAGTACTATATAGAAAATAGTATTTCTCCTGTCCTTTGGGGAAAGCCACTGAATCCTTTGATTCACTTATAGATGCTTGCTACACGTCCTTGAGAAATTTGAAGGTTGGGGGTGGCGTATTCTGAGAGTTCTGTTTTCTAAGCAACAGAAGTGATACAACAGCCCTATTATGTAGAAATAGCTAAAAATTTAAAGTGTTGAGACTGTCATGAGTATTGAGATAAATGTTATTTTAAAAGACGGATTTTGTGAATGAAACTGTTAAGAATTCATTTGTTTTAATTTTGCAGGATATATTCTAAATTCCATCAAAAAAGAATGGAAGAGCTAACTGAAGTTGGTCTGCAGAACTTTTTCAGCCTTTTTCTACTGTTAGCAGCTGTGGCAGAGGTGGAAGATGTAGCAAGTCATGTTTTAGGCCTCCTAGATTTCCTCAAGCCTACTTTTAAAACATCTCCTCTCATTTGGAAGGGTCAGATGGCCTTCCTCTTGATGTATACGCAGAAAAATCTGGACATTGGTGTTTTGGCTGAGAAATTTTCAAATGCTTTCCGGGAGAAAGCAAAGGAGTTCTTGGTATCTAAGAATGATGAAATGGGACAAAGACAGACTCTTTGGACACTTCTTTCCATATATATGGATAGTGTTCAGGAGGTATTTGAAACAAGCCATTGCTTGCATGCTTCTCATGAAAAACTGCTTAATGATGGCTTTAGTATGCTTCTACGAGCTTGTCAAGAATCTGAACTTAGGACAGTATTGAACTTTCTACAAGCCGTTCTGGCCAGAATCAGGTATGTTTTCCAGTAATGTGCCAATATATTAATTTGTGTTATATCATTACCTGTGTTGATTCTGTGTTAAAGTTTTCCTTTTGACATATTCATGAAATTCATTTGTAAAGAGAGCAGTTAAAGGAAGTTTTCCTGCAATGTAGTGTAAATCAGTAGTTTTCAAACTGTCCTTTCAAACAGTGCTTCTTTGAAAGAAAGTTTACATGCAAGCTTATAGAAGTGCAATCCAGGAGCCATGCCTCTTGGCCCGGTCTTGCCTCTTTACCTCTCCTAAAAACGTTATTATCCAGAGGGATATTTCAGACATTCTAAGCAAGACCATGAACTCAAATCTGAGGTGACTTTCATTGAAACATATGCAGTTTGGTGTACTTAAGGAGATTTTGGCCACATTGTACCATTTTAAAAAAAAAAGTTATTTTCTTTAAATAGTTTGCTGCAAAGTTGTAGCCTCAAACACATGAAATGAGCTGTGCTTAATCTCTCAGTCATGTCCTACTGTTTGTGACCCTGTGGACTATATAGCCCACCAGACTCCTCTGTCCACGAGGATTGTCCAGGCAAGAATGCAGGAGTGGGTTGCCATGCCCTCCTCTGAAGGATCTTCCCGACCTAGGGATCGAACCGCGGTCTCCTGCATTGCAGGAAAATTCTTTACCAACTGAGCCCCCTGGGAAGCCCCAAACACATGAAATACTCCCAGCTAAATCAGTATATTTTAAGAGTGAGATAGGATTGTTCTAAAACAAGTTTTGTATAGATGATTTTCAGCAGTCATCTACACAGAACTTAACTGTTCTCAGATCTACGTGAAGTGTACAAATGTGCAGATGCACTCAGACCCAAACTTAATGGGCGAAAACAGTGGTCATGCCGTTTATTGCCTTTAAGGCTCTTTTTGCATAGCAGTTTCACCTTTGAAGTTCATGTTCTTAAGAAGTTAGACACTACTCTCAGCGCAGTTAGGTGTAGAAATACAGTTGTATTTAAAATCATGTCTGAAGTTAAAGAGACTGCTTCCCTTTTCTTAGTTGCACATTACAAAAATAGCATCTTTTTCAAAGATACTAAACTTAATGGAATTTCTGAATTTTGGTTTTTCAGTTCAGTTCAGTTGCTTAGTCGTGTCCTACTCTTTGCGACCCCGTGAACTGCAGCACACCAGGCCTCCCTGTCCATCACCAACTCCCGGAGGCTACCCAAACCCATGGCCATCAAGTTGGTGATGCCATCCAGCCATCTCATCCTCTGTCGTCCCCTTTTCCTCCTGTCCCCAATCTTTCCCAACATCAGGGTCTTTTCCAATGAGTCAACTCTTTGCATGAAGTGGCCAAAGTACTGGAGCTTCAGCTTCAACATCAGTCCTTCCAATGAACTCCCAGGACTGATCTCCTTTAGGATGGACTTGTTGGATCTCCTTGCAGTCCAAGGGACTCTCAAGAGTCTTCTCCAACACCACAGTTCAAAAGCATCAATTCTTCTCTTCGGCGCTCAGCCTTTTTCACTGTCCGACTCTCACATCCATACATGACTACTGGAAAAACCATATCCTTGACTAGACAGACCTTTGTTGGCAAAGTAATGTCTCTGCGTTTCAATATGCTATCCAGGTTGGCCATAACTTTCCTTCCAAGGAGTAAGCGTCTGTTGATTTGATGGCTACAGTCACCATCTACAGAGATTTTGGAGCTCCCAAAAATAAAGTCTGACACTGTTTCCCCACCTATTTCCCATACCAATTTTATTTACTAATGATTTTCTTGATTTACTTTACAATGGGCTATGTGTTTATAGAGATCAATCCATGGGTTTTCACTCATTAGGTTTTATGTAGATTTTTATTCATTTACTCTAGTTCTTGATCAGATAATCATCCTCATATCCCTAAATATAAGCTGAATCAATATTTAGATGAACGGATAGATAAATAGATACATAAATGAAGAGCCAACTTCATTAGAGGAAGCTTTTACTGATTCTGGATCTTCTCCATGAAATACATTTGTTTGTTCTTAGTCTGGTTTAGTTTATTAGCAGATGATACACTTTTCCAAGTGCCAAATTCATTTTGTTTGTTGAGTTTTTAAATAAGTGGTAAGCAGTATTTTTCTGCGTTTCTTGGGCACAGAGATTTCCACATTTCTGGTACCATTTTTGGTTTATTTATTTATATTTGTCTGAATATACAAAGCAAGAAGGAAAAAGGGAACTGGTCTAAACCAGCCTGGTGATGTTGCTACAGCCTGGGCAAAGTAATAGGCGTTTCTAGTATTAAAGCCGAAGCAGTTTCAGGAGTGTTGGGAAAATATTGCTTGTAAGTACCTTGTAAGCAGTTCACTATAATGCTATTTTGTGGGTCATTATTCAGAAGTTCAGACGTAGGAATCAAGAAGGCATAATGAAGACTGTTAGTTATATAAAGTGAGAGTAACTTTACATTTATATTAGGAATTCTTTAAAACTGGATCAGGTTTGAGTATGTTAATTTGGTGTCATCTTGAACAAGGGGCAAGGAGTGTGTGTGTGCTCTACAGGACTAACCAATGAAAAAAAGGACACAAATGTTTATGCTGATAATATTTAATTCCTTGTAGAAATGTTTATTTTTGGTTTTGCTTTATACTATTCAACTATGATCAAAAGCAATTGCTATAAGAGAATGTGAAATCATGTGTAACTTTCTGTCATCAAAATTATCAAGCAGTTTTAACAGAAGTATGAGGTCAGTGTGTGAATAAGAATGGTGTAGTAAAGTGCAGGTCATGATTAATGCTGTCATGGTACAGGCACTGCAATCTTTTAAGTTTCTGAAGCTTGCATAGTAATTTGCAACAGTCCTTCAATGAGACTGATTGCAATACATAATAAGAGGGACTGTGACTTGCATGGTTTTATTTTATTCCATCAATCTTCAGTACTTCCAAGCAAATATTGTTAAGACAGACTTGCTTTAGTTTGGGATATTTGCAGGGAAAGGGCTCCAGAGATCATTCAGGATTGTTTACCTTAAAAAGAAAAAAAGAATGGAAGGAGGGGAAACACAAGAAAAGTCCTCTAGGTAGTTAATCATATGGAGATGTGTTCCTGTTCTCTTAACTCCAAATTTGGAACTTCATTGAAGTTCTTTCCAGAGGACTCTTTTGAGTATGCTATAATATTTTTACTATTAGGAAGTTCAAAAATAATTTGAATAGTTGTTAAAAATTAAAGCACAAGCTTTTCTTTTTAAGTTAAGAACAAAGCTAAATTCTTTGAATTTTGATTTAGATGGAGAAGATGGGTTACATAGATTGATGATATTTATTCCTGACTGCATTCCTGACAAACGAAAGAATGAAATACTTTACCTTAGCAATCTCTTCTGTTTTGTAATTCAGGTGGGAGTAAGATACCAGTCCTTGCATAAATGTGTGTGCAGGATATGTGCGTGTGTGTGTGTGTGTGTGTGTGTGTGTGTGTTGAACTGGGTAATAGTTTTATAACTGTATGACAGCGAAATTATAGGTAGGAAGGAACTAAGATCACTGATTAAAGAGAGAAGCGGCTCCCTCTAGGCTGTTAAGAAATAATAACTTCATATGCTACTTTCAGCTAACTGGAGCTGATGGCTCACCAGAGCATTCTTTATTGCTGATTAAGTAGCATTATGAAAATACTGACTTGGTTATGTTAACTAAATGCTTCCATGTTTAAACCTCCAAATGTCAAATAGTTTTAGCAGTCATCTTTAACATTTCACATTACCTTTCTGGAATCACATTTCTAGTTCTCACTCGGCTGTTATTTGAGGTTAATATAAAAATGGCAGTCTTTCATTTTTGGAGTTAGGTGTAGCCAAAAGCTTTTCTTTAATTATATCCATTCATGCTGCTATAGTTAAGGGTCTGTCAGCATTTCCATTATAAACCTCCATTTTCAGGGTTTTATAACACAGCTCTGAAAATTAGCTCTGGGCAAAAACTTGACATACAAGGCCTCATGAGATTCTCCCTCCTCCCCATCCCCCTGTTTCATTTTTACTGAAGTAAAGGTGAGTGATTTCAAAATGCCTTTTGGCATCTGCAAATATCATTTGGAGTTTAAAAAGAAACAATAAATTTTCAGGCTTTGTACCTGTTTGTTCTACCACTTAGGGGAGGTTGTGGACTTATGAATTTAAGCCAAATGGATATTGATCAACTGACATCCTATTTTGTATTAAACAAGAGCCTAGTTTCAAAGAAGTCTAAAGGCAGCTGAAAACTTGTCTAAGATGTCAAATGTGCAGACTAAGAAATAGTTCAAAAGGGAAGATGACCTGTTTTTGATACTGCATGTGCTCAAGTGCGACTCCTTAAAAGCTTTAAGATTCTTTTTCCTGGCTTCAAAATACATTTGAAAATACATACATTTTTTTCATTCTTTTCTTCTTTTTCCATGAACTTGCAGGTTCATTTGTTATATATCTTTTTTGACATTTGGAAGGTGTGTGTGTGTGTTTGTACACATTATACAAGAACTATGTGTAGCATTCTCCTCAAATATTTTCCATGCCCAATAGTTCTAGTTATTTAATCTTTATTGATATGACATCATTTATTCTAAAAAAATTTTTTTACTTTAATCTTTGGGAGAGAACTGTAGATTTTCTAGGCAGGTAAGGAGGTAGTTCAAAAGGAAATATTCTTGTGAGGCTGTGCTGATTGCCAAATAATTTACATGATTTTTCAGAAAAAAGAGAACTGTTGCCAGTAGGCAAGGCTCTTCCTCCTTTTGTTACTGGGTGTTCTGTCAGTATAGTGGGTTACAGCTTTTAATTATTGAAGAATTGTTTACTACAAAACAAGTTAAAACCAATATGATTGTTAAAAGTAATCAAATTATTTTGAGTTATTTATTTGCAAAGTTTGATTAGTATATCCCAGATTGCCCAAAACATCTGGGGTACTGCTGTTTCATCGTGTATATATGAACATCTGTGTATATGCACATATATGTGTATGTGGGTCATATATACACATAGGTACATCATTTATATATATGAGATGTATACTTTATGCAGATTTTGATTTGATACAGATTTTTAGGACAGTGTTCTAATAATTTGAGAGAGGGAGCACATGAGTATGCCCCATGGAAAAATACATTTGCAGTTTTTATTTGAAAAATCACAGTTGTGTTGCTCACTAAGAGTGATCCATCTACCAGTTTTGGTTGCTTCAGAGAAAGCATAAGCATCTCTATATTGTGGAAATATAACGTATAGATTTATTTTCATTAAATAGTTCATAATGAGTATTTTACATGTATACTGTGAATTAAATTTTTTATTTGCTTATGTACTCTTTGCCAAGCTTGAATTGCACAACGCATGTTTATATTACATATATAAGAATTTCATGCAGTAATATAAACCTCTTACCCTAATAACTTAGAATTTTTTTTTTGTATTTTGCTGAAACATATGCTGTTTACTTAATTTTTCATGTGTAAGAGTTAATATTTGGGTCCTTTATTTATTCTCCAACTAGATCTATTAATAGGTATGCATTCTCCTTGTATAAGTACAAAGTGATTCTTTTAAAGTATTATAAGGGAAAAGATATGTGTCTAGATTTCAGCGTGATTGGTAAAATGAGGATAATAGCACAAACCTCACCAGGTTATTTTAAGTGTCAAGTATAATACAACCCTGGTAATGTGAAGTACTGACACAGTGCCTGGCATATTAGTAATCGTTCAATAAATGGATGTTGCTTGTATTATCGTTATTACTGTTTTCAAAAGAGGCCATAATGTGTTCATTTCCTTGTACTGCACTTTATGCCTGGCAACCTTAGTTTGCTCACGTGGGGGTGTGTGTTTGGACTTGGATGGTTCTTAACCCATTGCTAATAGAATATCTTTTACAAGGAGGATAGCTCAGTTGGTAAAGAATTCACCTGCAATGCAGGAGACCTCAGTTTGATTCCTGGGTTGGGAAGATCCCCTGGAGAAGGGATAGGCTACCCACTCCAGGATTCTTGGGCTTCCCTTGTGTCTCAGCTGGTAAAGAATCTGCCTGCAGTGTGGGAGACTTGGGTTCCATCCCTGGGTTGGGAAGATCCCCTGGAGAAGGGAAAGGCTACCCACTCCAATATTCTGGCCTGGAGAATTCCATGGACTGTATAGTCCATGGGGTCACAAAGAGAGTCGGATACAACTGAGCGATTTTCACTTTCACTTTTGATGTATAAGTGAGTTGTTGTCTATGTTGTAAAGGACACGGATTGCAGAGAACAGGAACATTGCCTCACAATTATAGAACTGTTGGAAATTGTGATTCTGTGTTACTAAGATGATAAGGAGCCGGTGTAGAGAAAGAAGAATAACTTTTTAAGGTAGAAATGAAATATGTTTGAATGTCCTTCCTTTAGTTAAGTGAGAGAATCTAAGTCTTCTTTGGAGAAGCTTGTTTAGGATCCCTTCTTTATTCTCACTGCCATTTCCTCCATGTTAGACCATTATTAATGTTTGACTAATAGAATAATGAGTTGAAGGTTTATCCACATTAAAGCATGTACAGTACTTTATTTCTTTTTATTACCAAATAATCCACTGTATAAATAATGCATGTTTTAGTCTCTCAAGCATATCTGACTCTTTGCAACCCCACAAATTGTAGCCCACCAGGCCGCTCTGTCTTTGGAATTCTCCAGGCAAGAGTACTGGAGTGGTTTGCCATTCCCTTCTTCAGGGGATCTTCCTGACCCAGGGATTGAACCAAGGTCTCCCATGTTGCAGGCGGATTCTTTATTGTCTGAGCCACCAGGGAAGCCCCCTCTATGAATATGCCAGATTTTATTTATCTTCAAACACTGAGTTGTTTGCACTTTTTTGCTGTTACGAATAACATTGCTGTGGACCTTCATTTGCAAGTTTTTATGTGGACGTGTTTTTATTTCTCTTGGGTATATACTTAGGGGTAGAATTGCTGGGTCATATGATAACTCTAACCTTTTAAAGAAATGCCAAACTTTCCATTGCACCATTTTACAATCCAACCTATGCAATCCGACCTGCAATAAGAATTGCAGTTTCTCCACATTCTCACCAATGTTTGTTGCTAAGTGTGTTTTTGATTGCAGTGATTTTAGTGGATGTGAAGTGATAGATTAGTATCTCATTATGGTCTGGATGGCTAGTGGTGTTGATCACATGCTTTTCATGTGCTTATTGATCATTATGTCTTATTTGGAGAAATATCCATTTGGACCCTGTGTCCATTTTTAAATTATTTGTCTTTTTGTTACTGAATTATAAGAATTCTTAATATATTTAGATACAAATCCCTCATCAGATGTGATACCCAAATATTTTCTTCCATTTTATGAGTTATCTTTTCATTTTCTTTCTTTTTTTTTTTTTTTTACTTTTTGGCCACACAGTGTGGCATGTGGAATCTTAGTTCCCCAACCCAGATTCAAACCTGAGCCTCCTGCATTGAAAGGTGGAGTTTTAACCACTGGACTGCTGGGGAAATCCCTTTTCACTTTCTTAACATCTTTTGTAGCATAAATTTTAAAAATTTTAATGAAGTCCTATATATTTTTTCATTTGTTACTTCTACTCATCTCATATTCTCTTGCCATATTTATCTTGTTGGAAAGTAATTCTGCTTATGTCATTCTGTACTTTAACACCTTTAATGACATCCTGATAAGACACAAAGAATATGTAATGTCTAATTCCTTATCACAGTTTTTAAAGTTATCCACAGTCTGGCTTTACTTTATTTCTGTACCTTTTTCTTGTGGTTCTCCTTTAATCAAATGAAAGTATTAATTACCAAGATATCTCCCAAATCATTTTTACTGTTACATTTTCCTGTCAAAACCAGTTGAGGGTTCAGATCAGAGAATGGCCAGGGCAGTAGAGCTAAATCTGAGGACTGAATAAGCTGCAGATATGTGATAACCAATGAATAAAAAAGAGTTAAATTCAAGGAGTGAAAGCAGTTGTTAAGATCACAAGTCAGAAATGGTCAGTGTTGGTTACAGTAGGCAAAGAGATGGAGTGGCAGAGTAAAGGAAAAGAAAGGGAAGAAACCTCGAAAGACTTATTTAGAGGGATTTAGGAAAAGGAAAAGGTGAGTTGAGAAGTTAGTAGTACCTAGATCGGGGCTAGAAATGGAGTCAGTGAGCTTCACGTAGGAGCACTGTACATGGGAGGAGTCAGGATTTCAGGCGGTAGTAGACAAATCCCCACCAGTAAGTTGTGCTTTTTTTCTTCTGTGTATTAAGGAAGTGTTTGTGTGTTCTTCCTATTGCAGCATAGTATAAAAAGCAGGAGTTTCAGGGTCAGTAAACCTGAGATGAAATCGTCCCTCCTCTGCTTACCAGTGGTACAATCTTGAGAAGTTACCTAGCCTTTTCTAAGCTTCAGTTGCAAATTTGTAAAATAGTCTTTGCTTTATAGGATCTGTATGAATATCTGCTTAGGTCTTTGCTGTCCATACACACTACCTGTGTGCGACAATTTAAGTTAATGAATATAATATGACATACAATGCCTCCATTGCACTAGTTCCATACCAGGTGCTCCCTGGCTATTCATAGTTAGTGGCTGCCATAGTGGGCAGCACTGACTTAGATGCTGTGCCTCCCCAGACCACTGACCATAATAATCTCTCAATATGTTTATTGTATTCATTATGTTTTCTTCACTTTTATGTGAACAGTGTTATCCTTTATTCCAAGCTTCTCTTGAAATGTATGCTTGTCCCTGTGTCCACAGTCTTAAATAATCTCACTTTCCTTGGAATTCCCTTAACACTTTCTCTCAAATGCTCTTTATTGCTTTCCACTTTGTATTTTTTTTTTCCTACAGAGGATACATCAAACAAATTATTCAGCAAATCCAGCTAATATTTATGAGTGCCTGTAGTGATAACAGGCATTATTGTAGGCAGGCACTTGGCATACATCTGTAAACCAGTTAAGTGCAGTGTATATGATATGCACTCATGTATGTATTACATGAAAGACTGAGACAATAGAAAGGTACTTTCAGTGTTTATTGAAGCCATCACCTTTTCATTTTATATTTTATTATTTCAAATATTCAGTATTATTTGATAATGATTTATACTTGTCCCCAGATTTTACCTGCTTATCCAACAGTTCTTGCCAGTATCCACATGAAAGTAAAGAACAATATCTGTGCAGCCAGGCTATGCATGGGTTTAATGGATTTAATACATAATCAGAATTTCAACTCTGTGCTTTTTGTCTTCTAAGCACCATTGGGCAGGAGGGACTTCCAGAAGAATGACAGGAGTCCATTCTTCTCAATTAATTGGAAGGTGTTTGATGTTAGAGAAAAATGAAACTCACGTTTACTCTAGCTGAAAACTTGGGACCATTTCTTTATAACCAAAACTATTCTCCCACTAAAATATAGAAACAGATGGAGTAAGTGGGCCTTTGAGCTTTTTCCTTGCTTTTGAGAATCTCCAAAACCTCTCCATCAAGGCTGGGTCCACAGGAACACTTTGAATGTAGAAGTAGAGATCATCTGTATTTGGATTGGGTTGGAAGCAAGGTATTAAATATTTGGAAGAGGGAACTGAAATAATGGAATGGAGGAAATACTTGATATAATAATTTAAAGTAGTTCCCTGGAGTGGAAGATTCCTTATTGAAAGGACCTTTTGAGTGACTGTAGCACAATGTAAGAAAATAAGACTAACAGCAGAGCACAGCTGTGTGAATTTTAGAAGGCTTGGTACACGAAAAAGAAATCAAAGTGTCCATGGACTTCTCAGTCTTAGCCACTTTTCTTAATCTTCTATTTTTTTCTGTTTGCTGTGCCCCTGATCTCCAGTTATAACCTAGGTCAGATCTAATATTTAGCCTCATCTCCAAAATTATAAAAGTAGAGAGGTAAATAGAACTTTATAGATTTTTGTCAAGATTACTTTCAAGAAGTAGATGAATGGAGCTTTATGACTTCTGATTCATAGTTTGCAAAGTTTGAATGAAAGCAGTAAATTTCACCTCTCATAATTAGGAAAAGGAAGGTAAGAGTGGCCTAAGAACACTGAAAAAAATTGTGATAACATTAGTATAAAAAAGGACAAGGGCAAAAGAAATACTCTGGAAAGGAAACACTTCATTCTTTTGAAAGTGGATGAGCTCAGGGAATAGAAGTGCCATGATTATTTTATATACCAAGCACTGGAATATTTCTCTTTAGCAAAATGGCAATAAATCAAAAGATGCAGGGATGATGTGAAAGTTACTTTCCCCAGTCTTACTTACATGCCTGTGATTCCTTTTCTGAACTCCATGGTTCATTACAGGTATTTGGACCACCCAGATCTTTGAAGCTTTGGATGAAATTCAGTAGGCTTATAGGAAGGCATTTGCTACTGTGCTCTTGCATGGCACCACACAGGGCTGTGTTTCTTAAACCAAAGAAAAGTTGTTATAATAAATATATTGAAGACTGGTAAATCCCATTTGTGATGGGTTTGCCGAAGTTAACTTGTTTCCAGCTGTGGAATGGATAAAAAGACCTGAAATTATGATTTCAGTAGGCGGACCCAGTCTTAAGAAACTCAGGAGATAAACTACTGTTGTGGCTTTTGGCTTTAAAAAGGAAGTGCTCAGAGGAAACAAGTGAGGAAACAAGTAATAATTTAAGCATTTATGTTCAATAAGTGTGGTACTATAAACCACTCACTGTTTTTTAATGATGTGATGTGTTAGAGAAGGAAACTGATCTCTTAATTATCCCATTCTTTTTATATTAATAAGACCTCAGAAGGCACTATAAATTGTGGAAAAGTAGATTTATTGTAGTTTAAAAATGTTCCTAGGTATCCTCGCCTCTTCTGATAATTCCCTTAAAGTTATTTTAAGATGTGTTTCTTAGAAAACATCAGGATACATTTTTATTTTATGATATGGATTTACTTTTGCCATCATATGACCTGTAAGAAACAATTCCTTACCTTTCACCATCTACCTTGTGGAGAAGGGTAAGTAATTGCTCTGTTTCAAATTTTATTTATATTTTAACAAAATTGAGAACAACTATAAGGAGTGAAACTAGCCTTTGGAACTCTTAATTTCAATTGTTTCTTCTTTACCTTACAAGATATATATTTTTCTCTCTTTAGGATATCTCTTGTCAGATTTAAGGCTTATTTAAAATGAAAAGAAAGCTAGAGCAATTTTCTTTATTCCATTTCAGTCTCCTAAGGCCTATTTCCCCCTGGTGAGCTCATAGCAACAGGGGGGTTTAAGGGAATTCAGCTTTCTGCAAATTAATGTCTCACATCATGAAAATTCAGGACTTTTTTTTTTTTTATCTTGAAAAGTAATACAGTGAGTGCGAGTATTATTTCTTGCCAGCGGGTGGAAGATGAATGATTTTGTCACAGTTTTACTGCTTGATGAGCAGTATCCTGAGGGTCAGGCTTAAGTCTGTGTCACTATGCTGCTCATTACTCTTGAGCTAAATAAGGGCTGATTGGATCTAAATTGCCTAGCACATGGGCCGCAGATGAGCTCAGTGAGCAGGGGATGACCTGCTATTCAGTCTGGGAGTAACCCCGGTGTGCAAATGCAGCATTAGAACACCGTGGGAGAATGAGAGGCTACCGGCTGCTGCCAGCAAAAGAAATCGAAATGTAAAAACTCTTTGATGCTGTGATGTTAGAATTTGAAATGTAGGAAGTGACAGGTTGATGGTACTTATCAGCTTTGGCTGGATTAGAGAACAGTGTCATCTTGCTTCTATAATGACAGAAGAATGAAGCCAGCAGCTAACGACTGTGCAGAGGGAAGCCGCCGCCGCGGCCACCGGCCGTTGCTGCCTCCTAGCGGCAGTTTTCCTGGAAACCAGTAAAAGATAACGAAGAAAAGAGCATCCTGTGTAGATTTCCAGGAATTTGTAACTCTTTGGTGATGAAAAGCTACCCGTGATCGGAGGCAAAGGAAAAGGGTGTTTTAGAGCATACTTAATAGTAAGTTGCTTTAAAAAAAAAAACATTATTATTGAGAAATCGGTTGTTCAAAAAATTTTCTAGTTAACCAAGAGTTAATGCATTTATGAAATGAATCTACCCAGAGCAAGAAAGCCCAGTATACTCTTACTGTAGTAGTTTTCATTCAGGGGCCTCAGTTGGGTTTGTTTCTCTCTCAATTATGTATTTTTATAAATAGCAACACTTTACTAACAATCTTAAAAATCTAATTCAGACTGCCAACCAGTGTTAGCACAGTTTCCAAGGTACCTCATAAAAATATCAGTACAAAGTGAAAAACGCTGTTGATTATGTAGCTTATGTTGCATAAATCTCCTTCCTAAGGAGGGGACAGGATGGAAGGAAAAGGTTTCTCCTGTAAGTCAAATCATTTAAAAAAAAAAAAAAACCTTTCATAACCCTATGATGCATGAATACTTTCATTTCATTTTATTCCTGCAGTTGTGATTTTAAAAAAAAATCAGTGTTAGGCTATTATGTTTATGATATAAAACTTAGAATGAAAAAGTGGGGTTAGGTACTGTTTAGTGGCCTGCTTTTTTGCACTTCATGTATCATCAATCACTTTCCATATCTGTGACATCTGTGTTATTTTTAGTGGTTTCACAATATTCTCATAGTTTACTTGACCAGTTCTTACTGGTAAAAACTTACACTGTTTTGAAATTTTCTCCAATATGATACAAAGTTAGGCTGAATGTCTCTGAGTTTCTTGGTAGGGTTCTTGAGAACTGTTGTGCAAATTTGCACTGCACAACTCTCAAGGTGCCATTCTCAACACTGTAAATGAGACTTTGATCTTCATGGACTTGTTTGATTATGTTTGGAAGATACTTTTTAAATGAGTAAGTTTAAAATATAGAGCCTTAGACATTGTTTTGTTTTGTTTTTTAATTGGGAAATGGGAGAAGGGGACAACAGAGGATGAGATGGTTGGATGGCATCGCTGATTTGATGGACATGAGTTTGAGCAAACTCCAGGAGTCGGTGATGGACAGGGAAGCCTGGCATGCTACAATCCGTGGGATCACAAAGAGACATGACTGAGTGACTGAACTGGGAGCCATGATTTAATTATATTCAATGTTTATATTTATACAGATTGAAGGCAAAAGGAGAAGGGGATGGCAGAGGACGAGATGGTTAGGTAGCACCACCAACCAAACAACAAAAAACACATAATTCAGTACATTCTATAGAAGCAAATTTTCAACTAGTAGTAGAAAATCTTAGAGTAGAAATATAAAGATTTTGCCCTCTTTGGAACCAGACTATTGTTCTATAGAAAACTACAGAAATAGAAAACTTGCAGAGTTTGTAAAGTTTTCAATATAACTTAAGAACTCAAAGCCTCTAGAGAGGGTTTTTAGTGCTTCTCTGTATTATTTTCCATATTATCAAAATTCGCATATCCTTTAAAGAATATAATGTACAATTATATGCTGTAGAAAATGTCATTTCCCTCCTACAACTACCTCCCATAAAGGGAAGTACTATTAACACTTTGTGGAATGTTCTTCTAAACTGCTGTTGCTTCTCCTTTTATCCATACTGCCTCTTTTACCAGCTGTTATTTTAAGTGGGATTAGATTGTACCTTGGGAATTTCTACAACTTTTGAGTTTTTTTTTTTTTTTAATGAAAGGGATATCAAAGGCATCTCTCTAGATTCACATATTGTATAAGACTGCATAGTTTCTTTTTGTATAATAAACTTTATTTAATCCCCATGAACATTTAGGAGTTATACGTGATTTTAAGTTTGCTTGGCTCTTGTACCTATATCTGATTTTTCAAAATCCTGGTTGAAAATTTAGGTTGCTCAGGATATTAGTTGTAGTTCAATTCTGTGAGTTAATATATCAAGCATCAAAACCAGCAGAGCACATTTCCACTTGACTCATTTTAATTTCTATGAATCATACATTACATCTTTTGCTTATAGTAAAAAATATTGCTGTATTTTTTCCAAAAGGTTGCAGGTGTGAATTTTAATTCTGGCTGTGCCACCTTTCTTTCACTTTAGTCTTCAGCAAGTCATGTAATCTCTTTGAACCTCAATTTTTCAAATCTGTAAAATGTGTGCACTAATATATATTAAGGAACTGGTTTGAAGCCCAAAAGAGATAATGTAAGTCAAATGTCTGAGTACCTAAGTGATAATTGCTTTTATTACCATTATTGCTTATCCACTGGTTTCAGAGAACTGAGGTGAAAGAATGTATTACACTACAAGTAAATTTAAGACAGTTTCCCACTCCAAGATTTTTACGATTGGTTCAATTTTATTCCCTGAAAAAAATGCTGTTTATGTTTAAAGTGAAAGCAGAAATTGTTGTTTCTTCATAGTGTCTCCCTTCCCCTCTTTTTTTCTTACAACTTAGAGAATTTTGATTGTATTAGTTTTGTGCCTTTGCATGAAACAGAAATAACTCTATTTTTCAGCCAATCCTCCTTTACTGAGTGCCCAGAAAGTACCTGCTGTGGCGGACTTTGTGCAGGTATTGGAGGAAACAGATGCTGAAAACAGATCGCTGCTCTCAAGTGCCCCACAGTGTAGTGAAGCCGACATATAAACAAAGAAATAACATGGTGATCAATACACAAGTGTTGAAGAGACTCTTCTTAAAACTCTTACGTCACTCACAGGATTTTTTCTGAGATTTCCCTGTACGAAATACTGTATGTGATTATTTGGCAGTAAGTCATTCACACTGCGTCTCATAGCTGGTTGGTGGCAGAAAAATTAGAGGAGAGACATTATAAATGTTTAGTAACTTGTGCTTAGGTAGAATTTTGTTCAAAAGTTTTTCATATGGTTTTTGACATCTTTAACATAGTTCCTCTATTAATAGAAATAACTTAGCCACTTATAGCACATGGAATGGTCTTTGGTGAATTTTTAATAACAGCACAGTGTCATTGATACATTTTTCTGCATTTCTTTTTTCTGACATCTATTTTTTTCCTATTCCCATTCTCCGAAACCATAATGTATCTTTTCTTCCCACCTCTTTAAGTGTTCTATAAACTTTTGATCTTTTCATGACAGCATACTTTAATATTAATTTAATGTGACAAAGTAGAATCCAAAACCAATATATAGTATTGCATTGTACATTTTCAAAAGTTTTCATAAATGCTGTCATACCAGAGACTGTGTGTACAGCTGTGCCACTATCTTTATTTTCTTTTGGTTTTATATTTTTGAGATATACTGCCAGAGAAAATGTCCTACGGGAAAACAAAGGATTTAGCCAAGAACAAGGAACATCTTCAGTTCAAGAAATGAAGAATCCAGGATAGAATACTGAAGGGATGGAAAAGAGTTTTATATCAGGCCCAGGCAACCACCATTCCAGGTTTAAATAGAATGATGGCAAACTTTGAGAGGAAGGCCCTCAGGAAAAAGTGGGGAAAGAAAAATTATTTTTCTTATTCTGGGGGAGAATAAAGCAATTTTATTATAAAATAAACTTTTCTTTGAGTCTGTAACACTAAATAGAGATTGTTCTAATGACCTCTCAATAAGGAGCCTTGTTTGATTTTTAATAATTTATCATAGCAAATTACATATAATGGCTTAAATACATCAACTTTAGGACCATCCTGTATGTTTCAAATGCATTGAAATGTGCATTTTACATTTCCTTTTAGATATAGACATTTTAAGGCTTTTATGTACATAAGTGTCATAATCTTTAAAAAATATTTATGAATATATACATACACATATTTAACGGTTGACAGTTTTTTTCTATTGGTTTTCTGGGAGGAATTCCAGTGCAATTCAGCATACATTTCTTGGATATTTTCTGTGTCAGGACTGAACTAACAAGTGTTCTGTGTACATGAAGCTGTATCCTATTCTTGTAGAGCTATAGGATAGTGGAAACCCGCTATTTAATTGTTCAACATTTTTAAATCTCCACAGTTGCTCTTTTCCAAATTCTAAAATGTCTGAACTATTAGTTTGATTCAATATATGAATGGTGTTTTCTTATATTTTGAAATCACACATGTAAAATGGTAGGTTTGGTAGTTTGGTAGGGCCAAACTAATGGTCAGGCTTTTCAGAATTAACATTACAGTGTGAGTTTTGTGACAAGATGTAATGATATATCCCGGCTTCTCAGAAGACAAGTCCATCTCGTCTACTTAGAGATCATAAACATGGTTCTGTTTTCCCATTTTCATATGGACTGATATAGTCATATCTCATAATATATCATGATATAGTCATAAGTCATATGTCTTTCTGGATGATCTTCCACATTTTTCATTTAGGTTAGGACTCGTTGGCCCTGGAAGCTTGTATTATTTAAATATATAATCTTTTAAAAACTTTGGGCAGATGATATCTTAGTCTGTTCAGGTTGCCATTAACAAAATACTACAGACTGACTAGGTCACTTAAATAAGAGAAATTTATTTGCTGTCAGTTCTGAGGGTTGAAAGTCTGAGGTCAAGGTACTAGCATTGCTCCTTTCTATTGAGAATTCTTTTACTAGTGAGAGGGCCTTCTCCTGTGTGTTCACATGACCTTTACCTGCAGGTACATTATTGGAGGGGAGGGGAGAGACTCTGGTGTCTCAAGGTTAAATTTTCATATACGTTACTTCTCCTGTCTCTTACACCTTTTATTTTGCAATCACTGCAAGTTAGAGAATCCTTTACATACTCTTGTTTCAGTTCTTTTCATGTTTAATACAAAGTTTCTAAGTTAGTGAAAAAAGTTAAAATCGCTCCCTTCTCATGTTTACCTGTAGTCTTGCATATTAAATACATTGTATATGTCCTCAAATATTCATCGATACAATATTTACATTTTAGGAGAGAGACTGCTGGTTTAAGAATACATTAAATTTCTTTAGAGAAGCAAATTGAGATGGGATGTGAAATGATAGATCTTTTAGTACTCTAACTTCGGTGGGACCTCAGGCTGACACCCATATTTTAGTTCTTTCACCTGAACAGTAAAGGCTTGGATTAGCTTACTTCCATGTTTCAGATTCTATCAATTACATGTTGAATGCTTTAATATTTTGGGGTAAATTTGCTTTTCTTTTTAAAGTTGATAAATGGAAATATGATTTAACAGTGGAAACAGTGACAGACTTTATTTTTTGGGCTCCAAAATCACTGCAGATGGTGACTGCAGCCATGAAATTAAAAGACACTTACCCCTTGGAAGAAAAATTATGACCAACCTAGACAGCATATTAAAAGACCAGAGACATTTCTTTGCCAACAAGGGTCCATCTAGTCAAGGCTATGGTTTTTTCAGTAGTCATGTTTGGATGTGAGAGTTGGACTATAAAGAAAGCTGAGCATGGAAAATTGATGCTTTTGAACTGTGGTGTTGGGGAAGACTCTCGAGAGTCCCTTGGACTGCAAGGAGATCCAACTAGTCCATCCTAAAGGAGATCAGTCCTTGAATATTCATTGGAAAGTCTGATGTTGAACTGAAACTCCAATCCTTTGGCCACCTGATGCGAAGAGCTGACTCATGAAAAGACCCTGATGCTGGGAAAGATTGAAGGTGGGAGGAGAAGGGGATGACAGAGGATGAAATGGTTGTATGGCATCACCAACTCAATGGACATGAGTTTGAGTTAACTCCAGGAATTATTGGACAGGAAGGCCTGGTGTGCTGCAGTCCAAGGGGTTGCAAGAGTTGGATGTGACTGAGTGACTGGACTGAACTGAGCCGAATCAACATGATTAAACTAAAATTTACTTAATTGGCTTTATTTTTTTATTTATGTAGAGCTGTTTTTATCCCCGTTTCGTGTTGCATGCACAAAATAAAAATACAAAAAAGAATGACATAAGGAAACACTTGTTTTTAGCACCAACTTATAGCACTACAAATATTATTGAATAGTTTTACTTTGGTCAGTAGTTGGTGGGTTTTATTTAGTTAACTTAAAAATAAGTTAATAGATACTTAGGTTGGTATTTTGCGTAGGTTTTTTTGTTTTTTTTATAAGGTAGAGGCATAATAACCAAGTCAGAGTTCATTACTAAACAGCATATATAATGAACGCTTCTAGTATATGATTAGAGCTTTAGTCAGTTTGAGTTCTCATTTTCCTACCCAGGGTAGAAAACTTGGAAGAATTAACAAATTTTATCTTAAGTAGGCTGAGTGGGTGAAAAGTACCTGGATACCCAGCCAGCAAGTGGCTTCCTCCCTTGTGCCTTCTTGTTACATATTTGTATCACCCAGGGTGGTTATCACTTGAAACACCATCATCTGTCTTTGTCCATCCTCTTCACTGGAGGGATACTTTTTGAGGGCAGGGGATTTGTCTTATTTGTATTTTTATTTTCAGCACTAGGTATTCAGCTAAAGTATGTAACATATGATGTTGCTCAGTAAGTCTTTGATGGTTCTGTCATTGTGGATTAAAAAGTTAAGGAAACTAAGTAGAAAGCTATTGTGGGTATGTTTTTTTGTTTTGTTTTTTTAAAAACTAGTAATATAAAAATATATTTTAAAAAATAAAAGTGATTTAATAATGCAGTATGGTAGCAAAGAGCAGTAGTTTTGAAGTCAGGACTAAATGATAGAGGGAATAATGGAAAGGAATGATCTGATGACCCAGTTGGGGCTGTGTAATCAGGCAATAGTATTCAAGCAACGTTTTGAGCTATTACGGACACTTTAGGTTTAGCGACTTCTTCCAGACTGCTCAGATTTTTCATTGTTCTGTGGTCTTTGATTTCCTTCATTGGTAGTATTGATCTCATTACCCTAAGGATGTAAAAAGAAAAACCTTTAATATGATGTTATATCATCTGTTATTTCAGCCATGTAAATGCAGAGGTTGTAATTTTCAATGACTTCTATATAGTACCTGCACAGTTTTCTTCCTTGTGTGATGTTCTTATGCAGTTTTGAAGGGGACTGTCCAAATGTGAGACCTACCTCTTAATTTTGGTACTTTTTCAGCAGGCTGGCTATGTATCTGTTGTCTCTGCAATCAGAGAAGGTCCTGTTTATCTGGGCAGGGTTAATTAAGCCTTAGGGCAGTGCTGGGTACACAGAGATCTGACAGAAAATCTGCCTGTTACTGGAAGATTGGAATGAACACTATATTATCCCTATCCAAAAAGGATAGAAATAGTGGGGGCAGGGGGGGATCCAAGAGAGTCCTTACGGTACAGCTTCTGAGCGTTCCCTTTTGAAGTAGGGTGATGAATTTTAACAGATGGTCACGTTTGTGTGAGAATTTTATCTTTTGTAGTTAATATTTTTCTTCCTAAAAGTGGACAGTTGTAATGAAATTATGTTTTCAGGCTATAAATGCATCTTAATTTCTATGACTCATACATATTATGCATTTGAGTGTAACACATGGCGTTAGGCTGGAGACTTCTGTTCTTTGTTTCATATGCAAACATAATTGTCCAGTGGAGCACTTGATAACTTTGACGATCACTCTCCGAATCCAGTTTTCAAAGCATACTCATCAGAAGCAAACTTGATATAATCATCTGCTCTGCTATAATTTACTTACAACCCTGGAAAATTCAATTATGAAAAAATGAGTGGAACACTTTTTCTTATCTCTTGGAAGGAGTTTAACCACAAACTTTTATTAGTTGTATGTTTAAAATAGAGAGTTCCCACAAGTTTGTATTTTTTTGCCTCCACCTTGAATTGCTGAGGTTTTACCTGTGCTATAAAAATGCTGTAATTTTAAAGATACTCTGTCTTACCTTGGTTTCTACGTCTTTTGCTTAGCATTAGGTTGTATTTTATTTGTCAGTTAATGATGGGAGAGAAAGGGAGTGCTAGCACAAATTGAAATTTTTAAATTGCAGCTCTATTACTAGACTAGATACTGGTTATTCCACACAAAATATAGAAATTAGTAGCTAATTTATGCTACCTCTGTATTTGAGTAAGTTTGGCACAGTCCTGATAATGGATATTCAGTGGTTTCTTTTAACTGTATTTATGTCACACTGAGAAATTTTATTCTGTCTTTCCCCCACCCAAATGCTTCACTTTGTTTTGAGGCAGTAAGGGGTTATTTTAAAGAAACAGGAAAAAGCTAATGTCCCACCCCTTAGAGTATACTTTCAAGGTATATTGTTTGATTGTTGTGAAAAAAAATTACGGTATATGCAAGGTGTATTGAATTTCTTTGTCCTCTGTAAGATAAAAATATAAGGATATAGAACAGAATTTTTTTTAATTCATGGTAAGATGTGTTAGTCTAGTGTTGTATTGAAATTTGTAGTTTCTTGAGAGTGTAAATTTCTTTTGGAAGATGTGTATGAAATTTTTTTTTTTACTGAAGGTGTAGTGTACATGCACATGTAGATGACAGGAGAGAGTTTTGAAAACTCTCTTGCCACCTCTTTTTTTCTTCTTACTTTAGATATGTTCTGTAAATTGTGCTTTTAGAAAGGTATAGGGAAATGTCGTAAGAAGAAAGTCGAGGAATTAAAAATGATTCCAATAAAATGGTTTAATTTATGCCTCCGCAGTTAAGCAGTGCTCCTGGTTAACAGAAATACCCTTCAGCTACACAGGATTTTGGAGGGTTGGAGGGCACTCATTTGCACATAAATAGCCATTAACTGATAAATTCCCAGAGGTCTCCTGTTGCATGTTAGTGGTTCTGACCTACTTAGCTAGCTTAAATTTGTTTTACAGAATTATTATAATTCTATCCTTGGTACTTAAACTTTGTGATTAATGCATGCCTCACAATACAATTAAAGTATAATTATACAGTTTTGCGATTTCCTATCGTGGTGTTATTACCAAGATCTGGATTTTGCAAATATTAGAAGAGTTAAGGTTTTGATATTTATTACTTTTGCTGTTATTATGTGATTATGTTAAATGAGACCTTTTTATGTCTGAAGAATGGATTGGAGAGAGGCAGACCATTCGATGCAGAATTTGTTAAGCTTGGAAATGATTGAATCAGTCACTGTGTGATCACTGGGTGCACTGTGTAGATTGACAAGTCCCGGTTTTTTCTTGCTTAACCTTTTTCAAATGTTTCTGAAGTACAGTAGATTCTTCACACCATCTTTTTCCCCCTGGAAGCAGTGTTGGAATAAATGTCAGGAAGCAATAGAAAAACCCAGAGTGGGGTTCAGTAGATCCGAACTGCGATGCTGACAGTTCCAAAAAGAACTCATGTTCTTGAGGCTCTGTTTTCTCATCTGTAAAGTGAGTAATTTGGACCAGAAAGGGCTGGTGAACCAAGATGTTGCCGACCAAGTCTGGCCCATGGGCTGTTTTTGTACAGCCGTTGAGCTAATAATGGTTTTTACATTGCTTAAACTTTATTTATTTTTTTTTATTTATTAGTTTTGCCAAACAATGACATGATATCACCATGGGTTTACATATGCTCCCCCTCCAGAGCCCCCCTCCCTCCTCCCTCCCCCCAGGAAATCTCGTTGCACCAGCCCCGAGCATCAATCCTGGGCTGGCGATTGATTAGACATATGATAATTAACATGTTTCAATGCCATTCTCCCATATGTGGCCTGCAAGGCCGAAATAGTTACCAAAAAAAATTGTGCCAACTCTCTGACTAGATGTTTCATGGGGTTTCCCTCAACTCTTGGCTTTCAGCATTAAATTATTAGTTGATTTTTTTTTTTAATGCTAATGTTTTATATATAGCCATGCCCATCTGTTTGGGGTTTCACTTCTTTCATGTTTACTATTTAGAGTCATCTGTGACCCATAGCCTTCTCTTCTGAGCCCATTATGAATCTAGTTAGTATCCTTTTAAATTTGGGGATGATGACTACTTTTTAAAGAACCATTACTTGAGATTTAGATTTCTAGTAAAGGAAATTTCCAGTAAAATGAGATCGGATGGCATCCATTCTGTCGAAAGGGAAGAAGAAACACTTATTTGAAATACTTCACACTTTGGAATGCTTTAAAAGTTGTATTGTTTTATAGAAAAGTTGCATAAATATTAAATAATATTTTCTAACTTCAGAAACCTTTTCAATAAATTTGTTCTGAATATTACTTTTGGCTGACATATGGTATTCTATGACAGTAAGGGTTGGCATTCCCTGCCCCCATGTCACTGAACGTGGAATTACGGACCACTGTTAAAGCTTGGATGCATTTGAATGATGGTCAGCTATGACAGCTGGAGAAATTTGGCATCATCTATTATTTGCTTGTTAATATGCATTAAAGATAATGAGCTAAGTAAATTTTAAACCATTTTTATTTACTGTTGTGGGAGGCATTTTGGGCCCCTCAAGAAAAAAGCAAGGTCAGAAACTGGAGCCGCTTTGTGAAGTTGGCAGGCAGTCATCACATTTCTCCAAAGAGAAAATGGTTACCCTGTAATAATCAGTCTAATGAATGCAGAAATTCATTGATTGTCCTAGCTCTGGGTAGATTAGGTAGAGACTTGCTTCAAGGAGTGGAATTTATGAAATGTTTGCTGCATCCAGCTAGCAGAGCCGCTATAATACAGCTGCCTCCTCAGTGCTTTGCTTTGATCCTGTGGAATGAAAGGACAGGAGGATCAGCTCAGGTCTAAATGAGATTACAGCTGGTTCTGCAGCTTATCTGGTCTATTGCCAACTAGTGTGGCTTTGCACGTCCTAAGGGGTTTACAACAGAAACTGTTTATTGAGTATCATCGGTTTACTCAACACAAGCAGGCTAATCCTTCCCAGCTTCAGCATGTTGTAGAATTGTGCAAGAGCCAAACTCAAAGCTGGTGTAGCCAGACCCTCTAGAGCCCTTTGTCTCGCTCTATATTGATTTTTACCTGAGTTTAAGACACTAAAAAAAAATAAAACCAATAACCAGTCCTATTGTGAGCAAAAGGTTAATCTTACCTAAAATCTTACAAAAAGCATCTGTTAACCCTAGAAGAGACAACCTTTTTTTTTTCTTTCTAGACAGGTGGGATTTTCTAGTTTCTAATTGTGAAGAACAAGATAAGAAAAACAGTTTAAAAGATCTTGCTAGACAGTCCAACTTAAATGCTGAAGTCTCTTCTAGTTGTACCGTAACAAATGGCTTTGTGTATGGAATATAGGATGATCTGTTTCTAAATAACTAAATTTTGTTTTATATCCATTGTGTACACTGCAGTTGTTGTTATTTTTAGCATGGCAAACAAAATGCGTGAAAGCAAGGCTGGAAACCTTAGAGTTCAACTACCAGAGTTAATAACCAGTAGCCATTTTGCTTGGTGATCCCTTGATTAGTAGTATATTTCTTCAGTGAATGAAGACTGGTGATTAGGAGTATAATAAAAATATACAAATTATAAATAATCTTGTGTATGTTCAAGTTTTGTTTTACTATTTTATTAGGCACTTATTGAAAACTTCAGGTGTTAAGGTTTTAATTACTGCAGTCTCATCTTGACTAGGTATCCTCAGTATGGCTTATAGAGGAAAATAATTTGGAATTGGACACACCTGGATTACAAGTCCACTTCTGTTATTTATTGATTAAGTTGTTTAACCTAAGTCCATTTTTTTCACCACCAAAGGGAGATAACTATTTACTGAGCAGTATCTAAGCAAACCAAATTAGAACATAGTAGCAAGTAACACTGAGTTAATCACACTAGTCAAGGCTACTATAGTTGATCAAGAATCCAGAGGCGTTGAAGATTATGTGTGTGGGATCCCTCCCATGCTGCTAGAAAGGGTATTTAAAAGCTGTGGTGCAGTAATCATGACAGCTGTGCTCTGCACCTACAGATCAGAAACACCCTTTGCTGTTTTTAAAGGTGTCTATATTTTGGGCAGGTGGATAGAGGTTGCCAGGTAAATACCTTTCCCTTCATGCACAGAAGTAGCTACTGGAAAAGCCATGCGGAGTATGAAATCTAGGCTAGTTTAAAATTTCTAAGAAGGCCTGAATCGTAAACTTGCATTTAGGGTAGGTAAGTGAGCCATGTATTTATGTTCATTCCTACTTGAGTGATTATTTCGTTGATACATGCACAGCAGTAGATGTGTAAATACTGTCATCTGTATTAAGTGCTAAGTAAAAGTCAAAGGTATACTGTTTAAGAAGAGTTCAGTGGTCTCTCCATTTACTCTCTCCTAATTGGCAGTGAACATGTATCCTCAGCTATGTGTAAGCACAAAAATGTTACTATGGAAACATTTGGAGGCTTTCTAAATGTAGTGTGTGATGGAATCAGCTAAGACTGATGTTTATCTTAAACACATAGCTTGTCCAATATTTAAACCTAATGGACAAGATGTGTACCAGTTGAAAATGTAATATTTATCCAATCATTTCTATTCTATCAAGCCTAGCTCTGAAGCAATAGGTTGTACTCATAGAGTAATAAATTTTTAGTGCATTTGGAGATAAAGGCTATTGATGGTGATGGCTTAAACTCTTTTTGCTCAATCATCTGAATGGTGCAAATCAAAGCATTTTGTCAGACTGTGAGAAGTTTCACCTAGATATTGCTTCCCACACATGCGGGTCACCATATAAATTACGTTCACGGTTTTACAGCGTAGCTGGTGCTAGAAGTTAAATTGATGCCCAGTGGTGGAACTCGTAAAACATTTTCCTGTTAACACGACCAGGCAGAGTTGACATTGTTGATGGTGGGTTCGACCTAATAAACCATTGGTTCTAACAGTGATTTTTACTGTGTTTCAGAGGTGATGATGATACAAGTTTAGTGATCCAACAGTTCTTCCTGAATGACAGAAAATTAGCTCTACTATCTATATTACCAAATGCTGAGAACAGTAGGATAGGGGGTGATTGAAGCCTAATGTAACCTCAGGTTCTGAAAGATGATGAATTACAGGAGCAAACTCTTAACTTGATGTGTATCTTCTTCACAAAGAAAAATACTGATTTTTCTGAAAAGAATTGTGTTATATATCATCTGTTGGAAATGACCTTGTTATTGTTATTAGAATATGTAGGATGTGCTTTCCTTTCAGAATCTTTTACACAGATGCTTTTAGGCTGATTATCATTTCTGAAAGGAAAGTGGTTTTACATTTGGTTATCTTTTCACTTCTGTGTTCTCTAAAGTTACTTTTCTTTAAAGACATTAAGCTTTATGAAAGGCTTTTCAATTAACCACAGAAACAAAAATCTAAACATTTTTTCCTTGTGAAAGTAAATTTCAGGGGTTAATTTTCTTCTGCTGGTTATAAACAATGGGAATTATGTTAAAAGTTTATTTTGAAATATTTTTTTGGTCATAAAACTTCATCTTTTCTTGCTTAAAGTAAGTTAGGTTTTTCTCATTTCTGGTTAAAAGTCACAGAATGGTAACAAAGTCCTTCTATTTTATCACTGTAAGCAAGGGTCTTTCCAGTCCTTCTTTTTCGGTGCTGTATTTGCTTTTTTCGCCCCGTTGCACATTCATACACAATTGGTGATTTTCCTGTAGTTTAGTTCCATTTTATGAGAGATCGTAAGTCTCTATTCACCTCTTTACCATTGCTTACCACAGTTTATGCACTTTTTTTTTTGCATCAGGAGATGAGCTTTTTTGTTGTGCAGATAAAGATTATCAATTATGCTACACAGATGAAACCTTTCATGTACAAATAGCATGTATCAGGCCTCAAGCATGCAGAACCAAATAAATCAGCTCATATGCTGAAGCCTTGCAAAAAAAAAAAGTTAGTGATGTAACAAAAGTCTTTGAGGCTCTCAACCTTAGTAATGGAGCTTCATAGTAACCCTCACAGATTGTTGACAAAAGGAGTGCTGTTTTAGCAAAACTTTTTCCCTTTCTATCTTTTCCTCCCTTATAAAGAACTGTCGTAAAGGTGGCCAATGGTGTCTCCAGAAAGAAATGGATGTGTAACTGAGTATCTGAAATACCTACAAAATTAAAACTAAGAAATGAATGGGCTGTTAACATGCAGGTTTGTTCCAAAGACACTTATACATTTATTTTGATAATTGATCTTATTCATTGACTAGTAACTGCTTTTTCTGTATCAAATTCAGATGAAACTTTCAAAGTGAGACATTTGATACACAGGTTACAGCTGGGTTGTTGAGGACAGGTAAGGCAGAGAGGGTAGAAATGAAGAGGAGTCAGGGTTGGAAATCTATAGGAAACAGTTAGTGGAAGACAGGATCTAATTAATGGGTTTCATTCATTTGAAGCAAACCTTTTTTTAAAGTCTCATGAAATTTATAGTCTTTCTAGTCACAAAAATATATCTACACAAAACTTTGCACATAATTTCAAGGGGTATATAGACTTCTAAGGCTTAACTACCCCAGGTTTTGCATTATATTAGTGATTAGACTGTTATTCCTATTAGAGTTTGGTTATATTTTTGATAAAGAATATTTTTTCTTATTGGCTTCCCAAGTGGCTCAGTGGTAAAGAATCTGCCTGCAAATGCAGGAGACCCAGGAGACACAAGTTTCATCCCTGGGTTGAGAAAATCCCCTGGAGAAGGGGATGGCAACCCACTCCAGTATTCTTGCCTGGAGAATCCCGTGGACAGAGGAGCCTGGCGGACTACAGTCCATGGGGGTCACAAAGAGTTGGATACGACTGAGCGTCTGAGCACACATTCTTTCTTCCACATCCCTAGGTACTTTTTAAGTCTTTTGCCTGACTGAGTTTTGAAACCTGAAAACATGGTCAGTAAGTAGGGCTGATGATGAGGTTTATTTGATCCATTATCACAATTGGCAATGGTCAGTGGTGTCTTGTGTTGTAATTTACTACATTTCTTGAGTGTAAGAGAAATATTGAAGCTGCAGAATGCCTAAGAGGTTTTAGAAAAAATATTTATAAAGGAACACTACTTTTTCCGTTGCATTAGCTACTGTAATTATACATTGGTACAATCTGTTGACATAGAACTGGATTTGATTTAAATGGAAAGGAAAAAAAAGACTGGACATTTTCAATATTTATTGATACACCTAGTCCATTAAGGTAAATTATAGAGCAGATTTCACTGTGACAGGAACTTTTGGGTTAATGTAGTTAAGAATCAGTCAACACTGCCATTAGACCCTTTCTTTTTAGGAATTTATTACCACCAATTAGGAAAAAGTGCTCACAAATGGAATTTAGCTCTAGCTTACTTGTTGAGGAATATTTGACCTCCCAAATGTTTGAGTCTTTAATAAAATGATCCTGAATTCTTTTGAATCAAACTACTTTCTCCAACATTGCAACTAAACACATCTAATAAGATGTGTAATCCTTGCACTGTAAGTAGAGGGTACAACTGACTATATACTGTTGTTTTCAGAAGTGGCTACTGGGATGGTGAGAATTAAGCTAGCTTTTGAAGGATGGTTTTATTAATTAGCTTTAAAAGATGAACTTCATAACTTTGCAAATATACTACTCTATATCTAGGGATTATTAAAATGAAATTTGCTTTTAAAAACTCAATTATTAATGAAATGGTAAAGCAACAGAACTGAATAAAATTTATTGAGAGTAAATGTGGTACTATATCTCGGATATCTCGGTAGTTGCTTGTTAATAGGTATTCTGTGGTGGATAGTTAGGAAACTAAAGTTGTCTTTCTTCAAATAATCTTGTCTTTGCAATTCATTTGTCCTAAAACAAGTCTAGAATTTCTGAGATTGTTGCAGATCCCTCAGAGTCTTGAAACATAGCTGTTTCATCTTAAGTTTGCCTTTGCACCATTGCAGATACCACCTCTTATTTATACTTTTAATGAAGAAAAGTCTTTGTTCTTCCTCATGTATGAAATCCTTTTATCAGGTCTGTGTCTTTCTCATCTTTATATTCCTAATTTCTACCATAGTACTTAGTATATAGTGGGAGCCTGTTGTTTAAAAAGCGTAATAAACCATGCCAAAATTTAGTGGCATAAAACACCCCCAGAACAACTTTTTCATAATACAAAGCTTGCAGAGCATGTAGGTCAAGAATATGGAAAGCCAAGGGCAGCTCTTCACTGCTCTCCTCTGTCTGGGGCCTCAGCTAAAGTGTTTCAGTTTGGGATAACTAAAAAAACTGGAGACGTTTTGGTCTCAATGCAAAAAAAAAAGTCAGTTTATACTATACTGTAATCTATAAAGTGTGCGATAGATTATGTCTTAAAAAACAACATATGTACCTTTATTAAAAAATATTGCTCAAAAATGCTAACCATCTGACAACACAGTTGCCACAAAATTTGGAAAAAACAACAGTATCTGAGAAATGCAATACATGAGGTATACCATTATTGCAGGAAAAAAATGCATTCTGATTTCCTCTTTCAACCAATTCATAAGGTCCCCCTCTGTTTTTCTTGTATGAGAATTCTATAGATCACTGTTTTGATAAGATCAAATGCATGCATGGTTTCTCAATTATACATATCCACTTACAGTTAAAGAGGAAGAGAACCATATTTGAAATCCCAAAAGACTATGACAACTATAGATACTTTATCAAAGATGTGTACATTTTGTTGTGAGACTTCTTATAGGGAGGGTCTTAACTCTGAGTGCTTCTGACATTGAAGACAAAAATGTTGGATCACACAGTATTCTGGTAGCAGGCACACTTGGAAACTAACTAGTTTTATATTGAGCCCAAATCCCTCCCCTCTTACTTTCTTCATTATCTTGTACCTATATACTTGCTATGAAATTTGGAGGGTAAATTCCTGGAAAGAAGGGGTCTAACTGAACATAAGCAGTACAATGTTACTGTAGCACTACTCCTTTGAAAATGAGTTGTCACAGGCAGGTGATGATTACTCTCTTGTTCTGGTAGAAATCCTTTTAAGTCATGACATCCATCTGCTATGGTTTCTTTCAGTTTTAATGTCAAAGAACTTGAGCCAAGCCTTAATGTGATCTTTACCCTCAGCCATTTATTTTCTTGAAGGCATCTTAAGGTGCTGTAAAACTTCAGCCTTAATATCCAGCATGACACTGTTTCTTTGAGTCATTGTGTTGAGTTCAGGACTATTACTTGTTGGTCACAGGTTAAGCAGCTGTTCCTCCAAACAGAATAAATGGCAGGAACAGACCACAAAAAAAATAAGCATTCAACTTAAGATAGTTCAGTAGAGAACCCATTTGCTAAGAACATTTGCACTACATTGTGCTAATAATACGAATGGCTCTAGATCAGGCTCAGTTTTATTACATTAGAGCATAAGATAGCATTCAAGCATTGGCCAAAAGATATAAAAAGGGTATCGTGATGAGTGTTTATTTGTACAGTTGACCCGTGAACAACATGGGTTTGAACTGCCCAGGTCCACTTATGTGAAGATACTTTTCAGTAGTAAATACTATAGTACTACAGAGTTCATGGTTAGTTGAATCTGTGGATGCAGAGGAACTGCAGATTTGGAGGACATATATGCAGATAAACCTCGCCATTGTTCAAGGGTTAGCTGTATACATACCAAAACATGCATGTGTGTGTGCGTGCTCAGTCAGGTCTGACTCTGCCACCCCATGGACTGGAGCCCACCAGGCTACTCTCTCCATGGAATTTCCCAGGCAAGAATACTGGAGTGGGTTGTCATTTCCTTCTCCAGGGGATCTTCCTGACCCAAGGATCAAACTCATGTCTCTTGCATTTCTTGCATTTGCAGGAAGATTCTTTACTACTGAGCCACGTGAGGAGCCCTTAAGTCATAGATACACATACTTAAGAGGTTGAATTTTTTAATGAAGATATTTCAAAGACAAATAACATTGTAACATTGCCCTGTGCAGTTACAGAGGGTGTTTAAATGTATGTTTGTCTAAGATAGGGCTTATAAACACTAGGTTATATTGAAAACATATGTGGGTATGTTGGGTGTATAAGTTGGTTTTGTTTCTGTTAATTCTCCCCACCTTAAAGAATTGTTTGCTTCTATCTAACATTTTTAGATGACATATCCCTCTGTGACCTGGTCTCCATCAATAATATAGTTTCATTTTCCATCATTCTGCCCCTTGACTTTTCACCTTCTGAACATACTAACCTGTTCATGAGTTACCTCATATACCATGCCATGTCATGTCACTTTGCTTTATTTATGTTATTACAACTTCCTGAAGCTTTTCGTGTTTTTTTCAGTTAGCAACTTCCATAATCTAATAATAGTGTAATTGCGCTCCTTACCCGCGTCTGAGGTGAGGAACGGCGGCTGCACTTTGCTGGAGCAGCCGTGAAGAGAGACCCCGCGTCCAGGGTAAAGGAAACACAGGTAAGATGGAAGGCACTAAGAGAAGGGATCAGGGGGCAGACAAGCCAAAACTACAGTCACGGAAAACTAGCCAATCTGATCACATGGACCACAGCCTTGTCTAACTCAGTGAACTAAGCCATACCATATGGGGCCACCCAAGATGGACAGGTCATGGTGAAGAGGTCTGACAGAATGTGGTCCACTGGAGAAGGGAATGGCAAACCACTTCAGTATTCTTGCCTTGAGAACCCCGTGAACAGTAGAAAAGGCAAAAAGATAGGACACTGAGAGATGAACTCCCCTTGTCAGTAGGTGCCCAGTATGCTCCTGGAGATCAGTGGAGAAATAACTCCAGAAAGAATGAAGGGATGGAGCCAAAAAAAAAAAAAAAAAACAATACCCAGTTGTGGATGTGACTGGTGATAGAAGCAAGGTCTGATACTGTAAAGAGCAATATTACATAGGAACCTGGAATCCTAGGTCCATGAATCAGGACAAATTGGAAGTGGACAAACAGGAGATGACAAGAGTGAACATCGACATCCTAGGAATCAGCGAACTAAGATGGACTGGAATGGGTGAATTTAACTCAGATGACCCTTATATCTACAACTGTGGGCAGGAATCCCTTAGAAGAAATGGAGTAGCCATCATGGTCAACAGAAGAGTCCAAAATGCAGTACTTGGATGCGGTCTCAAAAATGACAGAATGATCTCTGTTCGTTTCCAAGGCAAACCATTCAATATCACGGTAATTCAAGTCTATGCCCCGACCAGTAACGCCAAAGAAGCTGAAGTTCAACAGTTCTATGAAGACCTACAAGATCTTCTAGAACTAACAGTCAAAAAAGATGTCCTTTTTATTATATGGGACTGGAATGCAAAAGTAGGAAGTCAAGAAACACCTGGAGTAACAGGCAAATTTGGCCTTGGAGTACAGAATGAAGTAGGGCAAAGGCTAATAGAGTTATGCCAAGAGAACGCAGTGGTCATAGCAAACACCCTCTTCCAGCAACACAAGAGAAGACTCTACATGAACATCACCAGATGGTCAACACTGAAATCAGATTGATTATATTCTTTGCAGCCAAAGATGGAGAAGCTCTATACAGTCAGCAAAAACAAGACCGGGAGCTGACTGTGGCTTAGGTCATGAACTCTTTATTGCCAAATTCAGACTGAAATTGAAGAAAGTGGAGAAAACAACTAGACCATTCAGGTATGATCTAAATCAAATCCCTTATGACTATACAGTAGAAGTGATAAATAGATTTAAAGGACTAGATATGATAGACAGATTGCCTGATGAACTATGGATGGAAGTTCGTGATATTGTATAGGAGACAGGGAGCAAGACCATCCCCAAGAAAAAGAAATGGAAAAAAGCAAAATGCCTGACTGAGAAGGCCTTACAAAAAGCTCTGAAAAGAAGAGAAGCAAAAAGCAAAGGAGAAAAGGAAAGATACCCATCTGAATGCAGAGTTCCAAAGAATAGCAAAGAGAGATAAGAAAGCATTCCTCAGTGATCAATGCAAAGAAACAGAGGAAAACAACAGAATGGGAAAGACTAGAGATCTCTTCAACAAAATTAGAGATACCAAGGGAACTTCTCATGCAAAGATGGGCTCAATAAAGGACAGAAATGGTAGGGACCTAACAGAAGCAGAAGATAATAAGAGGTGGCAAGAATACACAGAAGAATTGTACAAAAAAGATCTTCACGACCCAGGTAATCACGATGGTGTGATCACTCACCTAGAGCCAGAAATCCTGGAATGTGAAGTCAAGTGGGCCTTAGAGAGCATCACGACGAACAAAACTAATGGAGGTGATGGAATTCCAGTTGAGCTATTTCAAATCCTGAAAGATGATGCTGTGAAAGTGCTGCACTCAATATGCCTTCAAATATGGAAAACTCAGTGATGGCCACAGGACTGGAAAAGGTCAGTTTTCATTCCAATCCCAAAGAAAGGCAATGCCAAACAGTGCTCAAACTACCACACAATTGCACTCATCTCACACACACTAGTAAAGTAATGCTTAAAATTCTCCAGGCCAGGCTTCAGCAATACGAGAACCGTGAACTTGCAGATGTTCAGGCTGGTTTTGAAAAGGCAGAGGAACCAGAGATCAAATTGCCAACAACCAATAGATCATCAAAACAGCAAGAGAGTTCCAGTAAAATATCTATTTCTGCATCATTGACTATGCCAAATCCTTTGACTGTGTGGATCACAATAAACTATGGAAAATCCTTAAAGAGATGGGCATACCAGACCATCTGACCTGCCTCTTGAGAAACCTGTATGCAGGTCAGGAAGCAACCGTTAGAACTGGACATGGAACAACAGACTGGTTCCAACTAGGAAAAGGAGTATGTCAAGGCTGTAATATTGCCATCCTGCTTATTTAACTAACATGCAGAATACATCATGCAAAATGCCGTGCTGGGTGAAGCACAAGCTGGAATCAAGATTGCCAGGAGAAATATCAATAACCTCAGATATGCAGATGACACCTCTCTTATGGCAGAAAGTGAAGAGTAACTACAAAGCCTCTTGATGAAAATGAAAGAGGAGAGTGAAAAAGTTGGCTTAAATCTCAACATTCAGAAAACTAAGATCATGGCATCTGGTCCTATCACTTCATGACAGATAGATGGGGAAACAGTGGCTGACTTTATTTTTCTGGGCTCCAGAATCACTGCAGATGGTGATTACAGCCATGAAATTAAAAGATGCTTACTCCTTGGAAGGAAAAGTTATGACCAACCTAGACAGCATGTTGAAAAGCAGAGACATTACTTTGCTAACCAAGGTCCGTCTAGTCAAGGCTTTGGTTTTTCCAGTGATCATGTATGGATGTGAAAGTTGGACTATAAAGAAAGCTGAGTGCTGAAAAATTGATGCTTTTGAAGTGTGGTGTTGGAGAAGACTCTTGAGAGTCCCTTGGATTGCAAGGAGATCCAACTAGTCCATCCTAAAGGAGATCAGTCCTTGAATATTCATTGGAAGGTCTGATGTTGAACTGAAACTCCAATACTTTGGCCACCTGATACAAAGAGCTGACTCGTTTGAAAAGACCCTCATGCTGAGAAAGACTGAAGGCAGGAAGAGAAGAGGACGACAGAGGATGAGATGGCTGGATGGCACCATCGACTCAATAGCCATGGGTTTGGGTGGACTCCAGGATTTGGGATGGACAGGGACGCCTGGCGTGCTGTGGTTCATGGGGTTGCAAGGAGTTGGACACGACTGAGCGACTGAACTGTGTAGTAATTAGCTGTCCCTCCTACCTTTGTCCCTCTTCCATAAGTTAGCAATAACATAGATTGCTCTTTTTCTCCTTCACAAAATGCCAAATAATTACTGTTAGCTTTTTTGTTTCTTCATGAAGTAGCTTAAATTGCACATTAACTCACACCTGCATGTTTACAGAAGCTTCATAATTGGTCTCTCCTGTCCTGTGGTCAGTTTTTATTCTAATCCATTCAGTTTGCCATCACCAAGTTAATCTTTCCCAAAGCACTGTTCACATTATATCACTCCTCAGTTCAAAATCTTTTAGTGGTTCCTTACTATTAGGTTGGTGCAAACATAATTGCGGTTTCAAACCATGAGTTTTATATCATTATAACTAGGCTCAAACACATCTTTATTAATCAAAATCTGAACCATTACAATCAGCATGTTTTTGCCAATGAGAAATAAGTTTGTTTATTCCTGTAGTGTAAAAATCTGTGTTGCGGGATTCAGTGAACTCTTAGAAAGCATTTCCTGCACCGTGCTGGTTGTGGAAGCCTTTTCCCTGCAAGAAGTTGTTGAGATGCTTAAAGAAGTAGCAGTTGGTTGGCAAGAGGTCAAGTGAACATGACGGATGTGGCAAAACTTCATAGCCCAGTTCATTATTCAACTCTTGAAGTGCTGGTTGTGCAACTTGCAGTCATGTGTTTTCATGTGGAAGAATCGGTCCCTTTCTGTTGACCAGTTGGCTGCAGTTGCTGCAGTTTTCACTGTTATCTCATTGGTTTGCTGAGCATACTTCTCACACGGAATGGTTTTGCTGGGATTCAGAAAGCTGTGGTGGATCAGACAGGCAGCAGATCACCAAACAGGGAACATGACCTTTTTTTGGCACAAGTTTGGCTTGGGAAAGTGGTTTGGCGCTCCTTGGTCTGACCACTGAGCTGATCTTCGCCAGTTGTATAAATTCCACTTTCTGTCACATTTCGCAAACCAGTCAAGAAATGATTCGTTCTTGTCGCATTGAATAAGAAGATGATACTTCAAAATGACAGTTTTTTTTATTTGCAGTCAGTTCATGAGGCATTCGCTTATCAAGCTTTTTCACCTTGCCAATTTGCTTCAAATGCTTAATGACAATAGAATGGTCAATGTTGATTTCTTCAGCTTCTCGCGTAGTTGTGAGAGGATCAGCTTCAAAGATTGCTCTCAGTTGGTTGTTGTCAGCTTCTGATGTCAGTTTCACTATCAGCTCCTCATCCTCAAGGCTCTTGTCTCCTCTGCAAAACTTCTTAAACGACCACTGCACTGTACGTCTTTTAGCAGTTCCTGGGCCAAATGTGTTGTTGATGTTGCAGGTTGTCTCTACTTCTTTATGACCCATTTTGAACTTGAATAAGAATACCACTCAATTTTGCTTTTTGTCTAACATTTCCATAGTCTAAAATAAATATAAAATAAGCTTCAAGTCATTAGCAAAATGAGCAATGCACATTAAATGATGTATAACATAACTGTATTTATTTAAGAATGTATTCCATTATCAAAGGCAAATTTCAGCAGCGCAAAAACGATTTTGCACCAATCTAATACCTACAGAATGAAGTCTAGATTTTCTTCTTTTAAGAGCAGGATGTGCCTTAATCGTTTTTATACCTGTGGCTTTGCATACTGTGACTGGCATTATAACTTCTTGTGAAGTGAATGAGGAGAACATGTGACTGAACCAACACTGTCCTTATTTTCTACTCTTAAATTTATTGCCTTCTAATTCTACTATAAAAATTCTCCATTATAGTCAGAGTAGTTACTATTTTTTTCCCCTTCCCCAAATACCTTGCTTTTTCACATGTTCCTTTTAAAAGAAATTTTATAACACTTTTGCTTTGTGGCTTGTTATCCACTTTTATTTTATCTAAAGTTCTTTGAAGAATCTACTTGACCTGGAACTCAGTTTCCTCTTTGATTCATCTGCTTTCCTTCTGTCATCCTTGGTGCTTCAGCCAACTGGCCTCCTAATTGTTGTTCTTGAGCCCATAAAACCACTAGGCATCTATGCACTTTTGTTTCTTCTGCCTAGAATTCTCTGTCCATGTGTACCCGTGTGGTTCTTTTACTCACTTAAGTCTTTGCTCATGTGTCACCTCTTCAGAAGGTATTATCCCGATGATCCTAGTTGAAATAGCATCATCGCTCATCATCCCTGCACCTTGATTTCTGTTTATCCATAAAGCTCACCACAACCTGAGGTGATCCACATCTGTGTTTAATTATGTCTGTCTTAAAAAATATACAAGCTCCAGGGCAGATACTTTGTTGTGATGACTTTGGATCCCTACTGCCTAGAACTTGTGTAATATGCATTGAATTAGAGATAGTAAATGTGTGAAATTTATATGCCTTTGTGTTTTTAGTTCCCTCATTTTCACTTTAACCTGTCCTCTGAGAATCATTTCCATGCCCATTTTATTCTCTGCCATCAACAATCTTTAGTTTCTGAATTACTATAAAACCTATATATTTTTTAAAATTAATTTAATTTAATTGGAAACTAATTACTTTACAGTATTGTAGTGGTTTTGCCATACATCGACATGAATCAGCCATGGACGTATATCTCCCTCCCCATCCCATCCCTCAGTGTCATCCCAGTGCTCCGGCCTTGAATGCCCTATCTCATGCATCAAAGCTGGACTGGTGATCTATTTCACATATGGTAATACACATGTTTCAGTGCTATTCTCTCAAATCATCCCACCCTCACCTTCTCCCAAAGAGTCCAAAAATCTGTTCTTTACATCTTTGTCTTTTTTGCTGTCCTGCATGTTGGGTCATTGTTAACCATTTTTCTAAATTCCATATATATGCATTACTATTACTGTATTGGTGTTTTTCTTTCTGACTGACTTCAGTCTGTATAATAGGCTCCAGTTTCATCCACCTCATTAGAACTGATTCAAATGCATTCTTTTAAATAGCTGAGTAATATACCATTGTATATATGTACCACAGCTTTCTTATCCATTTGTCTGCTGATGGACATCTAGGTTGCTTCCATGTCCTGTCTATTATAAACAGTGCTGCGATGAACATTGGGGTACACATTTCTCTTTCAATTCTGGTTTCCGCGGTGTATATGCCCAGCAGTGGGATTGCTGGGCCATATGGTAGTTCTTTTTCCAATTTTTTAAGGAATCTCCACACTGTTCTCCATAGTGGCTGTACTAGTTTGCATTCCCACCAACACTGTAAGAGGGTTCCCTTTTCTCCACACCCTCTCCAGCATTTATTGTCTGTAGACGTTTTGATAGCAGCCATTCTGATCGTCATGGGATAGTACCTCATTGTATAAAACCTAAATTTTGTTTTACCCTTATGCCTATAGAGTACACTAATGATTATCAACCTTCTCTCTTACAGAATTACAATTGAATACTCAGTGTGATTCATGGACTTTTTTGCATGATCATTTCTTCATCTATTGCAAGAATCAAGTAAGACATATTCAATAAATGGAATATCTTTATTGTTAGCCAGAAAATCAAGCTGTTAAATGAGAATGTGTGTGGTAACCCTATTCTAAGTGTTTGACCTTAATGAACTAATTTAATCCTGTAGATACTATTATTGTTACCATTTTAAAGACAAGAAGAGCCAAGAAAGTAACTGCTTAAAGTGTGGCCGTGGGCATACAAAATCTGCCTGCTAGACAGGTAGACTTTCAGGCCCTTCCCTAGACCCACTGAGTGAGAATTATTTTTAAAATAAGCTTTGACCCTAGACTTGTAGATGCAGTAGGATCTACAGTGAAGTCAGAACTTCCATGTTTCTAGAAAGCTCTACAGATGATTTTGATGGTAGTCAAATTGAGAACTACCAAAGTAGATCCCTGTTATTAGTGTACCATAAAATGCAGTGAAATATCACTAAAACTTTTAAGTAACTTGAGACCCATAGTTATCTACATATATAAGACTAATAAAATTATAAGGATAACTTATAAAAAATAATCATTTTTTATTGATGTATTTTCATGCTATACCCTATTTTGGGGATAGGGACAAGGAAATTTTTTTCACAGGAAAATTTTGAATGGTCACATGGCGTTAAAATTTGGAATCCCTATAGAATTCTCTACTTACCATAACTGTTAAACTTTGAATATGTTTGCATCTTTTTTTGCCAGCAGGATTGGATGTAATACTGCTTTGTAACTACCCCTTATAGGAACTTAGCATATGAATGAATGAACGAGAACAGAAATAATGGCATTTAAGACATGTATTACTTATTTGAGTAGTAAAATGGTATTTGGGGTAGCTATAGCATAGTTGCATAATAGCTTGACTGCCTGAACTCAAATTCTGTCTCTGCTCCTTACCAACAGTATAACCCAATCAAATTATTTATTCTTTCTGTTCTAAGATTCCTTGTCTACAAAATGAGAAAAACAATGCCTACAGAATTAAACTAGTTAATAAAGGTCAAAAACAGAATAGGATAGCACATGTATTCTCACTAAACAGTCTTTGATTCTCTGGCCAATTATACTCCATTTATTGAATATGTTTTATTGTGAGTTCTTGTAACAGTTGAGGAAATGGCCATGACACTAGTAAATCAAAGAGTAGGATTTGTTCTCTGCTGTGTTTGTCTCTAAAGCCCATGTGTTTCTAAATAATGCTCTACTGAATGTGTGGACATGACTGTTAGAAATTAGAATGAATAGCAATGAATCTAAAGTATATATTACCTTGCCTTATAGCCTATAAATTGTTTTTACCTAAGTTGTGTAATTTGACACTTTAGCAGCTCTATAGAGGATAGTAGGGCAGTATTCCCATTAAACAGATGAAAAACTAAGTCTTAGTTTTCTAGGGTCACAGACTAGTCTTCTATCTCCTACATAAGTGTTCATTTGAATAATTTTCCTCACACCTCGAGGAGCCTTTTTATTCCTATGTTGTTGTTGTTCAGTCTCTTAACTCGTATCCAACTCTGCATCTGTATGAACCACAGTGTATGCCAGGCTTCCCTGTCCTTAACTATCTCCCAGCATTTGCTCAAACTCATGTCCGTTGAGTCAGTGATGCATCCAGCCATCTCATCCTCAGTCATCTCCTTCTCCTCCTGCCCTCAATCTTTCCCACCATCAGGGTCTTTTCCAGTGAATTGGCTATTTGCATCAGGTGGCGGAAGTATTAGAGTTTCAGCATCGGTCCTTCCAATGAATATTCAGGGTTGATTTCCTTTAGGATTGACTGGTTTGATCTCCTTGCAGTCCAAGGGACTCTCAAGAGTCTTCATCATGTAAGTTTGAAGCATCAGTTCTCTAGCCTTCAGCCTTCTTTATGGTCCAACTCACATCTGTATGTAGCATTGGAAAAACCATAGCCTTGACTCTACAGACCTTTGTTGGCAAAGTAATTATCTCCGCTTTTTAATACATGGTCTAGATTTGTCATAGCTTTCTTCCAAGTCACAAGTGTCTTTTAATTTCGTTGGTGCAGTCACCATCCACAGTGATTTTGAAGCCCAAGGAAAGGAAATCTGTAATTGTTTCCCCTTTTTCTCCATCTACTTGCCATAAAATGAAGGACTGGTTGCCATGGTCTTCATTTTATCAATGTAGAGTTTTAAGCCAGCTTTTCACTCTCCTTTTTCACTTTCATCAAGAGGCTATTTAGTTCCTCTTTGCATTCTGCTATTAAAGTGGTATTATTTGCATATCTAAGGTTGTTGGTATTTTTCCCGGCAATCTTGATTCCGGCTTGTGAGTTATCTAGCCTGGCATTTCTCATGCTGTAGTCTGCATAAAAGTTAAATAAGCAAGGTGACAATATACAGCCTTAATGTATTTCTTTCCCAATTTGGAACCAGTCCTTTGTTCCATGTCTGGTTCTAACCATTGCTGCTTGTCCTGCATACAATGGTGTGTTATATGTGACCAGAAGTATCACTGCCATTGCTGGGCTTTTTTTTTTTTTTTGTTAGTAATTGCTTAGTAGTCAAAACAGCCAGTAAACTCCTTGCCTTGACCTCACATATTCACTCAGTCACTACCACCCACTCACCTTCTCATCCATGTACACACAAATACATGGAGGCCTCATATCAGGGAGGCCCTACAGGATATGCCTGGGCTACTACTCACCAGCCTGGTTTCTGACCTGTTGCGTCTCCCTGATAAACAGGATATGCACAGAATTGTGGGGCAGGACTGAAGTTCCCATTATCTTCTAGTGAGACTTTGCAGAATTCTTTTATACTTAGAGTCTGTTTTGTTTTGTTGTTGTTGTTGTTGTTTGAAGTCAGGATTGAATTGAATAATTTTTAAGATACCTTCTGGCTTTAAAACCTTGTTTTTGGGGGGTTGTTTGTTTGCTTTCTGGTAATTTCATTAGTTTGGTTATCTTTTATCCTTTCTGGGTGGTAAAGCAGATTATAGCCCTATTTTATAGATGTGCAAAAGAATAACAAGAAGATCCAAAGTACCTAAGGTTTTTTTTTTTTTAAGTAAATTTAACTGAAACTAAAAATGGTAGAGTATCCTGATTCCCATCCAGTTTTCCATTAGTTACATTCATCAGACACTTCAAATCATCTCTCATAGTGGTATAGAACAACTTGTTTTAACTTAGAGCTTCCCATTATATTTTTTCACTGATGGAGATTGAAGAATGTTGGCAGGCTTTGAAGTAGAACTTAAAAAAGGAATTCAGTTATTAATTGTTGTTAACCTCCTTGCTTTCTGTTAGCTCTTATCAGTCATATTAATAGATGCCTCAGTATATTTTTATGTCTTTGTAAGGATGGGGAGGTGGGAGGGTGAGATATATAAAATCACTACAAAAAGTAACATGAAAATAAAAACAGGAAAACAAATCTTAGAAAGCGGAGCATAAGAACAGTTACATACAGGATCAGGAAAGTGCTTGAACTAAAGGAGGTAAGCCCAAAGAAGCAGGATACCAGAGCTATTGATAAAACAGAAGCATACGAAGACCTGGATAACTATGTATGTACAAGTTTGGGCATTTCTATAGTGTAGCAATGGGCTTCCCAGGTGGATCAGTGGTAAGGAATCTACCTGCCAACCCTGGAGATGAAACTTCCATCCCTAGGTCAGGAAGATACCCTGGAGAAAGGAATGGCAATCCACTCCAGTGTTCTTGCCTTCGAGATCCCATGGACAGAGGGGCCTGGTGGGCTAAGCCCATGGAGTAGCCAAGAGTCTGACACAACTTAGCGACTAAACAACAACATAGCGTAGTGATAGGCTCCTGAACACTTTGGAGGATGTTATCCTTCACATGTAATCTTCACAATAACCCTGGTAGGTGGATGATAAATGATTTTTTCTAATTTTATCTCTTTAGAAAATGAAATTTGGGCAGTTACTCATTTTTTTTAAAGTCACACAGCTCTGAGTAGCTTTGCTAATAACCAGCAGTTTTACCCAACATAAGCTATTTCTGTTGCCTCAGTTTACTCATTTATAAGATATGAATCATAAGTATACCTACCTCATAGGGTGAGAAACAGTGCTTACAAACTTCCTAGTGTGGTTCTTGGCACATGGTAAGTACTAGTAAATGCTGGATGTTGCTATTGTTTCTGTGAAAGCTGCAATTTAAATAACTTGACATTCAGCAGATTTTTTTTTTTCTGCTATATTGGATCTTTGAGAACATAAGTGGGCTGGTTATGCATGTATATTTCCAAAATGATTTTACCCTGTTAAGTCAGTCTTCTACTTAAAACCTATGTCCCTACCACTTTATAAAGCAAAGCTGCATGTGGCTTGTCCAGCTTCTTTTCTTAGATTTAGTAAAATATCTTCAACCCAAGTAAGGAGAGAAGAAAATTGATCAGTATTTTAATTGAGTGCACACACATGCACGTCTTAGTGTTAAAGGGTGTGTGTTGGTGTATAAGGGAAAGAATAGGCTTCAGAGTCAGATTTTGATTCAGATTATGGGGCCAGCTCTTCTTAGCCATGTGACCTTTGGGGATATCATTATCATGTTTTTCCTCTATAAGGAGGATTAGTGACACTCATCTCATAGAATTGTTCTGATTTTTAGTTAAAGAATTTCCAGCTTCATAAAGGATGATCAGAAATGATACCCCTTCCTGGAGAGTAGATTTTAAAGAGTGAAGAAAATGGCTTATTTTATTTAGAAACAGTAAAATCCGTCCTACCCAAGTATAGTAAATTATTTATTATCCTTTGAGACCAATATACTTGAAAAAGCTTTAGATGGGTTTTGCAAATGGTGGTATTATTTCACTTGGACTCCAGTGTCTTGAAATGTACCCATGAATTTTGCTTTGTTGATATAGGCAATTGAGTTAGTTGCCAAATGGATTTTAGTGGTTTGATATCCATCTTACTCAAAGCTAAAGGACCTGAAATAATCTTTAGCCACTAGTTCAAGTTGAAAGCATCTCAGGCAAGTTTTACATGAAGAGGACATAGCAGATATTTGGGTAGTTTTTATGATAGTCTTTCTCCAGGTATTTTGAACCGCCTGCAGTACTGCAAGTAGCGTTAAGTTGTGTCTCATGGTTATCCAAGGATTCCAGTATGGAGAGACATAGAGTCCTAATGGTATATAACTTATACTTAAAATCTTTACTTTTGTGTAGTAGTTATGTGAAAAATACAATGATGTGGTCTTGCAACCAATTAGATCTTTTTGTGGAATTGCTTTAGATACATTCATTAGTTAGTTTCATGTTTTATAGTTATTTTGAGTGTCCACTTCCTCTTGATGAACTGATTTAAAACATCAGGAATGTTGGACTTGTGTAATTTTCCTTCTTTTTTTAAAGTACTAGTTATTTTTCCTAATGGAATACTGCTACTATCAAAGGAAGTATTGTGGCTTAGCTCCACTGGTTAGTTTTCACTGTTTGCTCTTTAATTGAAGAAAACAAGTCTAAGGATGTTGTTTATACATTTGTGTCTACTCAGTTGAGATGGCAGTTATATATACAGAAATAGGAATAACATTACAGTTATATATACAGAAACAGGAATAACATCACAGTTGCACATTTAATTTTAAATAATATTATTAATTGTTAGGCATGTTGCATTAATGCCTTCTATTCCAAATCACTAGAAAAATCTTCTGGTATTCACCCCTGTTATGTTTCTCTTAAGGTCTTAGACCTTAGAGATGTCTCAAATTTCCATAGGAAAAGTACGTAAATGACAAATAAAAACTTGAGGCAGTATTGAATCATGTTTTACTGATTTATGGAGAAGAATGATTTTATTATCTTCTACCATGTGAAATGATTATGGGTCTTTTTGGACCAAAGAGCTAATAATAAGGTTGTGTCTAGCACAGTTTTATATTCTAGCTTAGTGTCTAAGTCTGCTCTAAAGGAAAGTATTTTAATTTAAAATATCATATATAAGCCATAAATACTTTCCTCTTGGTACATCATATCCTAAAGCTTACAGGAGGAGTGGCTTAAAATTTTGTTTTTATGTCTAGATTGTAAGTAAAATCACTTGTCACAGTGAGTTGCAAAATGCAAACCTTCATTTTGAAGCTGCCTGTTTCTCATTTGGATCTGACATATTAAAAAGCATATAATTAATGCTTGACATTAGTAATTAACATTAACTTTATGGTGCTTAATATGCCATCATTCATCCATCAAGTAACCAGAAATGCATAATATCTTGGCATAAAGGTTTTAATAAGATAGAACTGTCCTTCAGTTTTCACATGGTGTAGATGTTAAAAGCCCAAAATGTATTTAAAGAAAACTTTTGTATTTGTTTGTTGGGCGTTGGCTATATTTTTATTATTTTTTTTAGGAGTATGCATGAGCAGTTGTGCCAGGAACTTCAAAGGGAGAATGGGGACCTCCTTGTGCAGTCTTCGTTATCAACTAAAGAGCGCCACCTTGCTGCAGTTGCCAGCGCACTATGGAGGCATTTCTTTTCATTTTTGAAGAGTCAGAGAATGTCACAGATAGTGCCTCTCTCACAACTCGCGGATGCAGCCGCAGGTCAGCGTTCTTAATTTGCTAATTAGTTTCTCATTTTGCAGACTCTGTCAGTTTTTTCTTCTGTTTGCTTAGTAGCAAACTCTTATTTTATTACAGTGCAATAAATATTTTGACAACCAGGAAGAAAAAAATTATGTATTTTAAAATTAGGATTCTTTGGCTTGTTTATTATTTTCCTATTAGTAAAAGTAAAAATTAAGTGATGATTTGCTAAAAAGATCATTTTTAACCTTAAAAGTACTGAATATACGTGAGCTTTTCTTATTAATGCATTATTTGGAAAGTAAAGCAGCATTTAACTTCTAGTTCAGGTCTTTTATTTTCAGATTTTATGTCCAGATACCTAGTAAAATATGAAATTTAATAAAGAGCAAAAAGAGATGGCATGAATTCCACTTCAACATAAAGCCGATGAGATCAGAATGACATGGAGTACATAGAAGGTTACTGTTCAAATTTCTGTTAGATTCTGTTTTAGGTTGTAATTTTTACTTAATTTGATTATTAGCCTATAGACATGTCCTTAGACTTTAAGCGACTCTGAATCAGATGAAATTATAGTCAAGAATTTAAATATATATATTCACATATGCACTTTCCCAAAAAGAAGTCTTTATCTTTTTCAAAGGGATATTTTATCCAACGTATGTTAATAAGTACTGGAATAGAGAGAGATCAGTCTGGTGACTACATGTATTTAAATGTTGTTTTTAAGAGGATGTTTAATGTATTTAAATGTAAACGCTTTTAAAAACCTAAGCTCTAAACCAAGGTTTATTTTACCCTAGTGTGAATAAGGAAAACTGAGCTAAAAGCATTACATAAAAGACTTCATGATATACATTTTAAAATTTGATATACATTTTGAATTCTGGTAGTGCTTCCATAATTAAGACTTTACAGTGATATGTAGATTGGAGAACTGTGACAGAGCAATGGTTTTCCAACCACTGTAATGTCTATGAAAATAAATACTAACTTTCAGTTTAACCAAAACAGTCATTACTAGTCGATATGACTTTCTACATTCATCATCCCAACTCCCACTTAATGACCAAAATGATACAAGTTAGTCAGTACTGTCTTAGGTACTGAAAATAAATAGTAATATAGATATAAAGCAAGTATATGTGGGTTTGGGGTTTGTTTTGAAGTAAAGCCAGGAGGCAGAAATTTCCTGCATTAAAAAATAATGAATACTTTGCTATTGGGGATTTATCAATGGGAAAAAAAGAACTATAATTCCATTTTTCATGCATAAGCCCCATGTTCTTATGGAAGGAGGAGAACATAGGTAAGTAAAATGTGTAATATGTCAGATGATGATAAATGGAGAAAAAGAAAAATATAGCAAAGGATATAGGGATAGGGAACCTGGGTTCAATCCCTGGGTTGGGAAGGTCCCCTGGAGGAGAGCATGGCAACCCACTCCAGTATTCTTGCCTGGAGAATCCCCAGCACAAAGGAAGATCACAGGCAAGTTATAATTTTAAATAAGAGTTGCTCAGAAAACTTGTATAGGTGTCGTTTGAGCAAAGACCTGAAGGAGGTGAGATATGTGGCTATGCAGATATGAGCTGTGCAAAAATCCAGAGGCAAGAGCATGTCTGAGGTGTTGCAGGAACTACATGGAAGCCACCAAAGCTCTTGTGGCATGAGAAATGGAGAAAGAGTAGTCAGAGATGCAATCCACAGGCTACGGAGAACTGCTTTCTGTTCTGCCTTATACATAGTTGTAAAAATGTTCGCTTTTACCCTAAGACTAGAAAGTCTTGAGCAGAGAGGTGATACGATTACCTGGCTGCTGGATGGAGATTAGACTCTCGAGAGGTGGGGAGAAAACTCTTGTAACAGCTTAGAGATGGACAGCTGGGGCCACAGTGGGAGACGTGAGAAGTCAGATTTCCAGTCTGAAAGTAGAGCTGACAGAATTTCCTAAGTGGGTTTGATATGGTAAGCAAAATAGACAAAGGGAGAAACCCTCGTTTGAGATGAGAAAGATTGTGGCAGGAAGAAATTTTTATGAGTGAAGACTGGGACTTTGACTTTGGATATACAAATATATATATATCCCTTATATATATATATATATATATATATATATATATCCCTTAAAATCTGGATAGGGCTGTTGAATAGACCCCTGGATGATGAACCTGGGTTTCAGGGAAGAGGTCCAAGCTGGAGATTTAAATTTGGAAACTATTTATGTACAAATAGTCTTATAAAGGTATGACCTGGATAAGACTACTAACAGAGTAAACAGTAAAAAGAGACGTTTGAAGACAGGTCCCAGGATATTCCCATGTTCAGATTTGGAGTATTAGAAGGAAGACTGAAAGAAAGGAGACTGCAAAGGAGTACCAGTGAGGTGATGTGAAAACCCAGTAAGTGTAGTGCCATGGAGACCAAATTACAAAGCATTTTAAGGAAAGAATAGTAATCAACATTTCGAATGTGTTTAATGGGTCAATTAAGAGAAAATGCGAGAAGAGGAATTGCTGGCTGCAAACATAAGTAAATCGTTTTGAGTATCACCACTAAAAGAGGTTTCCCTGGTGGCTCAGATGGTAAAGAATCTGCCTGCAATGCAGGAGACCCAGGTTTGTTCTCTGGGTCAGAAGATGCCCTGGAGGAGGAAATGGCAACCCTCTCCAGTATTGTTGCTTGGAGAATTCCATGGACAGGCTACAGTCCATGGGGTCGTAAAGAGTTGGACTCAACTGTATGACTAACACATACACATCTATAAGTAGTCGAAAAAATAGGGATGTTAGCTGGAGAGGGAGGTGGGGTCAAGGAGATATTTATTTATTTATTTATTAATAACGTGGGAGAAACTCCAGCATTTTTATAATGCTGACAGGAATGTGTAGGACTGAGAGAAAACTTTATGCTGCGAGAGAGTCATTTGTGTTTTAATGCCCAGGAGAAATGGGATCTCATATAGAGGACTCTGCCTCAGGTCTCCTATGGTAGCAGAAGGGAAGGCAGAGTAAATGAGTCCACTGGAGGTGGCAGGGTAGATGTGGTGGTTCTCTTCTGATGCTTCTCATTGCTCTGTGAAGTAGTAAAAAGTCATTAACTGAAAGTGAAGATGGGGAGGAGATGCTGACTGATGGTGGAGAAAGGAGAGAGGGTATGCAATAATCCTGTAGGAGAATGAAAGACCAAATGGACTAGGGAAATATGGTAGGAGTCATGGCCAGCTCTAAGGACCCACTTACCATCTGTAGTCATAAATTTAAAGTGAGATCAGTCCACATGGTTGTTCAGCAGCCACCTAACATTGGTCATAGGTGCCCGTGGGGAGAAGAGGAAGAGTTGTAATTAAACAGATGGTGTTTTTTTCCAGGCAAGTTCAGTGAATCAAGTAAGAGGCAAGGGAATTGATGGTATATGAAAATGAGTATGATGATGGAACATTCAGTCAAGTCACCTGAAAAGGGAAAGGAAGGCACAAAGTCAGTGAGGAACATAGGGAAAGTTGTAGGACCAATCCTGATGGAATCAAAGGATTGCTGGAGAAGTTGGGAACCTAAAGGAGGAGAGTCGGAAAGCTAATTTGATGCCAGAAAGAGGGGTCTTCAAAGTAGAGATTTCCGTGATATTGTACTTATGGGCAGTGTCTGGTTCTCTGTATCACCATGGGAGTGAGTGGCTAAAGTAGTGGAAGATAGTCTCACTGAAGGAGAGAAGTTCAAGGCCAAGAAACTGGAAGAAAAAAATCATCCAGAACTATGACAGGCGTGCATTTAGAAAGGATGATAGCGAGCTACAATCTTCAAGGAATGAGAGGTGGTAAAGGAGGGAACAGTAGACAGGTGCAGCAAAGAGAGTGTTGGTGTAATCTGATGACCTGAGACTCAAAGCCAGAGGTTTTCAAGAAGAGGAAGGGGGAATGGTCTAGAAGCAGCAGTCTGGACCAGAAGTTGCTTACTCTTTGTAGGTCCAGTGTATGAGAGTGTGGGAGGATACAAATAGCCACCATTTGAGAGAGCATTACAGGAGGCAGTACTTAATAAATAATTTATTGATAAACATAAATTGATGTTGGACAAGGAAATGGCAGCCCACTCCAGTATTCTTGCCTGGAGAATCCCATGGAGCCTGGTGGGCTACAGTCCATGGGGTCGCGAAGAGTTGGACACAACTGAGTGCACATGCACGTAAATTGATGTGCTACAGATTAGGTCGGGGAATCCCGGGAAATCACAAAATAAAGTCTGTTTGTTTACCCTGGTGATCTAAGAAATTCTGGTTCCTAGTTTTTGTGAGTTCTGAGGGAAGGGGAGTATCACTGATTGATTGTAGGCAGTCACTGTTTACTAGAAGAAAATGTCCAGTGTCCATGGTGAGTGAGAGCTCTTCATCTGTGGTCAGTGAAAGTGGAAGTCGCTCAGTCTTGTCCGTGGTAGGTGATGAGTAAATTGACTTGATTGGAAAAGAGTGGATACTAGAAATATTTTGGGTAATGGATCATTTGAGTGAAAGAGGCTCTTTAGCAGAGACATCAGGTTTAGAGTTTGCCATTTGAGGGCTTTCCTGTGGTTCAGTGATAAAGAATCCTTTGCCAAGGCAGGAAACATGGGTTTGGTCCCTGATCTGTAAAGATCCTACATGCCTTGAAGCAGCTAAGCCCGTGCATTACCACTATTGAGTCTGCACTCCAGAGCCAGGGAACTGCAACGACTGAAGCTCGTGCTCCCTAGAGCCTGTGCTCCATAGCAAGAGAAGTGACTGCAATGAGTCAATAAATAAATTTCTTTTTTTAAATTTGCCATTTGAAGGGCCTTTCTATTATAGATGCATTGTGATGATGCTGAGACAGATTTTTCCAGACCCTTTCTTGGAGATGCAGATTATCAGCACAGAAATTTCTTTGACAACATGAATTTAGTTCAGTTTTAGCTTTCTGTTCTACATTTCTGAAATGTGACATTTACTGTTTAGTGCTGATTTTTTAAAAAAATCACTATTAACATAATCTGAAGGGAGATAGTGGGGTTTGTTTTTACATTCTCACTGTAAGTTCTCTCATTCTAAATCTAGATTTTACTTTGCTGGCGATGGACTTGCCTGGCACAGCCCCATCAGATCTTCAGCCTCAGCCAGTTACATCAATGATGCAACTCTTTGGTTGGGATGATATCATCTCACCCCAAGTTGTAGCCAGATATTTGAGTCATTTCCTACAAAATAGGTAAGTGTTTTTATTTCAGGTGTACACATTAATGTAAACCCACAGTAGATTAGTTCACCAGGAAAGTAAGAGTTTCCAAAATAAAAACTTATCTTTGCTATGTATACTTTGACTTGGGCAATTTGTTGCTTTTCTGTGTATACACATTTTGACTGTATTAATGGTAGGAAAGGTTTTTTTTAATATAAATTTATTTATTTTAATTGAGGGCTAATTACTTTACAATATTGTAGTGGTTTTGCCATACACTGACATGAATCCGCCACGGGTATACATGTGTTCCCCATCTTGAACCCACCTCCCTCCCCATCCCATCCCTCTGGGTCATCCCAGTGCACCAGCCCCAAGCACTCTGTCTCATGCATCGAACCTGGACTGGCAATTCTTCTCACATATGATAATATACATGTCTCAGTGCCATTCTCCTAAATCATCCCACCCTCGCCTTCTCCCACACAGACACAGTTCTATACATCTGTGTCTCTTTTGCTGTCTCACATATAGGGTTATTGTTACCCTCTTTCTAAATTCCATATATATGTGTTAGTATACTGTATTGGTGTTTTTCTTTCTGGCTTATTTCTGTATAATAGGCTCCAGTTTCATCCACCTCATTAGAACTGACTCAAATGTATTCTTTTTAATGCCTAAGTAATATTCCATTGTGTATATGTACCACAGCTTTCTTATCAATTCATCTGCTGATGGACATCTAGGTTGCTTCCATGTCGTGGCTATTTTAAACAGTGCTGCGATGAACATTGGGGTACACATGTCTCTTTGAATTCTGGTTTCCTCAGTGTATATGCCCAGCAGTGGGATTGATGGGTCATATGGCAGTGCTATTTTCAGTTTTTTAAGGAATCTCCACACTGTTCTCCATAGTGGCTATACTAGTTTGCATTCCCACCAACAGTGTAAGAGGGTTCCCTTTTCACCACACCCTCTCCAGCATTTATTGCTTGTAGACTTTTGGATGGCAGCCATTCTGACTGGTGTAAAGTGGTACCTCATTGTGGTTTTGATTTGCATCTCTCTGATAATGAGTGATGTTGAGCATCTTTTCATGGATTTGCTAGCCATCTGTGTGTCTTCTTTGGAGAAATGTCTGTTTAGTTCTTTGGTCCACTTTTTGACTGGGTCATTTATTTTTCTGGAATTGAGCTGCAGGAGTTGCTTGTATATTTTTGAGATTAATTCTTTGTCAGTTGCTTCATTGGCTATTATTTTCTCCCATTCTGAAGGCTGTCTTTTCACCTTGCTTATAGTTTCCTTTGTTGTACAAAAGCCTTTAAGTTTAATTAGGTTCCATTTGTTTATTTTTGCTTTTATTTCCAATATCCTGGGAGGTGGGTCATAGAGGATTTTGCTGTGATTTATGTCGGTGAGTGTTTTGCCTATGTTTTCCTCTAGGAGTTTTATAGTTTCTGGTCTTACATTTAGATCTTTGATCCATTTTGAGTTTATTTTTGTGTATGGTGTTAGAAAGTGTTCTAGTTTCATTCTTTTACAAGTGGTTGACAAGTTTTCCCAGCACCACTTGTTAAAGAGATTATCTTTTCTCCATTATAATTTCTTGCCTCCTTTGTCAAAGATAAGGTGTCCATAGGTGTGTGGATATATCTCTAGGCTTTCTGTTTTGTTCCATTGATCTATATTTCTGTCTTTGTGCCAGTACCGTACTGTCTTGCTGACTGTGGCTTTGTAGTAGAGCCTGAAGTCGGGCAGGTTGATTCCTCCAGTTCCATTCTTCTTTCTCAAGATTGCTTTGGCTATTGGAGGTTTTTTGTATTTCCATACAAATGGTGAAATTATTTGTTCTAGTTCTGTGAAAAATACCGCTGGTAGCTTGATAGGGATTGCATTGAACTTATAGATTGCTTTGGGTAGTATACTCATTTTTACTATATTGAGTTTTTCAATCCGTGAACATGGTATATTTCTCCATCTATTTATTTGTGTCCTCTTTGATTTCTTTCATCAGTGTTTTATAGTTTTCTATATATAGATCTTTTGTTTCTTTTGGTAGATACATTCCTAAGTATTTTATTCTTTTCGTTGCAATGGTGAATGGAATTGTTTCCTTAATTTCTCTGTTTTCTCATTGTTGGTGTATAGGAATGTAAGGGGTTTCTTGTTATGGCCCTTTAATGGACCGGGGCTTGGGGGTGCAGAGTCGATGATAAGAAAATAAAGGAGGAGGGAAAGGAGAGAAAGAGAGAAATAGAGACATGGGGACCAAGACTCTGATGGAGTAAAGGCGTTTATTCAGCATAATATGGGCATATATATACTGTCTTACAAGATAGCCTTTTCAGCAAAGATAAAGATCAAAAATCTTACAACTTACCCAGGAAACATAAGGCTGGAATCCTTCTCAAGGAGAAGGGGGTTGTAAAACTCACTTTCCATAACAGAAAGGGAAGAAGGCCGTAAATAGTTACTTTTACTTTAAGAATGTATGCATTCCTTTTGTCCCTGGGAGAGGTATGCCTCTCCACTCATCTCTGAATATTCAGGGATTGACAAGGGACATCAGAAAACAGCACACAGGAAGCTTCCTGCTAAATGTTCCCTGACAGTTTATGTGTGTTAATTTTGTATCCTGCAACTTTACTATATTCACTGATTAGCTGTAGTAATTTTCTGGTGGAGTCTTTAACAAATTGAAAGATAAAAACCATATGATTATTTCAGTAGATGCAAAGAAAGCCTTTGACAAAATTAAACATCCATTTATGATAAAAACCCTCCAGAAAGCAGGAATAGAAGGAACATACCTCAGTATAATAAAAGCTGTATATGACAGACCCACAACAAACATTATCCTCAATGGTGAAAAATTGAAAGCATTTCCCCTAAAGTCAGGAACATGACAAGGGTGCCTACTCTCACTAGTACTATTCAACATAGTTTTGGAAGTTTTGGCCACAGCAATCAGAGCAGAAAAAATAAATAAAAGGAATCTAGATTGGAAAAGAAGAAGTAAAACTCTTCACTGTTTGCAGATGACATGATCCTCTACATAGAAAACCCTAAAGGAAAGTTTTCTTAAAACAATGTTGCTGCTGCTTTTTCAGAATGGTTTTTATAGGACTGCTTTAACCTCATCCTGAAATGACCTTTCTACACTCACCATTGTGAAAGAAATTATACAATTAATATTGCTAAATCTATAAGACACTGTTTTATTATTACAGTTTTAGTTTAATGGTAGCTTTCCTCTTCACACTAGCTTTTTAAAGATCTGACTTTTGTGCAGTGATGAACAAGAGACTTTATCACTTTGAAGTTTGATTTCCATGTCTTTAAGTGTCTGCATTACATAAGAGATCTGAGGATCCCCAACAGAAAAAGTACACAGTCAGTAATGGAAATAGTATAGAATAATCACGGTGATTCAAATAAGAATATCAAGATAAGGGAAAATAAAATAAATACCCAAACCTAAGAGACCAACGTAGATCTGTTCCCTGCTGCCAGTCAGTGAAAATGAAGAGAGGTATTTTTCTCAAAAGGAAGTTCATTAAGCATAGTCATTAATCATTTTCTCACTAGCTTTTAGTTACACAGTAAGGGAGTTCAACTTCAATTGGATTACTTTTAGGATCCCTTCCAGCTTAAGAATTCTTTGATGACAACAAACATTTGTTAATGTTATTTGTTAAATACTTGTGCTGAAATTATCTCTAAGGATTTGTTTTTAAAATGCTGATACTTTAGCAGCAAGGAAGGAAGCAACTAACTGAAATGAAACAACTGAAGTGAAATGCAAAGATGTTAAGTAGCGTTGGGAGGTTGTATAGGTAATTAAGAACCCATCTTAGTTCTGTTTTGTGTTCTATTTTTTTTTATGAAAATGTGTATTCCGTGTGTTCCAAAACAGTACATTGAGAGTTATGATTTATGTATTTTTCAAGTGTCTAGCTTTACACAGCGTTTATAATTAGGTTAAGACTATCTCCATCCTCTCTTATAAAATGGTTAGAAATCAGATTAAGCCAGACCTTTGACTTTGTAAAATAATTTAAAAAGTAAAATAATTTAAAACAATAAATAACATTGTCCAGATGTTATTTTGGAGTTCTTTAATGATGACTGCCTGTGGGTGGGGGGAGCAGGAAAGGAAGGGATGGGGATTGGATTGGTTGGGAGACCCTTGTAGAAATGTATTTTATCTTTTTTCTTCTGTATATGGTCATGACTGCTTCTCTGTTTTACCCTAAGGGCCCCTGTTTTTTATTGTGCTTGCGACTTCCTTCAGTATTATCACACAAAGCTACTTAAACCCCTTCCTTGCTTTTCTAATTTTAACCATGTCTCTCCCTTGGCATAAGTCATATGTATGCCACCAGTGGAAAAAGGAAAATTTAAAATTAGGGCATTATAAATGAAAACAAGAATATTTGTCGAAACTATTTTGTGGTATCTGTAGTGTTTATTTTCAGCAGAGCATGTCTGCATTCGTGTGTTTGTAAAATAAGTGAGACCAAACACTGGGGGGTATTAGAATGTTTTATTTCTGAATCTGTGTACTCAGGGTTTTGGTTTGGTTTCTATTTTTAATATTCATTAACTTGTTTTTACAGCATGTTATGTGAAGCACTTTCTCATTCAGGCTGTGCATCTTTTCAAGCCCTAACTGTAAGATCATGGATCCGTTGCATTTTGCAAATGTATGTAAAAAACCTTCATGTGCCAGATGACTCATTCATTGATACAAATCCTGAACAGGCAGTTGGTAAGTACCACAAGTGTTTTGCTTTCTGGATTGCTAAGTATGTTTAGAATTTCCTGTTTTGTTACATAAATTAATAGAAAAGATTAAAAATATATATTTGTAAGTAGGTATTAATATGAACAGAAGTTTATTTCCATTTGCAGTCTGTTTCTTTTTCCTTGATATTTTCCCATTACTGTATATGACAAATTTCTCTCCTATAAAGATAAAAGAACTTACTTCCTTGGAAGCTTGGAACAAAAATTTGCTCTCAGGTGACAAGCTATTTTTTTACCTTGAAGACACTGATCAGAAAAAAAAAAGTGGAGATATGAAGTAAATAACCAGATATCATACTGTGAACACCCTATAAAGAAAAATATCCAATTATGAATAATTTCCTCCTTTTCCTTGTAACTTTTTTTTTTTTTTAAATATTCCATACTGCTCTGGTTGTCTGTAGCCATGTGCATTTTCCTTTTCCTAAAGGTATTATTTATGGCCAGTTGTAAATCTTGGAAAGGCTGGACTGAAAACATGCTCCACATTTACTTTTATATTTTATTATATCAGTTGGCTTTACATTAATAACTTTTAGGACTAGGATGTTCACAAGTAAATGTTTGTTTGTTTGTTTGTTTTCCTGTAGTGAGAGAAACTTAGTTTTTAGTAATGTAGAAATTGTAATTTTAAAACACATCATTGTCACTAATGAAGAATGCTACATTCTCTGCTCTTCCGTGTGTGTGTGTGTGTGTGTGTGTGTGTGTGTGTGCGCGCGCGCGCTCAGTTGTGTCTGACTTTGTGACCCTATGGATTGTAGCCCACCTGGCTCCTCTGTCCATGGAATTCCCCCAGGCAAGAATACTGGAGTGGGTTGCTGTTTCCTACTACAGTGATGTATGTATATGTACATATATATAACATAAATTTGTATAATAAAAATATAAATATAACTTATTTTGACAGAAAAGGACTACATGGAACAGTTGACTGAACTGACAAGGTTGCTATTTAAGCTATCAGAAGTAAAGAATATTTTCTCAAAGTCACAAGTTGAATATTTACCCATCCCAGAAGATCCTAAAAAAGCACTTGTTCGGTTCTTTGAGGTATTTTTTTATTCATTAATATAACTGTTGAAATCAGTTACAATTATTTTTCCAAAAACCCTGAAGTGTTCATTGTTTTTCCATAAAATGGGTTATTTTAAACTGAATCATATTATTAGTTGCTGCTATTATAAAATTCTGGAGAAATAGAAATGTGAATCTAAGATATGGCATACAATTCATTCTTGGGGACAGTAGAGGAATTACATTTAATGAAAAATGATAAGAGTAAAGAATGCCACATAAAAACCTCACTCCAAGTCTGATTGAAGTCGTAGGAGTATCTTATTGCTAAAATTGCTGGATAACCACATTCTTCAGGTACTTAAATCTCCTTATATATGGCCCATAATAGTTCCAACTTAATGTGTACCACCCTGTAACAAACTGTAAGGTTTACAGTAAAATTTTAGTGTGTATTCAGCATAAGCACCAGCTACTTCATATCCATAACATGGTTGGGACTTTAAAATCCAATCCATTTGTTTTGTTTGTCTCTGTAACAGTCCCATTCAACATTTTGCTTTTAATTATTAATTTTGTAGGAATCTATCTTATGTGATAGTCTTTGTTTTATAGCCTAATTGAGGTTGTTACGTGCTTGGATTGGTGTTTTTGTAAAACTTGGTTTATTTTCCCAAAGTGGTTGATATTAACTGCAATGAAAATCATTATAACCCATAAGCTCTTTCCAAAAATGTGAATTCTTGCATTGGTCTTTGTTAAGTTAAAATACAGTTGTACAACAGAGATATATTAATCTTAAACATATTTCATAATGGTATGATGAAAGTGAATATGGAAGTTGCTCAGTTGTGTCCGACTGTTTGCAACCCCATGGACTATACAGTCCATGGAATTCTCCAGGCCAGAATGCTGGAGTGGGTAGCCTTTCCCTTCCCCAGAAAATCTTCCCAACCCAGGGATCAAACCCAGTTCTCCCACATTGCAGGCAGATTCTTTACAGGGAAGCCCAAGAATAATGGAGTAGGTAGCCTATCCCTTCTCCAGGGGATCCTCAGTGTATGCAGATGTAAAATACACATGTCTCTGAAGCCTTTTCTTTAGTTGTTGATTGAATCTCCATCTGTAAACACCTTTGCTAGGGACCATCTTGGAGCAGAAAAGGATGTAAAAGTCAAGCACCCCACCAATCATATTCAAAGGCTCTCCTAATTTACTCCTATCCAAATTAATTACTCTTTCACCACTCACTAAATTATAGTTATTCACTAAATGCTCGATAGTATCAAGCGAAGAAATCTTAAGGACTTGAAGAACCAGAAGAACTAGTCCTTGATCTTAGTGAACTTTTACTTGTCTGAGAATACAAGACACGCCCAGAGATTAAAATAATAATATAAGATAGTATATGATAAGTGCCAATTAGTTGATAGGTCAGTCAGCAGGTTAAGAATTCAGGGCATCTTGATATAAGAAGTTTAGATTTTATCCTGTAAACAGGCTTTATAAATTTTTAAGTAGGTCTGATTTGATCAAATGACTTTAAGAAAATTGGTAACAACAGGGTACATTAAAGGCTCAGGCGCACTAATGGTCAGAAACTAATGGGATTTAGGAGGAACTGAAGATTGAACTAGGGGATCTTTGAATGATTATGAAATACTGTGTTTAACTAGAAGAACAATGACGTTAAGCAGAGATCATGATTTAGGATGGGACCAAAGTAGGTGAGAAGCCCAATTTTAGACCTGTTTAGTTTAAAATTTCGTCAGGGGATGCTCAGGGGTCTCTCTTCCCCACCACGTGCTATGACTCACAGAACTCAGCATATAGTTGTACTTAGGTCTATGACTTATCACAGTGAAAGGTTTCAAAGTACAGTCAGCAAGGAGAAAAAGTACTTGGGTGACATCTGGAGAAACCAAGCACAGCTTCCAAGAGTCCTCTTCTAGTGATGTTGCCCTGGACATGCTTAATTCTTCCAGCAAGGAATTGTGAGAACACCTGGGACATTCTTTACTGGGGGAGCTCTTAAATGACTGAGTGCCCAGGGCTTGTTTTTTTTAACCGGTGCTGGCCACCTAGGCCCTGTTTGCTTAGCACTTTTAAAAATCCAGATTCCTAGAAGGAAAGCAGCTATCCAGCATAACTGTATTGGTTGCACAAACTGTTGAAGCACAGTTTGAAGCACAGTGAGCCATTCTTAACAGAAGATGATGGGGGAAAAATACAAGGTTCCAAAAACCAACCAAGGGCCAACCTTGCATGTAAGCCTTTTAAGGATAGTGACATTGGGACCTGCTATGTTAACTCTTCTTAGCAGAGAAATTATAGCATGGCATGAAGTTAGGGGGATAGTCAAGGCACTGAAAAATACACAGCTCATAATTTGGAGAGGTTAAGGCTAAACATAGAGAAATACTGAAATCTAGGGCACTGTTTTTCTCAAAAGTCTCTTTTATAGACTTCTAGGAGTCAGTAATTTTCAGGGGTTCTGTGAGCTCAAAAGTATATTGGCGTTTATACAAAGACTATAAAAGCTGTAGTAGAAATCAACACCATGGCCCAAGATTATACTGGTTATCATTATAATTTTCAAGGCCGTGCAGTCACACAGGGGGAGAAAAGCCAGTTCACTTAAGAATATTTGAAGCCTTGACATTATTGATTTTAATGAATTTTGATCCTTGAGTATATGCCCTTTTTGTATTCTGTGAATGACGATAGGAAGTGTATTTAAAGTACATTTGCTGCACACCAAAGGAAGACTGTTTAAATAAGAAACACTTATGTAATTGAGTTGCAAGCTGACCGGACACTTTTATCATGAAAGAACAATTGACAAAATAAGTTTATTCAGACCTGAGTATTTGGCAAATATTTTCTTAAAAATGAGCCTATTACTTCAAAGAAAGGAACTTTGAAATCACTTCAAAGACAGCATTTTTGCTAATAATATAATTTAAGCTTTTAAGAAAATTAGAGTTTTGGAACGCTTTTATTTGCCCCCAGGAACTTGAAAACTTCTTGATAGTTTAAGACTTTTGGATAGCATTGGTGTTAACAAATATGATTATTTGTTACATTAAAAAATATGATTTTTAAAAAATACAGACAGTGAAGTGTATTGTCCAAATTGGGAGCCAAAATTTTTCAGATAACAAGTACAGACTTTTTAGAAAGCATGCATGGGTGGAAAACATGCACTCAAAGCACAGGACCAATGGCTTTTAATGTAGCAAAGTACAGAATATGCATTAAAATGACTCTGGATGCCATATTACAGCTCACGTTTAAGAAATACCACTTGTCAAGTTTCGGTGTAATATCAAAAAGGAATCCCACAATTATGTGAAAAATTTATTAAAGTACTTTTTCTAGCTACATGTTTTTATGAGACTTGTTTTTATCTACAACATATTGCAACAGATTATATGCAGAAGAAGATACGAGAATAACTACCTTTTATTAAGCCAGACGTTAAAGAGATATGCAAAAATGTTAAAAAAAAAAAAAAGCCACTTGTTAGTACTTTTTTTGTTTGTTTTGGAAAAGGAAGTTATTTTCACTAAATTTTTATATATATTTATATATTACTTATAGTAACATGTTTATAATTAAAAAAATAATTTGAATTTCTGTTGTAATTCCTAATGTAATAAATATAAATGGATATAGTTCAAATAATAATAAACCCTCTAAGATCCTCAATTTTTAAGTGTATAACAGGAAACTGAGCCAAAAAGTTTGAGAATTTCTGGTCCAAGAAAAGAAGTATAGAAAACCAAGGGCAGATACCTAAATGAAAAAGGGGATTCGTTGAGTATATATCTTTTGCTCTCATCGGTTCACTTCCTAGTCACTCAGGTTCACTAGGTGACTTATCTTTTCCTTCATTCACATTTTATCATCAGCATGGCTAACTTTAATACTCCCTTGGATAACTTATCTTGAGTCCTCATTTCAAGTCTTCTCCAATAGTCTCTCAGTGACCTTCGCTTCTGCTGTTGTCCATCCACTCCTGTGAGGACTAGTCACTGGACCACGGTGTCACTTGGTGCATCTGAAAGTTCACTGACTGTCACCACTTTCCTTCCAGCCCCTTGAGTGACTTCATCAGGATCTTCCTTTCCATTTTTTCCAAGTGCAGCATCCTCTGATGGTCTCACTTTCTTCCCTATCTACCTTAACTAAACCCCTTGGAGGCCTCATTCAACTGCTCTTAACCGACACACTCAGAATCTCCCAGCCCTGTTGTTTGGTTATAAGGGTAAACCTTCAACTTTGGATCGGTACAACCACCTGGTTTCTTTCCTTTGCCTTCTGAGAGCTTCAGGAGAAAAACCACATAACCATGTATACCAGTGCCATTCATGGTCCAATTTGGGTGATTGAAATTCACTGTAAGTTCTCAGCACTGGCTTAGAAACATGACTACTGTCCTCAGACCTCACCCATCCCTAGCCAGTTTTCTCTTGTTTCTTTTTGTGACTTCTCAGCTCTTGCTTAATCTCACCTTTTCACAACTAGCCTCTCACGTATTTACCTTCTTCTGATTTCACCATTATTCTTTTACTTCTTCATCTCACACTTCTCTACCTCCCCATTTTGCCATTTCTGCCCTTTGTACCTCATCCTTTTTTTTCCTCTGAGAAAGTTAAGCTGGCAACTATTGGCTTATAAACAAAATTCTGAGGAAAAAATCAACTTATAAAGCTGAACTTTATTTTTGGAGGTCTGACTTGTAAAAGTTTATTAACCTCACCAGTAGGTCTTTTTTGTAGAAATTTGTGGATTTACAATTCCCAGTTATGTGCTAGAAATATGGTGAGCCATCCTGTTTGGAATGCCTAATAGGAAATTTGTTTATAAGCTTCTTGTATATTAGTTCCATGTGTCTTTAACTAATACTTTGCTGACTCATTATTATTGGTGAACTGATTTTTGTTTTATTCTTCCTTTAGCCTTTATTTTAATCATAAAAGGTAAGATAATTCTTTTTTCTGGAGTTTAATTGCTGTGAACATTTATTCAAAAGTTAAGGATGAAGGCTTAAATGTAAGGAATATGTATGTGCGTGTGTGTGTAGAAAGAGAAATTATCTGTATTTTTCAAAGTCTGTATTGTAGAAAACTTGGAAAGCTAAATCATGTTTTTTTCCTATTTATAGGCTGTCGGTATAACTTACGGGAATCTGCAGACATTTTCTGATAAATCTGCCATGGTCACAAAGTCCTTAGAATACCTTGGTGAAATATTAAAATATATAAAACCTTATTTGGGAAAAAAAGTTTCCAGTGCAGGGCTGCAGCTGACTTATATGATGATGGGTATGTATTCCTGACTTTATTAAAACTTCCCTAGACTGAACCTGTGGTATCATGATGGATAGGAATATACTGATACACTGACTAAGTCACTGCTCTCCACACAACCTTAAGAATAATCTGAAAGACAGTGATTTAGTGTAAAATAATTCATGTTGACTTTCAAGTGTATCTACGTCTTGCCCTACCTCCTTTCAGAACTTTTCTTCTTATTCTTGGTTAATACTAAAATTAATTATGATCAACACAAAAAACACACCAGCTCCAGCTTGCTACAGATAGTCTGTTGTAAATCATTTACATTGTGAATGCCTGCCTAGTTAAAGTGAACCTTTTTCCAACACTTATCTATGCTTTGTTAGAATTTAAAACTTCAGAAAACCATCACTTCCTTCTATTTTTTATGGTCTGCTCTGTATGAAGGAGGTCAGGAAAGGATTTATTATAGTGCTAAAAGATATTTATGCTTCAAATCTTGCTTCTCACAATATGTTTTCTCCTTTCGAAAAGAAAAGAAATCTTCTTCTATGTCTGTGCTATAACAACAGAGGTCATCCTTCTTTAGGAAGTCAGTAATTTGAATATCTTTGTTCACTAAAACCTTGTTGCTAACCAAAAATAGGAACTGGATAAAGGGAAATGAGAAGGATTTCCTTAGAAGTTTTTAATACAGAATTTAAGTTTATTTTTTTTCTCTGTGGCCAAAACCTTATATCTGTTCCCTTTGATCTTGTGAACATATGAATAAACCTGATTTGGGCTGTCTGAAACCTTTTATCTTTGTTGTGAAAGATAAAGGAGAATGTGAAAATGAGTAAATATGGATGATGTAGGATATAGTGAAAGCAATAGTAGCAATTTGGTCTTTTTAATTTTAGAGAAAAATATAAGTGAGAATTTATTATAAATTTAACTTAGTAAAATGTAGATTAACATGTATTTCAGCATTTAGGCTTATAATTTATTAGTTGGTCTTAGATTTTTGCCAAGCTAAATCTATGATTTTAGAAGGATGTCTTTATTTTACAAAATACATGATTGTCTTATCAAGAACTGCAAAATCATTTGGATTGGTGATATGTAGACCTGGGACATAATTCTCCTTATGGAGAATTGGGGGGCCTTCTTTGTTTTGTTATGTGCTTGATTTTTTATTTAACGGCCAGTGGGTATGGTATTCTTTCCCTTTGTCTAGCCCTCAGAGTCTGGGAATAGAGTACACTGCTATAGTGTTACCCATTTAGTCAGCAGAAATTAGGAACAGATGTCTTTTTGGGTACACAGGTTTAGAAGAAAACAGAGAAAGAGCAAATACAAATTGTTGAGAGTTGGAACTTGTTTTGGGTGTGTTGGTGCTGGGCTATCACATCCACTAGAGTAAAAGGAAATTAACCACCGAAACATTGGTACTTTGTTTACCTGGCTGGTTCCTCTCTGGGGATAAATGCCTCTGCTATTCAGTAGCACCGCTGCTAGTGGAGGCACCAACTCTTGACAGCATCACTCCTGATTAAGGCATCTGGGGTCTTAGTTGTCTCCAGGTAATTTCTGAGAAGGCAGGATTGATCTCTCAGTAGTGTCTTCAACTTTCCTTCCATTTATGTCCTTTTTTTTTTTTTCCATTCTTTATATCTCTGGTTTTTCTGTTTCCATGACTTTCCTTTTGATCATGTTTCTCTCTTGGGATCAGTCTTCCCCTTTGATCTTTCAAATTGAAATTCTACACATGACCCTTCACTGTCCAGCCTAGGAAGACCTGCTCTCCCTCACTCTGCTTCATCTGTCCTTCTCTTTTGACCTTTTTTTTATTTTTTGGTAGCTTTCCATTTATTACAGTTATCTGTGTACTTGATATGCCTCCAGTAAAATTTAAACTTGCTTATGGTTAGTGGACATATCTTATTATTCCCATCATTGTGTTGTATTCTGAACAAATAAGAACATTTACTAAGTGTATATCAGGCACTGATTTGGGAACTTATGATACAGTGGTTAAAGAGATTCTCCAGTGTAGAGGATGGCATATATTAAGTAAATATTTCTGGAACTTAAGAACCTTAAATATAAATCTAGCTATTAGTAAGTATGTAGTGTATTTTGTAGTGTTACTAAATGAGCAAAGTTGCTTTCTGTTAACTACATCTAAAATATATAATGATCTCAATTGTCTTTTTTTAAGGCTTAATATATACATAGAGTAAAAAACAAGTAAATATATAACAACTCTTATATACATAGAGTAGAAAATAAGTAAATGCATAAGACCTCTTGTAGTGTGGCTTTCAGTTGTGGGAACATATTCCCCACAGTTTTCCTATATTTTCAGCTTTATCAGTAAGTAAGTAATAGTTCTTGTTGGTGGTTTAGTCACTAAGTCGTGTCCGACTGTTGCTACACTGTGGACTGTAGCCTGCCAGGCTCCTCTGTCCGTGGGATTCTCTAGGCAAGAGTACTGGAGTGGGTTGCTGTTTCCTTCTTCAGGGTGTCTTCCTGATCCAGGAATCGAATTCCAGTCTCCTGCATTGCAGGCAGATTCTTTATTGACTGAGCTACAGAGGAAACCAAAATGAACGTGAAAGTCACTCAGTCCTGTCCAATTCTTTGTGACCCCCTTGGAGTTCTCCAGGCCACAATACTGGAGTGGGAACAGTTCTTAGCCAGGAAAAATACTTGGTCTCTTACAATAAGCTACTCTGTGTATTTAAACATTTTCCAGAGTTTTTCACTTTTAATTCCACACACCCGTGAATGTTCTTTCCTGAAACTTTCAAATTAGGGGCTTGATATCAGTAAAACAAATGTATCATCTCTACCTTCTATGAACTCATGAAATTTCACGTCTTTATCAGTGTTATAACCACTGCAGAAGATAAAATACAAGGGTAGATGAGGCGTTTTAAGTTGGAAGGTCCTTGCTCTTTATAAGTTAATACCTGTGTGACAGTTAAGAGTGATATGAATAATTTCAAATGGTGGTGATGGCAATTCCTTTTACCAGTGTATTAATGTTGTTCAGAATGTGAGCTCCTCTTACATTGCTGTCATCCTCGAGATTTTCACCTACTGGAAAAATGAGCAGCAGGCCAGCGTTATTTGAAATATTGCTAAGTGAGCATTGTGTTTCTTTATGATTGATTATTGTATTTCCTTTTACAACAGAAGATTAATGTTGCTGTTTGTTCTTAGAAGTGATTATTGGTTGCTGTTGTTTTTTTTAAAAAAACTGTATATTCATCTATAAGCATATTTTTGTTTTCCTTCAGAGCTTGAATTTTAAACTTTCTGTTTTATGGAAATGACTTTGAATTTTATCTTTTTTGCTTTTCTAAGGTGAAATAAAATATTAAAGTTTATGCAGCAACTGTGCCACTGCTGTTTGGACAAGTGCTTAATGGTCTCCTTTTAAATTCATATTTTTCAGTAAAAGAGGCCTCAGTAACAGTAATATACTCCAAAGTGAAGTGTATATCTGCCCTTAATTACTTTATTAAGCAAAAAGTGCTCATTTGTTGTTTAACCATCATTCAGTGTAACAGGTTTTTGACAGACTCCTACCATTAGGAAACCATAATACAGTTCATATAGTAAAGAAGTCCATTTCTCTTCTTTTAGAATCAAAATATAAATTCGGTGTTTATGTTAAATAGCTAGAAGTTATAAAAACTGAAGTTCCAAGAGGTTAAGTGATTGCTTCAAGATGTTACAGCTAATCTTTTTTCCTACTTCAACAATTAAATTTAGTGATCCCTCTTGTGTCAAACTGGGTTCAGACAGCCTATAAATGTAATTTAAAATATAAAGAAGTAAGACTATCAGTAAAATTTAGAGTAGCATGAAGAAGCCTAGGGAAAAGTGAATATATACATAAAAGCATAATATATGGTCTTACAGTGTTCTTAAAATTGGACTGCAGATTGGCCTCTGAGTTTCCTAGCAGCCAGAGCAAAGAAAGAGGGAGCGAGAGAGATCAGGCTAATTGCAACATTTAGTCTATAACTTCACATAATGTATAACCACACATTGTGTGTATGTATTAAATGCCAGTTACTCAGGAAATGGATGTTTTTCTTGGCCCAGAACTCTGAGACAGTTGCCTCTTTAGTGAAATACTTGGCATATGTCTTTTGACTGTTAATACATGTTTCTTCCTATTGCCAACTTTAACTTGGTCCTCTGTGTTTTAAATATACTTTTTTTTTTTTACTGGAATGACAAAATTTTCTGGTTAGAAGATAATGGTAATTTCTCTTACCACTCCTCTTTGTTAGGAATTCTAGTTAAATCATGGGCACTGATCTTTGCCACCTCTAAAGCCCAAAAATTACTGTTCCGGATCATAGACTGTTTACTGCTGCCACATACAGTATTACAGCAAGAGAAGGAGCTGCCTGCACCTATGTTGACTGCAATTCAGAAGAGTCTTCCTTTGTATCTCCAGGTATAGTAAGTGTGACTGCTTAAAAGGAAAAGGAAAGAAAAATTGACACTTGCCTTAAAGCTGTTTACTAATTGCAGATTTCAAAACCATACATTGTATTCCTAATGTACATGTGTAATGATGTACTTCCACTGAACAGGTTTAAAATTCTTTTGTGTTGAGCTCTGAAAACAAAGATGAAAGAGGCAAAACCTCCACTCTCAAGAAGCTTAAACTTGAGCAAAGAGACTGACTAGCGTAGACAATCCAGCATTTGCTCAGTACTTTCCTCAGAGGCCTCTGCTCTCTGTCAGCCAGACTGGGCTGAGATGATGCAAGAGAAGATAACTGTAGTAAAGGATATTAGGTGTTAAAGAGCAGAGTGGGTAGGAGTTGAAGGACTGTTCCTGTAAGAGGGAACAGCGTGTGGAGAGCATAAGCTATAAGAAAACATGACTCATGGGGAAAGGCAAATAATTGTTTTGTGGCTGGAGGCTCATACACGAGGAGCCACATAGTGAAGGGTTTTGTGTACTATTAAGAAGTTTGGACTTGCTCTTGTACAGTGGGAATGTTGTTGGGCTGTGAGCAGAGAAGCGGGAGTGACATACCATATTTACGTTTTAGAAAGGTGATTCTGGTGGCCACATTTAAGTTGGTGAGGAGGTTGGATTGGAGATTTGGAAGGCAGGAGGTAGTTCATTATCTGAAGGTATGGAACTAAGGCAGTGGGTACAGAGCCACAGCAAATTTTAGAAACATATAGGATCACCAGTCACAGAGCTGCTGAGTATGAGTGTTCTAGAGCAACAGAAAGAAATAGAATACTTCTTAAATTCGATGGTGGCTGCTTATGTCAATAGTTGTGTAAAGTGCTTGCCCCAGCGTGGCCCTCTCATACCAAAACAGTTCACATAATAAGAATTCTTATAAACTTCCCAAGTTAAAAATTTTGTTGAATTATCCATTTGGCAGAACTGACTTGGGAGCTATATCTTTAACTTCTTAAAGGTATAAGCTCTTCTCATCAGAATGTTTTTAAAAGTATTTATTGTTTTTATCTTCTGATATAATATGCTTTTCCTCAAATAGAGCATGAAAGAAATGGGTGGGGGAGTCTATTGTTTGTTTTTTCAATTTTTGTTTAAGTGCTTATGTTTTAATAGCTTTGTACTGTTTTTCATTAGAAGTAAACTTTCAAAATTTTCTTACTGGACAAATACCATTTATAGTTAAAATAAAGACATGACAAGTCATTTCTGATTATTTCTCTGAAAAACCATATTGTGAAATCACCAAGGTACCAAATTGTAAGTGAACTTTTACAGTTTGTTGCTCTGTTGGTGATTATTTAGTAAAATGCAATATTTAATAATATTAGCAGAAAAAAATTTTTTTCTTAGGGTGTTGATTTGTTTGTAAGTATCAAACACTGCAATCCATGTGAAAGTATCTCATTAACTCTATACAAATACAAGGGTTTAAATCAACAGACATTTAATAAGACATTGTGAGTTCTGTTTGACCTTTATCAGATTCTTCTCTAAACCTCAGTTTCTCCAGTTGTAAAATTAGAGACATAACACTAAGTCAGTGAGGATGTTTTTTGAGAAATTTAAATGAAATAATAAATACAAAAAATGGCACAGTACTGACATAGAAAAAAACCTCAAAATCAATTGTCATTATTCCAAGTCTTAATCTTATACATTTCTCTCCTTTTGTTATTTTTATTTAAAAAATATAAAACATTGAAAATTTTTAGCATAAATTTTATTGTCTTATTCAGATAAAATGACAAGTACTGTAAGTTTTAAAATAGATCTAATGTTCTCATTACTGTCTTTCTAAATTCCATATATATGTGTTAATATACTGTATTGTTGTTTTTGCTTCTGGCTTACTTCACTCTGGATAATGGGCTCCAGTTTCGTCCATCTGAGTAGAATTGCTTCAAATGAATTTTTTTTTAATGCTGAGTAATATTCCATTGTGTATATATACCACAGCTTTCTTATCCATTCGTCAGTTGATGGGCATCTAGGTTGTCATGTGTCTAATCAATCGCCAGCCCAGGATCGATGCTCGGGACTGGTGCAGCGAGATTTCCCGGGGGGGGGGGAGGGAGGAGGGAGGGGGGACCCGGAGGGGAAGCATATGTAAACCCATGGTGATATCATAACAATGTATGGCTAAAACAATAATTAAAAAAATAAATAAATAAAAAAAATAATAAAAAAAAAATAGATCTAATGTGTATTTTATAACATTGTAATTACATATATATTTCATTGATGAGTCTGGTGGTGAAGTTTTCTGAAGATGAGACCCAGAAGGGAGCTTCATCTGTCTTCCTGCTTTTCTCCCCTGCTTCCTCTGGGTGTGCCCCAAACACATGTGTTCTGTTAGGTACCATTACATAAGTTAATCAAACTCAGCTGCTCCCTGAGCGTCATACAAACATTACCTGTTGATTATGGAAAGTGTTCTTGTTGATTGTGTTAAGGTACACATTCTGATATAAATATCAATGTCGGGGGCAAAATTAGTAACTTCCCGATTTTTTTTTTAAACTTTATCTTTTAGTATTTCTTTTTTTTTTTTCTCCTCTAGGGCATGTGTATTGTGTGTTGTCAGTCTCAGAATCCAAATGCCTATCTGAATCAATTGCTGGGGAATGTTATTGAGCAGTATATCGGGCGATTTCTTCCAGCCTCAGCTCATGTCTTGGGTCTTGGACAACATCCTGTTTTGTTGGCATTGAAAAACTCAACCAGTGTTCTACCGATGTCATTGCTAAAGAAATGCATTGTCCATGTCATAAGGTACACCTAAATATTAAATTACAATGTATTGTTCTCTATTAAAAACAGAATAGTTTATTTTCTCTAATAATTTTCTCTATTAAAAAATAACAAAAGTATTGGCAACCTGTAGGATTCTGAGTTTAGAAACTTTTTTTCTGAGAAGTATCTCAGAATTTATCAGAATGATTTGGCAGCCTAAGATAGAACTCTTTAAATTATTTGTTTTCTCTGAATTGCTTATTTTCTCTCCATTGCTATTATTTTTCTTATATATATGTCCTGCTGCTGCTGTTTAGTCACTAAATTGTGTCCAAATCTTTTGTGACCCCGTGGACTGTAGCCCACCAGGCTCCTCTGTCCATTGGATTTGCCAGGCAAGAATACTGGAGTGGGTTGCCATTTCATTCTCCAGGGGATCTTACAAACCCAAGAATTGAACCCACATCTCCTGCTTGGCAGGCAGATTCTTTCCCACTGAGCCACCAGGGAAGCCCATATATGTCCTATATTATATATATGTATTGGAGAAGGAAATGGCAACCCACTCCAGTATTCTTGTCTGGGAAGTCCCATGGACAGAAGTGCCTAATGGGCTAAATGCATGGGGTTGCAAAGGAGTCAGACATGACTTAACAACTAAATTACATGTATATGTATTATTTTTTATCAGTTAAACACTTATTGTATTTTGTACTGTACAAAGTAAAGTAATTATAAGAGATAAGTGAAAAGAAGAATGCTAATATGAAAAAGGAAGCAATATGAAGTCCTTTTTCTTTTAATCGTCTATGTCTTAATAACTCAATTTCATTATTAGGCAAATGAATCAGTGAAACTTCTTAGGTTTTCTACTAAACTCCTGTCTTCTAATTGCAGCATTAGAAACCACCTTTTTTTGTGTTTGTTTTGGTCTTCATGAAGTATTTAGCTTCATATGAAATTAGTTTTTAAACTTTTATAATGATCTGATAGCTTTAATATCCTAATATTATCTGTTACCTCATGTTACAGAATTCCATGTCTGAGATCTATTCTCCCTCTGACTTTCTCTGTGTGTTCCTAGTGTTCTATTACTCAGGTTTGAAGCTTCGTATTTTTTTTCTCTCCCTTTTCAACCTTTGGCAAATGATCGTCCCCTTCCCTTTTCACATCCCTTTTTTATCACATGATACCTACACTATTGCCAGAGTCTCATAACTAATTTCACTATCTCTAGTCTATTCTTCAAGTCTCACCTAGACAATTCCCCCAGATTACTTTTCCTAAAATGTTTTTCCAGTATGACACTTCCTTGCCCTCAAACTTTCTTTGTTTGCTGTCCATGATCTGTCACTTAACTTTCCCATATATTTGTCATCATATACAAACCCTAATGAGACTGGTTTAATTATCATGCTTTCAAAATGCTTCACATTTCCCTATATCACAGCTTTGTTCAGACCATTTTCTCCATTAAAATGCTATCTACTGGGCTAAATGCTCCTAGACTTCATGAAACCTACACCTAATATCTCAGTGTACCGTGACACTTCTTTCCTTCTTCTGGAGCCGTGTGCTCTGTATAATTCAGTTCTCAGAATCATGATAGTTTTGCCTAACTTGTGTATGAATTTTGCAGCAAGATTATAGTACTCTACCACTGTGTTTGAGACATTGCGTATGTAATTTTAGTAAAGCAAGTGGCAAGTGCTGAAATGCAATCAAATCCTTAAGACCTTAAAGCTTTAAACCCTAGTGTTTAGGACCCTGGCTACTTTCCTTGACTTTCCTATTTACTTGGTGTATAGTGAAAATGTTTTTCTTACTGTTCCTAGTTGAAGACCTAAACAGGTAGCAATTCCTTTTTCTTTTTTTCTTTTAACACTCAGGAAAGACATAGAGATTGTCTCCTATGACTTCCTCTATTCTAAGCTTCTCTACTCCTATAATTCCCTAGCTTAGGACTCCTCCTACTGAATTCCCAAGAATTCTGGCATTACCTTCCAAAGCACCTATCACACTATATTATAATTATTCTTTTCTTCCTTATCTAACTTTTCCACTGGACAGTGAGCTATTGATTTCAGAAACCATATTTTACTTTCTTGTTCTTAGACTTGTACCAGGCACACCACATACTCAATGAGTGTTTGTTCTAGGCATTAGAAATTCAGCATTAAACAAAACACATAAAACAATTGACTTCAAAGAATGAATGAATTTTCTAATATATAATATTTGTTGGAAGTCATTGTATGGAGTAGAAATGATAAAGGCATAGTTCCGCCTTTAAGGGATTTCTAATATTTAGTGATTTCTATGCCCCATTTTGGCAAATTATATCTCTTCGCAACGTATATGTAGATGACTGGTTTAGATTTAGCTATATTTGACACTTTTTTCATATTATCTAGACTTTTTAGAAACTGTGCGATTTCCGCTTTTCATTTATTCATGTAAAAAAGTACACTGAACACCTGCCATGAGTTGAGACCTGTTCTAAGAGGTAGAGATACAAAGATGAAGCTGATGAGTTATCTTTATGACCTCTGAGTTCAAATGATAAAAGTTGTCCAGCTTTAAAAGAAGATATTAAATCCTAAATTACCTCTCTAATTCTTTTATTTCACAAGGGAAGGATGGATACAGGCTGGAATGGAGAAATGATTTCTAGTATAGTTCTCTTATTTATTTGGAAAAATAAGACTCCTTTTCAAATCCATAAATAAATAAATATGAGGAGAGAATCTTTATGCAAATTCGAATTAAGAAAATGTGTCATTGAGGGGCTCATAGGGGAGATCAAGCTTACATTAGAAAGGAAAAAAATTAATAGATTTTTATTAGATTTTGATTGTTTATTTTAAGACCAGGTTGCTTCATATTTAGTTTGTATCTGTATTCTGCTTAGGCCTTTATAGCATGCCAGTAGGATGTGCAGTCATTGCTTCAAAAATCTTAGGTTTGAAGAAAATATGGTAAAGTATACATAGTTAGTAAAAATTGTGCTTTATGGATTTCAGAGATAAAATAGGCCATCATCTTTCAAGTGTATGACATTTGATTCTCCTCTATTAAAACTTTAAAGAGAAGAAAGAACAAAATTGTGCTTCTTTTCAGGAAGTCCTACTTTGAGTTTAAAGGATCGTTGCTCCCTCCTCGCTTGGCATCCATTCTGGCCTTCATCCTCCAACTTGTTAAGGAAACTAACATTGATGTTTCTGAGATTGAAGTTCTCCTCCCTGGAGTATTAAAGTGCTTGGTGCTGGTCAGTGAACCTCAAGGTCAGTTCATTTAAGAATTTGTATTTGTTACACTTTCATGTTCACAAATTAAGAAAGTATTCAGTTCTATCGGTTAAATTGATAGTTATGAAAATATATGGTTATTTCATATCAACTTAATTTTTATTATGGCTAAAGAATGAACTCCAGCCAATAGCTGAGGTTGGGTGTGATAAAATGGTTAAAAACTGACATGAGTCAGTCCTAGTTTTTTTTTTCCCTCCCTAATAGTTGATTTATGTTTATTTAATTTTTGTTCACTTTGTCTCTGATACTGAATGCAACTTGCTAAATATCAAATGGTGAGGGGGCAGCTTACTTACTCCTATTCTGGATTCTGCTATAATATGTAAGCTGATCTCTGGGCAAACCTATAAGTGTGTGTTGATCCTCTTGTTTTCAGTCTCATCAGCCTTACTGCCTGTGATCACTTAAAAATATTATTTATTTAGTCCCTGCTGTGAGTAGCAGGCCTTAACAAGCTTGTTGGGAATATGCAGAATAGTGGCTGTAGTTCTATCCTGAAGGGATTTTTAGTGTAAATAAATGTTTTGTGTATTTATCATTATAATGTGATCATTTGGGCAAGGTTTTTCAAGTGCTTCTACTTAAGTACTTCTAACTACTGTGATAAGTGAGTACACTATATATCCTAAAGAATCCGAGGGCAGCATGCAGAGTGGCAGCTAAAAGCTCAGACAGCTCTTTGAAATGTTCTGTTTTATCTTAAAAATTTATGCATGTTTTGTTTTAATCCATGTTATTTTGATATTTAAAAATGGTCCTCTCTGCTTCCAAGCTTGATTTTGTGAAAAATGTATTATGTTAATGTAAAATACCCTTACTTGATACTAACACCTCTTCAGTAAAGAATATCCAGAGATAGATCCCAGACTGTTCTTTAGAAAATTTACCTTCTTTGAAAACGTTTGCATGATTTTAATTTCAGTGAAAGTCTGTTGTACTATACAGTACAAAATTTGAGACAGAACAGACAGAATAGCATTTTATCTAGCCTGTTGTTTCAGTGAGTGTGATATTTATCATGAAGGCGATCAGGTTTGGGGAGAGGAATTTAGCTGCTCATCTGTAGCTATTCGGAACATGCAGTGCACCACTAGCAGGTATACAGAGTGAATGCTCTATCTCCACATTGTCCTACAAGCTATAGGAGCAATGTTTAAACACAGATGTGTGTGATTGGCTCACAGAAGATTCTCTGACTCTCCTTGTAGTCTCAGTGTTTCAGAAGGACAGTTTGTAAAATTGTAGAAAGTTAGTGTTATGCCCAAGGATGTTTCAGTGTCTACCCGAAATACCTGTACACAACAAGAGCTTGAGTTCACTTCCAGCATGGTGACATGAGGAGCTCTGCAGCCTTGATCCCCAGAAAAACTGGTGAAAATTATTTAAAAGAAAGCATTTAAATTCTCTGGAAATGGTCCTAGAAGGGTACACAACAAATAGAAAAATTGTATTTGAGAAAATCTACTGAAGCTTGGCAGGAACAGCAAGTCTTTGATATTTGAACCAAGACTATTACCTTCTCTCTTCCTATCTCAGAGGCATGGCAACTCTGGTAAATTAAAGAGTGAGGTTTCCCTCTCCCTGCAGCTTCCAGGAGGAGGGCTATCTTCCTCAGAGAGGCAGGGTATCAGTGTTTCTCATCCTGCCTCCTAGCCACCTGATGTTAAGGTTATATTCCAGGGGAGTGTGGGTGAGAAGTGAGGTCTTCATTCTTCCACTCAGCTCCCACTTATGAGATGGGAGCACTATACTGAATATGGTATCAGTGAAAATACTGGAGTGTTGATTTTCCTTGCCAAAGCTTAGAGGTAGAGAATTCATACTGAGAGGATCTGTAGCTAAAACCCCTCCTTCCACAAGCATGCAGCACCTAACGTGGGTATGTCAGTCAGAAAATAGTGAGCACCATGATCTCTGTCCCCGGCAACAGAACTTCACCTCTGAATTTTGACTGAGAGTGGGAGGGGGTAGGAGGAGGCCATAGGAGAGATAACTCTGAATCTCTCCCAAAGGAACAGACTTCATTTGCGACAAAATGTGAAAAAGTTCAAGCCTGAGGGTGCTGTCAAAAGCACTGGTGTTTGTGGTTAAAAGGCAATAGGTAGGAGAATGATAGATTTATTGGAGGTGTAAGCTAATCTGTAGGTCAACTAGTTTAGTGAGAGAATTGGCTGAAAAGAGCCCTGGGGTGAGAACAAATATCAACACTAATCTCAGGAATTCCCCCTTTAAAAAAGCCTGGATTTGATAAGATCATACACTTTCATTTACTGAGAGAAAATCAGTCAACAGATCCTGCCACTATGAGCAATCAGATACATGATTTAGTAAACAAAGACTTCAAAGTAGCCATTATAAAAATGTTCAGAAAGCTCAAGGAAATCATGATCAATAAAGTAGAAGACATGTGATGACAGTGTCACATCAGAGAATATCAGTAGAGAAACAGAAATTATTAAAACAGAAAATAACCAAATGGGAATTCTAAAGTTTAAAAGCTAAACTGAAAATCTTAAGTGTAATTAATTGATAGATGAAAGAATTAGCAAACTTGAAGATAGATTGTTAGGTGTTATGCATACCAAAAAACACATGAAGGAAATGAATAGAGCTTTAGAGAACTGCAGGACATCATTAAGCACACCATCCTACATAGAATATCAGGAGAGAACAGAAAGAAGCAGAAAAAACATTGAAGAAATAATGGCTGAAAATTTTCAAAATTAATTGACTAATACCAATGTATACATTCAGGAGGCTCACCTAATTCCAGATGGAATAAACTTAAAGAGATCCACAGATATATGCAACTTAGTGGAGGAGGGGGGAAACGTTGAAAGTCAAAGGCAAGGAGAAAATTTTCAAAGCAGCAAGAGGAAAAACAACTCTACTTTCAAAGGAACCCTAAGAAGATTAACAGCTGACTTCTCAGCAAAATCAATGGAAACTAGAAGGCAGTGGGATAACACAGAGTGATCAAAGTAAGCACTGTCAAGCAAGAATCCTACAGTCAGCAAAGCCGCCCTTTCAAAAATGAAAGTGAACTCAAGATACTTGCAGATAAAAAGGAGAGAATTTGTTTTTAGCAGACCTGCCTTATAAAAATTACTAAAGGAAGCTCTTCAGAATGAAAGTTAAATTGAGCTCAGACAGTAATTTGAATCCTTATGAGTAAACAAAGAACAGCAAAGGTAATTATGTACAGTTGACGCTTGAACAGCATGGGTTTGAACTGCACAGGTCCACTTATTTGCAGCGTTTCTTTTCAATAAATCCATACTATATTACTATACAGTCTACGGTTAGTTGAATTTGTAGATGCAGAACCCTGACTGAAACCTTTCTGACTTTACGGTCAGAAGGCTGACTGTAAAGTTAAACACGGATTTTCAGCTTCATGGGGGATCAGCACTCTAAACGTTCATGTTGTTCAAGTGTTACTTGCTCAGTCGTGTCCAGCCCTTGCAACCCCATGGACTGTAGCCCACCAGGCTCCTCTCTCCCTGGAATTCTCCAGACAAGATACTGGAGTGGGTTGTCATTTCCTTTTCCAGGGGATCTTCCTGACCCAGGGATTAAATACAGGTCTCCTACATTGCAGCCAGATTCTTTACCATCTGAGCTACCAGGGAAGCCCCATGTTTTTCAAGGGTCAGTTGTAGTTGAAAGGCAGCATAAATGCATATTTTCACCTTTTTTCTTTCAACTGATTTTAAAAGTAAATGTATGAAATAATATGTATATAATTGTCCTATAATGTATAGAAATTTAATATATTTACCAATAACAGTATGAAGGAGATGGTGGGAACAAAGCAGTATTAGATTAAGGAAGTCATTTTATATGGTAACTTAAATAGGAACAAATGATGTGAAAAATAGGTAAATTTAACAAAACCCAAAATATATATGTGTTCTCTTTGCTTCTTTGAAAACATAAGAATTTTATAAGGTATAAATTATAATAATGTATCACTGAGTTTTAAAATTTGTAGATATAACATGTATAACAGTAATTCCACAAAAGAGGGGAAAGTGACTAGGGTTATATGGGAATGATGTTTCTGTATTTTGCTAGAATTAAGTTCATGTAAATATGAAGCTCTGAAGAGTTAAGAAGTACATGATAAACCCAGAGCAACCACTAAGGAAATAATTCAAAACTAATGGACAATCATTAAAATAACTAATATGCTACATTTGAAAATATTCACTTAATGCAAAACAAAGAGAGGTTAGATGGACAAAAACATAAGACATTTAGAAAGCAAAGAGTAAAATGGCTGATGTAAATCCAGCTGTATCTATAGTAATATTGTGAAAAAGTTGAGCAATCCAATCAAAAGACAGAGATTATCAGCATTTTTCTTCTAATATCTCTATGTCTGCAGGAAACACTTTTGATTCAAAGATTGGAAATTAAAGGATGGAAAAGGATGCATCATGCAAATTGTAACTGCAGAAAGCTGGAGTAGCTATACCAACATCAGACAGAAAAGACATTAGGCAAAAAAAAATTACTGGAAATAAAGAGAGAACATTTTATAATGATAAAAGGGTGAATCAGGAAGGTTTAACCATTATAAATATATGTGTGCCTAATAATAGCAAAATACGAGAAGAAAAAGGTAAGAGAAATGAAGAGGAAAATAATTCACAGTAATAGTTGGAGGAACTTTAGTTTCTGCTATAATAATAAAGAGCTTGGAAGTCATCACTCACCCTCACAACAAGAAAAACTCTGGGAAGCCTGAAAAACATTTCTTCTTAGGTGCATCAGAAGATGTAGTCTCAGTGTTTTAGAAGGACAATTTGTAAACGTGTAGAAAGTTAGTGTTATGCCCAAGGATATTTCAGGTCATAGGGCAGATCACTGCCCTCAAATCTGAGCATACAACAGTTTGTCAAATTCAGCTTAAATATTCGTACCAATACCAGCTACATCAGAAGGCTTCTGCTCCTGGCTAGCTGTGATTCTCTGTATCCACCTTTCTGTTTAGTTTTAACTTATCTAATAGGTAATTTTTTTAAAAGAGGTGTAAAGGATGTACTAGAGAGGAGAGAAAATGTAATCATACAAAGTGCTCAATTAAAACCTTCCAAGAAGTCAGGAAAAGAGGGAAAGATTTAAAAAAAAAAAAAAAAAAAAAGGTCCAGAGCAAAGACTAGAAAAACTGTGTATAGAGTAGATATTAATTCAACTATTTCAATAATCATTGATATTAATAGTCTAAATAAACCAATTTAAGAGACTGACAGTGGATAAAAACAAGACTTAACTATATGTCAGCTACAAGAAATCCACTTGAAACATAAAGACACAATTAGATTACAAGTAAAAGGATGGAGAAAAATATATAGTGCTAACAATTCAAAACACAGGTTTAGCTATATTTCACACAAAGCAGACTTCAGGACAAGAAGAACCATCAGACATAAAGATGGGCATTATGTAAAGATGAACTGGAAATAGAACTGCTTCAATCAGATAAAGACAATTTTGAGAATCCTACAGCTGATGTCACACTTAAGATGCTTTCTCCCTAAGATTAGGAACAAAACCAAAATGTCCACTTTTGCCACTTCTTTCAGCATTGTACTACAAGTTCTAGTCAGTGGAAGAAAAAGAAATAAAAGGCATCTAGGTTGAAAAGGAAGAAGTGAAATTATCCATGTCTGCAGTACACGATATCATTTTGTTGTTGTTCAGTCACTCAGTAGAGTTGGACTCTTTGTGACTCCATGTGCTGCAGCATGCCAGGCTTCCCTGTCCTTCGCCATCTCCCAGAGCTGGCTCAAACTCATGTCTGTTGAGTCAGTGATGCCATCCAGTCATCTTATCCTCTGTCATCGCCTTCTCCTCCTGACTTCAATCTTTTCCAGCATCAGGGTCTTTTCCAGTGAGTTGGCTCTTCTCATCAGATGGCCAAAGTATTGGCGCTTCAGCATTGGAGTTCTTCCAGTGAAAATTCAAGACTGATTTCCTTTAGGATTGACTATTTTGATTGACTGTTGGATTGACTGTTCCTTGCTATCCAAAGAACTCTCAAGAGTCTACTCCAGCAGCACAGTTCGAAAACATTAATTCTTTGGCTCTCAGCCTTCTTTACAGTCCAACTCTGACATCCACACATGACTACTGGAAAAACTATAGCTTTGACTATGCTATAATGGATATATATGATAAATCCTAAGGACCCATTGAAAACAATTAGAACTAGTAAATAAGTTCAGCAAGGTCCCCTACCAGAATTCAGCAAGCTTCTTTGCAGCAAAGTTGACAGATTGATTCTACAGTTCATGTAATCCTACAAGGGACCTAGAATAGCCAAAAAAATCTTAAGAACAAAGTTGGAAAATAACACTTTTCAATTTGAAAATTTAGTGCAAAGCAACAGTAATCAAAACGGTGTGGTGCTGGCATGAAGACAGACATATAGATCAGTGAGATAGAATTGAAATTCCAGAAATAAACCCATGTATCTATGGTCAACTGACTTTCTTTTCTTTAAACAGGGATGCCAGGATGATTCAACAGAGAGAAAATAGTCTTTTCAACAAATTGTGCTAGATCAAATGGATAGCCAAATTCAAAAAATGAAACTTTTGCATCTTTATTTCACACTATATGCAAAAATTAATTCAGACAGGCTTATAGACCTAAATGTCAGAGTTAAAACTATAAAACTCTTAAAGCAAGAGTAAATCTTCATGATCTTGGATTTGGCAATGAATTCTTAAACAGGACATCAAAAGCACAAGCCACAGAACAAGACAAATAAATTGGGCTTAATCAAAATAAAGAACTTTTGTATTTCAAAGAGCACTGTCAAAAAGTATTAATAAAAAGACAACTCAGAGAATGGGAGAGAGCGTTTGCATATTACTGATGTGATAAGGAAGTTGTGTCAAGAGTATATGAAGAATAAAACTCAGTAGTTTTTTTAAAAAAAAAACAAAACAGGCAACGGATTTGAATAGAGTTTTCTCCAAAGAATATAAATAAGTGGCTAAAAAGCACCTGAAAAAGTGCTCACCGTCATTGGTCATGAGGGGAATGCAAATCAAAACTATAGTGAGATACCATTTCATGCTCACTATATTGGTTATAATGAAAAAGATAGTAACAAGAATTGGCAAGCTGCTGCAACTGAGTCACTTGAGTCGTGTCCTCCTCTGTGCGACCCCATAGATGGCAGCCCACCAGGCTTTCCTGTCCCTGGGGTTCTCCAGGCAAGAATACTGGAGTGGGTTGCCATTTTCTTCTCCAAGAATTGGCAAGAACATGGAGAAATCTGCATCCTCATTTACTCCTTTGGGGAATGTAAAATGGTGTCCCCACTTGGGAAATCCTCAAATAGTTGAACATAGAGTTACGTTGTGACCTAGCAGTGCACTCCTAGGTTTTAATATATACCCAAGATTAATGAAAACGTATGTCCACACAGAAACTTATACTTTAGTATTTGTGGAAGTACTGTAATAGCCAAAGGTGGACTCACTCAGCTGATGGATGGATTTTTTAATGTGATATATCCATACAAGAGAATATTATTTGGATATAATATTAAATATATGTTCAATATAAGGAGTGAAGTACTAATTCATGCTGCAGGAAGTATTGCTACAGCGTGTTTTGCTATAGAATGTATTGTAAACATTATTATAAGTGAAAGAAGCCAGTTAACACAAGACCACATATTATATGGTTCTATTTATATGAAATATCCAGAGTAGTTAAATCTACAGAGATGAAAAGTAGATTAGCGGTTACTTAGGGGGTATGAAAGTAGATTAGTGGTTGCTGAGGGGGTATCGGAGGATAGGCATTAACAGCTTTAAAGGGCGCAGTGTTTCTTTGCAAGATAAAGAAAATGTTCTAAAATTGCACTGACAGCTGCACAGTTCTGTAATTATACTAAAAACCATTGAATTGTACGTGTTACATGGGTGAACTATATTGTATATAAATTATATGATAATAAAGCTGTTATTTAAAAAAACTGAAAGATAACCCAGTTTTTAAAAACAATGCCCTGTTCAGTTAAAGAAATAAAGAGGATAGATGTTTTTAGAAACCATGTGCACTAATGCTCACTACGGTGTTATCTGTAATAGCCAAAGTGGAGGCAACCCAGATACCCATCAACTAGTCATCTAATGAACTGATAAACAAGATGAAGTAAATCCATACAAGGGAATGATATTTTACCAGGAGAAGGAATGAAGTACTAACATGTTCCATAACATGAGTGAATCTTAAAACATTCTGCTAAGGAAAGGAAGGCAGTTACATAAGACCAAATCTGTATGATTCTATCTGTATGAAATTCCCAGAACAGAAATCCATAGAGACGAAAGGTACACCAGTGGTTCCAGGGACTGAGGGAGGAAGAGCATGGGGAATGACTGCTAATAGGTATGAGGTTTTGGAGGGAGATGACGAAAATGTTTTGAAATTAGATGGTGATAGCTTCACAATTCTTATGAATATACTAAAAGCCAATGAACTGTACACTTTAAAAGGTTAGTTTTATATGTGAATTATACCTAAATCTGTTAATTATAAGAAACAGCACTTAACTATTAATACTTTATGAAGGATATGTCTTCATGTTCCAGTACTTTTTCCACAGGAGAACTTGTGGATTTTTTTATTTTTTCAAAGAAGCATCTTTTAGAAGAATCATTTATACTGGCTCTAGAATTGCATCTAATATGAGAACTTACTTGTTCAGTAAAGGACACGTATGCCATATCTTCCTATAGCCACTATCCTCATGCTATGGAAAACATCTGCTACTTAATTAATTTAGGTTCATGTGCATTACATACTTTGTACTCTTGCCATAGTGGATTACAGTTTCTGAAAATTTTCTTGTTCTTTAGAGAAAGTAATTTTTCTCCCCAGCTACTTATATTTGATATGCCAAAAACAGCATAAAAAATGTATTAACACTTGGAACATGGTGAATTTTCGGTTCTTTCTTGATTTTATTTTTTTTAACCATTTTTATGTACAAATGCACAGCTGTAAAGGATTTGGTTAAATACTGAAAGAACGTAAATGATCTCTTTGTAAGTTTTCTGTCTTTAAAAAAGGAAATTAGCATCAACAATAGTTGATTTTATATATATGTAGACCATCAACTGATGGATTTATGTATATATGCAGTCCATGGTGTCGCAGTCAGACACAACTTAGCGACTGAACGACAACAAATATATAAATCTAATTTTAAGAAAAGATGAACTATTGGTAGTTTCTAATTTACTACGTATGTATTTGTTAATGGAAGGAATATGAATTTAAAAAATCAATCTGTAAGCTGAATTATTAAAGGTTATCTGTTGTCAGTGTGTAACAGTGTTTGCAGTGTTAGGATGGTAGAATGTTTTTGAATATGGACTCTTTTCTGATAGAAAGGCGTATCTTCACATGTGTTTTTTCAGTTACAGTATTTTTTCAGTCACATGTGAAAAATAGACTCAAGTGATTTTCTTAAAATGGAAGATAGGGAGACTTTAGAACAAAACAAAAGCTCATAACTATTTCACTTTGAAAAATAACAAAAAAGCATGTACATACTTTAAGAAAACAACATGTTTTTCTAAATCTAGAGTGCTCATGAAAATGAGGATCCAGATGGTGAATTTAGGCACAATGTGTAATGCTGTAATTTTCCCTCCTAGTTAAAAGGCTGGCCACTGAGAACCTGCAATGCATGGTCAAAGCCTGCCAAGTGGGGTCAGGAGGAGAACCTGCCGCCCAGCTGACTTCTGTGTTTAGGTAACTGGAAAATATGCCAACTGGCACAGAGACTGTTGCCAGCCACTTGACAGTCAACATGTTTTTTAAATAACTAATTATCCAAAACATAATGTGTTACTACTAGTTTGTAGTTTCAATTATTATATTTTTGGCAGTAGTTCTGCTACGTTGTTGTTTTATTAAAAAAATTACTCAGGAGAAAGAGGACTTAAAGTTTCCTGAGAATTTAGTAAGGAAGATGCCTGCATGTGTTTCAGAGGAAAAAGTGGAAAACGTGAGTCATGGTGGCAGGTATACAGGCTTTGGAGCTGCTAAACATGCTACTCAGCACCCAGTGTGGAAGTGCCTGTCACTGGTCTTCTGTTCACTTTAGATGCTGTGAACCCACAAAGCTCCATCAGATGTAATTTGTGAAGCACAGACTATATATAGATCTGTTGTTCCTTCATAAGCGTAACTGCAACTTGTAGAACATTTTCTGTTTTGTTTCTATTTTCCTGCCTTGCCCTCTATGGAATCTTAGGCTTTCTATTAAAGCAGTACTTTTTTAAGTATATCTTTCTCATAGTTTCTACCCGTTGACCTTCATCTCATGTATCTCTACCTTAGCACCACTGTGTTAAACAGTTTGGGTCCATTTCCTTCATTCTTTGTGGGATTTTTGATTCCTCAGCTTTCTTTCTTATCACATAGTTGGGACTTGTCAGTTGTTTACAGTTTACTTACAGAATATAAAAATTGTGATCATTTGAAATAAATACTGGGTTTAAGAAAACTAAAACCCTAAGAGACGAAGAAGGATTTTATATGAACAAAGATTACATGTTTGTTAAGTACAGTTTACTAAGCTAGGAGACTTTTGGCAGGGGTGGGGAGAGTGGAAATTTTACATTTAAAGAATTATATATTCTTTATATATAATGTATAATTATATAATGCTTTATAAATTATTTGTTCTTCATATTTTATTCTTCTGTGGATCTAAAATCTCTTGTTCAGTTAAGGAATATAAAAATTATTAGAAGTAACTTACTTTCCTCATCTATGTTTGCTTTATCTAGAGACAGGAATAATTAAAAGATACACAAAACAACCAGGAAACTGGACTCGTTTTCTGTTTTAGTCTCTTCTACACCCTTACCACCCAGATTACCCACATGTAGAGTGTAGCAGGAAAGTCCCTGGCGTTAGATTTTTCCCTCTTCATTCTTCCTCTCGGGATTCCAACTCTTCTCTCTCCCTCTTAATGCCATCACTATGGTCATGGCTCATGCTGAAGCCTTATTTTTTCTTTATTTTCAAGTTTCAGTCTTTGTATGGTGTCTGTCATAGATCCTTATGATAATCTTACATAAAGTGATTTTTCTTGCATTCAGGTTACAGGTTGCTGTAATTGGGCTACATAGATACTAGCCCAAGTAATTGCCCCAAGAGTAATTCTAAGTAACCTGTTTTACTTTCAGGCAGTTTATTGAAGATTATAGTTTGAGATATGATTATCAGATTTACAGCATGTTAGAAGCAGTAGCAGCATTGGACCAGCAGGTTGTTATCCACTTGGTTCCTACCCTTACTCAGTCTCTGAAGAATTCAGAGCGGAAATGGGGCCTTGGCAGAAATACTGCACAGAGGTATGTTTGATAATTTGATTATATCCTTTTGGACAATGATTATGAAATCTAGATTCATTTTCCTAGTAATGGCCTATTTTCCCATTTATAAAGATTTGGAGTCTGTTCCAGTGAATAGGGTTAGTGACTCAACTAGGTAATATGCTTTTGGTCAAGCCCTATAGGCTTATGACTGAATATAGTGCTGGACTATTTAGAGTAATGAAACATGATGGGAAAAGTCTGTATATCCTAGAGAGATTGTGTTAAAAGAGAAAAGATCCGGATGCTGCAGAGACTGAGGGCAGGAGAAGGGGGCGACAGATAATGAGATGGTTGGATGGCATCACCAACTTTAATAGACATGAGTTTGAGCCAACTCTGGGAGATAGTAAAGGACAGGGAAGCCTGGAGTGCTACAATCCATGAGTTCGCAGAGTCAGACACGATTTAGCAACTGCACAGCAGCAATAAACATGTATCTGTCTCTTCTTTTCTTTTGTCTTTACAGGGAAGCCTATAGCAAACTTTTATCTCAGCTAGGACAAGTGGGACAAGATGAGATACAAAAACTGGAAAATGATCATGTTGAATCTATTTTCTGATTTCATCCTCAACATTAATCATAACTACCTAAAGCCACTTTGTACCATTTGACTCCTACTTTTATTAATTGTATAATGTTCTGTTAAAAATACTTTATAGGATCTTTTCCGTACATACCTGTAAGTATTAAGTATATAAATAAGAAAATAAAAGTTAATTAAATATGTTATAGAATCTTTAGAACTTGGTAAAACTGCATTCTGTTTTGAATCAGTTTTAGTTAAACTAAAGAAACTTAAAGTTTTCCTGTCTGAGAGTGTTGTCTGTGTATGTCTATGCAGGTTTGTACTGATTGCTCCATGGACATTTTACTGTAGTACCTGAATCTGGCTTAGGGATTATACAGATAATATATATATAAATTTTTTTGACTTGGGCTAACAGTGTTTATACTTGGGGTCCAACAGTTGCCAGATGTTTTTCTCTATTCATCCTTTCTTTTGGAGTTGTCACATCAAGAGGAGGATAAATAATAGCCTTTAAAAAGAGAATAAATAATATTCTAGAAATTTTTTAAGGTTACAAATTAACAGAAGAGTTCTGAAAAGTCAACCGAATTATATACTTGTTCTTCAACTAGAGCCTCTTATAAACTAGCATAGTACGTATTTGCAGGGAACCAGCTTAGTTTCCTGTAGCAGTTCATCTCTCAACCCTTTAACTATGTGAAATTTCAGATTTATTTTACTGGTTGGGCTTTGTCCTTGACTCCTTTTTCTAGTGAGCGTTATTTGGTAAAAACAGTTCCAATCTTAGTACTGAGAAACCCATGTGGGTCTTAAACCCAGCTCTACTTTGTGACTGTGAGCAGATTCTTAATCTTTTCTGAGCCTTAGTTTCTTCATGGAGAAAAATGAGTAATAATACTTCTTAAAATTTCACAATGTTCTGCTAAGTATCAGTGGGATAACTAATTTATAATCATGTAATTAAAATGTATGTGAAAGTATTTGGTGACCTACATTCTATTAGGCATCCAGACATGATTACTGTATCTCATGCACAAACGCAAAGAAATTTCTCAATTTTGTTTGTCTCTAATGGTATGTCCCAGATGAATGATTCTACTTCTTTCCAGTGTTTTCTTACACGTCATGTTTGCTAACTTTGAAATAATTTGTTTTCTTCTGGGGCCTCTAGTGTTTACCATGGTTTTACCATTCCTTCAGGAAAACATTTTCAGCCCTCTTCTGGCTCCAGTATCTTCTAAAATGAAATGCACTGCAGCCAGGAAACTATAGTTAGTTAATAGCCCTTTCCTAATTGGAATTTGTGAAGTCTAAAGGACTTCATGACTTATAAATGGTCTCTGTTACCCCTCAATAAACTAGTTCAATAAATGGGATGAATAAAAGCCTCTTTAAGGTTACTTAAGACTTCATAGCAATGAATTTCATTATAATAGTGACTTACTAATGATGTATTATTTTGCAAGTTTAGCAGTTGAAATTTAAAGTATTTAATGGAGTGCCTTTAAAGAGGTTATTTATGTGTGTGTGTGTGTGTGTGTGTGTCTATTCCGCCCCAAGGGAAATTGATAAAGATGTCTTAGATAATCTTGCTCTTAGCTTATGAAACTTTTTAAGGGTTAAGAAATCTGTTACTGAATCATGCATTAGGATATGTACCTGTGTATATTAAGAATAAATTTATACATAAAAATCAGTAACAACAAAGTCTGTAACATGTATATGTATATATATTTTTTAAATTTGTATATCAGTAAAATTTGAAGGAAACTGTTTTATTCAGTGAAGAAAAAAGAAAATTTATGATTCAGCTCCATTTCTTAAAAATCTTCACTGACCCTTATTATTATACTCTCTTTCCATACCCAGACTTAGAATAACCTTATAGTTGCTTCCTTAATGTTCTTTTTCCCCTAAAATCCCTTTAATATCTGAGGTGACTGCTTCTACCGTTGTTAAGGTAAGCCAGTCTCTTGTGGTCGAATTTGGAATGTGTTCTCATTTTCCTTAGGCTTTGGCATTCTCTTTTATCTTCTCATCCCTTCCTCAGCGATATTGCTTCTTCCTACATATGCGTTTTCCCTTCTTGTCCCCACTGGTAAGATCTGGCCCTTCACCCGCTCTGTCTCAACATTCTTCTGGTGGTGAACTGAGAAGACTAACTAATAACTATCTTTCACATCTGTATCTAGTACTACTTTTTCTCTAAAATTGTCTAGTTGGATTCTCCTGGAATCTCAGGGCAACATGTCAAGCTGCCTTTGTCACCTTCTTTCTCAGAGAAGGTGACGCTGTCTTTGCCTTCATTTTCTACCCAGAGCAAACGCCACTTTCCCAGTTCAGTTAACTTTGACACTTCTTGGATTCTTCATTGTTCCCCACTTTTCATCTCATCCAGCAGTACAGGCTCTTGCTATTTTTTTCTTTTTGCCATCATGTGCATCCAAATTTATTAGGCACTATAGTTGCCTCCTTATCTCTGGACTATTGAAATTTATTCTTCACATAATTCTGACGTTAATGTTCCTAGAAGACTACTTTCATCTTGTTACTTTTCTGCTCAAGGACCTCCATTTACTTCCCATTGTTAATAAGCTGACATTGAAGCCTTCAGTCAGGAGAATTCCTGCCACTTGATGCTATACTTTCTCTTTCTAAACTCAAGCAGGAGAGTAGACTATCTTGGGTGCTTTCGCTGAATGACATGTTCATTCTACACTGTGGGCCTCATTCAGTTTGCCAGCTTACCACCATTTCTGCAGAAGCCTAACTTTAAGATACTCGAATACGAAAATTAAAATATGCATGTTAGGCTTCCTTGGTGGTTCAGATGTTAAGGAATCTGCCTGCCGTGCAGGAGACCTGGATTCCATCTGTGGGTCAGGAAGATTCCCTGGAGAAGGGAATGGCTACCCACTTCAGTATTCTTACCTGGAGAATTCCATGGACAAATGAGCCTGGCGGGCTACAGTCCATGGGGTTGCAGAGTCAGACAATTGTCCAGTTGCTCAGTCATGTCCGACTCTTTGCATTTTTGGACTGCAGCAGGCCAGGCTTCCCTGTCCTTCACCGTCTCCCGGAGTGGGCTCAAACTGATGTCCATTGATGAGATGAGATGCCATCCAGCTATCTCATCCTCTGTCGTCCCCTTCTCCTCCTGTCCTCAATCTTGCCCAGCATCAGGGTCCTTCCCAATGAGTCAGCTCTCCACACTGAGTAGAGCGGCATTGCACTGAGTGGTAATGAGCAGTCGGACACTGCTCAGTGCCTAACACTTGGACTTTCTATACATGTCTTCCAGTCAGTTCAGAATACCAGGTAGAGTATAAAAGAAGGACAACTTGGTGATAAAAAGGACTTTTATTAGACATTCAGATTTGGTTATGATTTAAATTTCAGTTGAACATTTTAGGTTTTCATAGGGGAGAAGAAGACATGGGTGTATTTTCTCTGTACAAAATCATTCAGTATTCAGTGCATTTGTACTGGAAGAGTTTCACAGTATAAACTTTTACATCTTTCCTTATCCCTAGCATATTTTCTTCTCTTACTAAGCATATTTGACTTTTTTGTTTTTTGGGGTAAGCAAAAATAATTATTTGTGGGTTGTTAGGTGTGTATTTTCACTACACATTGTTATTTTTATCTTCTTCCATGCTTCATCACAAATCTTTAAAACTACTGTTTATAACTAATTACACGGACTCCTTTCCATGTACATTCACAGAATCTTGGCAGTTTTTATTTTTAGGATTATATAATCATATAAGAATTTCACAAGCTGTTACAGTTGGGAAAAACCTTAAGGAAAACTACTTTCTTCAAGTTATAGGCATCAACTTAACACTTTGTTTCAGCAATAAAAGGCAGATACCATAGAAACTTAACCAAAAACTGTGTTATCTGTTCTAAACCACTGGTTTTTGATTCATACTCTTTTTTTACATAAACCTTATATCTTCCAAAAACTGATCTCCTGCCTCCTCCCCCTAGGGTTAAAAATATTGCTTTGTCAGTCAAGTGGAGAGTATGCTGGTATAAATAACAGGCTCTGTTTGTGTAAAACGGTTGGGGAACTAGCAAAATAGTATATTCTTTCACATATTTGATGTAAGATATGAGTTTATATTTTGATTCTGTGAAAAACTATATTGTTTACCAAAATCAGTGTCAAATGATTAGAACTGACCAACTTCTGCTTATTGCAGTTTTTGGTGTGAAGATAGTTACTCAGTTCATTGCACTTGTGAATTATGCTTTTAGAAGAATTCCCGGCATTTTTATTTTATATACATGTTTTAAGTTATTTGTGTACAAAATAATGAGATATAATAAAAATGCATATATTCAACTTACACTGCACTCATGATTATTCAGCTTCCTCTTTATGACAGATTGACTCTTTGAAAACCAAAATAAAAACGGACCATGTTACCTGGAGGAATATTTTTTTATCTTATTTAAATACTCCTGTTGCTTTTATACTCTGCCTAAATGAAAGAGAGTTAATTTTTCAGCTATTGTAATGGCTGAGGGTATACAATATACATATGGCTAAACTGTGAGGAAAATACAGAGAGAAATGGTGTGAAAAATACCTTAAAAATAACCAATTGGCATTTTACTCTTAAAGATCTAAGGAATTTTACTGCGTTTTACATACATATTATTTTAGAGATTTGTGTCTTTTCTGGCTTTTCCTCCAAGAGTAAGAACACTGCTAATATCTGTGTTACTGCTTTTTCTTTTTTAAAGTACAATCTTGATATTTAAATTGTTTTAAGTTTCATGGTTTTATGGAAATTGAAATTAAATACAAATACAATATGGTCTTTGAAGACTAAAAATGGAAGATGTATTACTGTAGAATAGTTCACTATAATAAGAAAACATGTATTTGAATAGTTTCAGTGGACTTTGGTTTTTATGACCAACCACTGTTCTCTAGACTTTTTCTTATTAGCTCTTATGATTGATAATTTGAGGGACAGGATCGAATTATAAGTGATCTGGATTTTTTCTTTGTGAGGAAGGGTTGATGTACTTTGGATGCTATTCTTTGTTTACAATTATATGTTTCTGAAAATTATGTAAAATTTATATAAAAATTCTAACTTCCAATTGTATAGCATTATTACTATTATACATTTATTTATTATACAATTATTACTAATACTATACAAGGAAGGCTTTGATAATATATACTAATTTGTTTTAAATGAATAGTTAGAAGTTTTCACAGAAATTAGAATAATCTCAGGCTGTCTTTGTGTTTATCAGTCAACCAAGTTCACTTTTAAACCATTTCCCTTTTAATAATTGGGTAGAGAATCTGGAATTAAAAATAGATTGTTTTATAAGGTAAAATTCCTGGAGAGAAGAAATCTGTGTGTCAAGTAGAAATGTTAGTAAATCTGAAATAATTGTTTAAGTCCTTGTTGAAAAGATTTCTGAAATGTGGGAGTCCACTTTCCTGACACTGTAAGTAAGGCATTTTTAAACATTTAGATGGTTTATACCTTATAAAGAGACTCTGTTTTCCTTCTAAATATCAATTATCAGAACTGTACAAATACTCCTCTAAGGCTTTTTGTCTAAACTTAAAATCTTTTCTTTTAAAATTGTACCACTCTTTTCCTTACCCTAGTCTCCCCTCCCCCCTTAATCTGAACATCCCCAAATCATATATTTATTTTTAATATATTGATATTTAATACATATTTAAAATAAGTGTTTTAGGTATTATATATAAAGTTAGTGATTTCTGTATTTAGGATAAAAAATATTTTTATTCACTTCTGCTTTCTAAAAGTGGCTACATGAACAAAATAACAGTTTCCTATATGCCAAGGATTGCTGAATGTTTAAACTATATCAAGGAAAAAAAGTGAAATCTTCCTTTTAAGAAAAGTGACTTATCATAACAAGATTAGAGAAAGGGGAATAACTCACATTATAGTTGTGGAATTTATGTTCAAATATGATTATTGAGTTGTTTCATTTTTTAACTTTTTGTTGTAGACAAAGCAAATCCAAAAACCTAGCCTAAGAAATTATGCATTATTAAAAATGGTAGTAATAAAATATGTATTGGTGATGGAGAAGAATCCCATAAGCACTCAAGATTGACATAACCTTTAACAAAGTGGAAAAACTTTTATTAGAACTACCGATTCTAGGCTCAAATTTATGTCAGAGCACTTTATGATACCAAAATTAGTCCAACTAATTGTTTTTCAAGATTTAAATGTCACTTTTCACTAAATAGTCTTAAATGAATTTGAGGCAAGGGTTTGTACAAGTTTAGGAATCTTTGGCTTTGGTAAACTCCCTGTTTTCTAAGTAGTATGTCTCTTTCACATGCTTTTCAGAATCATTTCATAGCATGTCTTCCAAGTTCTATCCAGTAATTTTTAAACTTCAAAAATAATCTCCCTGTTCAATTGCAAAGTTCTAAAGACAGTAAAATACCTTGTAACTTGAGTGATATTTTTTCCTAGGCAAAGTACTTCAGAGTGTTTGCCTAATCCTCACAATGTTCTTCTGAATTAATACATAAATCAATAATTGCCCACCTTAAAAAGGGAGAAAACTGGAGCACTGTATAGTTAAGCCAAGGTCACAGAGCAATCAAGGTGAAAAATCTGGGTACTCCATCTGCTGTTCCAGTGTACTTCTGTTATTCATATTACCTTGAATAAAATATGACATTTAAAAATGTATGATGTCATAATGGTGAGTACTCTGCTTATACAGCAGTGTTGTATAATGCTGGATTTTTAACAGAAAAATTACAAACCCAGGGTTTAGTAAAGAGATTAAGTACTGACAGTTTTTTTTTAAGATCACTGCAATACTTGTGAAATAAACTGCCTCACTAAGAGTGTAGTGTCCTAGACAGCACTGATTAGACAAGGTGTATAAAGAATGCTTTAAAGACTCATAGACCATTCAGTCAGCCCTAAGCTAACACCACAGTAAAAGTCATACATACTATATATTGACACACACGGAGAAGAGTGACAGGCGTTTTCAATAATGTGTATTTTAGAAAACTTCATTTTTTGCTTATGTTTATCTGAATATAATAAGATTAGAAAACAGAACAAGGAAGCATTGAGCACTGAGTATTTTCATGCCCAGTATCCAAAAGGCAGGCTTTTTTTCCTCCTGTTCATGACGGTTATTAAGAAAGCACTGGCTTTTCAGACAGTGCCAATCCTGTGATGAGGCACTTGAAGAGTCTGAAGGTTAGGGCATGTGAAATACGGAGCGGGGAGGAAGCATGCTGCTACTCCATTGGAAGCAAAAGGGAGTCTAGGCCCATAGAATACTTCCTCTTTGCCTTCTCTACTTACATCCAGTACCTACAAAGGAAGGGAGAAATCTGTATGTTAAAGGTGGCTGTTCAAAATAAAGCTGTGTACACATGAAAGAAAACTGGCAGTTAATATCTTACATATCGCTATTTTTCTCACAGTGTTGTACCAGAAATATGTATTTAGTTCCTGTAAAATGCTGTTCTACACATTTATGTGTATGTACATAGTACATAGATGTTTATTTATAATAATTTAGTCTTTAGAACAAGTGTCGAGATCTAGGCAGCATTATCGTCCTTTAACAAAACTGCCTTATATTGGTAAGTGACTTGCCCAAACTAGTAAGCGTTGTTTGTATGCTGGCTTAGAAATCCTCATCTGCAATGTGAAAACATTGACTTTGCAGCTTTGTGCTGAAAACTGGTGAGATCATCTCGCTCAGGGAATATTATAGCTTCATAGCTGGTTCAAGAAAATGAGTTGCTTCTGGAGATTTTTTCCCCAGTTATTTTCCTGTTAAGCTGGAGTTTCATCTCTTTCCTTATATGGAAAAGAATCTTTGTTAGTCAGTGCCTGCTGTCACCTCACTGATTTCTGGTTTAATCTTACTACTAGGAAGATTCTTTTATAAGACAAGCTGGTCATGTCATATTTGTCGAACCCATAAAACTCCTAGCCCTCAATCATCTTATCCTCTCTTCATATGACCTTCCTCAACTTCATTTAAAACTTTTCCTCCCTTGGGTTTTATGACCTTAAAAAAAAGTTTGTCGTTCATCTTGTCCTGTCGGCCACTTTGGTCCGCTTCTGCCAGCCATGTCCTAAATGCAGACACGCCCAATATTCCAACCACAGACCCTGTGGCACTCTTCAGTGGTCTTGTCTGCTCTTACACCCACATCTATCACCCACGTGGGTAATTCTTAAGCTTTTAATGCAGTAATGCATTATTTTAGATGAAAGGGGCCCTTGAGATTTGGGGGTCCAAGCCCATAAAGAAGGACATCAGTAAGGCCTAGAATAAAAGATCAAACCTGTAGCTTTTTTCCCCAAATGGACATTTAGCTGTCCCATCCCATTTACTGAACAATATACCCTGTCACTACTAATTCTAAATAGCTCCAATACATGCTGCACACAGATTTTCCTTTGTTCTCTTTTGTTATGTATCTTCCTACAGGAGCACATTTAGTTACTTTGACTGGGTAAGGGCATGTCTCTCATTCATTTTCAAGCATTTCTTGGTTATTCTTATATTCTTTTCTAGAGAAACTTCAAGATCAATTTGGTAAGTAGTATTCCCCCACCCTGTGAATTTGACTAGCTGTGTGACTTACTCAAGGTCTCACAGCTAGTAAGTGGTAGAGCCAGTTTTTTGGCCCAGGGTCGCAACCCAAGAAAGGAGGAGGATTTCATGCCATTTTGTGACATCCCCTCCCCGACTGAATACATTTTTAGAACACAAAAGTTGAAGTCCCCATCCAGAGAACTTTTGTCTGGTTTCCTGGCCCAAGAGAGACTGTATGGTAAGTGCTTATGTGCATGCTCAGTCAGGTCTAACTCTTTGCAACCCCATGGACTGTAACCCCACCAGGCTCCTCTGTCCATAGGATTCACCAAGCAAGAATACTGGATCAGGTTGCCATTTCCTACTCCAGGGGATCTTCCTGACCCAGGAATTGAACCCATGTCTCTTGCGTCCCCTGTATTGGTAGGCAGATTCTTTACCACTACGCCACCTGGAAAGCCACTAAGCAGATATAATTTATTTAATCTGTAAGATGGGGAAAATGAAGGGTTGGTAACCAAAACACCCCCTTGAAATCTGGCAGAGAGAAGGCACTGGGGAGAAGGAGGTGCCAACTTGGCAGCACAGCCTCCAGCCAAACAGAAGTAATCATAAGAGGAGTGGAGGTGATCTGACAGCAGACTAATCACTTAGGTAGCTGTTTTTATGCTCGTCATCCACAGGACACCAGACTAGAGTCAAGCTCTGTGCCAGCTGCTTGCTTACACACTCACTGAATAAACAAGAGCACTTGACAGCATTGTCCATGAGTAAGTATAACTAACAAGACCAAAGCTATTTAAGAGCATCTCAGCTTTTCTCTTGTGGTTGTCCTCATAATGGGTTAAACAGTTTGTGGTAAATCATAGAGCAGAAAAGAAGATAAAGTATGGTTTCTCAACATTTGACATGCTTCATCCCTGTGTGGCTGAATCCTACAAATGATAGTTAAATAAACTTTAATGAGAGTCCAGAAGGGTCAGTCTAATGGGTTATTGGCTGGCATTTTCAAGATGGGGAAAAAAAAAAGACTAGTCCTTCTGGATGTTAACAGACCAGTCTGAACTATTTAAGTGTGACTTTCACTAATCTTAGCCAGCCATGCCTTTAGAATCCAAGAATTCTACATATTTGTGACTTATAAAAAAAACTTAAAACTTTTGGTATTTTTAACATCTATACTATTTTCTCCACTCTTTCCTATACTTTTTTCCTTCACAGATTATATCTCAATTTATTCAATGTTTTGGAGCTAAAAATTTTTGTTTTGTTTTTAATTTTTATTTTATATTAGAGTATAGATGGTTAACAATGTTGATAGTTTTCAGTTCAGTTCAATTCAGTCACTCAGTCATGTCTGACTCTTTGCGACCCCATGAATCACAGCACGCCAGGCTTCCCTGTCTATCACCAACTCCCGGAGTTTACCCAAACTCATGTTCATTGAGTCAGTGATGCCATCCAGCCATCTCATCCTCTGTCGTCCCCTTCTCCTCCTGCCCTCAATCCTTCCCGGCATCAGGGTCTTTTCCAGTGAGTCAACTTCACATGAGGTGGCCAAAGTATTCAAGTTTCAGCTTCAATATCGGTCCTTCCAATGAATACCCAGGATTGATCTCCTTTAGGATGGACTGATTGGATTGCCTTGCAGTCCAAGGGACTCTCAAGAGTCTTCTCTAACACCACAGTTCAAAAGCAGTTCTTTGGCGCTCAGCTTTCTTCATAACCAACTCTCACATCCATACATGACTACTGGAAAAACCATAGGCTTGACTAGACGGACCTTTGTTGGCAAAGTCATGTCTCTGCTTTTTAATATGCTATCTAGGTTGGTCATAACTTTCCTTCCAAGGAGTAAGCGTCTTTTAATTTCACGACTGCAGTAAGCATATGCAGTGATTTTGGAGCCCTAAAAAATAAAGTCTGACACTGTTTCCCATCTATTTGCCATGAAGTGATGGGACCAGATGCCATGATCTTAGTTTTTTGAATGTTGAGCTTTAAGCCAACTTTTTCACTCTCTTCTTTCACTTTCATCAAAGGGCTTTTTAGTTCCTCTTCAGTTTTAGGTATATGACAAAGTGATTCAGTTATACATATATCTATCCTTTTTGAAATTCTTTTCCCATTTAGATTGTTACAGAGTATTGAGCCATGTACCTTGTGATATACAGTAGCTCCATGTTAGTTATCTGTTTTAAATATAGCAGCATATACATGTCAATCTCAAACTCCCAATCTATCCCTCCCCTAGACTCTCCCCCCATGGTTATCACAAGTTTGTTCTTTTAAGTTTGTGAGTCTATTTCTGTTTTGTAAATAAGTTCATTTTATCATTTTTTTTTAGATTTTGCATATAAATACTATATGATAATTTGACTTTCTCCAACTTCACTTAGCATGATAATCTCCAGATCCATCCATGTCATTACAAATGGCATTATTTTATGCTTTTTAATGGCTGGATAATATTCCAGTGTATATATGGAACAACTCCGGGAGTTGGTGATGGACTTGGGTCATCTGTGACCAAGATCTGATAGATGTGACCCTCTGTGACAGATGGCACAGATTTAGGTTTTCTCATTTTTTGTTTGGGTTTTTCTGATATTGAGCCACATGAGATGTCTGTAAATTTTGGAAATCCCTTGTCAGATGCACTATTTGCAAATATTTTTTCCCATTCTGTGGGTTGTCTTTTGGTGATTTTTTTTATAGATAACTTTGCTGTGTAAAAGCTTTTGAGTTTAAGTCCCATCTGTTTATTTTTGTTTTTATTTCCATTATTCTAGGAGACAGATCAAAAAAGATACTGCTGCAATTTATATCAAAGAGTGTCCTGCCTATGTTTTCCTGTAGGAGTTGTACAGTATTGGGTCTTATATTTAGGTCTTTAACCCATTTTGAGTTTATTTTTGTGTATTGTGTTAAAAATTATAATTTAATTTTTCCCACCACTATTTATTGAAGAAACTGTGTTTTCTCCATTGTATATATAGTATTGCTTCCTTTCTTGTAGAAAATCGACCATTGGTGCATAATTGACCATGGGGCTTTCTATCCTGTTCTGTTGACTTATATTTCTGTTTTCCTGCCAGTACCATACTGTTTGATGACTGTAGCTTTGTAGTACTGTCCAAAGGTCAGGGAACCTCTTTCCTCCAACTCTTGTTTTTCTTTCTCAAGATTCCTTTGGCTATTTGGGGTCTTTTGTGCTTCTGTGTAAATTTTTTAAAAATTTTTGTTCCTAACTGGATGAAAAACGCTGTTAGTAATTTGATAGAGAAGGCATTCAGTCTGTGGATTGCCTTGGGTATTATGGTCATTTTATTAACAACTATATTGATTTCTTCCAGTTCAAAGACACTGTATATCTTCTGTTTGCATCATCTTCAATTTTTTTATCAGCATCTAACAGTTTTCAGAGTCCTGGTCTTTTGCTACCTTAGATTTATTCCTAAGTATCTTATTCTTTTTGATGCAATGGGATTATTTTAATTTCTCTTTCTGATCTTTCATTGTTAGTGTATAGAAACGCAATAGATTTCCTTGCATTTATTTTGTATCTTGCAATTTTACCAAATTCACTGACAAGCTTTAGTAGTTTTCTGGATTTTCTATATATTGTATCATGTCATCTGCAAACAGTGACAGTTTCACTCCTTCTTTTCCAATTTGGAGTCCCTTTATTTCTCTTTTTGGATTACCATGGATATAACTTCCACAGGTATGTTTAATAAAGTGGTATGAGTAGACATCCTTGTCTTTTTCCTGATCTTAGAGGAAATGCTTTCAGCTTTTCACTGTTGATTATGATGTTAGCTGTAGGTTTGTCACATATGGCCTTTAATTATTTTAGGTAGGCTCCCTCTATGCCAACTTTCTGAGAAGTTTTTTAATTGTAAATGGGTGTTGAATTTTATCAGAAGCTTTTCCTGCATCTATTGAAATGATCATATGGGTTTTATTCTTCAATTTGTGGGTATAGTGTATCAGATTTATTTGCAGATATTGAAAAATCCTTGAATCCCTGAGATAAACCCCATTAGATCATGGTGTATGAGTCCTTTAATGTATTGTTGCTAATGTTTTGTTGAGGACTTTTACATCTATGTTCATATCAGTGATATTGGCCTGTAATTGTTTTTTTGGTTCATTTCCAAATCTTGCATTTGTGCTCTCCTCACAATTGCTGATTTTGATACCATATTTGTGTGATGATTTCCTACCTTTACTGTATGTCTTTACCAGTGAGCTTTCCCATTCGTAATTTTGTTTCTAGTCATGGCCTTTTCTTTTCCACCTGGAGAAGTTCCTTTAGCATTTGTTGCAAAGCTGGTCTGGTGGTGCTGAATCCTCTTAGCTTCTGCTTGTCTTTTGCTTTTGGTTTCTTGTCAAATCTCCAGGAGAGCCTTGCTGAGTAGGTTGTAGGTTCTTCCCTTTCATCAGTTTAAATGAATCATGCCACACTTCCTTCTTAACTGCAGAGAAATCAGTTGATAACCTTATGGGAGTTTCCTTGTACATTATTTTTTTCCCTTATTGCTTTTAGCATTTTTTCTTTGCCTTTAATTTCTGTCAGTTTATTACTGTCTCAGCATGTTCGTCCTCGAATTTTTCCTGCCTGGGACTCTGTGCTTCCTAGACTTGGGTAACTGCTTGCCCATGTTAGGGAAGTTTTTAGCTATTTTCTCTTCAAAGATTTCCTCAGTTCCTTTCTCTCTCTCTCTCTCTCTTCTTCTGGGACCCCTATAATGCAAATGTTAGTGCATTTACTATTGTCCAGAGGTCTCTTAGACTATCTTTATTTCTTCCTTCTTTATTGTGTTCTGCAGCAGTGATTTACACCACTCTGACTTCACAGCCACACACCCCCACCCTCCATGCAGGAGAGCTGCCATTATTAGCAGGTAAGTCTGGCCTTGTCTCATACAAGGACAATGTTCTGGTAAACACAAGTCTCTGTGAGTGCCCTCCAAGAATGGAATTTGTTTCCCCCAGTCCTGTGAAACTCCTGGGACCAAACCACACTGGCCTTCAAAGCCAGATTCTCTGGGGGCTCCCCCTGTTGCCAGACCCCCAGGCTGGGGAGCCTGATGTGGGGCTCAAAACTTTTATTCCTGTGGGAGAACTTCTGTGATATAATTAGTTTTTGGTTTGTGGGTTGCTCACTCAGAGTGTATGGGATTGAACTTAATCACAGTTGACCCCTTCTACCGTCATGTGGATGCAGGGTATCTTTGGTAGCTTCCAGCGTTTGTCAGTGGTTGTTCAGCGGTTAGTTGCAATCTTGGTATTTCCGTAAAAGAGGTCAGCTCGCGTCCTCTTCTCCACACTCTTGTCTTGTCTCCTGTGATTTTCAACCTGATGATATGTACTCAGGAATGTCTACTGTCTAGTCAGTATCTTCTCATAAATACTATTTCAGTCTCTCATTATCTTCTCTGCTGGATATTCTTCCAGAAAGTAGTAAGGAAATAGCTTGAGCATGTAGGTAATCTCTTCAACCATCAACATATTTACTGTTAATGAACCAAAATAAATAGTTCTGTAGTCACCCCAAAAATAAATACTTGAGAATGTACAGCCATGGTTTAGAATGAATGATACTGTAGCCCATAATCAGCTGTCAGTAGCTAACATTGAAGATATATGATGAGTCTGTTATCCATGAAGACTTAACATTCCAAGCCTTTCTTTAAATGACAATTCATATGCTTATATGAACTTATTATCTACAAACGATAAAGGCTCTTAAAGGCCTTTATCAAGTTTATCTGTGCTTTATGGGACTAACATGCCAGCCAAGGAAATAAGCACAGCTTTTGCAAATGATTGATAGATGTGGTATTTCAAAGTGACTATGGGAACACAAAACTACCCATAATGCTTATTCTTTAAAAAAACAGATATATTAGAATCTTTTATTGTCCAATCTCAAACATGAAATTTATTCCATTAACACAGGCTTTGATTAAAATGTATGAATTGCCTCTTTCAGAATCACCTTAATCCTGAGGCTACTCTAGAATATCCTCAGTGGCTTAAGATATACACATGTACTCCTTCATCATTTTGAAACCAGATATGTTTGGGAACAGCCAGATGTAATGAGGAGTTAATTAGTGTACATGGTTAGTGACCCTTGTGCACTGTAGGTAGGGAAAGCATGTAAATTGGTGTAGCTTTGTTGTTGTTCGGTTGCTAAGTGGTATCTGACTCTTTGCAAACCCATGGACTTCAGCACAGAAGGCTTCCCAGTCCTTCACTATCTCCCGGAGTTTGTTCAAACTCATGTCCATTTAGTCGGTGATTCTATCTAACCATCTCCTACCACTACCTCCTTCTCCTTTGCCTTCAATCTTTCCCAGCATCAGGGTCTTTTCCAATGAGTCAGTTCTTCATATCAGGTGGCCAAAGTATTAGACCTTCAGCATCAGTCTTTCCAGTGAATATTCAGGGTTGATTTCCTTTAGGATTGACTGCTTTGATCTCCTTGCTGTCCAAAAGACTCTCAAGAATCTTCTCCAGCACCACAGTTTGAAAGCATCAATTCTCTGTCGCTCAGCCTTCTTTATGGTACAACTCTCACATCTATACATGCCTACTGGAAAAACCATACCTTTGACTAGGTGGATCACTATTGACAAAGTGATGTCTCTGCTTTTTGATATGCTGTCTAGGTTTGTCATAGCTTTTCTTCCAAGGAGCAAACATCTTTTAATTTCATGGCTGCAGTTTCCATCAGCAGTGATTTCAGAGCCCAAGAAAATAAAAGTCTGTCACTGTTTCCATTGTTTCCCCATCTATTCCCCATGAAGTGATGTGACTGAATGCCATGATCTTTGTTTTCTGAATGTTGAGTTTCAAGCCTGCTTTTTAACTCTCCTCTTTCACCCTCATCAAGAGGCTCTTTAGTTCCTCTTCACTTTCTGCCATTAGAGTGGTATCATATGCATATCTAAGGTTGTTGATACTTCTCCCAACAATCTTGATTCCAGCTTGTGATTCATCCAGCCTGGCATTTCTCATGATATACTCTGCATATAAGTTAAATAAGCAGGGTGACAATATATAGCCTTGACATACTCCTTTTCCACTTTGGAACCAGTCTGTTGTTGCATGTCCAGTTGCTTCTTGGCCTGCACACAGGTTTCTCAAAAGACAGGGAAGGTGGTCTGGTATTCTCATCTCTTGAAGAATTTTCCACAGTTTGTTGTGATCCATACAGTCTAAGGCGTTAGCATAGTCAGTGAAACATGTCCTTCTGAAATTCCCTTGCTTTCTCTAGATCCAGCGAATGTTGGCAATTTGATTTCTGGTTCCTCTGCCTTTTCTAAACCCAACTTGTACATCTGGAAATTCTCAGTTCACATACTGCTGAAGCCTAGCTTGAAGGATTTTGAACATAACAATACTACCATATGAAATGAGCACAACTGTCTGGTAGTTTGAATGTTTTGGGGACTGCTTGTCTTTGAAATTGTAATGAAAACTGACAAATTTGCTGACATTGAGTGTAGCACTTTACCAGCATCATCTTCTAGGATTTAAATAGCTTGGCTGGAATTCCATCACCTTCATTCACTAGCTTTGTAATGCTTTCTAGTAATAATGCAGATACTATTGAAAAAAGTATGAAGTTTCCACAAAAAGTCAAAAATACCTTATGATTTAGTAACTCCATTTCTGGGTATTTATGCAAAGAAAACAAAATCAGTATCATGAAGAGACATCTGTACCATGTTCACTACAGCATTATATATAATAGCCAAGACACAGAAATAAACTAAGTGTCCACTTATGGATGAATGAACATATATAGAGAAAGACAATATATATATATATTATATATAATGTGTATTATATATAATAATATATATTATATATAATATATATATGAATGGACATATATATATATGTAGAAAGACATTAAAATAGGAAGTCCTTCTTTTGAAACAATATATATGGACCTTGAGAGCATTATTAGTCTAGGTAATGGGTTGGCCAAAAAGTTTGTTCAGGTTTTCTGTACCATCTTATAGAAAAACCCAAGCGAACTTTCTGGCCAATCCAAAAAAATGTCAGAAAAAGACAAAACTCTATGATCTCACTTATATGTGGAATAAAAAAAAAAAACTGAACTCAGAAAACAAAGACAGATTGGTGGTCACAAGAGGCAAGCAATGGGAAGTGACAGAAATGGGTGAGGTAGTCAAAAGATACCTCAAAAGAGTGGTAAGAATAAGTTCAGGGATACAATGTCCTGAGTATTGACTATACTATATTGCATATTTGAAACTTGCTAAGCAAGTAAATCTTAAAAGTTCTCGTAAGAAAAAAGTACAAATGTGCCACTATGTGAAGTAATGGATGTTCAGTTTACTGTGGTGATTACTTATCAATGTGTAAGTATATAAAACTATGTCATAGACCTTAAACTAACACATTGCATTCCCTCTGTCAGATCAGAAACTACATCCATCAGGACAAGCCTGTTAAATATTCATTTCTATGCTACCTTTGCAGACTTAAAACTACTTATCTATATCAACAGTAGAAATAAGTTAAAATCCCCAGACAAATCTTGGGCAAGACAGATCAAGAATGGAAGGGGGGAAAAAAAGCAATATTGCACATATAAAGTAGAATATAACCAACTCAATATCTATATACTAACATTTTTGAAAAGTGAGAAAACATGGAAAAGTTTCTTGAAAAAAAGATACATACCTTATGAGATGTGAAGAGGAAATTAAAAGCTCAAATAGTCCTGCAACTATTAAAGACATTGAAGCAGCTGTTTAAAATCTTCCCACAAAGATGAGGTTAGATATTATGAATAGTTATAATGATATATTTTTCTGAAGATCAGGGAAAGGTCAGGGCTAATACATGTCAATATGTTATCAGAGAACTCAAAGTAGAAAAACAGCTCTGGTAAGAACTGTAAAAAAGCAAACCATAAATAATACCACCTTGACTATATACATCAACAACAGCCATTACTGTTCTGAACAGCCCAGCTAGCAGCTTGCCCAGTCTGGGCTGCTCACATGTTGATGTGCCGAGGATTCTCTGGGAGCAGAGGTTCCCCCCTCAGACCAATCACAAAACACAACTACTCACTTCTGCTAGGAAAGAACACTGTTGTGGGGGCATTTATTAAATGAAGGAACTGGAATATACAGAGAATAAGTTTTGCAGATGTGAAAGTACTGTTACCAAGATTTCAACAGGTTTTGGTTTATAAAAAAGGGAAAGGCGTTCCACTTCCCATATATATTATGTATAGTGTTAAAGCTCATTCCCATCTTTATTTTCAACAGGATTCAATTATTAGATATCATTTTTCGGATGCAGAATGAAATTTAGTGGCTGAACTAGCTGCACAAAGGAGCTCAGTCTTCTTTGTACATGTAAATATTCTCATCCTTCAATTCAGCATTGCAAAAAAATAACCTCACTGAACCACTTGAATGAACTTCAAAAAGGGACTTCAACTACTCACCTGGATACAAGCCAGAGGCTCATTTGTCCAAATCGAATATCCACCAACTAAGTATATTCTCTCACTATGGACAGCAACTCCAGATTCATTTTGACCTAAAGTAAAGAGAATTGAATAAAAAAGGAAAAACAAATCCATTTCTTTGCATGTCTTAATTAACCCTTTTGCCACTGAGGGATAGTTTTCCCCTGTGGCACACGTGTATACTCCACGGGATTTTTGCCACAACTAATCCCTGCCTCCCAGGTCTCAGAGGGAAGAATTAACCACTCTCAGAGAATGAATCTGTGTTGGGTCAGAACCGGGTTATAACACTTAATAGCCAGTCAAATTAGTAAATACAGCATTAAAGACAGTAATAATAAGCTGTATAGAAGAGTTTCATACCATGTGGTATACCATTAATTAATACTAATGGAAATAAAGTATATTTTAGGAATGCGAAACACCTCTTGTTCTACTGAATACAAATACTTTTAAGGCAAGTGCTTACATCTGTAACAGCTGCAACCCCAAGAAGTGAATAAAACAGAGCCATGCCCCTAGCGTGCCCCAAATGAAGACAAATGACAGAAAAAGACTGATAGTTACTACCTTCCTTTTTCTTTACATACACAACAGTTTTAAGACTATATTAAAGTTCCTGAGCTAGCACCAGCCTGGGTAGTCCCTAGATATAGACACGCCAAAATGATGAAAGGTTCCCCCTCCATTAAAAAAAAAAAAAGAAAAAAGAAGAACTCACTACCACATATTCTTCCCTGGAGGCCATCAGAGAGTGAGACAGTCTCTTCTTATTGATGGGCTGACACAGAATTGACTCAGGTAATAAATAAGCTGGGTCCTATAGCAGACAGAATCACAGATCGAGGGACCAAGGGGCTATAAGGTACCACTACGGGAACTTACAGTTAAGTGCTTGTAGGTGGGCCTTGGATCATTTTTCAAAAAAACAGGAGCTCAGTATAAAGCATCTAAACCTCTCACATCGGTTATGCCCCCAGTGTGGCCTCCTTAGCAGTGGCTGTGGGTGACTGAGTGCCCACTCAGCATATTAAAATGCCTTCAGGCCATAGTCCTGCCCACTCTTTTGAGTCTGATCTTAATAATGGAAGGGAAGGAATCTTAATAACGCAAGCCAGGAAGGGGGGAAGTTTTCAGCTTCATAAAGAAACGTCACAGGGAGGCTGTTTGCTGCTTTCTTTTCATTCGCTTTGGGATGAGGATGGTCCCTACCTAGTGCTGCTCGTGGTGATGACTGGATAGGTCTGTGGTCAGTAGTGCTGTCAAACCCCTATGCATAGAACATCTCCAGCGTTTTCTCTTTAGGAAAATGCAGACAACAAATGATACCTGACAGTGATAAACAATGAAGACCATTCTCCTGAACTCATAAGAAATAAGACTAAAAGTGAGAAGAGAAAAATTAATTGTTCCTATAGAGTCATTAACTCTTTCAGCACCTGATCCCTCCTACTTATACCAGTGTTCCTACATGAATATTGATTGACAATAATGGACTTGACATGCCTCTCTCGACAATGTGAGAACACACACCAAAGTAAACACGGGCCCCGAGAAACTGGATGCTCAGCCAATGGACGGAGCCAGATTTTAACTGAGTCAGAGATAAACAATGTTCACCTTTTGTAATAAATCCAAGTTGTTCTACTATCATACATTTAATATTTAGAGCTGCCCTCAAGATGTCTAAGAAAACAAGTTTGTCAACTTTCTGAATCTCTTCTTTTTCCTGATTTACTTAATCAATGGTACTTGCCAGTCAACAGGTTAAAACTGCAGCGCGTCCACTGGTCAGTGTCTATGTTGTAGGAATCTATATGCCGCACGAGGATCCGGTCATTATTGTAATCCAGGTCATTGCCTCCAAGAACATAAAGCTTCCTTTGAACAGCAGCCATGGAATGGTAGACCCGCCTCTGCAGCATAGGGCTACGACTTATCCACTTATTCTGAAAAGAAAAGAAATGTAGGTGCACTGTTAACTGGAGATGTCCATGGCAGAAACAGCACTGCCTCAGCAGTAGTTGTTGGTGGACCACATTCTATTTAAATATTGTTTATTTAGCTTGAGAGGAATGGGTGTCTTACCTGAGAACATGTGCAGAAGATCCCACATGTTCTAACTCTGTTTTGCAACTTACATAAGGCATTTCCTCTTTTGGGGTTGCATTTTATAGGGCACTTTGCATTTGTAAGAGGAGCATATGAGAATTTAGAAGTTTTCATGATAGTTATCTCCCAGTTGAGAGAACATACTCCTACAAATGACTCTGGAGTGCACATGCGTAGGCATTTGTGTACAGTGGTGTAATGATGACAAAACAGGCTCTGGATCCAGGGTACCAAGTTTATAATGTGTGAGCTTGGCAATTTACTTAACCTGTCTGTGCCTGTTTCCTCCTCTGTAAAACGGAGATAAGAGTATCCAACTGACAAGCCTGTTGTGAAGATTAAATGAGCTAAAGCACCTAAACCATTTAGAACAGTGCCTGGCACACATATCTGATAATGTGCACTTTAGGAAACTTGATTTAGGTCATACCTGAATGGTCTAGTGGTTTTCCCTACTTTCTTCAATTTACTCTGAATTTGGCAATAAGGAGTTCATGATCTAAGCCACAGTCAGCACTGGAATGTGAAGTCAAGTGGGCCTTAGGAAGCATCACTACGAACAAAGCTAGGGGAGGTGATGGAATTCCAGTTGAGCTATTTCAAATCCTAAAAGAGGATGCTGTGAAGGTGCTGCACTCAATATGCCAGCAAATTTGGAAAACTCAGCAGTGGCCATAGGACTGGAAAAGACCACTTTTCATTCCAATCCCAAAGGAAATGCCACAGAATGCTCAAACTACCGCACAATTGCACACATCTTACACGCTAGTAAAGTAATGCTCAAAATTCCCCAAGACAGGCTTCAACAGTATGTGAACCGTGAACTTCCAGATGTTTAAGCTGGATTTAGAAAAGGCAGAAAAACCAGAGATTAAATTGCCAACATCCGTTGGATTGTCGAAAAAGCAAGAGAGTTCCAGAAAAACTTCTGCTTTATTGACTACGCCAAAGCCTTTGACTGTGTGGATCACCACAAACTGGAAAATTCTCAAAGAAATGGGAATACCAGACCACCTGACATGACTCATAAGAAATCTGTATGCAGGTCAGGAAGCAACAGTTAGAACTGGACATGGAACAACAGACTGGTTCCAAATAGGAAAAGGAGTACGTCAAGGCTGTATATTGTCACCCAGCTTATTTAACTTACAGAGTACATCATGAGAAACGCTGGGCTGATGAAGCACAAGCTGGAATCAAGATTGCCAGGAGAAATATCAATAACTTCAGATATGCAGGTGACACAACCCTTATGGCAGAAAGTGAAGAGGAACTAAAAAGCCTCTTGATGAAAGTGAAAGACAGTGAAAAAGTTGGCTTAAACCTCAACATTCAGAAAACTAAGATCATGGCATCTCATCCATCACTTCATGGCAGACAGATGGGGAAACAGTGGAAACAGTGACAGACTTTATTTTGGGAGACTCCAAAATCACTGCAGATGGTGACTGCAGCCATGAAAATAAAAGACGCTTGCTCCTTGGAAGAAAAATTATGATCAACTTAGCATATTAAAAAGCAGAGACATTACTTTGCGAACAAAGGCCCATCTAGTCAAATCTATGGTTTTTCCAGTAGTCATGTATGGATGTGAGAGTTGGACTATAAAGAAAGCTGAGCACTGAAGAACTGACGCTTGTGAACTGTGGTGTTGGAGAAGACTCTTGAGAGTTCCTTGGACCGCACGGAGATCCAACCATCCATCCTAAAAGAAATCAGTCCTGAATATGCATTGGAAGGACTGATGTTGAAGCTGAAATGCTAATAGTATGGCCACCTGATGCGAAGAAGGGACTCATTTGAAAGATCCTGATGCTGGGAAAGAATGAAGGCAGAAGGGGATGACAGAGGACGAGATGGTTGGATGGCATCAGCGACTCAATGGACAGGAGTTTGAGTAAACTCCGGGAGCTGATGACGGACCGGAAGGCCTGGCAATGCTGCAGTCCATGGGGTCGCAGAGTCGGACATGACTGAGCGACTGGACTGAACTGAACTAGGACACTTACTGTGATGAAATACTGGCTCACAGGGGAGCCTACATAAGCTAATTTGAGGGCAGCTTTGCTGTTCTTTCCAGGATGAACTTCTGAGGTCAATGGAAGAGCAAAGTTTTGATTCAGCAACAAACCCCTCACAGCCTTTAATATATTCACACTCACATCTTCATCAAATTGGGAAAAGTTATTTCCAATTTACTTCTGTTACACAAGACCAAATTTTCTGTGATAACTTTAGGAAATGGTGAAACCTCTAATGTTTGGTTCTATATCACTCTCAGGATTGAGAAAGGTATTCTCAACTCCTCTCAAATAAGGTTATTTAAAATATAAAAATAGATGAAAATCAAATATGACTTTAATTTAAATCTCAAGTAATGGACACGTAAATAAGCCTAACCATTGTCTTTCTGCATAAACACAAAACATACAGGAAGAACACAGATAATTTCTTTTTGCCAAGAAAAATTTGGGTTTCGACCAGAAAAATCATGATGTTTTGAATACATACAATTCCACCAGTTCACAGAGGTGTAAAGGCAGAATTGAAAAAAAAAAAGTTTTGTATAAATATTGGTCCAGTCACTAATGGCATAGTGACTGGCTCATTTCTAATTTCTCTTTTAAAGATACACTCACAAGAAACAAAGTGGTTTGTCCAGTTGTTTAAGGCTTGCATTCATCTGCTCCCCCAGTTTTAAACATGTCATAATAAGAATCTCCTTCCAATTAATTGTATCTTTAATAAAACAGTTAAAGCTTTCTTTTAGATATTCTAAGAAATACCTTTAATACATTACACATGAGTGGATTTCTGTAGGCGCTTCCTATGAGGCAACGCATCACAGTATGAGGACTCAATGTTTGCACTGGCAGTCCAGTCCCCTGCCACAGGACTATGGATGCCATCTGGTTTGCAAAGCCTGCCTGCATCCCCTGATTATATCTTTAGCTTCCTTCACTGCCGTGCCTGCCAGGTGAGCCGCCAACCGCTGCAAAGGCAAAGAAACAGAGAGGCCTGGTGGGGTCATTCCTAATAAGCTAGCGTGTGAATACTAATCAGTGCTGAGGAAGCAGAGGTCACCCCGGCCTGCCTGTTGGCAGGTAGCGATGTGCTCTGTGGCAGATGGCAGGCATTACTGACTTTCCACAAAGGCCTAGAAGAGAAATAAGCACCAGGGCTGAATGATAGAGTTATTGAGATTCTGAGCAAGATGCAAGCAGATGTGATGTTTGCCAGTACCCACTGTAAACAATATGCCAGCAGAATTTTAAAAAAGAGCACGTGTGTACAAACATGAAACAGAACTCATTTGAGAAATGTTAACACCTTCTTCCTCTTTAACCACGTGTGCACCAAACTCAAGCAACTGTAATTAATGATCCCTCTTGAGACACCCAGCCCAGGAACACATGGTCTCCAAAATCTACAGCTTCTAATGCCATCAGGAAACACACTTGCAAAGACAGAAATACACTTTTGTTACACTCAGAATCGAGGAATTGTAAAAAAAATAAAAGATACGAAATAGACTGAGGTCCCTCTGAACATATATTTGATGGCTAGTCCCGACCCAGACTGTCAAAGCCAGCCTGTTGTTTCCATGTTCCATTATCTTCAGCTGATGAAGATTTGACTTCCAAATCATTTTGGAATATGTCATAACCAGGAAAAATACTTACATTACCAAAAGTCACAGAAATGGCAAAATTCAGCAAACATGCCACCATTACAGATACTTTGGTAGAAGGAAAAGAAAATAAAAATAGTTCTTCTTTTGTGGGGAAAGATAAAATGTGATGAGAAGTGGGCAGAAGGGACAGGCACCATCCAATGTGCCCAGTCCAGGCCCAGCTCTTAGACGAAAAACATACTCCACCTCTTCAGATACTTCTCCTTCAGACTTACCCTTCACAATGCCGTGGGATATGCTGGCTACACAGGGTTAAATAAAAGTTACTACTTATTTGGGAATAACAAAACCATAAGCACGCTCCCCTCCTAGAATGACAAGCCTTCTCAAAGGCTGCAGCAACAGGACAATGCAAATCCTTTCTTAGGATATCTCAAAGACGAACAGCCACTTGAGATGAATGGAAAAGGGGCATTTAACTCATCAACATATTTTCCCTTTTTCCTACATTATGCAAAACTCTGAAAGAGTTAAGCATTGAGTGGAGCATAAAACAAAAAGAGCTGAGATTTCATGTTTTGTAAGAAAAAAAAAAGCAACCCAAAAGCAGTTTATCCAGATGCTTCCTTTTCTCTATGTAAGTTTAAGATGCATGTGTGTGTATAGACTTGGCATTCCAACTCCTAATGACTGGAGGAATCTTTAAAAATTCATTTTAATTAAGGTAATGAGCTTTTCTTAGACGAGTCTTACCTGGTTAGGATCATATACCATTAGTCTGTTCTGATACTGTGCCGTGTTAGTTACTCCACCTGTAATGGATTAGCACGTGTTAGCGCTTTCATGAATAAGAAATGGGATAGTCCAACATAAGAATGAGATACAATTAAAGGAAAATTAGCTACTGCTGAGGATCTGTTTGTACACCCTCGTGGTGAACCCATGACATAATTAAGAAGCTTATTGTTGAAGCAGTTTCATTTTCAAGAAACATTTCAGAAGCAATCCGGTTGAGAGCAAGCAACAAGTATGCTGAGATTACCATGAGGCCCCCAATTCTGGCAAACTGCTCTGCGTGGCCAGCAATAGGCACAAAATACGGTGAGGGAGTGGGAGCAAGCATAGCACACTTAACACAAATCTCTACAATATTTATGCCAGGGACATAGTTATATGGAAAATTCTTATCCTTGGCTAACTTGGTCATTTTATAGCTGTAGTCTTAGGTGTGCTAACACAGTGAACAGTAATATCTTTTTTTTTTTTTAAGACTTTTTGATGTGGATCATTTTTAAAGTCTTTATTGAATCTGTTACAATATTGCTTCTGTTTTACATTTTTTGGCTTTCTGGCCAGGAGGCATGCAGGATCTTAGCTCCCCAACCAGGGATCGAACCCATATCCCCTGCCCTGGAAGGCAAAGTCTTAACCATTGGACTGTCAGGGAAGTCCCGACACAGTGATATCCTGATGTCTCTTTGGAAGAACCATATCTAAAAAAACATATTACTTACCAAAAGAGATCTAGAGCCAGTGCTGTCCAATAGAATAAGCAGCACAAACAGGAGTCACATATGCAATTTAGATTTTTCCAGTAGTCATATTAAGCAGAAAAAAGATCCTTTACTTTAAACTTAATATGTATTTAATTTAATTTAAATTAAATTAAATTAAATTAAATTAATCAATAATAATCCCCTCCTTATCTCTGAGGAATGCATTCCAAGACCTGCAGTGGATGCCTGAAAGTGTAGGATGGTACCAAATGCTGTATATACTATGTTTTTCCTATATACATATACCTATGATAAACTTTAATTTACAAATTAGGCAGAGTAAGAGATTACAACAATAACTAACAATGAATTTGAACAATTATAAAAATATACTCTAATAAAAGTTATGTAAATGTGGACTTTCTCAAAATACCTAATTATTGTACTGTACTTATGATGATGATGATGTGGATGATATAACCTACTTGATGAGATGAAGTAAGGGGAATGACAAAAATCATTTATGAAGCTTCCTGCAAGTTTTACAACCTAGGAATATCTTCCTCGAAGACCTGGAAGCCATACCATTGAGATGTTATCATCAAGGAAGATAATGTTCCCATCTCTCAGTTTCTGTGGAGGCTAAGAGCCTAATTCTGATGGATGCAAATCAGAAACACAAATGACCAAGCCACAGAGAAAAACATTTACAGATTCAGGGTAACTGAATGTGCTCAACACATCACACGGATCAACCTTCCTCCATAAGTACTTCGATATATTTCTTCTAGTTCACCCCAATGCTTAAAAACTCTATTGTTTTTCAGAGGAGTTGACTTAAGACTGCATTCTAATCTCTCCCCCCTAGTGCAATAGTCTTGAATCAAGTCTTCCTTGTCTGTTTAACTTTGTCCAGTAAAATTTTTGCTTTGGGAGTTCAAATACTTTGGATAGGTCACGACTATCAACTTCCATGGCCAGAAGTCAAAGCAACCAAACACCACAGAATTAGCGCATCAGCTTAATGAAAGTGGAATAATCAATCAATACTAATGGATATATAAAGGAGAGGAAACCAGTCCAGGCCAACCATTACTGTCTCAATCCCTATAAGGAGAGTATATCTTTCATGTAACCATAGCTACTATTAACTGGAAGGCTTTCTTTTTATAAGTTCTCTCTGAAGCTTGCAACCACTTTCAAGATCAAGGAAAGTGGTTTGTCTGCAGAAGAAATCCACAAAGAACAGAGGGAAATGAGCTTCCTGCCCTCAAATAGTCTTCTCTGGATTTCTCACTGAATGTCTCACTTTTAAAGATGAAATCAAAGAAAAAGATAATACACTTAAAGAAAGCTGACGCTGAAATACCTATGTAGAGTCAAAATATATGACAAATACAGAGGGATGTTTGCTTTCCCCTCAACCTTCCTTTTTTTAATCTGATTAAAAATTGAATGTCCAATAATTCTTTCTCAGCATAACTACAGAAAAGTAATCAAATCTATTGAAACCTCACAAGTCTTCAGGGTTAAAATGACTGCCAATTGCTTTTGATCTGGCCCATGACCTCCAGATTAATGTCCAGCTCACCTATAATCATTTCTCCAAATGAGAGGGAACAGAAGGTGAACTCCCCCCCACATTATTTCAAAACTCTGACAGTTTCTCTGCTTGTTTTAGAAATATGAGACAGAATTAATATCTACTGCAGTAAACTATCTGTTTATGACACCATTTGAAGATATTTACACTACAATACATATCAGACTCTGCCCATTATAGATTAAATGTACAACCAATGGATTAGAATGCAGCTACTGCACCCTCTCTCCCAGGCAGGGCACACCACTTATCTTCCTGCTTCTCAGAATTACTATTTACTGTCTTCCTCAGATGCATTTATAATACAATTTTCCCCCCTTAATCTGCGCCCAGTAATTAGATTCCTTACCCTTACATACAAATTTTCACTCTTATGACAATGTTTAGAAATGAGATGTTGGGTTACTAGTTGGGGGTAAGAATAAAAGTCCTAGTTAGTTATTTGGTTGATTACTTCTAGAATGTTAAACCACAGGAGGTGCCTAAAAAGCCGAGTGCTGTAACTTTTGCGAAGTCAGGATGGCAAGGGAAAAACCTTAAGAATTGGTTCTATTGCTTTCCCCCTTTGAAACAACTTACAAATGAACATATAAATAAAAAGCATTTCTTCTCAGTACAAAAAATAAATTTTAAAAAAGCATCCAAGTTTGCAGCCCACATTTCTCTAGAAGTATTACTCATTTTCAGAGCTTTATCATTACATTCCCTTCACATAACACTCTTCACTTTTAGATTAATCTTCTGAAATGAGATGCTAAGGATTTGCATACAGATTTGACTATACAAAAATAGATATGGAATTAATAACAGTCTCTATATGTTTTAATTTCTCCTAGACTGGAGTACCCTTGCCTGCAGCAGTATTCCTGGCTTTGAAAGTCATCAAGCTGATTTGTCTGCTCTGGGTTATGATGCCACATGCTGCTATACTGTCCCCTGCAATCAAAGCACTTGCAAAGATAGATTCCATGCCTTCCTCCATCGAGTATATTTTATAGATTGGCAGTTTTGATCTCCCTCCCCCACCCCAGGGGGGATAATCTGCATCTTAACAGCTTTCTATAGATACATCTGTCATTAAATATGCCATCTCGTATCAGCAACCATTTTTAAAGCCAAGTTTTCCCTAACTTTGAAGTGCCAGAGTCAAAGTTAAGACTTTTCAGCCAAAATTGAAAATGAACAACCCTGTCTTATACTTTTGAACTGTGACTTAAAGATATACGGCAGGTTCCCTCAAAGTCAAATAAGTCTTTAAAAACTGCCAGAAGGAATGAAAAGTTACCACCATGCTACCAGCAGTGAGAAATGCTTTCTATCATCAAGACAAGAGTAAAACATTTTTCTTAAGCTTCCCTGTTCAACTTCCCACAAAACGTTGTGAAAAATGGATGAGTGAATGCCAGGGAGAAGGTGACAGGTGACTGCCAAACAAACAACCTTTGTCTCCACTGCTGCGAGCTCACTGCTCCTAAATTCGTTGTGCTCAAAAGCAACAACTCATCAATGCTGACAGTGTCTATAAAATAGTGTTGGTCAATATTTGTTAGTAAAGTTAGGTCAAGTCTGTTGGCTCTGCTCTTATATTTTTTTTCAGGGATTTCTGTTGATAAGTAGAGAGTACTAAAGTCTTTAGTAGGAATCTGTGGTACCTAATGTAGTGGTAGTACCCCTCTTGGAACAGAGCAGGATGCAAAGAACTGAATGTGTCCATGCTCTTAGCTGAAATCAAGATTGCCAGGAAAAGGATCAGCAACCTCAGATATGCAGATGATACTACCCTAATAGCAGAAAATGAAGAGAAACTAAAGAGCCTCTTGATGAAGGTGAAAGAGGAAAGTGAAAAACTTGGCTTAAAACTCAACAGTCAAAAAAAGAAGATCATGCATGGCATCCGGTCCCATCACTTCATGGCAAATAGATGGGGGAAAAGTGGAAACAGTGATATTTTCTTTTCTTGGGCTCCAAAATCACTGCAGCCATGAAATTAAAACATGCTTGCTCCTTGGAAGAAAAGCTATGACAAACCTAGACAGTATATTAAAAAGCAGAGGCATTACTTTGCCAACAAAGGTCCATCTAGTCAAAGCTATGGTTTTTCCAGTAGTCTTATATGGTTATGAGAGCGGTACCATAAAGGAGGCTGAGGGCCAAAGAATTGATGCTTTTAAACTGTGGTGTAGGAAAGGACTCTCAAGAGTCCCTGAGGGAGAAAGGAGATCAAAGCAGTCAATCCTAAAGGAAATCAACCTGAATATTCATTGGAAGTACTGATGCTGAAGCTCCAATACTTTGGCTACCTGATGCAAAGAGCTGACTCATTGGAAAAGACTCTGATGCTGGGAAAGTTTGAAGGCAGGAGGAGAAGGGGGCGACAGAGGATGATATGGTTGGATGGCATCACTGGCTCAATGAACAAGAATTTGAGCAAACCAGAAGAGAGTGAAGGACAGGGAAGCCTGGAGTGCTGCAGTCCAGGGGGTCTCAAAGAGTTGGAATTACTTAGCAACTGAACAACAACAACAATGCTCTTAGGGAAGATGCTCCAGGCTGGAATTCCGTCAGCCAGTTCAAGATTGTGGAAAACCATCTAGAGTTCTTTCCAACTGTCTTGAAGGCCTGCAGTGCCAGCTTCACAGTAATCTGGGGGTAGAGGAGGGAGAATTTCAGCACAAGCTGTGTTATACATGCCCCCCTTACAGCTCCTTTATGACTCTGTTCTTGGGTAAGCCATTTAGCAGCCAAGCCCAGGTTCCTCAGATGCAAAATGGAGCCTGAAACCTCTCTCTTAGGTTTCAGATGAATGAGAGTGCTTGGAATAGCAGCCATCCATAAAGGGAAGTTTACCACGATGTTGTAGTAGTTTGTTCATAAAGGTTTCTTACCATTTTCATAAAAGGTACAAATGAGTATATGTGGAATACTGAAAAAGTAAGTACGGAATACTGAATTAATAAATGAATGAATTTTGTAGTCTGAAATAGATTCCTTATAGTTCTTTTTTCCTAATAACCAGAATTACTGACGTTTATAAGGGTATCAAAGACATTTTCCTTTTTAACAGTTTTAGTTTCTGCTCTGTATGTAAACTTGCTCCAATTTGCAAAAGATTTTTAAAAACTTCACACTCATAGTCTAATTATCAAAAGAATAAACTGGCATTATTTAAGTTCATATAAGTCATTTTTTAAAAGAGCCAAACTCATTAACATTCCTTGATAAAAGAGATACCATGAGAATATTTATAATGAATACAAAAATAAACATTTTATTATCTTATATTTACATGATATTATACTGCCCATATTTTGGGAGTGTTAATACTGCCACATAAACAATTAAAGCCAAGAATCTTTCTACTAAATTAACATCTTGAATAGAAGCATCCTTAATCCATGCAATAAATTAAAACTAGAATCCATATTATTTCTGTCACACTTGAGGAAACCACACAAATGGATAGGTAATTAATACATTTGAAATCCTGCAAAGAAAGTCTCAAATTTATAAAATATCTATAATGAAAAGATTGATGCACTTGAAAATATAAATTATATATATATATATGTCACCTAGAGTGAGCAGATATAAATTCGTAACCCAAAATATATGAAGTATGCACCATATGTTAGTTTAACTAAGTGAAATAATAAGTGATGGTAACATCTACTACAATGCAGATGTCAGCTGACCTTTAAAATCTCAATAAAATCCACTCTAGTTCCAATTCCTCATTCTATAGAAAGTGGAATCCTGCCTCCAAAGATTCTGCAGGTTCCTAGCAGGATTAAACTCTAAAGGTCACTACTGCCTGTCTCTAGTGTCCTGGCTTTGCTGTGTTCTTGTTGAATCTTTTACCTTTTTCCTGCTATTACACAAACTCTTCATCCAATTCCCTATTTCTATGATGTATTGGGTTGGCCAAAAAGTTTGTTTGGTTAGTGAATAGGTTTTTCAATCAGGTTTCTAGTGAAAATGAAAAATATGTATTTTCACTTAAAATTGAACAACTTTTTTGGCCCACCCAATAGCTTTACTCTTCTTCTCTCCTCTTGGGAATAAAGAAAAATGACATATTTCTCATATTCTTAGGTAGGACAATTCAGCTCACACTTTTTTCTACTTTCTTTTTCTAAATTCATCTAGACAGACACAAATTGATCATCTGAACAAAGACTGTTCTCACCATGAAAGAAATGGAGCCGATTGCTGTTTTTTTCTTAACCTACTTAAGCTACCAATTTGAGAGGCCATTAGGCTGCTATATTACAATATGTAATCCTTTCAGAAAACAATGTTCTAATCTAAGCCAATATATTGATACTTTAGAGTAGTCCATATTATCACTGTTCTTTTATACATTTTAACTTTATATCATTTCTGTTTCAGAATCTAAACTATAGAAACACAAAAACAAAGACATTATATAGGTCAACTCTGTGCCCTAAGATGGTCAGTTAATTAAAGAAATCAAATGATCACTGATCCTACACAAATGTCCAGGTATGAACTATTCTGTGTATCCTTAACTTTCAGTCATGCCATTTGGAAGTTCTTTTTACAACATAAGCATCTGTTTTTGAGATCTTTCTTTGTTGTAACTGATTTGTGTGGTTTCATGGGAAACGTATGGTTTTCAAAAACCAGAGACACAGAAATTCCCTCTTTACCAAATAATCACTGTGTTATCCGAAAAAAACCACTTAACCTCTTTAAGCCTCATTTCTTCAGGAGCAATGTGAGGGGAAACCAAATGCTACTTCAGAATAAAAGGAAGTCAGTTTAGGATGAAAGCTTTGGTGATTATTTTGGAGAATGTGTAGGTGATCTGACTGCTTTCCTTGAACCAGTTAGGTCTTTTAAAAACATTGTAGGATGGTTCATTTCTGTTTGGCTTCCATCTCAGTATAATGCTGTAATGGTTGTTTTAATCTCTTTCAGATGGGGAGTAGTAAAGGCTGGAGCATAACTGGGGCAGGAGGGAGAAGAAAAAGTAACTGCTGGGACCAGCTAGCTGCTAGGACCTAAAACAACAAAAAGATTATTTCATTCTTAGTGGATGGAATTCCAGCTTACTAGAAACTGAGGGTGAAGAATCCGCCAGGAATGCAGGAGATTCAGTTCGATCCCTGGGTCAGGAAGATCTCCTAGAGAAGGAAATGACAACCCACCCCAGTATTCTTGCCTGGGAAATCCCATGGACAGAGAAGCCTGGCGGGTTACAGTCCATGGGTCGCAAAAAGTTAGATACAACTACTGAGCAACTAACACTTCCAGGAACTTTTCAGTGGAATGTCGAGCTATCAAGCCCCAAACTCCTCCTCAGGAGCAAGAAACAGAGCCTCTTAGGCAGTCATTCCACATCACAACAAACTTATCTCTCCCTCAAGCAAATGTGAGGCCCTGGACCCCATCTAACTGGGATCCTAGCATGCTGTTTCTTCCAGTAGATCTTCTGGGCCAGCCCAGTCTAAAAACTTTCCATCATGAGTGAATTCAAGGATTTGCCCTCATCAACTCTGCTGAGTATCACCAAAAAATAGAATAGAAATTTGCATACTGGGATACCATAATTTTGTGGTTTCTAATTTAGCATGGGTTCTGACACAGTTTGTATAAACGTTAGTTTCCTGTTTTCTCTCAGAAACTTTTCCTAAGTCCACTGCCCTCAGGCCCTCTTCCTGATTCTGAAATGGCACCACCTCCAACTCTGCCTCTGCTTGACCCTCATCAGGTCCCTGCCCCTCCTCTCTGAGCTCATCTAGGTCCACACCCAGTTTGCATCCTGCCCTGGAGCTGGGGTGTGCTCTCTCCTCTAAGCCCGAGCCCCTGCCTAACTCCCACTGTCCTGTCTGGGACCCTCTGTCTGCAGACTTATTCTCATTCTTGGTACCTATGAGCTGCTCTCAGCACTTACCAACCAGAAGATACCCCTAGCCCTTCACTTCAAATTCACTCTGTCCTTCCCCTTAGCTATAAATTTGCTTAATGTACTCATTCCTCAAAAAAAGTTCCCTCCTTTGACCTAGATTTTTTTTTCCTCTAGCTAATCTCTATTCTCTCAGCCACACTTCTTTGTCTTTCCTCCCGTCTTTCCTCCTTTATTCTTCCTAAAGCCAAAATGTTATTTATTAATTTATAATGAAAAGTACGGCTGTCACCCAGACTGAAGTATGTGCGTACCTAGCACAGTACCATCTCTCCCTGCAGGATGGAGCACGGTAATAGGAAAGGTGAGGGGAAGGCTCGAGTTCCAGTTCTGATGAAATCCCAGCGTTGTGCAAAGGTGGCCTATACGTGCAGCTTTCACTTCACTCTCCATCCACACCTTTGACCATTCTAGCTTCTACCTTCTCTCATTCTCCTGAAACTGCTTCCAATAAAACTATCAAGTAGTTCCTGGCTGAAAAATGCAGAGGAAATATTCTGGACTTGGACGTCCCCACAGTTTTGGACACCTCTCACCCACCCTTCTGCTCTGGCTTTGGTTTCTATGATGCACCTCCTCCTCTGGGCTTGCTGTCACACATCCTCAGGCTCCTTCCTTCGTTCCCCTTCCTCTGCATGCTCCTAGCTAGTGTTTCCCAATCTTCTGCCCCTTTCCACACCATCTCCAGCTCCGCTGGTTCCTCGCTGGTTCCACCTTCTCGTACTTAATTTGCTGAGAGAACCTCCTCACTTCCATTTGCTCTGAGAAACAGGAGGCAGGAAGCTAGTGAAGGAGCAGATGAGACCCTAGTGGTAGGGTATAGAGAGGACTTGGGGGCTGAGCAGGTACACGTATACCACCAAGCCCCCCTTAGTTGGCCTCCTCCCACCGAGCTCAGCTGCCCAGGTACATGTACAAAGTGGACCACAGGGTTTTTCCAACACTGGGTGCTTGCCAGAGGCTAAGAGAGTTATGGAAATGGTTGGACCATGAAGCCCAAGCCTGCACACAGGGAGGGGTTAATGAGTAAGTAGGAAGCAGCCAAAGGACCTGGGGCTAAGTGAGGCTGAAGATGCCACAAACTTCCATGAAGCCTCTGGCTCCCCTACACTGATTACTCCCTGCTTCACGCTAATTCTGTACCTTGGGAAGACATCTCTCATCACACACACATCACACGACACTGTAATCATTCATTTAAAAACGGTGAGCCCCAGCATGGGACCTGCCTTTGAATCTTTGTGGCCGCAGCACCAGCCCATAACCAGGCTCAGAGAGGTAAGGAAACTCGCTCAGTTAGCTGGTTGGCAAAGAATGGAGCGAGTTTCACACGTGTGTGAACCCTCTGTGACCTCAGTTCACACAACCAGCCTCAGTCATGTCCCCTGCTTGTCCCTAATATTTTGTATACAGTTTCTTTAGATGCAATAATATTTGCACATTAAAGCTATAGCTGTGGCATTTTCAAAATGCTGACTATATTTTATATTGTTCTAATTATAATGAATACCAGAAATACAAAAAATTAAAGTCCCTTTAGTGGGTTTGAATAAATAAAAGTTATTTTAAATGGGGCAAATGCAAACTCCATCTAAATTTAATCAAGATGAAAATAAACATTAAACATATATTCTAGGGAGTTAAAGAAGCCCTAGCAAATGTTCTTTCATGAATGAAGTAGCTGGAAAAAACTCTTTGATTGTCCGCTCCTAGAGGGCAGGAAGTGTGTTTGCCAATTTAATTTTACATATCCATGATCCAGGACTGACTTAATAAGGACAGACCATTTGCTGAGAGAATGAAGACAGCACTAAGCTCCACTTTTGAGGAAATGCAGTACCATCTGTCTTAGCTTTGTAGTTTTAAGGCACTAATTTTGTGGTTAGCGTCCCATTATCCTGCTGCCATTTGACAAAAATGAAAAGTAAGTTATTTTGCAAGATGAGCTCGGGATTCACTTTCACTCACACAAAAAAAGATCTTTTCAGTAGTTCACAAACAATCTCTTACAATGGAGAGCATGCCTTTAAAAAGTACAACAGCGGGATACTTAATGCTTACTTTACTTCAGGATTGTGAATTTCAGGTAGAAATGATGTGTGCGTTTGTGAACTGGGTCACGATGTCATATACTAGAGGAGCCTGTAAAATCTGACTGTCTCTAACATCTTAAATCACATGCTAATGGGCCTATCTGCACAGCCCGATTTTCTGAATTCATCTCTGCTTGTCTCATTTTAAAAACCAGGGGCAGGTTTCCAGGTGTCCTGACCCGAAAATGGACAGTGAAAGGGAGAGGGTAGAGAGTGACCACACTGGAAATACTGGGTCTCTAAAGAAACATTCATTTTGTGTTCTATGGAACAAAAATAAGCCCCTAAAATCCACATCACCTCAGGCAAAGTTTACAAAATACCAGAAGGATGCCAATGACCCAATCCACCATCAATTAAACCAGAAAAAATTAATTATTTGGTAAAGGATAAGGAATATCCCCAAATATTTTTATCTACTCCAAAAAGAAATCAGGGTAACACTTCTAAATCAGAGACAGTCAGGGTGAACTATATACCTTTCTTTTTTTTTTCAAGGGCCCCTAACATCCCTTTCCTATCCATGGTTAGATTCACAACTGATTTATTATAAGCTGAGCCTGAGGAAATAGGCAGATGACTGAAGGTATCAGAAATGTCACTGGTGATTTCCTCTTCTTTCCAATTAAAGGTATTGTACTGTACACAGGGAAGTAAGCTTTTCATCTCAAGTACACAGTAGGGAGAAACAAACCTGAGAAAATTGTGATTATTTTCATTAAGTATGGTTAACACAGCCAGAATATATTAGTGCAAAAAGAGAACAAAGGAAATTATTTCCTTTCATAGTAGGGAAAAAACAAAATGATACAGCATCAGGACCTGAAATAAATTGATACATTTAATAAAACAGAAAAAGAAACATACAGATCCACATGGAGAGAGAAGTCAGCTAGACACCTGGTTGAGAGATCTAGATCTAGGCTAAGATAAGCTTCTCTGCTTTCTTAAGGCCTCACTCAAGAAAGTGTTAAGTAGTTATACCTCTAAGACTATGTAAGGGAAACTCCAGCATTTTTTAAAAAGTTTTATAGCCAAAATTAAAAATAAGGAATAATCATTAAATTATGAGAAGTTTATATTCTTGCCTGGAAAATCCCATGGATGGAGCAGCCTGGTAGGCTACAGTCCATGGGGTCGCAAAGAGTCGGACACGATTGAGTGACTTCACTTCACTTCATACAAAATTTAGAAAGTGCAATGCAAAATTTAGGAATGAAATACCTTAGTCATATGTGAAAACTGAATGAGTCAATGGAAGGAATGTTAGGAATGTTAAGCTGGAAGACAACAGAAAGTACACTGACTTTATAAATCCATCATTGTTTTGTTATCTAAGTACAGATTCATTCTTCCTAACAGCAATGACTCTCCTGTAGCAAAGTTTAAGGTTTCTTCAACAAATCTAACAGGATATAGTCCTGGTGGCTTTTTTCTTAACTGCTGAAATATATACTTAAAAAAAAAGGAGTAAGTCACCAGATAAATGAGGCCTTATCCATATGGACATATAATAGCATACACGCTCATATCTAATGTTGATTGGGTATACAGTACCAGTAATTTATCCTCATTTACCCTCTTCCTTGGTCTCAATCTTCATTCATTAATTATTAAGCAATTAAATCCAGACATGAGCCAGGTTTATTCAATAAAAATCAGTGAATTGCTAATAACTGAGGCACTACCCAAAGACGCCAAGACTACAGCTGTCTCCCTAGTTACTGAAGATAGCAGAAGGAAAAATGGACAGAGTCCAGTGAATTTACTTTAAATGCAAGGGAGATTTGCTGGAGCAGATTTTAAGCTAGAGAAGGTTACTGAAGGAAACTGAGAAGTCTTCACTAGGGTACTTAAAAGTGATTGTTTCACTGGGATGATCCAGAGGGATGGAATGGGGAGGGCAGTGGGAGGGGGGTTTAGGATGGGGAACACATGTAAACCCATGGTTGATTCATGTCAATGTATGGCAAAAACCATTACAATACTGTAAAGTAATTAGCCTCCAATTAAAATTAAAAAATAAAAATTTTAAAAAAGTGATTATTTCTTCCATGTACAAACATCTCTAGGTTACTCTTAGTATTTATTCGATTTGACTATTCCTCTTTGTCCTTGACACAGAAACCTAATAAGTTTCATTTGGGTCACAAAATGAGTATCCTCCAACTGAGAGGAGATGCAACTTTCTTCCCTTATAGGCAAACCTTTCAAAAGAGTACATATGAGGTTTTTTTCAATAACAGGATTGGAAACACAAGTTGATAATGTGATGTTAAGAACACATGCCTCACTGCCTTCTGTAGCAGTGCAAAGGCAGCCGTAAGAAGCTGGAAGTGGCATGTGGGTGTGAATGAGCCAAGACTGGCCCCGAGCAGGTACCTGCTAAAGCTGGGTTATAGGAGCATGGGATTTGTTATATTAGCGTCTCTCCTTTTTTAATAATCAAAAGCCTTCCAAAAAAACCAAATACAAAAAAAAAAAAAAAAGAATAATCAGAACCCCCAAATAATTACGAAGAATGGGAAAGTAAATAGAAATAAAGGACTGGGATGGCATGAGAAACTATAATTCACAGATAAGATGAAAAAGTTATTTTAGCCAATAATTTAAACCTCTTCCCTCAATGCACAGCAATGGCTCTGACCTGAATCTATTCCCACTGCTATACCCATCCATATGGAGTAACTGGGCTTTTCTTCACCCGCCCTGTCTTTGACAGAATGGCTCCTACTCAGACAGCCCAAGGTGAAAGGAAAAGCAAAGGACCACAAGGACTGCAATATAATCCATGAATAAGAAAAGCTGACAATTAAACAATAGAAGGTTTGGTAGAAAAAGAGATGTAATGGGCCATTAATTTCCATTTTTGAAATTTTACCCCACTAATCACTCAGAAAGTCACAGAAAGGTCAATTGCTTCCCCTTACACTGCTCTCTACAGAAACAGGTGCCCAGTAAATGAGTGTGAATTAGCTAAAATGGCATCCTTGGCTGGACTGTTCAGACACATGTGGCCACAACTACCAAAGCTTGACTTTTCAGTTTATGAATGAAAGTGTTTTGTAATAAATCCAATCCATGAAGCATGTTCTACCTGATATCCACAGAAGACCATCAGCCACATATCCAGCGTGACAGGACAGGGACCGGTCAAAGGACTGGACAAAAGTCCACTTGTTCTTCTTGGGGCAATATCGCTCCACGGTAGGCAGAACCTGCCGCAGTTCATTTCTGCCCCCGACAGCATAGAGGTATTCATCCATGGCTCCCAGCACAAAGTGCTCCCGGCAGTTCTTCATGGAGGCTATCTCTGCCCAGGAGTTACTGCGGGGGTCATAGCGACAGGCAGTCCTCACAGCACACGTCCGGCCACTGGCATGCTCGACCTCCCCTCCCGCTACGAACAGGAAGTCCCCCATGACCGCCACACAGTGGTGGCTCCTGCCCACAGGCATGGGGGCCAGCTCGCTCCAGTTGGCCACGGCAGCGATGAGCGCATTCTCCTGATCCACGGGATTGAAGTACCGGAGCTCCTTGACCTTACAGACCTCACGCTTCTTCCCACCAATGATGTACAGGGTGTCTGACTGGAATCGCGGTTTGGTCCGGCGAGTCTGCCACACGGGCTGTGCGTAGATGCTCTGGTGGTATTCCAGGGCCTCGTTGACCAGCGCTGTTGCCGTCTCACTTGCCTGGACCAGGGGGTGGGACAGGGCAACTGTGTGGAGCGTATCCACGTCCATGAGGCCGAAGCGGATGTACTGCAGGAGCTCGTCCATGTACTGGTAGTGGCAGCTGTGTTCCAACCACCTCACGGCTAGCTGAAACAGAGGCAGGGAGGCGGAGAGAGCACGGAGGTGAGAAAGAGCCGAAGCAGGGGGCGCACAGGCCTTGCCATGTATTCTTTCAGACACTTCATAATTTACTTTCTTTCCTTACAAACCATGGAACACTCAAATATTGTGATACCCAGTTGAGGGACATTTTTTCCCCTTTCTGCATCAGCAGAGATACAAAAGAACTCAAAACACTGTTGGAGAGATCAGGGACAATATTAAATGAAATTGACAAGACTTAAAAGTATCACTTGGGGTGAACTGCTTTTCAAAAAATGAGAATATGGTGGTGCAACAGCCTGTTCTCTTCGGTTTTTGGCATAAGAGGCTTGGTGCCCTCCCTGCCACCAGGAAGTGTCAACAGTGAACCGTGTCATCAGTGTAAGCAACATATGTCAACCAGTGAGTCAAGGTGCTGTATCAATACAAGTAATGTGAGAAAAATGTGAGCATCTGAGACCAGAGGGTGGACTTGAGAGAAAATCAATATGACACTAGTAGCATGATTTAAAAAGAAAAAGGACTTTTTTCCCCTGCTCCTCTGGTAGGTGTATCAGTCAGGAAGCAAGAGAAGAAAAAGAAAGATTGCAATCTATCAATTTTATTTTTTCTCAATGAGTTTTCATTTTTAAGACAGTTGTTGTTTGTACTGTAAGATATAGCAATTTGATAGACCTATTTTCATAAAAACAGGATATAGAGGAAATTATCTTCGTATTACGGACACAAGAGCAGAATTTAATCCTAGCCTTTTTGTTTAGGTCAGAAATCTTTCAAGAAGGAAAAAGTAAAAACTTTTGGCTACAGAAAAATAGAACTTCTTTAAACTAAAGCAGGCACATTAAGTCATAAATAACAAAACTGAATAATAGTTTAGAAAACAATAGCAATAAAAAGTCAATTCATGATATGGAGCACTTAAAGTAAGTTAATTAATGTGACTTAATATTTAAGTTTGGCAAAGTTTTCCAAACACCAGCATAAAGAAGTATATCTAATAATTCCAGTCAACATATTTGATAGAAACCAAGTCTCCCACATTGCAGGAGCATCCTTTACCAGCTGAGGCACAAGGGAAGCCCTTTATTCTTAATAGGAGCCACATTAAACTTGATCTCCTAAGTAATATAAATGTGGACCTGAAGGAATTAACATAAAAAATAAAGAGAATAGTGAATAATTTTGCTGTATTTTACTTGCTTTCTGACCAACAGAACTGGGGTCCTGGGCTTCCTTTTTCAGCTGATTCCCTGCACTAGAGAAAAACCACCCACAGAGAGCGAAGGAAACGTCATGGCCTCAGACCATTACTCGTTGACAAACATGAGCCGGGTTTTCATCCTGGTGAAAAGGATTGCTAAACTCTCTGAAGCATTAGATAAATTCTGACTTGTATCCATTTGACAAACAGCTCCAAAAGGCAAGGCATATTGTGGGCATGTCTTTTTAGTTTTCCAGATGAAGAGAATGTAGCCAGTGAATCTGCTTCCAATGTATGCTAAATTGCATCTCGTAATGAATAATGCTGCCGCCGCTACAGTCGTGTCCGACTCTGTGACCCCATAGACAGCAGCCCACCAGGCTCCCCCACCCCTGGGATTCTCCAGGCAAGAACACTGGAGTGGGTTGCCATTTCCTTCTCCAATGCAGGAAAGTGAAAAGTGAAAGTGAAGTTGATCAGTCATGTCTGACTCCTAGCGACCCCATGGACTGCAGCCTACAAGGCTCCTCCATCCATGGGAGTTTCTAGGCAAGAGTACTGGAGTGGGGTGCCATTGCCTTCTCCATAACGAGTAATGAGTGAAGAGAAATGGAAAAAGAATGTCATTGGGTGCCAGGCAACCTACAGATGCCACACAGGCAGACACCATGGAGGGCAGATGAGTGACACTCTTTAGCTGTTTTTCCAGAAACTAATATTTTTTTTAATTTAAATAAGATACTAGCCTGATGAAAAAAGTTACCTGTGTACAGTAAGACAGTAATAATCAAAGACAGTGCAGAATAAACAGGTCACTCGTTAATCATCAGGTCTCTGCCAGAAATGGGACAGTTTTCCCACAGGCAACATCCTGGTTTTCCTCCACCCTAATTTAAGAAGTTTCAAGAAATGCGTTCCAATTATTTCCCTGGGGAGATAATTCTACAACTTAATAAATGATTTTCCATTCTTTGTCTCACAGAGCTTTCAAAAGTTTTCAGAGATAAAGTCATCCCACTGAAGTTCACTCCTTCTGTACCAGGTAAAATTTTCTGAAACTTGATCCTTCATATTGCTCCCAATTTGAATCATTCCAGCTGGTATTGCTTTGTTTTGTAACGAACTTCTCAGACTCCTTAGAGGCTAATGTGCATCTTGCACATGGATACTACAGGAAAACAGTTCTGGAGAATTACCACATAAATGCTCATGTCTCTATAGCCTCTTTTTATAGCACAGTGCTGCCCATTTAATTACTTTTCTCTTTCCTCATAAATCAGCTCTTCCCATGCCCTAATCAATCTTCCAGCCCATCTCTTAACACTGTCCAATATACCTTGATCTTTCTAGTGAACACTGTCACTTACTCTGTGAAAGGAACATCAGGCACAGCCAGCCTCTGCTTTTAAAGAACATTTCTAAGGAAACAAACGGGCAGTGGAACAGTGACCACTGTGATCTATCACTGATTCATTTCTGGCTATCTGCTTATCACCCCTTACATCACAAATATCATGAGAGGGTCCATGCTCAATTTCCCCAAATATTATGTATTACAGAAAGCTTTGTGCACACACTTTTAGTCTGCATTTTCTGAGCTCTTTTTTCTTACTTACTGCCAATATGTCTAACTTCTCACATTTTTCATATAATTTTCACACGTTTATTATTTATAAATATTTTCACACTACATAGTCATTCATATCTGTTGGGTTTATCTTATCTTATCTCCAGATCAAAGACAAATATAACTTAGAGTTCTGCCAAATGCAAACCAATCTCACCTAGATAGAGTACTAGTGATAGATTTAAATCCAGTGCTTCTCAAACCTAACATGTGCATGAATTACCTGGGGTTTCTTGTCAAAATACAGATTCTGATTCAGTAAGAGGAAAAAAAGGATTGCAGGTCCACGTTTCTAACCATCTCCCAGGTGATGTGTATGCTGCTAGTTCATGAACCACATTTCGAGCAGGAAGGTCATCCATGAGACTGAAAACTGCTGCTGTATTAGAGTAAACTAAGTCTGCTGTTTCAAATTTTAAAAGGCTTAAAATCAACTGAAACTTAAGTAGGATGCTTTAATAAAGATATAGGGCATGTGCAGCTAATACTATGGGTAAGACAATGTGTTTCCTTTATAGTAAGATATGGGTAATCTTACAATGGGCAAGACAGCATACTTTCAGACCTTGGCTCTATAAATCAGCACCTGATTCTGATGGCAAAAAGGAAGCCACATAAACACTCTGCAGTTTTGCTTTTGCAATAATACATAAAAGTGTTGTCATACTCAGTTTTTACTTTGGTGACCATATAAAAGAGAAAAATCATTAAAACCATGGATAATTCTTACTAATCCTGATAATGGAAGAAATGGCAAAGAAAATCCAAAACAATGGGCTACCTTAAAATCACTTCTATACCATGATCCTCACTGGAGCACTATTCATTGCCATGTTGAATTAAGGGCAAGGTGGTACACGCAATCTTGGAGCCCATTTAAGAGGTTTAGAATAGAAACTATACTAGGGGTCCCTGGTGGCTCAGTCAGCGAAAAATCAGCCTGCAACACAGGAGACCTGGATTTGATCCCTGTGTCGGGAAGATACCCTGGAGAATGAAATTATAACCCACTGCAGTATTCTTGCTTGGGAAATCCCATGGACAGAGGATCCTGGCAGGCTACAGTCCATGCGGTTGCAGCATCAGACATGACTTAGGACTAAGCCACCACCACCAGAAACTACAGCATACACAGAAGGCTGATTCATCATTGGGCATCATGAAACACAAAGACCACTGGTAACTTTGTAGTGTATTTTGTGACTTATATTTGCAAATGTTTATTTAAGGAACTTTCGGCTTTTGGTGATACTACACCTAGAAAGCATAACTCAGGGAAGGCAAAAACCCTATTCTTAGCCCTCTGACACACTGATATTCTCATCACCCGAATTTCTAGAATATTTTAATTGGTGGGGTGTGGAGCATATAGTGAGTTTTATCTGTCACTTGCTTAGGTGACAAAGACAGCAACAGTGGAAAAGAACACAAGGATTCAGTTTGGGAGGACAGATCAAAGAGTACTTAGGAAACAGGGCATTAGGCAAGGTGTTTCCTAAGCCATCTGATACTAGGGACTGCCACCTCCAAAGACCACAGGAGATCTCCCAAGCACCTTGCCTAACCCAATCCATTTCAGCTTGCCCTGAGGGACAGTTGTTTCTTCCTCAAAGGAGCATTTGCTACTGCTTATTCCAGTGTCAACATATCTCTCAGTTTCTTGATAAAAACAATGTCTAGCACATAGTAGGCTATATATATTTGGTGCATAATGGAAAATTCTTTATGACTATTCTTAGGCTATTTCTCATATTTCTTTTGAACCAATGACATCAGATAGACAGCCTATATCTGTCTATCTACAGGCTTCCCCAGTGGCTAAGATGGTAAAGAATCCTCCTGCAATGTGGGAGACCTGGGTTCGATCCCTGGGTTGGGAAGATGCCCTGGAAGAGGGCATGGCAACCCACCTCAGTATTCTTGCCTGGAGAGCTATAGTCTATGGGGTCGCAAAGAGTTAGATATGACTGATCTATCTATCACAGGCTTCAATTTCCTATTTCATTATCTCATCTTTGTGGCTTTCCTATAAAGTCCTTATAAGCTCTCAAAACTTCACAAGGCAGCATGCACTGCACTGGACTTATTTATGTATGGTCCTCGTTTGACTCTTGCCATGATTGGTGCTGGCCACCTCTATTTGAAATTCTTAGCAATGCAATGAACATTGTAATATGCTAATCCCTCAGATAAACTGTAAAATATCAGGGCAGGAAGAAACTTTTGAGTACGTTTGGTTCAAACTTCTAAATCTTATAAAGAGAAATCAAATCTGGACAAGTTATTTAACATACTCTAAGTAATGCAGCTGATTAATGGAAAAGCTGGAACCAGAAATGCTATTTTCAAATTATAAATAAATTCTATTATATCATATAATCATTATTTGTCCATCAAAAATTATTTTAAGATAGAATCCAGGCACTCAAAACCAAACGCAACTTCCATATTGTCTAACTTAGAGATAAAAAAGTCTGTTTTAAAAAGGCATGTTTTGCTTTAGATAGGTGAAAATGTTTTTCAATGACTCTCACTTATGGATTATTTTTGCATAAAAACCATGACTTAATGGTGCCAATTATAGAGTTTGTAAGTAAAGAACAAGTCTTTAGAGAAATGGGCTCCTCTGAGTATTGGACTTCTGTCTCACTTTTTAATGGAAATATATATTTAAATTCTAGATTATCCCCTGTTAACTAAACCTGGCTCAAAGATATATGGAAAATAGTCCCCTCTTTTTGGTTTTCTCAATGTATCCCCACTGATTGCTATTCTATGAATAGAATATATAATACTAAATATAGATGTATATAATTTTAAATTATGCAAGATTTTCTGATTCAATTAAAGTGTGCAACCTATTTAGATGTATTTCACAAATATGTCAAATATATGAACGAACGTCACATTCCTAACACGATAAGCCCTCAAGCTGTGATCCAAATTCCTTTACTGTTCCTGCTCAAACACACTGAGACAGAAGCTGCTGTATTAAAATATAAAATTCCTGATCCTTTGAGAGAAGCTGCTGTTTTGAAATCTATCTCTGCTTATATATGCCCACATGTATGTGTACTTCCCAACATGACCCCCAAAGCAATGCCAAAGCAATAAGAAATTTTATATTCACAGATTCTCTGGAAAATATATGAATTAGGAAGTTATCCCAAATCCAAGAATACACATCAATGCACTCTTCCATAAAACTGCCTTTATATTTTGCAAATATATATATTAAAATGACCTTTACAAAGCAGTTCTCATCAGATGAGTGATCAAGTATTTTTAACCAACACTAACAAAAGATAAAGCCCTGTCGAAAGCAGTAACTCTTTCTTTCTCTTGGTTCACAAGTATTCTTTTTTACTGAGGAGGATGTTCTCATCATAGAATTCATCAGCCAAAACTCAGTAAGCAAGAAGTAGCATTTTTGCCCACAGCCCGACTCTGCCTCCTTGGCCCAGGGCAGCTGTAATTACTCTCTTATTCTAAAACTTGGTTGCAAACTGCTTTGTTGATGGAGAAAACTGAGACCTGCTTTCTGCAGGCGGCCTGCTGTGAAGGCACAAGTGTCTATATCCTTGCCAGTCCTGTCATCCTACTGAGATAAGCCAGGGCACCCGTCTCCCCTCAGTGACTGGCAGGCAGCACAAATTCCACACTCCTACAAATTCAGAAAGGAACAAAGGAAGGGCATAAGAGCAAGTCAGCAATCACCTGGCATTCCTGAAGCTCCACCAACGAACCTGGCATGTTAAAAGAGTGTTTGGGAAGCAAGGAGTGGGCAGCAGAGCATGTGTTAATGGAATGAGTGACAATGCACAGAGAGAAGTTTTCCCTTCTAAACAGAGGATCGAGGATGCTCACCATCTTCTAATACATGGCCTCAAAGGGACGCTGCACTGCCTGTTACATATGTTGTGTTCAGGTACACTAACTCGTATGTTATTTCATAATGCCTTACATTTCAATAAACTGTAAACACTTTAGCAAGATACCCTTTAAATATTATACACAGTTTCTTCAGATGAAAAATGTGGAAAGTTTCCCTCGTGCAAGTGAACAGGTGTTGAGACTTGCCATGTTCGACTACACAGAAGCTCATTTATTTAATGAGTCATGTTAAGGCTCTAAATAGTGACATAGTACACCAGAATAATGAATGACATAGAGGGAAGTTCATATTAATAAATAAACGCACAGAATTTTACAGCTTTATTCTCCTCTTTGAGATGAAATGAAAGATTTCTGTTCAAAAAGGCAACAATCTTATCCAAAAGCATCAGAAACTAGAGACATAAGACCAGTGTACATTGCTCTACCAGAACAATGAAAATGTCACAATGGAGGAATATTAAAAATTACAACAGTGCTCACTCGAGTGCTATAATTAAAACTGTGTCAACATTTTGCTTGTAAAACAGTTTTCAAGGGAGGTTGTACATTAACCATTACAGCTGACTACAGACTTTATATAAGACACATAGGCTATTTTTTCCTCTGAGAAATATATTTCAATTGATTAAAAACTGATGAGGTCCCAGGTTCACATACTGTCAGGGAAAAAAAAAAAAAAGACCTGACAGATTTTAAATAGAATATTCAGCTTAGCAGGTATGGTAATAACACATATTCTTTCATTGTTCATTAAAACTTTATGAAGTTGAAAGATTGACAAATGCTCTTATTTTCACCTTTAGCAAAAAAAATTTGTGCTTGATAATACTCTAGTCTCTCTTCAGATCATATATGTCTTTTGCCTTTTACTAAAGATATCCATGGAAAAGAACAGTTATGAGGAGTTTTTTTAGGGACTTAAAAAAAAAAGCATGATGTATACAACTTACCCTCAAATGGCTCAGAAGAAAAGCACACATGTGTTTTCTCTCCCTCTCTGCCTAAATAGCTATTCTCCTACTAGATATTTATAGAGGGACAGATATCTAGAGATGGAGGCAGAGAACATATGATTAAAGCAAATGAAGTAATTTGCTAAGAAATGAGCAAATCATATGGGTGTTCTTTACTATTCTTATTCTTGCAACTTTTCTGTAGTTTGAAATTATTTTGAAACAGAAAATTGAAAGAACAAAAAAAGTGCCTGTTAACCATCTTTAATACACATTTTGCTCAAAAATATACATACTGTCAAGCATCAAAAGCCAGAGCCCTGGCAACCAATGATGTCTCCCAGAGACAGTGACAAACACACAGGACTGGAGGAGCCACAGGGAAAGTGCCCTGAGGCCTGCCCCATTTAAGTTCCAGGTATTTTTGAGGGCAAATACAAGGACTTGAGTTGTCCTTAGGTTCAGTCTTCTAACACAAGGCAATTTTTAAAAAGGTAAATTATATATCAAGTTCAAGAAAAAACAAAAGTAGGAAAAAGAGACGAAGTTTGTATACCATGATAATCTTTTCCATCTATAAGAACTGACCACCAATTTGAGCTGATCTTTGAAAGTCAATACAAAGAATAGCAAGAGTACATGGCCAACACTGGACGAGACATGTGGCATCTCATCTGTAAAGTAAGTGCGTTGATGCAAGAGTCTCTTTATCTCTAGGATATATGTCACTTACAAATCCACCAAAAAGTAATATTTTAAAGTAGAATGCTCAAAAACACACTACTACATGTAAAACAGACAACTAACAAGGATCTACGGTATAGGATAGAGAACTATATTCAATTAAAAACAAAAACAAAAACCTAAAAGGAAAAAGAATCTGGAAAAAGAATGCTGTTGTTTACAGTCACTAGGTCATGTCTGACTCTGTGACTCTGAACTACAGCACACCAGGCTTCCCTGTCCCTCACCATCTCCCTGAGCTTGCTCAAACTCATGTCCATTGAGTCGGTAATGCCACCCAAACATCTCATCCTCTGTCACTCCCTTCTCCTCTTGCCCCACATCAGGGTCTTTTCCAGTGAGTTGGTTCTTCACATCAGGTGGCCAAAGTATTGGCGCCTCAGCTTCAGCATCAGTACTTCCAATGAATAGTCAGGATTGATTTCCTTTAGGACTGACTAGTTTGATCTCCTTGCTGTCTAAGGGACTCTCAAGAGTCTTCTCCAACACCACAGTTTGAACCCATCAATTCTTCAGTGCTAAGCCTTCTTTATGGTCCAACTCTCACATCCATACATGACAACTGGAAAAACCATAGCTTTGACTAGATGGACCTCTGTAGGCAAAGTGACGTCTCTGCTTTTAATACAGTCTAGGTTTGTCATAGCTTTTCTTTCAAGGAGCAAGCATCTTTCAATTTCGTGGCTATAGTCACCATCCACAGTGATTTTGGAGCCCAAGAAAAAAATCTGTCACTGTTTCCATTTTTTTCCCCATCTATTTGCCATGAAGTGATGGGACTGGATGCCATGATCTTCATTTTTTGAGTGATGAATTTTAAGCCAGCTTTCACCCTCATCAAGAGGCTCTTTAGTTCCTCTTCACTTTCTGCTGTTAGAGTGGTATCATCTGCACCTGAGGTTGTTGATATTTTTCCTGGCAATCTTGATTTCAGTTTGTGGGTATATATATACACACACATATATATATATAAATGTATATATCTGAATGACTCTGCTATACAAGTGGAAGTAATACTGCACTGTAAATCAACTGTACTTAAAAATAATAATGAATAATAATAAAGGCGTTTTTATTTCCCAAACAAGGGAAAGGGAATAGTTAACCAAATCCAGCACAAAGAGTCCCAGGCAGGATAAACCCAAGGAGAAGCATCCCAAGGCACACAGTAATCAAAGTGACAAAAATTAGAGACAAAGATAAAATATTAAAAGAAACAAGGGAAAAAAAGACAAATAACATACAAGTGAAATCCCATAAGGTTATCAGCTGATTTCTCAACAGAAACTCTACAAGCCAGAAGATAATGGCACAGTACATTCCAACTGATGAAAGGGAAGAACCTACAACCAAAAATTTTCTATCCAGAAAGACCTTCAATCAAATTTGATAGGGAAATCAAAAGCTTTCCAAACAAGCAAAAGCTAAGAGAATGTAACATCACTAAATCAGTTTTACAACAAACACTAAAGGAACTTCTCTACAGTCAGTAAACTTGACAAGAGAAGGAAAAGATCTACAAAAAATAAACCACAAACCATAAACAAAATGATAATAGGATCATACATATCGATGATTACTTTAACTGTAAATGGATTAAATACACCAACCAAAAGACCTAGACTGGATGGGTGATAAGAAAGCTGGAGTAGCAATACTCATATCAGCCAAAATAGAGTTACAAGAGACAAAGGACACTACATAATAATCAAGGGTTCAATCCAAGAAGATATAACAATTATAAATCTATATGCACAGAACAATAGGAGCACCTCAATATGTAAGGCAAATATCAACAAAATAATAGTGAAATATTTCAAATTAAAATTTTGAAAACATAAAGTAGAACCCTCCAAAATGTCTACAGGTAGGAAATACAACCAAAGCTAATCACTGTGTCTAGTATCCAAGTCACAGATTTCCATAGCACAAATAGTTTTCATAAATATCTTCTCAGAACAACAAAATGATGGCTTTTGCCTATGATTCTGAACTCACCAGAAACATACACCTGTGTATGGCAGGTGAAAGTGCATGTGTACACAGGCCCACACAGAAAGAAAATTATCTCAGCCAAAGAAAACACATTTCAAACTTGTAAGGTGACTGCTTCAAGGTGTTATGTACTTAAAATCCCAGCATGAGATTTTATTTAGAAATGAAAATTTTTAATAAACTAGTCACATAAAGTGTTACTTCAGGAGAGGCTTTAAATACACCCATCCCCATATCTAGAATATACAAAGCTTTTGAGGTGGGAAAAATGTCCCTCGGGACAATAAAGACAATCAACATCACCAACGTAGGAAAAATGAAACCCATTCCTGGTCTATTCACACTTTGCAAAAAAAAATTACATTTAGAAATAACTTCTTATACTTAACTTAAATGGTCTAATAATGGTCTGAGCCAAAAGATAATACTCATCCATTAACTGCGGATGGCATTAGAGTAGCACCTGATGCTAGATTGATGGGTGAGACTTCTAAGTAAGATATTAGTGATACACATTTATATATAAGTAAGATATTAGTGATGCATATTTATATACGATGTCCTTCTGGATATAAAAGGGACACTGCAAATGGTGGTGAGATTGTATTGTCTGAGCTTATATTATCAGAACAACATGGGAAAATCAGAGAAACCCAACTTGGTCAAAGAAGAAAATCCTACGGTAACCCACTGGCAACAGGGAGCAGAAAGTGACCCTCTCTGGGTCACACCATTTCACATTATCTCCCAGGTATTGCAGGCAATGAGGGTGTATTATCAGGGTGAAGTCAACTGAAAGGACAGGGAAATTTTGATGCTTTTTTTCTACTGCTAACTGGTACATGCCCATGGAGGTGAATGTGACACCATGAAAAGGATCAAAGGTTTCTTAACATATCTGAGCGTTTATGAAAAACACAAATATACTGAGCCTAGGTTTCCTCATCTGTAAAACTAAGATGATGTTTTGTACGTCACAGGGTCTACATAGGGATGAATGAGATAACATGTGGAAGTGCTTGGTAAACTATGACATTTAGACAATAAACAGAATTATTATGATGGCAATGAGCCACCAAGAGATGGAACTAATTCTCAACTCAATTATCCTTCTGAATTCATGTTAAAGCCAGCATATTCAGACAATTTTTACATAAAACAATGTTGTGCAATATTGACATAAATTTTGAGAGATCTCTAGAGATGATAAAGAATTTGTTACACTATTAAAATACTTCACATTATCAAATGATAGTAAAATCACAGTAGATAATTTGTTGCAGATTAAAATCTGCCCTTAAGATGAGCCTATTTCTACACCAATGAATTCAATAATTCTAACCCAGTAACTAAAGATACAACAGGATTTTGTTAAATTTCAAGTGAGAGAAAAACAAATGAGTGAATGAAAATGAATGAAAAGAAAGACACAGACATAAACTTAGTTGTCTCTGCATAACACTCAGTATATATTCACTTTCTTTACTTGGTTTGAATGTCCCATTAATAATACTTGAATTCCAGTCCATCAGTTCCCTTAAATCTCAACTCAGTTAACTTAGTGCAAGGAAATTATATGTATACACAAAACTATCTCTGACTTGAGAAAATTAAAATAATGATTAAGCTGATTACTTTCTTCTTTTTTTTGCTCTGGGGTATATAATCATGAATCTTTTAGTATTTTTATTCATCCATTCCTCAGTTTTTTTAAAAATTTGTATTTCTTTTATGATAAGCCAAGAATTTTCTTATTTTCTGTTGACTACACTGTGCAGTCTGTGGGATATTAGTTCTCCAACGAGGAAGTATACCTGCACCTTGTGCACAGGAAGCAGGGGTTTCAACCACTGGACCACCAGGGAAGTCCCTTCAATTTCTTACTGAGTGTCCAAATGTGCCAGGAACTTACTTGGTGAGAAAAAAAATTCTCATTCTCTCTCTATACATACAGTCTTACTTGCCATTCAGTTCCAAGTTCTGTTAGTACCATAAAACTCAAGCCTTACTCTGGACCTCAAGTGTTAGTGTCCCTGTAAATATACTCAGGAAGTACGGAATTAGGGGAAGAAAAATCCTACAATTTTAGAAGCTTCAGTCTATTGTAGGCAGATTTTCAGACACAAACAATAATGTTGCCATGTCCCTTAGGGGGATTTTAAATATTGCTGGTACATTTATACATTTTAAAGTTTGTTTTGTTTTTAAAGCTGTTTAATTTGTAAACATGCCCTGGAGCATCCTGAGAGCATCAAGCCTTTGAATATTTCTTTATGACCTGATTCAATAATAATGAATCAACTACAGGTTCACTGGCACATACACTCCCCACCTGAAATGAAACCTTTAATGACCAAAAGGAGCTCATAGACTTAAGAAGCTGCCCCAGGTCACGGACACAGAGATAGTTAAATCCCTCAAATAGGGGTACCATGATGAATTAGATGTGCAGGAAGTACGTAAGCTACAGGTAAGGGTTTATGTTGGCAGCCTCCAAAGAAAAAGAAAAGAATCCTCAAAGGTTAACTTAAACATTAATTTAGAGCTGAGAGTATAGTGATTGGAGTGGGGAACCCACTATCTGGAGCACAGGACTAAACACAGTCAGGGGCCAGCCTCTATTGTCAGGGGATAAGGCTGGCGGGCTGCGGTACCAGGGCCTACACTCAGAAGTTGCAAAGAACACACAGATGCCATGCTGACCACTAACCCACCTTCCCCATGTGAATTTCAGCCTGGCTACTGGTGTGTGAAAAAGATACTTCACACTGCATTTTTTCACTTTCATTTCATCACAGTATAAATAATGATGAACACCGAATCCTCTATTCATTCCCTGAAGCACCTTCGAATATAATAAAAAAGTGATATTTTTGTCAAAAAAGATACACTCTTTTTTGCACAATTATGATTTTTTTGAGTGGGGGAAGTGACTTTAGAAAGCCAATATATAATAGCCATGTATGGAAAATGGGTAGTTACGTATAGATGTAACTACATATAGAAGGCCGAGCACTGAAGCATTGCTGTTTTTAAATTGTGGTGTTGGAGAAGAATCTTGAGAGTTCCCTGAACTGCAAGGAGATCAAACAAGTCAATCCTAAAGGAAATCAACTCTGAATATTCACTGGAAGGAGCGATACTGAAGCTGAAGCTTTGGCCACCTGATGCAAAAGCCGACTCACTGGAAAAGACCCAGATGCTGGGAAAGACTGAAGGCAGGAGGAGAAGAGGGTGGTGGAGGATGATATGATTGAATATCATCACTGACTTAATGAACATGAATTTGAGTAAACTCTGGGAGACAGTGAAGGACAGGGAAGCCTGCATGCTGCAGTCCATGGGGTCGCAAAGAGTTGGACATGACTTAGTGACTGAACAGTAACAATGGAAAATGGGTGTGTGGGAAGACAGGCCCAGTACAGGAGAACCAGTGGCTTGACAATCTCAGAAAACCTGTGAGGGGGGAGGGGCTGCAGTGGGTGAAGGAAGGAGCACTAGGAGGAGTTAATAGTAGCTGCTATCCTGAGAGAAGGAGCATGTTCCACTCTATCCTGAGAGAAGAAGCATGTTTCAGTCCCATGGTCTGGCGCCCAGAAGGAAATCTCAAAGTATCTGCTGAAGGGGAAAAAAACATTTTTTGGTCAGCAAAAAAAAATTTGCTGAAGGAATTATGAGACTGCAGTATGAAGAACTCACAGACCCAAGACATCTTTACCAGATTCAGAGGAATAATGTGTTGAAACAACAGGGGGAACCTTGAAGGTGGAGACAGAAGAGTTGAAGAGGAAAGAGAAACTGGCGCCAGTAACTGAGCCCAGCCCTCGGAGCAGAGGCCAGGAGATGAAGTGTGAGACACTCAGGGGACCCTGTGACGGGGGACCTCACTGTGAGGGGATGCAGTCTCAAGTGAATGGAGTCACCATGAGAGCACGGTTCTGGGAATGCGGTGGGGAGCCTGTAAGGACACAGAGAAAGTTCTTTATCTTTAGATATTAGTTTTCCACAACAGGTAAAGGGTTCAGCAGGCTGGGGGAAGGTAGAAACACAGTCAGGCTTGGACCAAAAACGATTGAAATAATGTTATACTTCAAAAAATATATATATTTTTTGCTTAAGTCTCATTAATTTGCAAATAGAATGAGTCTGACAATGAAATATAGATACCACTGTGGCAAGTCATCTTATTTTTTAAATACTAAAAAAGCAAAAAACCTCTCTTGATTGATTTGACTGAGACTTTTCTCCTCTAATTACCTTTTTATTCTCCACTGCTGAAATAAGAACAAGACATAACTAATCAGTAATTTTACTAAGCATCCCTGAGGGTGATTTTATCCAGAGAGCTAAACAAAAATAATTATTCATGGTCTACTGCAATGAAGAATCTGGTTAGACTATATATACATACATGCATGACCCTATTCTCATATATTTTAAAATATTTTAAACAGCACTGTTACTTAAATAGGGGCTGTCTTAAAATAGTAACTGAATTCAATGACTTAATTCATTTTTTTGAGCCTCTTCATGTGAGACTGAATTATCGCTTAATGACTCCCTTTACCATTCAAAAACGAATAGCTTTTTTTTAAAGCAAGAAAAAATGTGAAAATAGAACACTTGAAGTAAAATTATAATCATTATGACACTGTCACTTTAACATCTATACACTTAATTGTTTTACAATTGACACGTAAGAAAAAAATGTCCCACAGCTAAATAGAAATACGCTGCTGAATGTTCACAGTGTGGGAGGGAGGACCCGAAGACAACATAAATGAAAACGCAGACAGTGATTCTGTCTCTCAGGTGCCTAATCTATGAGACCACTATGCAGAGCTTGGAGACAGAAATGAAGGCCTTCCTTTATTTTTTCTTTTCCTTCATTTTTTGTTTTAAAAGGTGTGCAAAGAAGAGGACTAAAATCAGCTATGCATTGTAAACACCAGCAGTATTAGGGGCCTGCATCTCTTTTACCCTATGCTTCAAAAAGCAACAAGATTAGGTGCTGGGATGATACAAATTGAAATTTGCAACTTTTAATAACCTTCGACAAATATCTGTCTCCCCAGCTCAACCCCTCCCCTCATGCTTCCCAAGGAGGGAAAAGGAGTCAGATGCTGCCCTTGGAAGCAAGAATTCATCAGACTGCTGTGAGACATGCTGGTGAGAGAAACATAAGGAGAATGGAGCCTTCAGTTCATATATGCGCCCATTTTGGATTTCCCAGCTTTGCTGGCTGGTGTAAGAAACTGCACAGAAACTGCAGAGCTGCTGCATTAGCAAACTGGCCAAAGTACCCCTGTCATGTACACTCCCCCACTGCACAACCAGGATGCGAACATTTGCTCTATTGGAAGGCAGCGATAAGGATGGATTTTTTAAAGTTTCCATTTTTAAGTGAAAATGAAAGAAAAATGCTCTTCTAGATGTGTTGTGCCTTTGAGCTCCATTTGAAAAAAAGAAAAAAAAAAGGCAGAGAAAGCTGCTGTGAAGGTCACTGAGCGAAAGAACTTCCTCGGGGCACAGAATAAATTAAATCCCAAGGAAAAAATAAAATGTGATTTCCAGAGTGTGAGGCACAAACTCCAAATGACAATGATTGACAGCCAAACTATATCCGTGCAATATCCAAGACTGCACGTTCTCATTTACCTCAGTGTAGCCAGCAAGCGCCCATTAAACATCCGTCTGATGCCCAAATTAACCTTCTTGGCAAACTGAAAGAGGCACAAACTATCATAATCAACCTTTCATTATCACAGCAGCCTCTAGTTAAAGGGTCAGAATAATTGTGCCATCAGAGCCTTGATTGTTTTCAATCAACAGACGGCTGGAGTGACAGCTCAGTGATGGAGGGGTCTGATGAAACCGCGCCAGGCCTAATCAGAGCAGATGAAAGGAAGGCATGATTGGTGCAAATGAACAGTCGTGCCTCTCCTTTTCATTTACAATCTGAAATTACTCTTAAATTTGTGGGGGTTTTTTTCCCTCCCTTATGAGCACCACTGAAAGAATGTTTGACTTATTATGAGCTCTGACAGTGCAGAGTTATAAAACACAGGTAGGGTTATCAGCTGAGGCTTTAAGTGGGTATTCAGCATAATTCTAACAAATTCACTCTTGAAAAGCACAAAACGACTAAAAAGGCTTCCAATGACCGAACATCTCAGTGCTGTTTGATTAACAGACCCATTGATTCCACTGGCATTCCAAATGATGAGATGATGAAACCGAGGGCAGAAATATCTTGTAAATGTTTTCTCTCAACCTCTCTGCTCCACTTACTTCAGTACCAGTTTCTCTGCCCCTTTACTGTTCTCGAAGACCACCACATTAGGAGCTCAAAGGAGCTCATCCATCAGAGGGTACCGATCATATACGGGTGATTTCGAGTTAGGAACACGTAGCTGTACTGGGCACCACAGGGGTAGGCAGAACCCACCAAACCTGTGCTGACATTATTAAGAATATTTGAGGAAAAGGAATAAAAATTTCTGTGACAGGCCAGGCGAAATGTGGCACAAAGAGATTTAGAAAAAATTGAGATGATTTTTGCTGCATTCATGTGGCAACTACAGACTATAGTCATTAATATTCTTAAATAATTTATGATAATGGAATATACACCTGGAGTAGCCAAAATAAGTTTCTAACTTCTATTTTCTTCTTTAATCTTGGGATCAACCAGCCAATCATGAGAGTATTATGATTCAGGTCAATAGTGTAAAACAAAGGAAAGTTTTTTAGCTTTGTTTAGTAAAAATTAATATGCATGCAACCTGTGATGTGCATGTATGTGTCTGTCTACCTGCAAGTGTGTGTGTGTGTGAACCCCAATCATACGTGTGTAAGAGACAGGGGACAGGAGAGTTTTTAACCTCTCCACTCAAAACTTTTACATAAAACTTAGGCCAATTTATTTACTAGACTGTGAGTTGGAATGATACGATAAGGGTATATAATAGACAAAGTAAAAAGAATTATTAAAAACAGCCTGAAATTTTCCATGCAATATTTAGTCTCCTCATAGCTAGATCTCATTTTATGGGTCAAGTGCTCACCACAAAAGTATCAAGAATGTACAAAATTTCCATAGTTCTACTTACATGTACATATACCTCAAGCAGGATATTGCTAAATTTGCCATATGACTTTCTAGCATCTCAAAGTTTTCATTCTGACTGTTTTTAGGAGACAATTCTCTTAGAAAGATATCTGGCAAATGGTTCAAACACAATTATTTTACAAAACCATCTTCGCTCTCCCACCACTTTAGGCGGCTCTGCCTTTAACAGCCATCTTACTTGTGGTGTGTGCACAGGGCCTCCAACAAGCTTTATTAATGACCAGGCTCTGCATCTCCTGAGAGTTCCCTTCTTCTCCCTGAGTAGCATTGGTTTTTAAGGCACAGGCTTCCTTCTGCCCAGAAGATAGTCTGTATACTGGTCAATTAAGAGTGGCTTTGGGGGACTTCCCTAGTGGTCTAGGGGCTAAGATGCCGAGCTCCCAATGCATGGGGCCCAGGTTTGATCCCTGGTTGGGGAACGAGATCCCACATGCTGCAACCAAGACCCAGTGCAGCCAAACAAATAGATAAATACAAATATTAAAAAAAAAAAAAAAAAGAGTGGCTTTGGGACACTGACAGCACGTGGGATTTAAGAGAGAATTTCCTTAGCTGGTTCACAGACCAGGAGGATGAAAAGCAGGCCGACCTGTGTCAGCGTCTGTTCTAACCTCTTGAATCCAAGAGGTGTGGAGTTCATTGTTCGAAAGCACTACACAGCCCCTCTACGTGGCTTAAATCGTACAAGAGATGAGAAGAACAGAAAGATTCTTCACGCGACCTGGCAACCTGACAAATCAATCCTTTTGTTTACTTTATTATTTACTCTGTGTTGGGCTTCGCTCCAGAGTATACAGTCCCAGCAGTGAGCAGAATAAGAAATTGCTTACAGCCCTCGGCAGGTTCAATGTCATTCTCAGAGCCAAAGAGAGGGATGTCTAAAGTCTATTTGCCTCTTAACTAAGCGTTGTCCTTTCTGGATGGAGAATTCTAGCTTTACTTTCAGCTGTGAGTAATTTCCCGTTGTGATTGGCTGACTTATAGTCAATTTAGTATAATTAACGCCAAATTACATTGTAATTCACCTAGAATTACAAATTAAAATCTATATTAAGAGCAAATGAATTAATCAAAATTAATGATATTATGCTCACTTGTTTTAAAGTGTTAATAAGATAGGTCCCCCTAAAACGTTTAAACTTCAGCACACCATCCATCACTACTTCAATTACCTGACTTCCTTGTGTGGCCGGATGTACTGGTGTGTGGGCATTTCTCATCAACAAGAACACACACAAAGAAGATAAGTGCATTCAGCCTCCAGCTGGCCTGGCTCTTTTTAGCTTCTGCTCTTGAAACATAAGTAGTATCTGTACCACTTACTGAAACTGACTTCCTATAGACAAAGAGGAACAATGCAAAAGCCTGTGCTATTTATTTTTAGAACTCATCAAAGATTTTTTACCTAAGAGAATTTTTCTTTCTGGCTACGTTTTGTCTATGGGAATATTGAAATCTGTTTTCATTCTTCCAATGTGGCACCCCAAGTAACAAAGAAGTGGTCCCATTAAAGAGGAGAACCCCAACTATTCATGTTTCTGAAGAGTGTCCGTGATTACTATCTCAGAATGGCCACCTTTCCCCTCCAGGTAAGTTGAGAGATGTTCTTCTTTAGTTTTACTTGTACCAAAGTCCTGGAAGCAGGGGTGAGTGAAGCAGAGTGAAAGGATGTCGGCATTTAAAAATAAATGCCAAAGGTTCCCCAGGCATCTCTTTGTAATGTAAACAAACCTAGAGCCTCTGGGTTACTCCATGGCTAAGTTGAGAGCCTCTTCTCTAGAATACCCAGAACAAGCAACCTCCATGATATGGCCAACTGGCACAAACACCATGGCCAGTGGGCACCCAGCTGGCCTGGTAAGGATTCCTATAGAAATAGTCTGGCAATGCAAGACATGGGGTACAGGCTCATTTCTACCAGAAAGACACTAACATTTATCAGTGTTAATAAATTAATACTGTTCTCCCTTTCTCTTAAACCCCTATCAAGGCCATTACCCAGATGTTATTTTCTACTACATAAATTTCTCAATTTTAATATTCAGGTATCAAATGAAGATATCAGGATTAATCATTTCCATCTGATCCATCCTCACTCTCACAACAGTCTGAAGACTTTCCATCACTCAGTCTGCAGGGCTGCAACAGAAATAACCGTGTTCTAAGTTCTTCTTCACACTGATTGAAATCTCTTGATCAGATTTTAAGTGATCCTCCATATGGGCTGTCTCCTCCTGCTTTGCACTTTATCACTTTGTACCTCCAAGGAATGGAAGGTGTTTCTCTACCTCTGCCAGAGTCTTCCATTCACTCCTCATCAAACCATCTAGAGCCTCAATTTTCCAGGCTCTGATAAAAGAAAGACCTTCAGCGACACTTTTTTGTATGGCTTTTATTAAGAGTCATTTTTGCAACTTCCCACAAAGCAGTACAACAGATGAAAGTGAAAGCTGGTAATTTATTAGGAAATGCAGACTGCTGGCTCACGCATTATAGAGTAATATAATCGGTTTGACTTTTGAGAAGCTGTATCAGGTATGCTGAGTTTCTGTTTTCTTGGTGATTTGGAGTATTTGAAGAGAACACAGTGAGACCTACACTGAAACCATACTGTGAAGGGAGTCAACCACTTGTCCTCTTTGAGTTTGCATTTCCTCACCTGTTAAAATTTGGGTGATAGTTGCCTTATCAACCTTAACAAGGCTGATGGGAGACTTGAATGAAATGATGTGTGTAAAAATGCTTAAAAAGTATAAAGCTCTCTAAGGACTATAAAAATAATTATTTCTGTTATTATTATTGATGAACTTCTGTGCCTGGCCTCGAGGTTTCTACCTCATGTTTAGCATACAGTTGGGTTTTATTTTTAAATCCCTGATAACCCAGGTAGCAGCAATATGACTGCAGGCTACCAATGCATAAGTAATATTCTCCAGTCATCTTTTTCCTTCTCACAGCAGCAACAACAAAAATATCAGTCTGGAAACAACATGAATCACAATGAAAATTAGAAGCAGAGAACATAAATATGTCATATCTCATAAATCACCTTGTTCTGTTGTGCTCATTTAAAACAAAATAAAAGGAAGGAAAAAGAAACTATTAACTCATGGGAACAGCAGCACATGAATACAAGTTAGGTCTCCTGTAATTTCTGATAATCACTGCCCTGTACAGCCTCTTGACAATGCACAGCTCTAGCACTGAGGATTAGCTGGAGCAAAGTCCCTCTGAAATGAATGTGTCACACGTCTCTCAAAGGCACACAGTCCAGACGAACAAGAGCAGGACCACTAGTCAAGCTCCTCGGGGATAAGTCCTCACAAGGAATCAGCCGCACGTAGAGCAGGACAAATAACTGAATACACACTCTGGCCCCTCTGAGCACCAAGGCCTGAAATCGCAGAAGCTCTCAGTGTCCAGCTGGGGGCACCCCCAGGATCAAACATCCTCCAGGCACAGCACTATTTGGGATGTGAATGAACCACTATTTATTCTCGGTGTAACATCTAGTAAAAAGGAAGTGAAGATGCCCTCATCACATTTGTAGAAAAGACTGTAGGTATTTGGGAGGAACTGCCAGAAGCTACAGGAAGAAAACTGGGAGATGGTACACATTTAGTTAAGATGCCCAGAAAGGGCCTCTCTGAAAAAATAGTAATGATACATGCATATATGAAATTAAACTGAGGAAGGGCAGGGGTATAATGAAACCCTGTAATTAGGGGGTGGGGAAAAGAGTTCTCAGGCCACAATATTTTATTTCATTTCTAGCTACCAAGTTTAAGAATGAGGACACTACTTATGGAGTTTTTTGATTAAATGGTCACCACAGTCTAATTTCTTTGAGGCTTGGACTCTACTGCAGTGATTGACAAAGGTTTGCAAAGCTGTTTAAGAGAGTATGTACAATGAACAATGAGGGACTTCCCTGGTGGTCCAATGGCTAGGACTCCACTGCATTCCCAATGTAGGGGGCCTGTGTTCGAGTCCCAGGCAGGGAACTAGATCCCACATGCCACAACTAAAAAAGATCCCTCATGCTGCAACTAAAACCCAGTGCAGCCAAATAAATATTTTTTAAAAAAGAATTAACAATGAATAAGCACCGAAGAAAAGGCAAAGGGATACTGGGTGGTGTTGAAATGTCCAAGCAAAAGAATTTCATTTTCCAATCCACCCATATCACTTCAACACACCCAGAATTAGCAAAGAAATCACTACTGTATTTGGCAGAGGTCAGTCCCCACTGGGAAGCAATCAGGCATAAGGTGAGGGTACACAATTAAGCACAGGGAGCAGAGAGTCAGCGTTAGCCACATGACACATGCATGAAGGCGGAGAGTTGCCCATTACCCCTTCAACCTGCTGGCACCACACCAGGGAACAGGAACAGCCAAGCCCTTCCTAATTTCTTTTCAAGTTACAGGATTAACCTGATACACCTCTGTGTCCACCACACCCCAAGTATTTTTGTGCTTCTATTATGAACTTGGCAGCTATGGGCCAAAGTGGGAAAAACCCAAGGATTAGAAGATGTGAATTTGGTTTCTAGCTCTGTTATTTCAGTTTCCCCATTTGTACCACAGGAGCACAAAGCAATGCAAAATGCAGATGCATTCCGGAAACCAGGATGTGATATTCAAATGTGAAGTGTTACAATGGTATTGTTGGACACAGAGTACTGTTTGAAGTCCTTCCCTCTCCCTGGCCAGAGGTGCACCTGGGACAGTTTATCATCTTAGAGATAAAAGACGAATGCTGAGCACATGGCTGGTGTCCTCTATTTTCCGACAATAAAGGGATAGTAGCTTTTTCTTTGGGTTCAGTTTCTGGGACTCCTTTTGAGAGAAATGATTAAATCAAACCTAAGGTGGGTAGTTTGTGGAGTAGATAAAAGCCCAGGAGGAGCCTGTCAAAAAAATCACTGCATCAGAGGTTGTTGACTACTCTAAACAATATGTGACTTACATCTGAGAGCTATAAAGTGAATGTGTTACTAACAGTATGACTTACAGAAGCAAATTTCGAACTAAAACACAAGAAAAAATCGCTGTATTAAAAGGTGGACATTGTATGGCAAAAACAATAAAAAAAAATAAAAATAAATAAATAAATAAAAGGTGGAACTCATTTTAGTATACCAACTTTCTTAGAATAAATCCAGCCTTTTATAGGAATAGTAGGATGCCTTATTATCCATTCAATACATTTTAATATTAAAACTGTACATTATTGTTTTTATTCATTATTTACAGACTGTAAGAGAACAAGAAGGTAGCATTCAACACAAACCCTATAGGCACAGCCTCTGGCTCTGGGGATGAAGAATCAAAGACAAATGTAAACATGATTACCCATTCCAATCCCCCAACCCCAAACCACATGACATGGTTCCTCTTTGCCAAACTAAAACGGAACATGACTGGGATAAAAATAGACTTTCTCTGCCAAGGTCTGGTCTTATCTGACATCAGTGATATGACCTCTGAATCACCTGCTCTTATTATCTGCTGAAGTCCAGGCAAAGCTAGGCTCAAAATATAAGGAGGAGCCCTCAAGCCAAGGTTAGTAAAGGATGAAAACCACTGATGTACAATTAACACTTATATAATGCAATAAGAATTAAAGGTAAACAAAACTTTTCCATGTTCAGAAGTAAAGCTAAGCTAAATCTCTCTAACCTAACAACTGAACACTTTTAAAGAGCTTTTTACCCCACGATCTAAGTTCTAACACTGTGCTGAGCACATAACAGGTATCCAATACATACTCATTTGTAATTCAACAATTTACTGTACCCGTTTTTAAATATCCTTGTTTCTGCTACTTCAGAGGTGAAATCATAATCCAGAGGATTATTAAAACCAGAAGGATCCCTCCCAATTGGGGTGAGGATTAGGAGAGGGAAATGGAGTTAGCTAACTTGTACTCTGCCTCACATTCCATGGTTTGGGGCATTTAGCGGGTGCTCAATTTAGACTGATGGATAGGGATTTCCCTGGCAGTCCGGTAGTTAAGACTCAACACTTCAAGTACAGAGATTGTGGGTTTGATACCTGGTCAAGGAACTAGGATCCCACATGCCATGTGGCAGCTGAAAAAAAAAAAAAATTGATAGGTGGACAGCCACACTTTCTCCCTATGCTAGCAAATATAAGAATTTACATAATATATAGGTTTTTCTACAAACTACACTGTCATAGAAGGTAACTTCCCCTTTATTCTCAGAAAAGAGACTGTGGTAAAAAAAAAAAAAAAAAGAAAGAAAGAAAGAGAATATACCTTCCTGAGGAAAAAACAGATTATCCAGTACCTCCTATGAAATGAGAACAGACCCAATATGTGGGAGTGGAATGGAACTGTTTCAGGGTTTCACTCTAAGTTTTAGGGCAGGACCCATGGCTCAGTAGTCTGAAACTATATGTTGAATCTAAGGAGAGAAATTTAACAGGCCCCTGCTGAAACAAAGTCCTAAGTCAAAGCTAAAACCTGAAAGCAAAATAAAACTGGTGGAGATTTGCCAGGTCATGGATGCCAGTGACCTTACGCCCCATCTTTCCTCCTCCACTGATTTGCTCGTTTTTATTCTCCTCTTTCTTTGAACCCAATAACCAATTTGGTATCTTTCATCTGAATCTGAGAAATTGCTGGCCTTGAACTCTAAGACCAAATTGTTGAGCTGAACTGAACTGAATTAAAAAAAAAAAAAAAAGATTTTTTTTGAGGGGACTTTTCTGTCTTTATATATCCAAAGTGCATACATGGTAAAAGTCTCAAAGATACCTGTGAATATAAAGGGAAGTTAATGCATAAACCCAGTAGTTTCAAGTTATGGAAGGGAGAAAATAATTGTTTAGGAGGGATGAAGAAGCCTCTGTGAGAGAGAAGACTTAAAGTTTTAAAAGGTCAGGTGGAAGAAAAGAGAGCAGACAAAAAGCATAATCTCAGGGGATTTGATAGGTTTTCAGATGCACAGAATGGTTATCACGGGCTTTACACATTTTAGCAGGAAAGGGACTGGATAAGGGACAGCAGGAAAAAGTTAAAAAAAAAAAAAGAAAGAAAAAAAAAGTCTGTTCAGTTAGGATAAAGTGACAGTTTTTATGACATGTCTTTAGAGCCAAACTGTGTGAAGTATGGTGAATAATAAAAATTGGGCCTTTTGCCAAATAAAGTGGATATTCCAGATTACATTACCAGTAGATCAGAGAGTGGCAGAGCCACATGTGTAAGGGTGTGTGTGTGTGTTTACTGAGCTCTCACATAAGCTACCAGTTGCACATAATCAGACAGCACCATCCCTCCATCTGCTTTTCTATTACTTGTCCTACTTTGTGCCAATTTTCTGTTTCCTCCCCAACACCCCTAGATTCACAGTTTTTCTTTAAGACATGGGATAGGGATTTGTCAAAGTCAATGAGCACTTTATTACAGTGAAAACGTTCCGTAATGAACAATTCAGCAATTTAATGAGATTCTGTAGATCTGTCTCCAACCTGTCCATCAAGTTTCACTTCTATAAAGTCACCCTGACACTAATCCTCTGGCATACCCAATCTTCACCCTGGGCTGAATATTAGATTCTTCCCTGGTATATTGCATTACCAGTATAACCTCAGCAAAAATGATGAACTGAGGTGATATATCAACTGAGGTGATATAACTGGACTGATCTGATTTTTCACTATTGGGTTGCGTACGAGAGAATTACTTATTTACTAAGATAATGCAAAAACAGTTTCTTATTGCCCGCTGAATGCCTAAATTGATATTATTTCTGTGAGTCTTTTAATTCTTTCTTTAGGACTAGGTCTAAGAAAATATTGCCTGAAGCAGAAAGCAGCTTTTGAGATTCTACATTATAATATTAGTAACCTTTAGAGAGGCAATTACAGTAACTCCTATGTGAATAGCGTGAAATTTTTGGACACTCACACACCTGTACATTACCATGTTGATATCTGGCAGTGCTTTCAACCATGCCACAAAAAGAGACAGAAGCCACAGGGATGGTTGGCTCACATCTCAATTTGGTTAAAAATAATCAAATGCAGAATTCATTTTAAGTCTTTTTCCCTTTGGGAAGTCAAGAAAAATATGACAGTTCCTCACTTTGAATTAACCAGAGTAATTCTGATGATTTGTGCTTTCCACAGATAATTAAAATTCATCCCCCAAACTCATCCTCACCAACATTTCTGACCTCTGCCTGAACAAACATTATGAGATATACCTAAGAAGCAGAACATAATTTGTGGCGCATCTTTTTCATTTATATTTTCTTGTCAAGACAGCATGGAATACTTGAAAGATGAGGGCAGGTGTCAGCAAACATGGATTTGAAGCCTGGCTCTGCGCTGTAACCCTGAGGCAAGACACTGAAGCCTCATTTTGTTTGTCCGGAGGATGGAATGATAACAGCCATCCTTCGGGCCTGTTGTGACGATAAGTTAGTAAGTTTGCAAAGAGCCTGGGTCCTGGAAGGCCCTCAGTACCCTGCAGCTCCTATCCTCACTGGTGGAAGCAGTGGTGAAGAGGAAAGTTGCTTATTAAAGTAAGATAAACAAAGAAATTACAGAGAAAGGCATCAGGAAAATTAGCCATCAGTAGAATCAGATGTGGGCTTCACAGATTCTCAGTGGTAAAGAATCTGCCTGCTAATGCAGGAGACGTGGGTTTGATCCCTGGGTCAGGAAGATCCCCTGGAGAGGGAAATGGCAACTCACCCCAAGTATTCTCGCCTGGAGAATCCCATGGACAGAGGAGCCTGGCAGGCTATAGTCCATGGGGTCACAAAGAGTTGGACACAACTTAGCAATTAAATCACCACCACCAGAGAATCAGACACTGGATAATTCACAACTACCTATGACTCCATTTCAGCCAGAATTAAAGTATTCTCTGAATGTCTTTGGGTAAGATACAAGGTGCCTCATCTGAAAATAGAAGACTTTATATTTTCCCTTGTATTCTGTATATAAATATTTTTCAAATGACCATGAAATCTTGAAGATATGGAATTCAAGAAGTAACAAGATGGCTAGCCACCGTTTCAGAAAGGAAGATGGAAACTATAAGGAGAAGCAGGGAAAGATGGACTCTGATTGTCTTTGGAAAACAGTCAGACTGTGGTGACAGTTTTCCAAAGACACTGTGTGGATTGTTCAAGTTTCTGAACTGTTTATAGGAAAGCCCAGAATTTATTCTGATTCCATTGGTCTTAAATCGTCATAAATACCACTTTACAACCTGTCCTTCTCATATTCAGCTTCAGTAACTATGTTTGGCAGAAGAATAAAAACCCTTGACTCTTTCTGATGTAACCCCCTTAGGTTCTGGAAAGCCATGGTAAGGATCTGAGGAATCTTACCTGTGATTCCCTCAGTTAAGCTGAGCAGGATGAAGCCTCAAGGGCTGGTGTTCTCCAATTACTTGCCCATCAAGGACATGACTTTTAAGACTTCAACTCCAACGTGGAGCAAACCAGACAAAATAGTTGTCATTGTTCCTCAATCCTGTAACTTTTAATCATTCCATGACTTTGCGCTAAAAGAGGACCCATGCAGAGTGCCCTTACCTGCCAGATCTGCTCTTCGCTCAAGGAGGTCAGGCGGTCGCTCTTCAGTACCTCCTGAAGCAGACAATAAGGCAGCGTTAGAATGTCCTCCGGCCGACTCTTCAGGAGCTCAGAGAGGTGTTTCACTAAGAAATCGATCACTGCCTTCTCCAACAAAGTGAGGTTAAAGAGGTCAGCAAGTCTGTACAGATCCAAGTAATTAAAGCTATTTAATTCCTGGGTGTCAAAAAAATAAAAATGGAAAAATATCTCTTAGAAATCAATCCAAGAAAGAATAAGCAAGAAATTCAGACTCCCTGAAGTTTGCATGACAGGAGTGGGCGAAAGGGAACTACACAAAACAACAAAATTCTCATTACAAGGCTCTGGGCAGATAACTGGTAATCTAGAATTTAACATTCCCCCCCCCCCTTATTTTGCCCCATTTAAAACCCATGTACTTAAAGACTTCTTAATAAAGGGACTGAAAAGGGTTTCTGGTTTCACTGGCAAAAATGTTACTTTGCAACCTTTTAGGAACATTTTCCCAATGAAAACAATTTTTTCATTTTATAGCTCTCTGGTGATACATTTTTTCCACTAAAAATAAAATGAGAACAGGTAGAGTGGGAATCCCACTCTTTTTCCAAAACCTCAAATTAAACAGAGTTAAAAACAACTGACAATGAACTAAAACAAAGATTTTTACATGTAAAGTCTGAGGGGATGAGGAAATCTCACAGAAAAGATTCCTGTCCTGAGTAATTCTATATTGAATCCACCTGAGATGAATGATTTATAATTGTTCTTTTCTTTTTGGAAGCCTCAACAATTCAGACAGTCAATGGCAATCTTTTCAAAGACATTCCATGCAATGCTTCATTGTGAGGGGGTGGGGTGGGATTTTACCTGTCTCTACAAGTTCTCAAACTCATAGCCACGCTATAAACTAATGCCCCCAGAAGCCAGGACATCTATGAAATCTCTGCCTTTTAACTCTGCAAGAACCATATTGGGCATGCAGGTATGTTGATAGAAAACTTACCTATTTCAAGGAGACTGAGGGTAGGCTCTGTCCTAGTTCTCCTCATTTTCAACTTGCAATTATTATTACAATATTTTCCAATAACTTAAAGAATGCCGAACACCATCAAATAGGTATTTTACTCCATTGACTGATTTATTTTCAACATACTTAGCCTTGCTTTTAATAATCTAAAAAAGTATTAAGAACTCTTTCTAAAACCTATATATTCTAATATATCTGTTTCCATAAAAGTGTAAGGTTTAAAGGAATATGTTCTAAACTGGCCCTGTCCAACATGGTAGCCTACTAGCCAGCCACATGTACCTATTCAGCATCTGAAATGTAGCTAGTGTGATTTGAGATGTGCTATAAGTATTCACCTGCCAATGCAGGACACGTGGGTTCTGTCCCTGGGTTGGGAAGATTCCCTGGAGGAGGAAATGGCAACCTACTCCAGTATTGCTTGCCTGAGAATCCCATGAACAGAGGAGCCTGGCAGGTTACACTCCACGGGGTCACAAAGAGTCTGACATGACTGAGTGACTGAGCATGCATGCATGCATAATGTTAAATATATATGAAAGCAAAGAGGAAGAAAAATAGAATGTAAAATGTCTCAATAACTTTTATATTGATTATATGTTGAAATGGTATTACTCTGGATATAGTAGATTAAATATATTATCATTAATTTCACCTTTTAAAATTTTTAATGCAGCTACTAGAAAATTTTTAAATTAACATACATGACTTCCATTATGTTTCTACTGTACAATGTTTTTCTAAACAATGAAAAATAGAGTGAAGATGTAAAAACAGGTCTCAGAGTAACAGGTGCATCATCATCACAGCCACTTGATTCTTTTTCTTTGGATTCTATTTCTTTTGGTGGGAGACGACACTTTAATTACATTCCTAACAGGAGTCAAGCTACATGACTTCAGGAATCAGACATAAAATTCTGGCTCTTAATAGCTTTATTTGCCAACACAATTGAAAAAGAATTAACAACTTGTGTTTGAAATGAAGTTTGCCACAGTTAACCACTAAAATTCATTACAACTCAAAATATCTAAGGGTCCACTCAAAGCCACTCAATTAAAATATGTTGGCTTTCCATTCAGCAGACTTTATCAAAGGAATACTGCAGATTCTGCCTCCAGCACCGATTTTTTAAAGTACTGTTTAAACTCATTCTCCAAATCTTACCTTTTTCGATTGGTCAATTCTACTATGAAAGCAAAGAATATGTAACCCTTGCACATGGAGCTTCTACAGCCAACTTTAGGATCATCTTCTTGGAATAAGTAAGTTACATCTAGTCAGTACATCTAGGAAGCAGGCTTAATTGCTTCTGGGCCCTGGATATGATTTCAGCTTCCAGGTAAGTCATTCTGCAGCCTTCCCTGGCGGCTCAGCTGCTAAAGAATCTGCCTGTGTTGTGAGAGGCCTGGGTTCAATCCCTGGGCTGGGAACATCCCAAGGAGAAGGGAGAGGCTACCCACTCCAGTATTCTGGCCTGGAGAAGTCCACGGATTGTACAGCCCATGGAGTCACAAAGAGGTGGACATGACTGAGCGACTTGGCTACCACTACTAAGGCACTCCGCAGCCCCTCAGAAGTGTGGGGTGTCAGTGCCTTCCGGGCACCTGAGGCGCACACCTAAACCTCGCCCCAAGGCAGTGGGGCAGCAGCCAGGGGCACCGCGCAGAAAGACGAGCATGCCCAGAGGCAGAAACAACCGAGCTCGGCAAAGTAAAAGGTGAATGCGCACAGCACAGAGACAGTGATTTTTTCCCCACTCATTCTGCCAAAAAGAGGTACATGACCATGAGCTTGGGGCTGGATTATGCAGTAGCAATCAAATGTTCTTTCTTAAGTATTTTTGTATAGAAATACTGGGTTTCTTCTGATTAGAAGTCAGTCCAATTCAAAACTGCAGAGAACCAGAGAATTAACTTAATACAGGATTTTAAAAGGTGTGTTTCTCTTTGCTGTGTTCCTTTTGAATGTAATCATTTAATGCCTACTTCTACAGTCCTGAAATATTTTTGTTTCCTAGGGGTATAATTTTATATCACTCCCAAATCCAATCTAACAAAGCATTTGATATTAGTGAACAAAGGCTAAATGGACAAGTGTCAATGCCTGAGTGAACAGCAAAGGCAAACTCGATGGACATATACTGGTGTACAAGAGAAACAACAGTTAAAAGTCTGCTCCCTGCCTTTACCTTTTCATTTCTCCTCTCTTCTGCTTAAAAGCATAATTTCCCCAAATCACCAGTGCTCTCTCTGTTTGTCAAAGCTTCTGGTTCCCCTTGCTACGCATACTTAGCATCTTGGTAGTCACACTGTGTAAAGTGGGGAGTTGAGAGGAAAAAAGAAAACCTTCATTGAGGTCTTGATACCATAATATACATCCCTCCTACTGGGGCCATGTGCTCATGTGAGTCTTGAGCAAAATCATCACTTCTTGTTCTATTGGCTACGACCATGTGCAAGCAAAAAATAATGCTGCTTTTAAGGATTCCCATTGATGTGAAGGGGGGAAGGTGGGAAGCAGTGGCTAAACTGCATTGAATGTTCACCTATAATTCTCTGCATGAAAAAAAAAGCCATCACTGTTATGGAAATAGTGCCATTATGTGTCTGTTTATAAACAGTAATATATTTGTTCATTTCATAAAACTCAGGAAGTACAAAGTATGGAAAAGAAAACAAAAATCATTCCTATTTCACCATGCAGAGATAATCACTATTAATGTTTCTGTACATATTTCTAGACTCTTTTTTGAAAGAACTCTTTTATATATATAAGAAAGAGAAAAAACAATTCTACTCAGGAGCAGAACAAACCATCAACAGACACACGAACTCAGAGGCAATCCAGGTTGGTGGAGAACAGCAAAGCCCACAGAAGCAGGTAGACGTGGTTCAAATCCAGCATGTTAATAATTATTGTTGGCTATGACCTTGGATCAGTCCCTGAACCTCTGTTATTCCTCATTTACAGAATGGAGAGTCCACCAGTTGATAGGGTTGTCATAGAGATGACAGAGAAGCACTTACCACACAGCTTGATTCACAGAAAGCAGACAGCAGATTTGGCAGGCAAGGAACCATTAAGTACATTTGAGCATTGTTGTTTGGCATCCAAAACCCTGATTCATCACCAATGCAAGGAGGGCAAAGTGAAGAATGTGGTCCCTTCATGTATCAAAGTCTTAAATAAGCTGCACCAGTAAGTCAGGGAAAAGGAGGCAAGCCAAGTAAAAACCATACAATTGAGTCATAAATTGATTACATGTTAAGGCCTCCCACATCTATATTATTAGCCCAAACCTCTCTCCTAAGCTCTGAATTCATTTTCCCAACTGCCGATAAGAGGACATCTTCTCTTGGATATTCCACAGCCATACTGAACTCAACATACCAACGCTGGACTTATATTTTGCAAACTTGCATCTTCTCCAATATCCCCATTCTTAGAGAACGACCACATTCTGTCCCCACAGCAAGGTCCCCAAAGGCGGTCCATATTCCTCCCTCATAGCCAGTTGCTCACCAAGTTCTGTTTGTTCTTCCTCCTTAGCATTTCCTGTTCTGTTCATCATCTCCTATCCAGACTCCCTACAATGGGGTCCTGAACTGCAATTTCCTGCTCCCAGTATCAGGAGCAAGCCTCTCTTTTTACAAAAATCTAACCATACTAATCATCTATTTAAAATCCATCAATAGGTATCCATTTGCTTAATGGAGAAAGTCCAAACTCAGTTACAATGCATAGCCTTCCATAACCTGCTGACCTGCTTACTCTGTAGTGTACAGTCCCACACACCCTCGCTTGGCTTCCATCATTTCAATGACCTATACATTCACATCATGTGCCAGAACCACACCAGGCATAAATAAAATAGGGATGAAGAAAAATAGGCAGGTCCTAGGCTTCATAAGATGTATAGTCTATTGGAAGAGTAAGCCATTAATAAAAAATGTTGAAAATAAATGGAAAATTAGCACTGAGGTAAAGGTTACAAAGGGTAGAACAGAGGGCTATAAATGCCCATAGTGGACAGACCTGACCTGGAGTGGGAAGATACTAATGGCGTCCCAGAGAAGCCAACATGGAGCTGATAACGGAAGAAGAGCAGATTAACTTGGCAAAGGGTGGGGGTGGGGGTGCATATTAACTATATTTTCTTGTTTTCTGTATCTTGATGCTCTGGCATCAGGGGCCTCACCGACTGGGGAGAGACAACCACTCCCTTAGGATAGTCAATTTTTAGAAGGATGCACCTTTCATATGCAGAATAACGAATCAAGAGCCCAAACTGCCACCCACCTCCTCTAGCTGGCTCCTACACTCCAGGTGTCAATATTCCTCTGCATTCCCAGGTGTCACAAGTGATAAAGAACCCACCTGCCAATGCAGGATCCTCAGGAGATGCAGGTTTGATCTCTGGATTGGGAAGATCCGCTGGAGGAGGATATGGCACCCCACTCCAGTATTCTTGCCTGGGAAATCCTACGGACAGAGGAGCCTGGTGAGCTAGTCCATAAGGTCCAAAGAGTGGGACACTACAGAAGTGACTGAGCACGCACACACTCAATGAACCTAGGGCTAAGTAGCAGACACCTAGAGATAGCCTATATACCTTACACTGTGCTTAAACTACTCAAACTAGCCAATCATAAGCCTGCTTATCTGCCTTGTCTTTCCTGAAGAAGCCACAACAAATGCTCTTGCCCACTATTTCCCTTTACTCCTTCCACCTTCTGTTCAACCCTGGCACTTCCCCCTGTGGTCCCATGGGCTTTGCCATGCTGCCTCATCTTGGGAACTGTAAGTTATCACTTCAGTGGCAGTGGTCTCCTGATTTGTTGGTTTTACCATCAGTTCAGTTCAGTTCCTCAGTCATATCTGACTCTGCAAACCCATGGACTGCAGACTGCCAGGCTTCCCTGTCCATCACCAACACCCGGAGCTTGCTCAAGCTCGTGTCCATTGAGTCAGTGATGCCATCCAACCATCTCATCTTCTGTCATCTCCTTCTCCTCCTGCCTTCAATCTTTCCCAGCATCAGGGTCTTTTCAAATGAGTCAGTTCTTCGCATCAGGTGGCCAAAGTATTGGAGTTTCAGCTGCAGCATCAGTCCTTCCAATGAATATTCAGGACTGATTTCCTTTAGGATGGACTGGTTGGAAGTCCTTGAAGTCCAAGGGGCTCTCAGGAGTCTTCTCCAACACCACAGTTCAAAAGTATCAATTCTTCGGCGCTCACCTTTCTTTATAGTTCAACTCTCACATCCATACATGACTACTGGAAAAACCATAGCTTTGACTAGATGGATCATTGTTGGCAAAGTAATGTCTCTGCTTTTCAATATGCTGTCTAGGTTGGTCATAACTTTTCTTCCAAGGAGCAAGCATCTTTTTAATTTCATGGCTTCAGTCACCACCTGCAGTGATTTTGGAGCCCCCCAAAATAAAAGTCTGTCACTGTTTCAATTGTTTCCCCATTTGCCATAAAGTGATGAGACCAGATGCTATGACCTTAGTTTTCTGAATGTTGAGTTTTAAGCCAACTTTTTCACTTTCCTCTTTCACTCTCATCAAGAGGCTCTTTAGTTCTTCGCTTTCTGCCATAAGGGTGGTATTATCTGCATTTCTGAGTTTACCGATATTTCTCCTAGCGATTGTGATTCCACCTTGTGCTTCATCCAGTCCGGCATTTTGCCTGATGGATTCTGCATATAAGTTAAATAAGCAGGGTGACAATATGCAGCCTTAACATACTCCATTTCCAATTTGGAACCAGTCTGCTGTTTCATGTCAATTTCTAACTGTTGCTTCTTGACCTGCACACACATTTCTCAGAAGGCAGGTCAAGTGGTCCAGTATTCCCATCTCTTTAAGAATTTCCACAGTTTGTTGTGATCCACACAATCAAAGGCTTTGGTAGTCAATAAAGCAGAGTAGATTTTTTTTCTGGAACTCTCTTGCTTTTCTGATGATCTAACAGATGTTGGCAATTTGATCTCTGGTTCCTCTGCCTTTTCTAAATCCAGCTTGAACATCAGGAAGTTCATGGTTCATGTACTTTTGAAGCCTGGCTTGGAGAATTTTGAGCATTACTTTGCTGGCATATGAGATAAGTGCAACTGTGTGGTAGTCTGAATATTCTTTGGCATTGCTTTTCTTTGGGATTGGAATGAAAACTGACCTTTTCCAGTCCTGTGGCCACTGCTGAGTTTTCCAGATTTGCTGGCATATTGAGTGCAGCACTTTCACAGCATCATCTTTTAGGATTTGAAATAGCTCAACTGGAATTTCATCACCTCCACTAGCTTTGTTCATAATGATGTTTCCTAAGGCTCACTTGACTACACATTCCAGGATATCTGGCTCTAGGTGAGGGCACCATCGTGGTTACCTGGGTCATGAAGATCTTTTTTATATAGTTCTTCTGTGTATTCTTGCCATCTCTTCCTAATATCTTCTGCTTCTGTTAGGTCCATACCATTTCTGTCCTTAATTGTGCCCATCTTGGCATGAAAAGTTCCCTTGGTATCTCTAATTTTCTTGACAAGATCTCTAGTCTTTCCCATTCTATTGTTTTCCTCTATTTCTTTGCACTTATCATCGAGGAAGACTTTCTTATTTCTCCTTGCTATTCTTTGGAACTCTGCATTCAAATGGGTTTATCTTTCCTTTTCTCCTTTGCCTTTCTTTTCTCTTCTTTTCATAGCTATTTGTAAGGCCTCCTCAGGCAACCACTTTGCTTTTTTGCATTTCCTTTTCTTGGGGATGGTATTGATCACTGCCTCCTATACAATGTCACGAATCTCTGTCCATAGCTCATCAGGCACTCTGTCTATCAGATTTAGTCCCTTAAATCTATTTGTCACTTCCACTGTATAATCATAAGGGATTTGATTTAGGTTATACCTGAATGGTCTAGTGATTTTCCTTACTTTCTTCAATTGAAGTCGGAATTTGGCAATAAGGAGTTCATGATCTGAGCCACAGTTGGTTTCCAATCTTGTTTTTGCTGGCTGTATGGAGCTTCTCCATCTTTGGCTGCAAAGAATATATATATATATATATATATATCTGATTTCGGTGTTGGCCATCTGGTGATGTCCATGTGTAGAGTCTTTTCTTGTGTTGTTGGAAAAGGGTGTTTGCTATGATCCATGAATTCTCTTGGCAAAACTGTTAGCCTTTGCCCTGCTTTGGTTTGTACTCCAAGGACATATTTGCCTGTTACTCCAGGTACCTCTTGACTTCCTACTTTTGCTTTCCAGTCCCCTATAATGAAAAGGACATCTTTTTTGGGTGTTAGTTCTAGAAGGTCTTGTAGGTCTTCATAGAACCATTAAACTTCAGCTTCTTCAGCATTACTGGTCAGGGCACAGACTTGGATTACTCTGATATCGAATGGTTTGCCTTGGAAACAAACAGAGATCATTCTGTTGCTTTTGAGATTGCATCCAAGTACTGCATTCCAGACTCTTTTGTTGACCATGATGGCTACTCCATTTCTTCTAAGGGATTCTTGCCTACAGTAGTAGATACAATGGTCATCTGAGTTAAATTCACCCATTCCAGTCCATCTGAGTTCACTGATTCCTAAAATGTTGATGTCACTCTTGCCATCTCCTGTTTGACCACTTCTGATTTACCTTGATTCATGGACCTAATATTCCAGGTTCCTATGCAATATCGCTCTTTACAGCATCAGACTTTAATTCCATCATCAGTCACATCCACAACTGGGAGCTGTTTTTGCTTTGGCTCTGTCTCTTCATTCTTTCTGGAGTTGTTTGTCCACTGATCTCCAGTAGCATATTGGGCACCTACTGACAGGGGGAGTTCAGCTTTCATTGTCCTATCTTTTACCTTTTCATACTGTTCATGAGGTTCTCAAAGCAAGAATACTGAAGTGGTTTGCCATTCCCTTCTCCAGTGGACCATGTTTTGTCAGAGCTCTCCTCCATGACCCATCCTCTTGGGTGGCCCTACACGGCATGGCTCATAATTTCATTCAGTTAGACAAGGCTGTGATCCATGTGATCAGTTTGGTTAGTTTTCTGTGATTGTGGTTTTCATTCTGTCTGCCTGCTGATGGATAAGAATAAGAGGTTTATGGAAGCTTCCTGATGGGAGAGACTTACTGAGGGGTAAACTGGGACTTGTTCTGATGGGTGGGGCCATGCTCAGTAAATTCAGTAAATCTTTAATCCAATTTTCTGTGGATGGGCAGGGCTGTGTTCCCTCCCTGTTGTTTGACCTGAGGCCAAATTATGGTGGAGGGAATGAAGGTAATGGGGACCTCCTTCACAAGGTCCCATGCATGCACTGCTGCACTCAGTGCCCCCAACCCTGAGCAGGCCACCACTGGCCCACACCTCCGTCAGAGACTCCTGGACACTCATGGGCAAGTCTGTTGACTACAAGATGGTGGAGTAGAAGGACATGTGTTCATCTTCTCCTGCAAGAACTCCAAAATCACAACTCACCACTGAACAACCGTCAACAGAAGAATGTTGGATCCCACCAAAAGACGATACCCCACGCCCAAGGGCAAAGGAGAAGCCCCAGCAAGACAGTAGGAGGGGCAAAATCTCATTTAGAATCAAACCCCATACCTGCCAGAGACCTCCGAGGGCTCTAACAAACCTTGGGTGCACCAGGACCCAGAGACCCCACAGAGACTGAGCCAGAACTGTGTTTGAGTGTCTCCTGCGGGGATATGGACTAGCAGTGGCCTGGGGCGGAGAGCCACCAGAACGTACACAGGACTGCGGAAACAGGCTCTTGGAGGGCACAATCGAAACCTTGTGTGCACCAGGGCCCAGGAGAAAGGAGCAGACCCCGTAAGAGACTGGTTTCACCACACCTGAATAATAATAAAACCTACGTTTTAAAACAGGATGGTGATGGGATTGAGGGAGAATATCCCAGAAGAAGCAGCACTTGCAAAATTCTGATGGATGAGGAATCGTGTTTCCATCTTTCTATCTGACCTTATCTGAAGTAGCATATCCCCCTTCCTCTCATGCCTCCCTCTATCACATTACTCCATTTTCTTTGCCTTGAGCACACATCACTATCTCAAATTATCTTCTGCATTTATTTGCCTACTTATTCATGATGTGTGTGTCCCCTTTCCCAAGTCCCAAGTTCTATAGGAAAAGGGACTTGTCTGTTTTATTCACTGCTATATCCTTAATGCCCCAAACACAGCCAGGCAAAGCGTAGGGGCTCAGGCCACACTTACTGAATGAATGAATCCATTTTACCTTTTCAGCTTCCCTTGTTCAGGTCGAATTGACCACTTCCTTCTTTATGCCTCTACCCTGTCCTCTGTAGATTTCTAGCACTCCATGTGTCACTGTAAGCAAATGCTCTTTGATTACAGATTTGTCTACTAAATCTAAAGTGCTTGGTGCCAAGGATTGTATTTTGCCCCCACTGTTTATCAGGGAACAGATGCTCAATACACAGGAGTGTAATGAAAGAAGAGCCGAGCTTTTTCCACATATTTATAACCAAGCAAAACCAGAACAGGCCGTGCCTCTCCAACACGTCTACCTAGTTTTGACTATCACCCAAATTGGGCCATTTTCCTAACTCAGTGGCCTCCCTCATCTTCCCCGTCTCTTTCTGGTCTTCCTTCCTACACATACACAAGGCAAAGCCAGTGGCCAGTTTTCCAAATGGGAAAACTGTTACTAATATCTAGAGTTGAAAGTGTTTAAAGACAAGCGCAATATAATAGATCTGCTGTGAAAAAAATTCAAATATTTCAATGCACCCAAAATTTCATTTTTAGCCCAAGAAAATTACTTTCTCTATCAACTGGCTATTCAGATCAAAGCAGCTTTTCAAATTATACTTCCTTCTAGTTATGAGATTGTCTCCCTTTTCTTATATACTGTGACTTAGAAATCCAAGTAACCAAGTAGAGGCAGTGGTTTTGAATTGAAGTTGTAGCTCAGCAACAAGAAACTCTCTTGAGTAAAAGGAAAATCTTTTATTTTTCTAAAAAGGTTTCATTTCTGTCACACTGCTTCTCACTTGAAATTTACTTTCTATTCAGAATTATGGTGTATACATCGTTGTTCTTTGGGGAATCTTTTTAAATAGTATTTATTTTCCTCTGGTTTAGGGCTATTTGGCTTCTCTCTTCCCTTCTATTTGTTTCTTATAGTGTGAATGACAAGTTAAATAACAGAAGAAGAGCCGTAAAATGTGTCCCCAATACTATACTAACTATGGAAGAAATACCAGTTTTGCAAGTGTAATAGTTCTTAAACCTTATATATTCCCCAAATTCAGTCTTTTGATGTGGCCTATTTCCTTAATTAATTAAAAATGGTTACTCCCCAGATTAACTATCGAATACACAGTAGGGAAAAGAGAGCATAGGAAAGGAAAATGCTATCTTATTTTGGCTTATATTCAAAGGTAATTACTGTGTAAAAGCAAATTATCAGGTGATAAGGATGTAAGTGAAAGTGGGGGCAGTTTGGGGGCTCTGGGTGAACTCTGAGGCCCTTTTGCCAAACCAAGGGAGACAGAATAAGTCCACTTTTGTGATGGATGGTGGGGTCTCATCTGTAACTGAACGACTGGTCTTTATGTATTAGCAAGTGTCTTTCAATATCCTAACGAAGCAAGTATTAATAATTAGTGATGAAAGTTCATACAAGACGAAAGAAAGATCAGAGAATATTTAAGCTATCCCTGAACCACTGTCACCCAGACACTGCATTCTAATACATATTCTTGAGTAGGAGAAAATGATGCAACCTTATAGCTGAGGGCTGCAGGTTCACTGTATATAACCCACAGCCTAGCTCATGTATGCCACAGCCTAGAGATGGGTATTGATACATGCCAACACTGATAAAAGCTGGAAATCAACAATGCTTATTTCTAATATGTAGTCTGTCTTTATTTCAGACACACTCATGTGGATCCTGGCCTAACCGTCAGTAACCCCTGGCCCATCCAGCACAGAAGTTTAATCATAGCCCTGGCACAGGAATTATGCAGAGGACAGAAGATATTTGTTGTCTTGTGACTGCATCTACTGTAGTGTATTCCCAATGTCAGCCCCACAAATACTCTTCCTCAAATCTAGGAGTCTGTGTTAAAATGACAAGATTAGGAAATCTAAGGAAGATGCTTTAATACCATGGATACCTATGCAAAACATAGCCTTAATAACACCTATTTCTCTTGTCACTTCATGTAATTCTGAGACCATTATTGACTTGTGAAACAAAAGTGAGCATCAACAACCTGTATGGTAAGAATGGAAAACTATGAATTAAGCTCAAGATAAACAACCTCTCTCAAGGTCAAATTAAAAGTAATGCTCTTTTGATTTCCTGAATTCCCCAGCCCTCCCTCACAAGAAGACCAAACTGAATGGGATTCCAAATTTTTCTAGGTAATAATACTTAAAAGATGTGACTATTTTGACAATGCTGTGTTTCATCATCATAATTATAACCTTTCTTTTCCAATTATTGATCCCCTTCATTTATACCTCCCTTCAAAATGTCACCTCCATTACCACATGTCAATACTTTACTAAGATAAAGATGGTCAGGAGAGAGAGTGGTTTCTATGCCTCTCATCTAATAGCATACAGGAAACTTGAAGTTCTAATACAAAATGTTGATAATGTCTGAGGATGTCTCTAAATGAAAAGTCACTCTTGCTATAGAAGTCAGAGTCTTGAAAAAAAAAATTATTCGCAAATAGATTCAAAATAGCCTCCTACAGTTACTCTACATGTAAACCAGTGTGATCTAATTTTTAGCAAGTTAACTAGAAGTAAAAACACTGTATTGGCGGCTTATAGAGACCAAGTACCAAGTCAGACACATACATGAAGCTTTCTGTCACCAAGTTCTCATGTTTCCCACTTCAAGTCTCCTGTCACATCCATATGAACTTGTCAGTAAACTGTTCATGCAGATATCTTCCAGTAAGTAAACAGCTTCCAGTAAGCTAGTAAAAGGGAAGTTTTATATCTTATGCTTTTTGTATCCTGTATAATACCAATGACAATGCTTTATCACAGACTGTAATTTTAAAATATTTCTTGGATTACGAATTTTAAAACCCAACACATTTGGTTTTGTATTTTGAGAGTTATGCTTTATTTGGTGGGAATTTTCAGGACATGAAGTCCAGGAGACAGCATCTCAAGTAACCCTGAGAGAACTGCGCTGAGGAGCCGAGGTTCTCTGAGGGGTGAGGAGGGAGGAGTCAGGTTATATACAAGTATTACAACGAAGGGCAGGTTTTCTAAACATCAGATTATTGTTAATTAAAGAAAACCAGAGATCTCAAATTAAGGCATTTAGTGCTTTTCTATACATGGGAAGATGCAAGAGTCTGGGCTCACTGAAATCGTTCCTTTCAAGTGCATCTCAGCTATCCTGGGCCAGCATCCTGTGTTTTTTCACATCCTGAGCTCCCTTGGGGCTCACTGCAGGGAGGGACTGCAGTCCTGGTGGCTGCTGGATCACAGGTGTTTGTCCACTTCCTCAGTGCCCTGAGGCTCAGGAACTCACACTGGAGGGCTGCAACCACTGATGACTATGACATCCTTGTTTACTGATATGGCAGCAAATATTCCCATTCTCAGTCCCTCCCCTTGGTCGGGAATTTGACCAACATGTGGGAGACATTTCATGACAATTTTTGTCCCATGGTGCTGAAAGCCTCCTCCCAGATGAGGCAAAAGTTCTCATTGATATGCCACTCCAGGTGTTAATTTCCAGAGTAGGCTCATTGACAGATTATAAAAGGTTCTCTGGATCCACTATCTTCTAACCTATTATAATCCAGGAGATACTTCCCTTGTTAAAAAAAAAAAAAAAAAAGCAACATGTTTTTTAAAAGTTTTTTTTTTTTAAAGCATATCCATGACTTCAAGTGAAAAGAGGAAAAGACAATTCGATTATAGGTCTGATTTTACAACAGAGCAACATTAACTGACTGCTCATGATTAACTGAGAAAGGTGCTCTCAAATATTAAATCTGAACTTCAATATTAGATCTCTCTTGATGCTCACTACCCATCACGGCTTTTATATAACTGATAAACATGGGGGAACACCCACTTGTGCCGGATATATCAGGCCTGGCTTCCACAGTGAATCTTAGGTCTTATGTCTTTTCACAGGCTTCTTAGAATGCTGAAGGTAACCTTACTTCTCTCTGTATTGAGTGATAACCAGAATATATGTCTACGCTGTATACCAAAAGTATAACAAATGCCATCAGTGTTGGGAAGGAGGATGACAACCAGAATCAGATTCCTCTTCCTCAGAAAGCCAAACCACTCCAGCTGGAAGGCCTGTTCCCTCCACTGACTTCTAATTTCAGGAACTATTTGTATACTTGAACCATTTACGCAGCCCTGTGCATAAAGGTGCAGACTGAATCTGTACTTCTTTAGATCTTCCTCTCTGTCTTCATCAAGTGAATATTTCATAAATTTTGATTGGTGGATAGTGAATAAAGATTATCAGACCTTTAAAAAGTAAACTTTTATTGCCTTTATTTCCTAGTTTACAGGGAAAACACTGATTATCCTACTTCTCTAAAAGTATTCTAATATTTAAAAATATTTGAATAATTTATTATATACTAAATAAACTGATTAAATATTTTTAATATATAAATATTTAAAATGCCTAGAACCTTAGCCACACTGGAAATAAATATGGTAGCCAGGGGGCTTCTCTGGTGCTCTGGTGGTTAAGAATCCACCTGCCAATGCAGGGGACATGGGTTTGATCCTTTGCCTGGGAGAATCCCACATGTTGCAGAGCAACTAAGCCAGTGCACCACTCCTGAGCCTATGCTCTAGGGCCTGGGAGCCACAACCGCTGAGCCCATGCAGTGTAACTATAAAGCCTGTGTGCCCAGAGCCCACGCGCTACAAGAGAAGCCACCACAAGGAGAAGCCCGTGCACTGCAAGGAAGAGCAGCCTCCACTCGAAGAAACGCGAGAAAGCCCACACAGCAACGAAGACCCAGCATAACCAGAAATAAAAGAAATAAATATCCAAATACGGCAGCCCAGAAAGAGAGAGAAAAAAATAGTTATTGCCTAAACTTTTCATAACTGTATGTTGTTTGGGGGCTACAATTCAATAGTAGGGATATAGCTATTCTTTATAACTGAGAAAAATATGACAAGTTCAACTTCTGCATGTTTGAGTTTATAATTTTATATTTTCCCTGTCTCCTTATCTAGGTTGTAAGTTGTGTGGACATGGAACTGGATGCATCTTCAGTCTGGTGTGGCAGGGGAAGCATATGCGTTGAAGCTGATACATATGGATGGCCTCAGCAAGTGATGAACCTCACGGTAGGAAAACGGAAAAAGGAAGTCCAATTCTTTGATGGAAAAGGTGAGTCTAATTTTTTCATTAGAAAAATGGGGAAGGTGATCTGTGGTAAGGATTGCCAAAAACATATTTAAAGGACCTTCTACATAGTAGGTGCTCAACATAGTAGCTATCTCATGATTGTTACTTATGGGCTTCCGTTGTAGCTCAGTTGGTAAAGAATCTGCCTGCAATGCAGGAGACCTGGGTTCGATTACTGGGTCAGGAAGATCCCCTGGAGGAGGAAATCCACTCCAGTATTCTTGCCTGGAGAATTCCATGAACAGAGGAGCCTGGCAGGCTACAGTCCATGGGGTTGCAAGAGTCAGACTTGATTTAGTGACTAAATCACCATTATTGTTATTCCTTTTTATAATACTATTAACTCTTCTTAAACTAGAGCTTTGCATATTCCACAAATTTTATTCACAGGGTGAAGAGAAGAAAATGATGAATGTCTAATATAGACTTTATTTTTCTACAAATGACAGCAAAAATCATAGTTGTTGTAAAACCATCATTACTTTTGTACTTACAAAACAGTTTATCAGAGATAAAACGGGAGAATAGATTGAGACATTATACCAGACCATCACCAGCTAGGTATTACCAGAATGTACTCTGGTTCCCATGCTCTGTATTACATACAGCCAAAAAGGCATACAGAGAAATCTAAGGATGGAGGAGCTGCATTTCTTTATGACCTTATTTGAAAGATAAACTCCTTGGGGAAATACAATTTATTCAGATTATCAAGACCCTGCTGTGCAAATCTACAGTCTGGGAGCACACTATGGAGATCAAAAAATATTTACTTTATTCTGTTGGGTATAAAAGCTTTTAATGAATGCATAATTAAGGCAAAAAAGAGTGTATACAGCTTTAGAAATTCCACTGCTGAGCCAAGCCATTAATATCCAAGGCACCATACCCAGTTGTGATTCCACCTGTTTCCTATTTGGATTACAACCGAGTTATAAATCAAGGTATTATGTGACTACATGACCTGGTGCTGCAGAAAAGGATTGCACTCCAGGATTAGAGAAAGCAACATAAAGGGCTTTGTCGTGGCTGTGTGGTGAAGGGTTGGCCCTTTGGAACATGCTCAAACAAATAAAATCCGATGCCTGGAGATGAATCATGTAGAAAAAAGTCATCAGACATATCAAGAATGTCAAGGAACCTGTGAGCATTCTCCATAATATATTAGAGTTGATGGGATAAAATCTAATAGCTATGGAAAAAAAGTTGAGCAAATCATTGACAATGCAGGCCATATTATTTGTGATATGATAGAATAATGTAAAACCATATATTTTTATTTGTATAAATATACAGAGATAGATATATTTGTATACAAACATAAAAATATATAGACAAATGAATGCAACTATATATTTGTGTATCGATATAAATATGCATAAATACAATGTGCTTAGACTAAAACAAGATATTAGCAGCAATTAAAAAATACAAGAAAAAACCCCAGCATGCTCTAATTCTTGAAGTCTTTGAAGGCCTGTATAAATGTATTTGTGCTGTATAACAGAGGAACTCTACAATTAGGTTACTAGTACATTTTCATAATCAACTGTATGCATAAATATCCAAGGCTCATGAATAATTTTATATTGTTCCTTGGAAAAGTCTGTAGTAAGCTGGAAATCCAGTATGAAGGAAGTATAGAGACACAGCCATCATCAACAACTAATAATTCTGGCCCCGGTCACTATGTGCTACAAAATGCTATCAAAAAGTTCACTAGAGCTGCCTCAGCACTTCAGGCGACTACCACTGAATTATGGACTTTATAGAGGAAATTAATGCATACTTTTCTTTTTTTAGTTGAAAACAGTCTATTTGAGCAACTGGGGCTTTAAAACGAAAATTTCAAGAATCACAAACCTTTTTTGAATGATGAGAGGCCAAATCAGCTTAAAATATTTTTAAACAATAGTAGAACCTGGAAGTAATTATGATGCATTTCCATGTATCATAAGCTGTGCTACTCAAAGTCAGTTTCTGAAAATTAGCTCAATGCTGCAGAATTTCAACAATCTCTCAAGTTTATTCACATAGACTTTGTCAATCATTATTATACATAAAAATGAAGATTGGTAAGGTTGTTTTTGGTTTGTTTGTTTTAAATCTGCATTGTTTTGGTTTTTTATATTTTGGATGCTATAAAGGATATATAATATCAATATTTTACATCACATTTACAAATTTTATTATATAATGTAACATTTTTATATTTTTATAACTGGGACCAGTTCAAATTTATCTAGATGTTATGACACTTTCAAAATCTGAAATCAGTTACTTAACAGGCTGGGAACTGATGTGTAGTGAGGTGGCAAGAGCATCTGGAACAGTGGCTTTCAAACTGTGGTCCCCAGACCAGTAACATTAGCATCACCTGGGAACTTGTTAGGATGCAGATATCCAGGCTCCTTAGACCGCCTGAATCAAACTGTATGGGGAGGGCTCAGTAGTCTGTTTTAGCCAGCTATTCAGGTGATTCCATACATGGTTAAGTTTAAGAACCACTGAAACACAATACAAATTTGAGTGAAGAAAGGAATAGCTCGAACCTGCAAATACATATTTAAGCAGCAGAACAAGATGCAAGACCCCAGTCCCTCATCCCAGACTCTAAAGTGGGCAAACAATAGACTGAATGTATGGGACTGAAGCCATGGTACGTGCGTGTGAGTGGGAGCTCAGTCACTCAGTCATGTATAACTCTTTGCGACCCCATGGACTGTGGCCCACCAGGCTCCTCTGTCCATGGCAGAGAATATTGGAGCAGGTTGTCATTTCCTCCTCCAAGGGATCTTCCCAACCTAGGGATCGAACCTGTATCTCCGTGTCCCCTGCACTGGCGAGCAGATTCTTTACCACTGAACTACCTGTACCTAATGATAAATTAATGACAAAGATAAGCAATCATTTCCTAAGGCCTGAGCACATGTTCCCTGGAATGCAGCAAGAAAAGGTTGGCAGCCTTCTCTAAAGGATATTTGTGGAGGGGGAGTGGGAAGTGGAGGTGGGAGAGACATCGAGGAAGGAAAGACACCTGGAGGGAGGCAGACACATGGATAGCAGTCTTCTGGTAAGGAATAACTTCCACTTTTCTTCTGTTAAACAAATGGACTGCTTATATATCCCCTAATCAGGGAACTCAGGACACCATGCGGCTGTATTACAAAAAATTCCTCTCACAGGGAACTCACTTGGCACATGTAGAAGGAATTCAAACAAACACGTGTTTCTAAGCAACTACATTAGTGCACTAGAGCTAGAAAAAAAGATTTTTCTAATTTCTCCTTGAATCCTATAAATGAGGAAGGAGCAAGATGTTTTATTTACAGGAAGGGAAGGGAAAACAATAAAACAGAAACTTCCTATCTACAAAGCAGCAGCACCAACTATTATGTTGCTTTTAAAAGCATCAATTTTTACTATTTATTAAGGTATAATTTCAGTGTTATGTTTTCACCAGAGGAAAGGAGAAAGAGATGGTTCATATAATTATTTGTGACTTTTTTTCTAAAATAATACATGCACTTCTACAAAAGCCAAGAGGAGTGGCCCATAGGAAAAATACATTTTCCAGAATGGTTTTTATTTCCAAAATTTCCAGGAACAGGCTTGTCCAATATGCTGTTGATTGGAAGTTGGTAGTGAAGTTTGTGACATTTAGGAATGAAGGAAGACAGGAGTGATGGAAGTGGGTAGGAAGGTAACTGTAGAATTAATAGAGAAATTTACAAGCAAAGCATGCCACTGTACTGGCTCTGGTTTTCAGGATGATAGACAGAGTGCCTGATGAACTATGGATGAAGGTTCGTGACATTGTACAGGAGACAGGCATTAAGACCGTCCCAAAGAAAAAGAAATGCAAAAAAGCAAAATGGCTGTCTGAAGAGGCCTTACAAATAGCTGTGAAAAGAAGAGAAGCAAAAGCAAAGGAGAAAAGGAAAGATATTCCCATCTGAATGCAGAGTTCCAAAGAATAGCAAGGAGAGATAAGAAAGCCTTCCTTAGCGATCAATGCAAAGAAACAGAGGAAAACAACAGAATGGGAAAGACTAGAGATCTCTTTAAGAAAATTAGAGATACCAAGGGAACATTTCACGCAAAGATGGGCTCAATAAAGGACAGAAATGGCATGGACCTAACAGAAGCAGAAGATATTAAGAAGACATGGCGAGAATACACAGAACATCAGTCCTGGGTGTTCATTGGAAGGACTGATGTTGAAGCTGAAACTCCAATACTTTGGCCACCTCATGCAAAGAGCTGACTCACATGAAAAGACCCTAATGCTGGGAAGGATTGGGGGCAGGAGGAGAAGGGGACGACAGAGGATGAGATGGCTGGATGGCATCACCGACTCGGTGGCATGGGTTTGGGTGGACTCCGGGAGTTGGTGATGGACAGGGAAGCCTGGCGTGCTATAATTCATGGGGTTGCAAAGAGTCAGACACGACTGAGCAACTGAACTGAACTGTGTGTAGGGTACTATGCTATAATATACTTTGCATGCACCATATCATGAACACTTCAACATCCCTAAGATGTACATTGTATATACGATATCATATCTGAATTTTTTGGGTGAGGCATGTGGGCAAAGAGGTTGTGTAACTCTTTTTATGTGACCTTTGCCCAAGGTCACATAACTCTGAGACATGAATTTATATCACAGGGAGACAGAAGAGTAAATCAACACAGGTAATATGGTGTGATCAGCACCGCAGAAGAGTGCCCCTTATTAATGAAAAGGAGAGAAATCTAACTCCGAGATGGACTGATCAGCTCTGGAAGAAGAGTAACATGTGAGCAAAGTCCTTGCAGGTTAAAGAGGAACTCATAGGGTGACACTGTGAGAGAAGGCTAATCCACGGAGAAGGAGGCTTCATGTAAAGAGATTTGAGTATGGGGACATGCATGAAGTTTGCAATGATTGTGCTACAGCATGTGGGTAGTAAATTGTTTTTAAAAGGCTAAAGAGATAGGATGTTTCATAGTAAAAATAGAACCTGTGTTGGGACTTACCTGACACAGGGAAGACAGTGTGGTGGGAGACACCACACTCCCAATACAGGAGGCATGGGTTTAATCCCTGGTTGGGGAACTAAGATCTCACATGCTGCACACAATGATTTTTTTTTTTAAATGGAACATTTGAAACACTTTAAGATGAATAAACCTTGTTATGGAGAGAGGCAAGAGCAAAGACAGGTGGGTTCATTGGTTATCAGGAAGTTTCTCTAGTCCAGGAAATAAGTATTGAGGATTTGAACTAAGATGGTGGTAATAGACACAGAATGATAGAGATTTTTAAAAAGTAAGGGAGTTTATGCAAAGTCCTGCACACAGATGTTTAAAATAGCTCATCATAATTGCCTAAACCTGAAGTGACCAAGATGTCCTTTAGTAGACAAATGGATAAACTGTGGTATCCAGACAATGGAATGTTATGTAGAGCTAAAAAGAAATGAGCTATCAAGCTATGAAGAGACATAGGGGAAATTTAAATGTGTAGTTCTAAGCAAAAGCAGCCAATCTGAAAAAGTTACATACTATATGAACCCAACTATACGGCATTCTGGAAAAAATGAAACCATGGGGACAGTAAAAACATCAGTGATTCCAGGGATTAAGATAGGGAAGGAAGGATGAATAGGCAGAGCACAGAGGATTTTTAGGGTAGTGAGACTACTCTTATGATACTATAATGGTAGATATATGGCATTATACATTTTGTCTAAACCTACAGAATGCAAAACACCAAGAGTGACCCCTAATATAAACTGCAGACTCTGGGTAATGGTGATGTGATAGTGACAGTAAGTCCATCGACTGTAGAGGATGTTGATAATGGAGAAGGCTATTCATATGTTGGGGTACAGGGGAAATCTCTGTATTTTCCTCTCAATTTTGTCATGAACCTAAAACTCTTCTTCAAAAATAGAGTATAAGAAAAGGTTAAGGAGGAAAGATTGAAAGGTTTTGGTGACAGCCTATGTGTAGAACAAAGAGATGGAGTATTTTAGGATGACTCCTAAATTTCTGGCTTGGGTTAACTCTCAGAAAGGTCACATATCTACGGAATATCCAAGAGGAAATGCTGACTAAGCAGTTGGCTTAGAGATGATAAAACATGCTACTCAGTGCAGTAGGAACAGGGCACGTTAAGGAGATGAGAAAGAAAAAGGACAGGGTTAGAAACATAGTCTGTAGCCAGGAGACAGGGATGGACACTGAAGCTGGAGTGCAGGAGAGGGGCAGAGGCCCTCCACGTGTGGATGAAAGAGAACGAAGGTGGGCAGAAGAGATGAGCACCCATGTGGCGCCACAGCGCCAGGGGGATATTCATGGAGCTGATGGAAGAGAGTCTGTAAAAGAATTGAAAAGGAGGAGAACTAGGAGAGAGTCTTGAGAAAAGAGAGGTGTAGGAAAGAAAGGAGCTACCAGTATTGAAAAGCTATAGAGAGGTCATTAAAGACCATAAAAGCCCACTGCCTTTGACAATCTGGAGGCTTTGGTGACCTTTGTTGGAACAGCCTTTGAGGAGTAATGAAGGCGAGGACTGAGTTCAATAGAACTGAAGAATGAATAAGTGGTAAGAACGCACAGACACTGTTCCCAGGTTGGTAGTTAATAGGAGAGGGTTGTGGTGATGAGAGAAGAAAAGTTTCTCCCATCTTACTGATCCTATTTAAAAAATGAAACAAAGGTACCAGTGGAGAAGATACTGAAACCATGGGAAACACAGGAGGTACCTGACAAAGCAAGTTGCTGAAAGGCAGTGTAGCCTCAGAGAACAGAGCAGACATTTAGCTATGGGCAGAAATATTTGCAGGTGGAGGGTGGGCAGGAGGATGAATATCTTAAGTGAAACATAGATTTTCTTTTAATGCCTCTAATTTTGAGTATTGATAATGGAATTAAGTGTGATTGATTCCCTTTGCTTTATTGATTCTGAACTCTGGCATTAGTAAAACATTGGAAACACTTTATTTTTGAGAAAAATATGTTGAAAGTGATTTTAAAATTGCTCACTGGACAACAAATAGTTAGCTGAAAATAGAAATGACTAATATTAGAAAAATCCTTTAAGACATTCTTCTCCTTAAAAACTCACAAACAAAGAAGACACAGTGAACCCTAGATTATCCATATAACAAATTAAAATGACAAAATGACTTCCTTGGCCAGCCAGCATGTCTCTGGGCTGTCACTGACATCCTTTGGAGTGGGTTTAGGGAAAAAGAGCCAACATAATAGCATGTGAAAAAAATTCACTGGGATCCTAAAATGGCTACTAAAAAACTTATGATATATTTCAGAGCCAAATATTAATGACATTTGGCAAATATGACAGTCTAGATTACCCATGCCAGATAGCAAATAGTCATGATTAGAACAAATAATTAGTAACTGGCGATAATTAAGTAAGGCTGATACATTCCTACCCTTTCTGATCATTTTCACTGACTTAAAAAAAAAATCTAAAAGATTAAACTGTTTGTAATGTATTTTCCAAAATTCGTACTTTAACTTTCTCCAAATACAAAAGCATCAGCTCCAGTGAACTATGGAATAGCACACAGTATATTTGATTAGGGGCATATTAAATATATATGTTGGTATAATCATCTGTCTTATCTAATGTGGGAAAAAATAGCTCAGTGGTGGAGAAAAATGAATGTAAGTTATAACTTCTCAACCTTGAGGATAAATTATGCCATTTAGAATACTAACTATATATTATGTATCTAGGAGACAGTGCTAATTTAATAATTAAAATTATAATAATACATTGTTTGGAAGAGATAACCTCCTATAAGTCATTGCCACATTACTTAGTTAAAAAATGATAATCTATTAAAATACTGTAAAATATGCAAGATCTTTAGTGCTAAATGCAATCCCCATAGAAAGTATTTTCAACTTAAAAAAAAACTGTACTCAATGGGTAACAAAAGACTTATTTATTAACATATTTTCTTCCCATGATACAAAATTTCAATATTTGAGCAGAAGTTTACTGAGTGGATGTACCATTCTCAGTACACACTGCTATGGACTGAACTGCATTCTTCCAAAATTTGTATGTTTAAGTTCTAAGCCCCAGTGTGATGGTATCTGGAGGTGTGCCTTTGGGAGGCAGCTGGATTTAGATGAGGTCATGAGGGCGGGGCCCTCATGATGGGATCAGTGTTCTCCTAAGAAGAGACACCAGAGAGCTTGCAGTCTGTGAACACAGCCAGATGGTGGCCATGTACAGGACGGGAAGGGAAGCGAGCCCTCATCAGAGCCTAACCATGTTAGCACCAGATCTTAGACTTCCTGCCTCCAGAACTGTGAGAAATAAACACCTGTTTAAGTCACCTCGTCTGTGGTACTTTGTTATGGTAGCCTGAGCTGACCAATAAACATACTGACCAATAAACACCTGTGACGTGACAGGAGGGAGGGAGTAAGAAATAAAGAGGTGTCAGCTATGACCCCTGCTTTCAAGAGCCCCACAGTATAACTGGGGTGGGCAAGACACTTTCAACCTTGTTAGCCTATGCGGAAATTGGTGCAAAACCAGCACTCAGATACTTTCTGCTTCTGTGAAGGTGTTTCAAGGATCCAGTGCTTCTCAAAGTTGAAAGGGAAAAAATAATTTCTAAGTAAAAGAACACTAAAAATCACCATTTATGGAAAAACAACAACAACAACAACAACAACACAGAATACCCAGAATTCTTCCTAATACCCTTATGGGAGAATACATTCTTTAAACCTTTGTACCTTCACTGAAGGGAGAGAATGACTAATTCTCACAGCAGCCCATTCAGTGTAAAACTAAATGAAGACAAAGGATGACTAATAAGCATCAGTCACAGAGGAGGGAGATTTAGGGCAGGAAGTCACTTCCTCCCTCCTGCTCCCTTTACATTCTTGGCTTCTGAATGATTAATAGTAAGAATTCTGGCTTAGCTTTATGAGGTGATCCAGAAATGCACACCATAAACAGAACAATCCCTTCAATCTGGAGAAATGCTCTTTTATGCTTGTAAAAACAGAAAACAAAACAAATTAAAAAAAAGAGACACCCCCCCCCCCCCAGTTTTCCTTATAGTGATAAAATACTCTACCTAGAGCACTCCTACCCTCTGCCTCTCACATCGCGGCAGCACGTCTCCTCTTTCAGGTCACGTCTTCCCCATAAAAGTGCTAAACTAATGCCGCTTAATGACAAATTAATGTCCATGAATAAAAAATACACCTCTAATAGCATAGAGTAATTTGCCATTACAATATCATCATTGGACATGCCCCTGGTTTAATACGATGTATTTAATTCATAACCTAATGAGTGATATATAAAAAGAGGGAGATGAACCCTGCAATTACATTTATGTGAGTCTGTCACCTTATTTGTAAAACCTTAGAGTCATTTACATTCAAATTAGAACAAATGAGTGATTTCACGAAGTGTGGTGATAAATGACCACAGCAGCCCAAGACAAAACTGTATTTCCTGTGAACACATTAACAGTTTCCTATTATTTGTTAAAAATTACAATGCATATTGCCCAGTGTGGTGTGAATAATGACTTTTTTACTGATTGGGTCAGAAGACTAATATGTAGCAAAATAAATAATTTTTCTTTTCATTTTTTCTGATTTTTGCTTTAAATTAACTACTGAATTCTGGTGGATTCACACTGCCACCTGCTGCCTAGGAGCAGATACTAAAAGCATAGTCGTGTCAAAAGAAGTTATTCACCACTTTGGTGGTCTTATTCAGAAAGTCTAGTGAGAGTTCTTTCTTGTCAGTATATCTAAATTGCATTTCATAATAAGGGCTGATCTTTTGGCAAACCAAAAGATCACTTACTAATCAAATAATAGGATATACTATGTGTTATTTAGAGGAGGGAGTACAAAATCTACAAACCTTTTTTTGAGTCCAAAATCTACAAAGCTAACTACAAAAGAAGTCATTTTCAGCAAAGCATGTTTATCTCCTAATATATAACTTTCAGAGGATACAGCATAAAATCCAGTGGCCAGTACCCCTGATTCTATGCTAGGGGAGTTCTGGGGAGGGTGAGGGTGAGGGTGAGAGAGAGAGAGAGAGAGAGTGTGTGTATGTGTGTGTGTGTGTGTGAGGGTGTGGGTGTGGGTGAGGGTGTGTGTGTGTGTGTGGGTGTGGGTGAGGGTGAGGGTGTGTGTGTGTGTGTGTGTGTGGGTGAGGGTGAGGGGGTGTGTGTGTGTGTGTGTGAGGGTGAGGGTGTGTGTGTGGGTGTGTGTGAGAGTGAGGGTGTGTGTGTGTGTGTGTGTGTGTGTGTGTGTGTGTGTGAAGGTGATGACTGAAGGCGCTGCCTGTCCACTGAGGATCTCCACCACCTAGTCGTTCCACACTGGAACACCACCAGTGTCAAGTTCCAACATGAAAGGAAGGCCTTAGTGTCCAGAATGGAGCAGACTAGGAAAGGCGTGAGGACAAGATATGAGGCTCAGGAAGACCAGGCCTGGCCTTGGAGACCAGGCAAAGGGTTTCTGTAGGTGAAATGATGCTGCCAAAGGTCATTAGGGAAGCTAGTAGAGTTTTCCAAACCAGATCAACATCCCAGCTCTGACTTTAAGTTTCTCCATCTGTAAAGAGAAAAAAACACTCACCTGCCTTAAGGGGTTGCTCAGCAGAGGAGAAAAGGGAATCTCTGTGCAAAAGACTCAATACAGATAGGCTCTCAATAAATGTTGGTTCTCTTTCCTGTGAAAGATAATGATGGCTCTGGGGACTATGGTTTGGCATAGATAGAGATGAGAAACAAGCAGACCCCTTAGGAGGAAACTGTGAACTCATAACATATAGCCAGTGATGGTGAGAGTCAATGTAAGAAATTAGCACTGGAGAAAAGGACCTGGTCTGAGAGATATTTGGGAGGTAGAATCAACGCAACTTGATAACTGATTGAATACAGCGATGAGGAAGGGGGTTCTGAGGCTCTGTCCAAATTTCTAGACAACTAACAGATCAATGGTAACACCAAGAGAGAAAAAGATAGGTTTTCTCATGTTGGATCTGAATTGCCTGTGTGATGCTTAGAGAGAGATGTTCAGAAGTTATCTTAAAAAAGGTAAGGAAAAATCAAAGTTTAGGAAAACTGGACTCAAAAAGTTTGTAATGTTTATCTGAAGGACTCAGTAAATCAGCAGCCACATCAGAATTCCTTTATTCACAGCCCATGTCCTGAGGATGGTCTGCAAAGATTCCTTTATAAGATTTAACATAGTGACTGACATGCATGTACACATGCATACTCTGAAAAATAAGAAAATTTACATGCTTTACTGGGCCTACTTTAAAACAAATATTGCTCTTTAGTGAACCGGTTCACCTTTCTGATGAAATTTTTAAAAAGAGTACCGTGGGCAAGAAAGAGGAGCAGAAGGCGGAACAGGGGAAGCAACATTCACATTTCATTTGAGACTGAATCTCAGATAGCAGGTTAAGTCTGACAGGTCATGCTTATTAATAATATATAACACGACAGGCTATACAGGATGGAATCCTACAGAATTTCATTGCAAAGCAGTCAGAAAGGATGCACACCTGAGGAACTATTAGAGTAGCCGCTCCTCCTTGCAGCCACCCCGTCCTCAACGAGTTAGCTGTTTCCATGGCCACGCTACCAGTTAATCCCACCAGCATGCACTGAGACCATGTGTGTTCTCAGTGAGAGGTTCAGTGAGAGGGCCTGGGACCAAAAACGAATAAGCAAAGACCTCACAGGATAAGGAAGACCTCACAGCCTGAGATGCTAATTCATGGTTATCCTCCCTGACACAGAGGGAGACTGCTCTTGTGATGTGGGCCCCTGGCCCTCAACAGCCTGTCAGAGAAAAAGCAAGAGAAAGGAGCCCACACAGTGACCTCAAAGTGCCCCTTCCCTTGGCTGGGGGGCAGCAGCAGCAACTAGGCATGAGCAGAAGAAGCTTCAGGTCAATACAACAGCTGATGGCTGGGGAGGCTCAGGGTGGCTTGGGTGGGGCAGTGGGTTTCTGGAAGTGTCCACCTAGCACTTCTACCAGCATATGCTTTTTAATGAGCCCTGGAGGACAGGAGGAGGTACCAGAGCCAAAGTCTACCCTTCACATCTCTGAAATAATGGTAATCTGAGAACAACAAAATATTACCAGGCATCTTATGAAAATGGCATCACAAACTCCTTGTTGTACCGAACAAGCACTCTCCACTATTCTTGCCTAGAGAATCCCACGGACAGAAGACCCTGGTGGGTGACAGTCCACAGGGTTGCAAAGAGTTGGACGCAACTGAAGCGACTTGGCAAGCACCAAACAAGGATGGAGAATATACCAGCTTTGGTGCTGGGTCTTAATTTCTAAGTATAGTTAAAGCACTAAGGATTTTTCATTTTAACAGAAAATATTTTGTATACCCAATAAAATGATTCCACAAGAAATTAAAAACTAGTTAAGCAATAATACCAAAAAAATTGTAAATAGGTATAGTTATTTGACTCTGTCAAAACATAAAAGCAGACTAACCCCTTCTGGTAATTTGATAATCCTAAAAGAGAGGCAGGGGATATATCTGTAAAAGACTGACATAATGAAGGCTTCTGCACACAAATGGTTTTAATCCACTTATAGTCAAATTTCCTTCGAAAAGTTGAACATCTTGTAACATCACAGATAAAAAGGAAAAGGAAAGTTACATAAGAGAATGAAATGAAAACACTGGTGAAAAGAAAGTGAAATTTTTAACCCCTGCTCAAACAGGCTAATAATAAATGACCTATCCAGAAAATATATCTGTATGCAAGTTATATTTTTTTCCAGAGCAAACAATGAACTTCAAGAGTTAAAAATTCCAAACTGATGCAAATTAGCCAATATTTCGACAGGTTCATCTGATGGGTAGGGAAAAATACTCATGATTGTCCCATGTTCATCTGGAATCCTCATTTACAGAGAATTATAGTTTACACACACACACACACCTGTATATACATACTATTTTAATATGCATCATGATACCTAGCACCATAAGCAAATTTTTGTCAACACACATCATTAATTATTATCTACCAAGGAAAAAGTGAATCAGGTGATGATGTTGAAAACATAAGTTGTAATATTTGTTGTGAAAATGTGAAATAAAAGTAATTACAATTTCACAAATCGAACACACAGATTCCAAGTCTTATAACCAATGTTATTCTCATTTGTTACTTGCAGAAAGGGATTAAATAGCTATCCCATATCACCCAATGATATTGAGGGGAATTGGAAGGAAAAGAAGATAAGACATTTAAACATTTATTATTAGATTAAATATGCTGAGATAATGATAAAACTTTCATCTGCTGTATTGGAATTGCCCCTTAGTTAAACATGGCTGACATTCCTTACACTGTCTCCCTAGGGAGCACTGGTTCCTATTTCCTGAGGTTGCTGGGGGGATGAAATAATATGATATACGAGAAAGGGCTTTGGAAATGACCTAATGAGTAACAGAATGGCTATATTTAAAATTAGAGAAATTATTAGGAAGGAAATAATTAGGCAGAAAAAATAGGATTTTTCTACTTACTTAACATGTCATGTGCACAAGGATAGTAGAATTAAATTAGGTAGATTTATTATTTTTTTCAAATTTACTTTCACTGTTGTTATAATCCTGTAATAAATGCAAGTTAACAGTCATACTAGTAGAATAAATTGGAGGATCTCAAGATAGGGGATTGGTACTTAACTCACTGCAAAATAAGAGACTCATAGCCATAATACCTGCCTAAGATGTCCCATGTCTTCCTATTGAAACAAAGGGTTTTCAGGTTTTCATTCAAGAAGAAAAAAAAAGGTCTTTGGAATCAAAAAGCCGAAAAAAAAGGTCTTTGGAATCAAAAAGGCCTATCACTCACCAGGTATAGGTGAACTGGGATTATTTCAAATCTTTGATTCTTTACCTATAAAAATGTGCACCCTGTTGTGAGGACCAAACGTGAAGAATCAGTGAGCAAGCGGCAGGTGCTCAGTAGATGGGCTATTCTCCCCATCCCCTTCGCAAAGCCTTTCCTGCAACCTTGGCAAATCAGGGCAAAAGTGCACAGGTCACTCATCACTTCTGCAGAATTTACTGCCCGAGAAGTTCATGCAGCAATTAATTATATATGACTTCATGATATGTTAGCTACTATTACTGGAATCTGAAATGACTATCCAACTTTTCATGCACTTCCACAACCAGACAGCACTGGTTCAACTCAAGACCCTTCCTGGTGTCATCTCCTAGGGCCCCAGCAGTGACCCCTGCCTGTGGCTGAGCTGCTAGGCCGCCCAAGGGGAGTGGAGGCCCAGGGTGGGCGGGGAGGGTTGGGGACATGAGGTAGGGTGCTGAGAGCTGCAGCTGCCCTCCCGGAAGCCTCAGCTTGTGTCCTGAAGAAACTCCACTACCACGGGCCACATCTCCCACCCAGCCCTCTTGGGCTCCAGCTGGTGGGTTACTGCAGGGGGAGGGGTGTGCAAGGCATAATAGCAGGACACGAGCTTACATACCTGGATGAGATAGTGAGAACATAAATTGAGAAGCTCCAGTAACTGTAGGTGACTGCCAGCTGCTAACACATCCTGGATCACACCTGGCTCCAACAAAATCTGTTGTTTTTTTTTTAATGAAAGAAAATAATCAGTTACTTAAAGCTTGCTTAATATGCAAATATACTATATTTAAATTGCTCCTTAACATACTATATCTGAATTAATACTGTTTCTTATTATGGAAGTCAGTCCTTTTTTTCTGTTCTGATTAATGAGCTGTGGTCCTCATTCTAACAGCTGAGTTCTCATTCCCAATACTCGTTTCTTGTCCACAAAGCTCCACACTTAAACACTTATTTTTGCAGAAGGATATGAACATTTGCAAAGACCAATATAATAGTCTTAAAATTCAGTTTGTGATGAATGTCATCTTGTAAATACAAAAGAATTGAATTTTAGTGTTTCAACGTATACTTCAGAATGTTTTTCTTTAGTAAACTGCACAAACAGTACATTTAACAGGTATTTTAGGGGAAAGGGCTTACATTTCTCCTTGAAATATGAGACCAGAGGTAGATATTACTCCATTTTACTTCTAAATCCTACAATAACTTCAACCACAAGCTTTCATTTTTTTTTCTTCTCTTTCTCTGATTCTCTAACCCTTTCTGTTTCAAATAAAAGGTGTAGAAATAGTATTTTTAGAATAGAAAGGCATCAGAGAGAAAGCAAAATGCCTCAGATATTCTGGCAATAGCACTCTTCATTTTTTTCTGATTTAAGGTCCAACTTTGGGCCTACAGCTGCCAGCTCTTGAGCTGGTAAACAGGACTGGAGAAAAACACACAACTAAGTTGAGTGAATTCACTTTACATCCAAGACTGCCAGGCACAGGAGGACTTCAAAGCTGCTCCAGTCTTCCTCACCCATTTCCCAAGCCCAGTGGTTCCTAAAGTCTAGTCTCTTAACCAGCAGCATCAGCATTATCTGGGAAAACCTGAAAACTGCAAATTCTTAGGCACCTCCTCAGACCTAACTGAATCAGAAACTTTGAAGTAAGTCCTAGCAACTGGTGTTTTTACAAACCCCACTGGGGCTTCCAGTGCCCAGAGAAGCCAGAAAAACACTGATGGAGTCAGCTCACTCTCTGCCTCTATTCCTTCTTGCACGCTCCTCCCTCCTCAAGCCTCAAACTCCTTGTCTCTCTTCTTATGCTAACCTCATGATCTTCCAAAGGCTCCCACCACCAAGGCCATCAGTGCCCTCTACACCCTAGAGCCTCTTCTCAATACTTAATCTTACTCAAGCCAGCAGCAGTTAGCAAAGCTGATTGCTCCTCTTCTTGAACAGTTCTTCCCTTGTCCCTAGGACAACATTCTCTCTCTCGGTTTCTTCTACTTCAATAACCAGAGCCTTTCTATCCCCTTCTCAAACTGTAAGCGCTGGAGATGCTCAGAGCTCAGGCCCCCTATCTCTTCTTTCCTCTCTCTATAAACCCCACGGATGACCTCACATAACCCCATGGCTTTAAAACTATCCACACACTGATTACATTCAAATTTGTTTCTCCAGCCCCAACCTCGCCCTTGGACTTCAGACTGATATTCAACCACCTATTCTGTGTCACCCCTTGGGTATCTAATGGGCAGCGCGACCTGAAAGTGCCCCACACTGAACTCTTCATCCTCTCCACCAACCACCAAACCAGCTCCTATGCCAATCCAGCCATTTCAGCAAAAAGCAACTCAGTTATTTACACTAAAACCCCAGAGTCATTCCTGACTCCTCTTATTTTTCTCATACCTCACATTTGATCCATCAGCTACTCCTGTTAGCTCTACTTCAAAACAGTTCCAGAATCAAACATACTCAGTACCTCTTTTGTCATTATCACTCCAGGCCAACCTACTGTCTCCTATATAACAGCCTCCTAGCTAGTTGAACTGCTCTCTCCTTTGTCTCCTCGCACTGCTTTTAATATCAATCAAATGGTTCTTTAAAAACAGAAATGATATCATGTCACTCTTTCATTCAGAACTGTCCAACAACTTTTTATCTCATTGGAAAAAAGGCCAAAGTGTTCACTATATCATATAAGTTCCTTTTGAGGACACAGCGCACCTTAGCATTTACATCTAGCTGCTTTCTTTGCCTGGACTGCTCTTCCTCAAGATATCAGAGAGGCTCACTCCCTCGTGCTCTTCAGACCTCTGCCCAGACAGCATCTTACCTAAGAGGCCTTCTCTGATCATCCTATGTAAAACAGTACCCCACTCCCCATCACCCCTATCCCCAATCTCTCTGCTTCATTCTTCTTCACAGCACTTAGCATCTCTCAACATACTACGTATCTGTCTCACTGATGATTTTCTGTTCCTCCACTCACTAGGATACATGATCCAGCAGAGTAAGAACTTGAGCCATTTTGTATCCCTAGCACTTAGAACAATAACAAACAAAAAGCTCTCACTTAACATTGATGACTTTACCTTATAGTAATTTATTGAATTAATTTATCTCTGAAAGTGAAAAGTGAAAGTTGCTCAACTGTGTCCAACTCTTTGCAATCCCATAGACTATATAGTCCATGGAATTCTCCAGGCCAGAATATTGGAATGGGTAGACTTTCCCTTCTCCAGGGTATCTTCCCAACCTAGGGTTGAACCGGGGTCTCCTACACTGCAGGCAGATTCTTTACCAAAGGAGCTATCAGGGAAGAATTTATCTTTAGATATGCTTTTTTAAATGTTTTAAAATAATTTATTATTTACTACTGTCCACGCCAGGCGGCACGCAGGATCTTAGTTTCCCAACCAGGGATAAAATCTGCATCCCCCTGCAGGGGCAACGTGGAGTCCCAACCACTGGACTGTCAGGGAAGTCCTCTAGATATGTTTCTAAATTCAGAGTTAACATTATTAATAAGCCTAACACGAGAGGACAGAGGGAAAAGGACTATACATTTTATTTCTCAATGATCAAAGAAGTGAAAAAGTTAAGCATGTGTGGCAAAAATACCAACACTCATTTTATTCTGAAAATTCTTCACAGCTCCTTTCCTGTCTAGTCAGAGGGAAAAACCTGAATTTTTCTAACTCCTGAAGGAGAAAGGCTTTGACTGACATTCAGGAAATTACTGCAGCTTCCTTCACAGGAGGAAGGATGTAGTGTATTCTTGCAAAAGAGGCATGGCCTAAGGCGCAGAATGGGGAATAGATGGATTAGAAAGGTTAGTCTTAGCCTTTAAATCCTGTCAGTTGCGCTTATTTCACAAAACTGGCATTCATGATAACCTCTAAGGCTCGGTAAAGCCAAACACAAAGGCAGATATCACAGAGAGACAAGATGAATATTCCACAGCACGTGTAACACGTCCAGCGGGCCACCTGGACAAATCTCAGAAGAGAAACCCATACTGGGATTGTTTTTTGGTCTTTGTTTCTTGATTTCTGTTCTGTAGTTTTTTCCTTCTCTCATTATAACATAAGTTTCTCTTAAAAAAAAAAAATGCTTTAGCACAGAAAAATCCCTAAGTGATTTTAAAGGGAGTGGTTTGAAAATAAAAACCTACCAGAAAAGCTAGGTCTCACTTACAGAAACAGAACCAGCATTTCCAAGTTCCACTTATATTTATTTACGTTAGTCGCTCAGTCGTGTCCAACTCTTTGCAACCCCATGGACTGTAGCCTGCCAGGCTTCTCTGTCCATGGGATTTCCCAGGCAAGAATACTGGAGTGGGTTGCTATTTTCTTCTCTAGGGTATCTTCCCAGTCCTGGGATCAAACCCGAGTCTCTCACATTGCAGGCAAATTCTTTACCATCTCAGTCACCAGGGAAGCCCTTAAAGTCTTTTCAATTCACTTCTGTAGCTTATTGGAGACTAGTTGTCCTCATATATTTTCTCAGAGAACTTGTGTTTGGGCAGAAAAACAAAGGTTGGATCTCATCACAGTGAACAGTATGGCCAATCTATCAGCTGTCTAGAAGAACTGGGTGAAAATGGCCTTATGTAGAAGGAAGGGCTCTCCGACACGTCAGCTGATAGATGACAATGGAGATCGCTAAGTTTAGGTGTTGCAGAGCGCATGCTGGTTACACGCAGGCCTTTCAGGGACGCATATCCACCCATGTCTAGTCTGGCACTCAGAGCAGGTCAGATGGGACGAAGCATCACTCCAGGACCATCCACGGGAGGGAAGGGCACCGAATGACAGTTCAGAGAACAGAGTAGTAGAGCGGGAGCTTGACACGTCTAGTCAATCATCAGACTGGAGGAGCTTAGCTCAGATGAGACAGAAGACAAGACCGAGGTCTGAATAACAAAAAAGATCAAGAAATGCAAGATGCAGAAAGCCAAGGAGTCCAGGAAAACACTAATGCCACCCAACTGGGCTGGCACTGCCTCTTTCCTCAGTGACGTTCCTCTGCCTGGGTGGAGGCAGAAGTGGGGTGCCTTCGGACTGTTCAAAGAGGTTCTGATGCAATCTCAGATGGGCACGAGCTGCCTGTTCACAGGCCATCATATGGAACATGCTTTCCCTGCCGCCCACTCACACTTACCTGTATCCAGGTAATAGGATACAGAGGGCTGAACTTGAAAGAGGGGAGCTGGACAGTCCTAGCTGGGGAGGTGACAATCTCATTTCAAAAGCTTTCCTGCAGCTGGTGGCAAGCTAGTCCATGTCAGCTGAGGAAAAACCCACTGCTGACCCCTGCCCCAAATGCTGAGACTCTGCCTTCACTGTGATCAGCTGAGGATAAGAAGTGGGCGGCGGCTGTAGTCAAGGTGACACGGGGTTGTGTGACAGAGCAACAGAGGCAAAAGCCACAACTACAGTAGAAGGCAGTGGTCTCTCAAGATACCAGTGAGAGTCACCACATCAGAATTCGGGCATGAAGGGTCCAACCGCCCTGCCAGAAGGAGGCACTCCTGAACACCCAGACAAATGGTGTCCTCTGGCCATGATCTGAACAAGGTTGGATCTGCACAATCTTTGTGTGTGCTCAGTTGTGTTCGACTCACTGTGACCCCACGGACTATAGCCTGTCAGCCTCCTCTGTCTATGGGATTCTCCAGGCTAAAATACTGGAGCGGGCTGCCATGCCCGCCTCCAGAGGATATTCACAACCCAGGGACCGAATCCCAGTCTCTTAGTCTCTTGCGGTGGCAGGCGGGTTCTTAGCTACTAGCGCCACCTGGGAAGCTGCACAATCTCTAACAAAGGCCTTCCAAACTGCAGTGAGACTGGGGCTCCAGGTCCCAGCAATATCCTCGGGCAGGACACAAGGCCAGAAACGAAAGAAAGAATAGTGTGGGGGAGAGGTGAGAGTCTGCAGAGGCTGCAAGATGAGCCACGTCCTCATGGCAGGGCTCTGGGAGGACAGGGCTCGGGCTAAGGGGGCACACAGACCCCAAGGCCTTCCTGCCTTTCCTTCTGCCAGCTCTTTCTCCCAAATCACCAAGTGTCTGTTCATCCTTTTAATTTTGCCTTCTTATTGTTTTTCTTCTCTTTATTTTTTCTCTCACTTTACCTTGCTTCTTGGAGTTGCTACTGGTAGGGATTGTCTTTAATAGCCATGGCAAGTCTTGGTGTGATCTTATATCCTGCTTTATGAATAGGTGAGTTAGCATCTTTAAAAAAAAATGTTGTATCTCGGTTCTTCAAAGCTATCTTCCTCATTTTTAGCTTCAGGAGATGTTTAAATTATTTACTTCTGGGTTTGTGGATAGATTAGCCTGAAGGAACTGAACATGCTGAAGTCAAACAATGAAGGTCTTTATCAAACAAACAACTGTGCACTCAGGAACACAAGCACTTTTGAAAGCTCTCAGGTCAGTGAAAATTAGATGCAGCTTAAGACTGTAAGAATAAATGAACACATTTGTTCTTTATACTTGTTTCTTTGGGGAATTTCTTCTATATAATACAGCAAAAATGGGAAATTATCACAATTTGAATTTATCAATAAAAACAAGTAAATTGAATACAACAGTGTAAATTACTTTAAAATGATCAGATATTAAGGATATATAAAATTCTTTGTATAAAGTTCTTCAACAGACTTCCTGTAGACAGAATTTGAACCATAATATCTAGCTATGAGAAACTGCCATCGACGTAGTTTTTCTTTCAAAACCATTACACTAAGGATTTTTTAAACCACAAGGTGGCGCCTAAGATTAAAGTAAAAGGATTTTCTAAATTAGGAAGAGTACCTATAACACACTTTATTTCTAAGAAAGAAAAATAATAAATAAGGATAATAAAGTATGAATTCTACTTTCTAGATGTATCTATAATTTGGGGAAATGTTCACAAACACTGCTGTTTAAACACTTAATACGAATGACACCAATCAAAATTCAGTAGTTCTTCATAAATCAGGTCCCAATTTATAAATGTAAGAAGTTCAAACTTTTTGTCTTTGTATTCAGAAACTCTTATGATGTGGCCCCAACCTAATTTATAAAACTTCCAACTCTGCAACCCTATGGTTCTTCTGCTAAAGCCAATAGCCCACTGTCCTCCACATACACGCAACACTTTTTTCTCCACCTTGAATGTCCTCCTAACTTCTTTAATCTCTACATCAAAATCCTACCCATTTGTCAAGATTCAGTGAAGTCCACTTCCTATACAAAGCTTTGCAAGATTTCCCTTCACCCTAATCTGAAACTGGGATTAATCTCCCAGAACTCCAAATTATCACAGATGTCTAATGAATTAAAACCATGAGCTCCAGGTCACACCACTTGACTTCAAATCCCAGCTGGGCAGAATGAGATTGAGATAACTACTCAATTCTGCCTCAGTTTCCTCATTTATACAATGAAATTATAATCCCTATCTCAAAAAATTGTTTTAAAGACTGAGAAAATGCATATACATCATTACAACTGTATATGGCAGTGTCAGCTAAATGGCTTAAACAATTTGGGACTAATTTTTCTCATGAAACATAAATTAAGCAGCTTGGAGTGTCAACAAACCACTTTCCTTCCAATTTCCTACTTCTCTAATTTTAGCCTGTGGTTTCATGGTCACAAAAAGGCTGCCACACCTCCAGGCATTGCATTTGCACTCAAAGCTGAAAGAAATGAGAGGAAAAGGAATAGAAATAGTATGCCAGCTGATATTATTTACTAGGAAATAACAGATTCCCTAAAAGTACTACCACATGGACCTCCATTTACATTTCATCTGCCAAGTCTAGTTCATGTGGCTATTCAAAACTGTAAAAGAATCTGGGAAATTGAGTTTCTATAGCTAGATGCACTATTGTCCCAAATTAAATTGGAATTTTATATAAAGAAGAGGGAATGGATGTTGTGCAGAAAATCAAAGTATAGGCCCTGACTCTTAGCAGAGTATCTGCTTATATAAATCTGCAATAAATGTCAACCATTATCTGTTTCTTTTTCATGTGATTGCTTTTGCCCTGAGTGAGTTAGGTGTGTGCGTGTGTCTTATTTTATGCCTTACGTATGAGACTATGATGACAGGGTCCATCCTATTTCATGTTCATTGCTGTTGAACACCTTAGAAGAATACCTCAGGAATTATTTAGTGAAGAAATTTACAGGAGTAAAAAATACAGGTCCTGGAGAAACTGTTAGAAGATGTCAAAAGCCTCCATAAGAGAGCCTGGTCACATGCCAATCCAAATCAAGGATTATCTGGTTGAAAGAGTTAAACAAAAGGACACAACAGACATTTCAACTGTCATAGTAATGTGTACAAATAAAGCTCACCTTTGGGTTGGATGTTCCATATGATGAATTTGTGATTTGATTATTGATTCCTTCAGTTTCAAATTTTGTCAGGTAGTTTTCTGGAGAAGGCAATGGTAACCCACTCCAGTACTTCTGCCTGGAGAATCCCATGGACGGAGGAGCCCGGTGGGCTGCAGTCCATGGGGTCACAAAGAGTCGGATATGACTGAGCGGCTTCACTTTCACTTTTCACTTTCATGCATTGGAGAAGGAAACGGCAACCCACTCCAGTGTTCTTGCCTGGAGAATCCCAGGGATGGGGGAGCCTGGTGGGCTGCCATCTATGTGGTCACACAGAGTCAGACACGACTGACATGACTTAGCAGCAGCAGCAGCAGCAGGCAGTTTTCTTCCAAACATAGTGCATTTGTATAAATTTCTATAAACTCTTAATATCAAACACTTAAATATACTAATCGATTTTCAATTTATGAAAAAGTAATAAACTTTTTCATCTATTAGAATAATAAAAAAGAGAAAATGAGACTTGATTTTCAGAATATCTTGAAAAAATGCTTAAAACCACAAAGATGAAACCACAATAAAAAAATTATGGTGATAATCACTTAGAGATTCTATTGTTTTCCTTCACAAGTTTACACACTCTCATTTGTTTCATTTGAAGTTTCTAAGGTTATAGGCAGATAGTAGAAGCACAGTCCCTAAGATGCTAAGAAGAAATCTTGGAATAGATAAGGACACCAGTACTACATTACTGGGACTTCCCTAGTGGCTCAGTGCTAAAGAATCCACCTGCCAAGGAAGGAGACACAGGTTCAGTCCCTGGTCCGGGAAGATCCTCTGCAGAAGCAAATGACATACCACAGAGCCTGATGGACTGTAGTCCACGGGGTCACAAAGAGTGGGACATGACTCAGTTGACTGAACCACCACCACCACCAATGTATTATTAGGAAACTCCATGCTGCCCTACACAAATTTTATTACCATTAATGAAACTTTAAGAGTCTACATATGTTGCTCCTTATTCTTCCTTTCCTATTTTAGGACACGTGAAAGGGTGACGGATTAAATACTCGAGCTAGGTGCTCAAGTAGAGAAAGAAAGGCGTCAGAAAGAATTACTAAGCTGCTAAGATAGTAGTGGGCACTGGGTGCTACAGGAGCACTTGGGGGCAGGAGGTGCTTCATTTCAATGAAGCTGTGAAATAATTCTTCACGCAAAAAACTTGGTCCCCTCAGACTGCATGAGCAAGCCTCATTTTCTTTTGGCCCCTTTTCCATTTTCACAGTTCTGGTATTTCAAAGCTCTAAGATAATAATTCTGTCAGATAGCCACTTCCAACAGTTTTCTTCATTGTGTTTAAATTAACAAAATATATTATTTAACAAGATGTAAAGATGAATTATATATTCTTAAATTCCTTTAAAAATATGGCCTAATTATTTGAAAAGGCAGAACAAATTTTTAAGAGTTTCTAACTGCAATAGACAGAAGCAGTCCCAGCAATTAAATATAATGAAACATGAAGGTCATTACAGGTTCTAAGAAAAGCCAAATTAATTATAAAGATTCACTTTTATAACCAGTGCTCTTTCCAGTGTGATGAACATGGGAGGTTTCATTCCATTAAGCTTTATGAATGGATCTGAGCTTCTCCACACAGAGCTGGTTTCTTATAATGTTAGTATGGCCAAAGGAAACAAACAAACAAACAAACATTACTTTAAAATACTGCCATCCAAAGATGGAAGGTCTCTGGAAGAATGAACAGGCCTGGTGCCAATGTTCATTTATAGTTGGCTACTGTGACGTCACTGCTGGGTGCCTGAGCACAGACAGAAGCAGAGAGCCAAAAGGAGCCATTATACCTTCGGCCACAACAGCATGGGCACAGGGCGCTGCAGGAGCACCTGGCTGGGGACGCTCCATGCCACTGAAGGAAGCGGTAGAGTAACGTTTCACATGAAGAAGTACCTGGTTAATCTTCAGTTCCATATTCACGCGGGGAAGTCCTTGTATGTGCTTTATAAGAAATGGAAGTAAAAGTATGGCTTCAGGAGCCACTGCAGCAACATGGGCAAGTGACTGACACGTTTGTTTTTAGCATCATTATATATGACCGAATCAAAGCCTTAGGATTACACAGTGGAAGTGAGAAATAGATTTACGGGACTAGATCTGATAGATGGAGTGCCTGATGAACTATGGATGGAGGTCCATGACACTGTACAGGAGACAGGTTTTAAGACCATCCCCATGGAAATGAAATGCAAAACAGCAAAGTGGCTGTCTGAGGAGGCCTTACAAACAGCTGTGAAAAGAAGAGAAGCAAAAAGCAAAAGAGAAAAGGAAAGATATTCCTACCTGAATGCAGAGTTCCAAAGAAGAGCAAGGAGAGATAAGAAAGCCTTCCTCAGTGATCAATGCAAAGAAATAGAGGAAAACAACAGAATGGGAAAGACTAGAGATCTCTTCAAGAAAATCAGAGATACCAAGGGAACATTTCATGCAAAGATGGGCTCGATAAAGGACAGAAATGGTATGGATCTAACAGAATCAGAAGATATTAAGAAGAGGTGGCAAGAATACACAGAAGAACTGTACAAGAAAGATCTTCACAACTCAGATAATCACGATGGTGTGATCACCAGCCTAGAGCCAGACATCATGGAATGTGAAGCCAAGTGGGCCTTAGAAAGCATCACTATGTACCAAGCTAGTGGAGGTGATGGAATTCCAGTTTAGCTATTTCAAATCCTGGAAGATGATGCTGTGAAAGTGCTGCACTCAATATGCCAGCAAATTTGGAAAACTCAGCAATGGCCACACGACTGGAAAAGGTCAGTTTTCATTTCAATCCCAAAGAAAGGCAATGCCAAGGAACGCTCAAACTACCACTCAATTGCACTCATCTCACGTAACTAAGGTAGTGCTCAAAATTCCCCAAGCCAGGCTTCAGCAATACGTGAACCATGAACTTCAAGATGTTCAAGCTAGATTTAAAAAAGGCAGAGGAACCAGAGATCAACTTGCCAGAATCTGCTGGATCATTGAAAAAGCAAGAGAGTTCCATAAAAACATCTATTTCTGCTTTATTGACTATGCCAAAGCCTTTGTGGATCACAATAAACTGTGGAAAATTCTTTTTTTTTTTTTTTTAAATTTTCTTTACTTTACTGTGTTGGTTTTGCCATACAATGACATGAAACCGCCATGGGTTTACATATGCTCCCCCTCCAGAACCCCACTCCCTCCTCCCTCCCGATTCCCTCCCCCTGGGACATCTCGGTGCACCAACCCTGAGCATCAACCCTGGGCTGGCGATTGATTTCACATATGATAATTAACATGTTTAAATGCCATTCTCCCATATCATCCCACCCTTTCCCTCTTCCACAGAGTCCACGAGTCTGTTCTATACATCTGCGTTCCTTTTGCTGTCTCGCATGCAGGGTTCTCATTACCATCTTTCTAAATTCCATATATATGCGTTAGTATACTGTATTGTTGTTTTTCCTTCTGGCTTACTTCACTCTGGATAATGGGCTCCAGTTCCGTCCACCTGAGTGGAACTGATTCAAATGAATTTTTTTTTTTAATGCTGAGTAATATTCCATTGTGTATATGCACCACAGCTTTCTTATCCATTCGTCAGTTGATGGGCATCTAGGTTGCTTCCATGTCCTAACTATTGTAAACAATGTGGTGATGAACATTGGGGTACACGTGTCTCTTTCAATTCTGGTTTCCTCCATGTGTATGCCCAGCAGTGGGATTGCTGGGTCATATGGCAGGTCTATTTGCAGTTTTTTAAGGAATCTCCACACTGTTTTCCATAGTGGCTGTACTAGTTTGCATTCCCACCAACAGTGTAAGAGGGTTCCCTTCCTCCACATCCTCTCCAGCATTTATTGCTTGTAGATTTTTGGATGGCAGCCATTCTGACTGGTGTAAAGTGGTACCTCATTGTGGTTTTGATTTGCATTTCTCTGATAATGAGTGATGTTGAGCATCTTTTCATGTGTTTGTTAACCATTTTTATGTCTTCTTTGGAGAAATGTCTGTTAAGTTCTTTGGCCCACTTTTTGATTGGGTGGTTTATTTTTCTAGAATGGAGCTGCAAGAGTTGCTTGTATATTTCTGAGATTAATTGTTTGTCCGTTGCTTCATTGGCTATTATTTTCTCCCATTCTGAAGGCTGTCTTTTCACCTTGCTTATAGTTTCCTTTGTTGTGCAGAAGCTTTTAATTTTAATTAGGTCCCATTTGTTTATTTGTGCTTTTATTTCCGATATTCTGGGAGGTGGGTCATAGAAGAGACGGGCATACCAGACCATCTGACCTGTCTCCTGAGAAACCTGTATGCAGGTCAGGAAGCAACAGTTAGAATTGGACATGGAACAACAGACTGGTTCCAAATAGGAAAAGGAGTACGTCAAGGCTGTATATTGTCACTCTGCTTATTTAACTTGTATGCAGAGTACATCATGAGAAACAATGGGCTGGAAGAAGCACAAGCTGGAATCAAGATTGCCAGGAGAAATATCAATAACCTCAGATACGCAGATGACCCCACCCTTATGGCAGAAAGTAAAGAGGAACTAAAAAGCCTCTTGATGAAAGTGAAACAAGAGAGTGAAAAAAAAATTGGCTTGAAGCTCAACATTCAGAAAACTAAGATCATGGCATCTGGTCCCATCACTTTTTGGCAAATAGAGGGGAAACAGTGGAAACAGTGACAGACTTTATTTGTTTGGGCTCCAAAATCACTGCAGATGGTGATTGCAGCAATGAAATTAAGAGACACTTACTCCTTGGAAGTAAAACTATGACCAACCTAGACAGCATATTAAAAAGCAAAGACATTACTTTGCCAACAAAGGTCCATCTAGTCAAGGCTATGGTTTTTCCAGTAGTCATGTATGGATGTGAGAGTTGGACGGCGAAGAAAGCTAAGCGCTAAAGAATTGATGCTTTTCAACTGTGGTGTTGGAGAAGACTCCTGAGAGTCCCTTGGACTGCAAGGAGATCCAACCAGTCCATCCTAAAGGAGATCAATCCTTTGGAAGGAATGATATTGAAGCTGAAACTGCAATACTTTGGCCACCTCATGCAAAGAGTTGACTCATTGGAAAAGACCCTGATGCTGGGAAGGAGTGGGGGCAGGAGGAGAAGGGGATGACAGAAGATGAGATGGCTGGATGGTATCACCGACCTGATGAACATGGGCTTGGGTAGACTCCGAGAGTTGGTGATGGACAGGGAGGCCTGGCATGCTGCAATTCATGGGGTTGCAAAAAGTTGGACATGACTGAGTGACTGAACCCTATTATACATAGTGAAGTGAGCCAGAAGGAAAAACAACAATATAGTATGCTGCTGCTGCTGCTAAGTCGCTTCAGTCATGTCCAACTCTGTGTGACCCCAAAGACGGCAGCCCACCATGCTCCTCCATCCATGCGATTTTTTTCAGGCAAGAGTACTGGAGTGGGTTGTATTGCCTTCTCCAACAATACAGTATACTAACGCATATATATGGAATTTAGAAAGAAGGCAATAATAACTCTGTATGCGAGACAGCAAAAGAAACACAGATGTATAGAACAGTCTTTTGGACTCTATGGGAGAGGGCGAGGGAGGGATGATATGGGAGAGTGGCATTGAAGCATGTAAATTATCATATGTGAAATCAATCACCAGCCCAGGTTTGATGCATGATACAGGGTGCTCAGGGCTGGTGCACTGGGATGACCCAGAGGGATGGAATCAGGAGGGAGGTGGGAGGGGGTTCTGGAAGCAGAACACATGTATACCCATGGCGGATTCATGTCAATGTATGGCAAAACCAACACAATAATGTAAAGAAAAAAGTCTTTCTTGAATTTGTTACAATAAAAAAATAAATAAAAACAACATGGATAGACCTAAAAAAATAAATAAACAAAGAAGGGGGATGACTACTACCTACTTTTGTAAAGTCTTCATATAAGGATGAAATGGAATAATCCTGGTAAACATTTTAGAATAATCCCTGGCATATTTCACAGGGTAAAAAATATAGGTGCTATTATTATTGTTACTAATCCCACAAACAGAAAATAATTAGTTCACAAATAATGACTTCTATTTCTAACATTTACATTCCCTAATACAGACCAGGTACCATGTGAGGTAATTTCATACATGTCATCTCTCTTATACTGTTCCCCACTCCTCACTCCTGCAAGGTAGATATTAACCCCATGAGGCAAATGAAGAAACTAAAGGCGGAGAAATTCACCTATTCAAACAGAAAAATCTTTTCAGAGTGCTACACTGTCTAGGCACCTTTCTAGGTACTTTGGGTATGAATATGAACAAGACAAACAAGTTTCCTCATTGTACAGTACTTAGAATCTAGGCTTTGGCCACTAGGACAGACTGAGGTACCATAAACTGGCAAGAGTAAAAACAAAGGAAGAAATAGATTAGAATATCAAAAGTTCCATTTTGGAGATATGTTAAACATGTGGCTTATTGGATGGCTACTGGTCATCCAAATAGAGATATCAAGTAGTCAGAAATATATGAGTCTAGTTAGCAAACTGTAAGTCCCAGATCAAACTTTTCTTTCACATACTTTTTGTATGGCCTGTGAGCTAAGAAAAAAATGGTTTAAGACAAAAATTTTACTTGCATTTTTTAAATTTTATTTTTTTCATTAATAAACTTCATCTTTTAGAGCACTCTTACGTCCACAACGAATTGAGTAGAAAGCAGAGTCCCATATAACTTCCTAATCCTGCATATGCATAATCTCCCCCATTACAAACAGTTCCCACCAGGATGGTACTTTTGTTACAATCAATGAACCCACACTAACACAGTATTAGCACCCAAACTCCATAGTTCATAGGGTTCACTCTTGGTTTGGGGCTTGGATGAACATCAGGAGTGAGTACAGAGTATTTTCACTGCCATAAAAATCCTCTGTGTTCTGCCTTACTCATCCATACCTCCCCTGAGCCCCTGAAACCACTAATCCTTTTATTATCTCAATCAGTTCAGTTCAGTTCAGTTGCTCAGTTCTGTTCAATTTTTTGTGACCCATGGACTGCAGCACGCCAGGCTTCCCTGTCCATCACCAACTTCTGGCGCTTGCGCAGATTCATATCCAATGAGTTGGTGATATGATCCAATCATCTCATCCTCTGTTGTACCCTTCTCCTCCAGCCTTCAATCTTTCCCAGAATCAGGGTCTTTTCAAATGAGTCAGTTCTTTGCATCAGGTGGCCAAAGTATTAAGAGCTTCAGTACCAGTCCTTCCAACAAATATTCAAGACTGATTTCCTTTAGGATGGACTGGTTGGATCTGCTTGCAGTCCAAGAGACTCTGAAGAGTCTTCTCCAGCACCACAGTCCAAAAGCATCAATTCTTCGACACTCAGCTTTCTTTATACTCCAACTCTCACATCCATACATGACTACTGGAAAAACCATACCTTTACTGGACGGACCTTTGTTGGCAAAGTAATGTCTCTGCTTTTTAATATGCTATCTAGGTTGGTCATAACTTTTCTTCCAAGGAGCAAGCGTCTTTTAATTTCATGGCTGCAATCACCATCTGCAGTGATTTTGGAGCCCAAACAAATAAAGTCTGTCACTGTTTCCACTGTTTCCCCGTTTGCCATAAAGTGATGGGACCAGATGCCATGATCTTAGTTTTCTGAATGTTAAGTTTTAAGCCAACTTTTTCACTCTCCTCTTTCACTGTCATCAAGAGCCTCTTTAGTTTCTCTTCACTTTCTGCCATAAGTATGGTATCATCTGTATATCTGAGGTTACTGATATTTCTCTTGGCAATCTTTATTTCAGTTTGTGCCTCATCTAGTCCAGCATTTCTAGTACTCTGCATAGAAGTTAAATAAGCAGCGTGACAATATACAGCTTTAATTACTCCTTTCCAGATTTGGAACCAGTCTGTTGTTCCATGTCCAGTTCTAACTGTTGCTTCTTGCCCTGCATACAGATTTCTGAGGAGCTTTGCCTTTTCCAGGATGCCACATAGTTGGAATCCCAAAGTATGTAGGCTTTTCAGATTGGTTTCTTTCATTCAGCAGTAAGCACTTAAGTTTTCTCCATGTATTTTCAGTTTGATAGGCCATTTCTTTTTAGTGCTGAATAATATTCCATTGTCTAGATATACCACAGTTATCCATCTGTCTACTGAAGGATGTCCTGGTTGCTTCCAACTTTTGGAAATTATGAATAAAACTGCTATAACCACCTGTATTCATGTTTCTGTGTGAATGTTTTCAATTCCTTTGGGAAATACCAAAGAGTGTGACTGCTGGATTGCATGATTAAGAATATGTTCAGTTTTGTCAAGACGTGTCTTCTGTGAACACTGTCCCCCAATCTGTGGCTTGTATGCTCATTTTCTTGATAAAACTTATGCAGAGCAGGTTGTAATTTGAATGAAATACAGCTTATCAAATTATTTTTTTCATGAGTCACGCCTCTGGCATTATATCTAAAAAGTCATCACCATATCTTAAGTCATCAAGTGTTCTCCTGTTACCTTCTAGAAGCTTTATAGTTTTGTATTTTACATTTATGTCTGTGATCCATTTTGAGTTGATTTTTATTTGGGTGTAAGGTCTGGTTAAACTCATTTTCTTGAATGTGAATGTTCAGCTGTTTCAGCACCATTTGTGAAAAGACTATCTTTGCTCCACTGCATTGTCTTTGTTCCTCTGTCAAAGATCAGTTGATTATATCTGTCTGGGTCTATTTCTGGTTTCCATATTCTGTTCCATTGATCTAGTCATCTATTATTTCCAGCCAATACCACAGTGTCTTGATTCCTATAGCTTTATAGTAACTTGACAGTATCTGAATAGATAATGTCAGTCCCCCAACTGTTTTTCTTCAATGTTCTATTGGCTCTGGGTTCTTTGCCTCTCTCCATAGAACTTTTAGAAACAGTTTGTCAATATCAACAAAACAACTAACTGGGATTATGATTAGGATTGCAAAGGAGAGTGACGTATTAACAGTGTCGCATCTTCCTATCCATAATCATGGAAGCTCTTTGCATTTATTTAGTCCTTTGATTCCTTCTATCAGAACTTTGTAATTTTCTCACACAGATCTTATTCATATTTTGACAGATTTCTTCCTAAGTATTTTATTTTAGGGTGCTAATGTCTATGAATGATTTTAATTTTTTTAAAATAGGTTGGAAAATTTCAAAAGATGAATAATATGCTGATATATAAAAAACTATCCAGCTGAGCTATATCAAATCCTAAAATATGATGCTGTTGAAATGCTGTACTCAATATGCCAGCAAATATGGAAATCTCTGGAGTGGCCATAAGACTAAAAAAGGTCAGTTTTCATCCCAGTCCCTAAGAAGGGTAATGTCAAAGAATGTTCAAACTACTGCACAATAGAATTCATTCCACATGCTAGCAAAGGAATGCTCAAACTTCTCCAAGCCAGGCTTCAAGAGTACATGAACCGAGAACTTCCAGATGTTCAAGTTGGATTTAGAAAAGGCAGAGGAACCAGAGATCAAATTGCCAACATCCATTTAACTTATTTAAGTAGTCCCTCAGTCGTGTCCAACTCTATGCGACCCCATGGACTGTAGCCTACCAGGCTCCTCCGTTCATGGGATTTTTCCAGGCAACAGTACTGGAGTGGGTTGCCATTTCCTTCTCCAGGGGATCTTCCCAATCCAGGGATCGAACCTGGGTCTCCAACATTGCAGGCAGACGCTTTACTATCTGAGCCACCAGAGAAGCCCATTGGATCACAGAAAAAGCAGGAGAATTTCAGAAAAACATCTACTGCTTCACTGACTATGTGAAAGCCTTTGACTGTGTGGATCACAACAAACTGCTGAAAATTCTTAAAGAGATGGAAATACTAGATCACCTCTCCTGCCTCCTGAAAAATCTGTATGCAGTTCAAGAAGCAATAGTTAGAACCGGACATGGAACAACAAACTGGTTCAAAATTGGGAAAGGAATATGTCAAGGCTATATATTGTCACCCTGCTTATTTAACTTATATGCAGAGCACATCATGCGAAATGCCAGGCTGGGTAAAGCACAAGGTGGAATCAAGATTCCTAGGAGAAGTATCAATAACCTCAGATATGCAGACATATGCAGGCACATAGATATGGTGCCATAAGACACCACCCTTATGGCAGAAAGCGAAGAGGAACTAAAGAGTCTCTTGATGAAAGTGAAAGAGGAGGGTGAAAAAGCTGTCTGAAAACTCAACATTCAAAATAAAGATAAATATAAAATAAATGATCTCAAAATAAAGATCATGGCATCTGGTCCCATCACTTCATGTCAAATAGATGGGGAAACAATGCAAACAGTGACAGATAATTTTCGGGGGGCTCTAAAATCACTGCAAATGGTGACTGCAGCCATGAAATGAAAAGACATTTGCTCCTTGGAAGAAAGGCTATGACAAACCTAGACAGCATATTAAAAAGCAGAGACACTTCCCACAAAGGTCCATCTAGTCAAAGTTATGGTGTTTACAGTAGTCATGCATGGATGTGAGTTGGACTATAAAGAAGGTTGAACACCAAAAAGAATTGATGCTTTTGACTTGTGATGTTCAAGAAGACTCCTGAGAGTCCCTTAGACTGCAAGATCAAAGCAGTCCATCCTAAAGGAAATTGGACCTGAATACTTATTTTAAGGACTGATACTGAAGCCCTAATACTTTGACCACCTGGTGCAAAGGGCTGACTCTTTGGAAAAGACCCAATGCTGGGAAAGATTGAAGGCAGGAGGAGAAGGGGATGACAGAAGACAAGATAGCTGGATGGCATCAATGGCCCAACAAACATGTGTTTGAGCAAGCTCCAGGAGATGGTGATGGACAGGCAAGCCTGGCATGCTGCAGTCCACGGGGTCACAAAGAGTCACAAAGACATGACTAAGTGACTAACAAATGTATAAAAGTATGAAATTCAAATTTTGGCATCTATAAATAGTTTTATTGGAACACAGCCATGCTCATCTATTTACTTATCTGTCTTTGGCTGTTTTCATTCCATAACAGCAGACTTGAGTAGTTACAACAGAGCTGGATATGGCCTGCAAAGGCTGAATTATTTATTATTTGAACCCTCACAGAAAAAGCTTGCTGATCTCTAGTCTGGAGTGCATGTGGGGACTAGCAGTCAAGAGCATAACGTTGTACCAAATAACATGGGTCTGGATGATGGTACTGAGGAAGCCGTTTAGGCATAAACAGGAGGGTTTTGACACACGAGGAACTCAGAGCCTACAGAAGGAGGAGCAAGCAAAGACACTTGAAAAGGAACGATGGGGAGGAGAGCTGGGGGGTACAGAATAAGAATCCACAGAGTGTGGTGTCTTCACAAAAAGGCTTCAGTGGAGAGGCAGGCTGACTGTGTTGAATGCAGCTGAGACGACACAATGAATCAGTCCAGCAACATCTGTGACTATCAGACCAGTTTCAGTGGGATGCTGAAGATGGAAACTTCCAGACCTGATGAATGGAATAGGGAGTAAAAATGAGGAAGAGTGAGTAAGTTTTTGCAACTCTTTTCATAAGTTCTGCTGTGAAGGAAAGCAGAGGAATAAATGGTAGTTGAAGAAGAGAAAAACAAGAAAGGGATTTTTGAAAGATGAACAATAAAGCATGTTTTTACACTGGTGGGAATACGCCAGTGGAGGAGAAACTGATGAGAGAAGAGACAGACATGAGGATTCAGGAATGTATAAGAGGATAAATGGTAGAGGAAGGAGGATCAGAGCTTAAGGGGAGAGACTAGCCTCTCACAAAGCAAGGATGTCTCTCCCAGCATAAAAGATGGGAATACACAGAATAAGTGCACAGAACCTGGGAAGTCTGGAGATTCGATGGTGAAAAGATGTATTTCCTGTCTGCATGTTTCTCAACAGAAGATGAGTTTCGCTTGTGATATATGTACCAGGGCAGGGTAATGAGAGGGCAGCAAGGTTTGAAAAGAGGAGAAGAAAAGAAAAACTTAGCAGGAAGAGGAGGAAACCAAATTTACCAGGGAAACAAATTAGCACTGCCTGGCTACGGTGAGCATCCAACTGAGATTTGGGAACCTGAACTTGAAGTGAAAATTTTAACTTTTTCTAGTAACAGTCAGAGGAGTTGATACGTATAGTGGAACTCCGTCAGCAATTCTCTAAAGCTGCACGGGTGGAATTATGCTTGAGTCCCTCTAGGTCAGTGGCTGTATTCTTTGGGTTGTGCCAAACTGTTACAACCCTGATATACATATAATAACATAAGGATGCATGGTTATAATCAATTTTTCAAAAGCTATATCTACTCAATTACCATGTGTCAGATGCCTACCTTTTCTCCCTGCAAAGTAAACTGCAAGTAGTACTCTATAAAGTACTCCAGCTCAATTTTTCATTCTCCTATCTGAACTAGTGTAACTTTTAGAGCACTGAACATTCTCAGACACTTCACCATTCTCCAGACAATAACAGTTCAGGCCCCTGGTAATCCATTTCCAATAAATGAAATGGTGTGTTGATCTGTTATAACATTGTTCAGCCCCCTTTGAGAAAGCATTCACAGCATTACTTCCATCAACACAACCCTAACGTCTCGTGAGTCCTTAACACATAGCAAGTGCTCATTAACCATTTGCTGAATTAATGGACCTCAATTTGAGGACAAACTATAAATGGTTTTTTATAAAGGATACAAAGAAAATAAAGTATTCACAAATTAACTTAGAACATTCAATGAATTTGAATTAGCTATTCATTTGAAATGTTTGCATGATTATTCCACTCAAATGGAATATTAACTTACAGTATAAATCTCAAAAGCTTTGTTTGGCTAGTTATGTTTTTATCTTGAAATTAACCACAAAGCCCACATATTTTTGCTATCAGGTTGTTTTCTTTGTAAAAATCTTACATTTAGAATTATAAAACTCCCATCTATTATTAACTCAATAGAAATACTAAACGCTTCCAGTAGAGGGCTCAAGAATTCTTTTTTAAGACAAGAAGTTTCTAAAATTCACTGTCCAACAGCAGCTGTTGCAAAACTTCAGAAGGTACTCTCACAAAATATATGTTCTTCTTGATCAAGTAATTCCAGGTCTACAAATTTATTTTAAATAGTTCAAATCTTTAAAAAAAGAAACCTGTATTACAATAAAGCAACATATACTATGAATTTATGGATAAGTGAAAGTGAAAGTGAAGTAGCTCAGTCGTGTCTGACTCTTTGCCACCCCATGGACTGTAGCCTACCAGGCTCTCCCTCCATGGGATTCTCCAAGCAAGAGTACTGGAGTGGGTTGCCATTTCCTTCTCCAGGGATAGATAAATGGACTTTTATCTAATTCCAGAAAAGACATTAAGTTATAATCACAAAAAATCTATATTAAATTACTCAGGAGATGGGGAAAGGCCAGGGGAAAAAACAGAAAGATAACATACAGTATGTTAGTGAGAATTTGAGTGAATATGGCTTTTCACTTTCACTCTTTATGTCTGTATAAAGATCTGGGTGATTTTTTTCATTTTCAAAGGATGAAAAACAGTAATTTATCTTTACAAAATTAGCACACTTCTTAATTTTAGTTCTGGAAATAGGGATGGAAAAAATTTAGGAAGCAAGTAGAATGGTTTATTTATGGAACAACTTGGGATTCTGGGAACACTTCATTTTTGGAGGCGGAACTGACAGGATGTAGCACCACTTTATTCATGCCTAAAAACATTAAAGTATCCCCCCCGGGATTCCAGAAATTTTCAGACAGAGCTCCTATATATTTTCATTCACTTTTCTTATTTACATATACTCATTTCCAGAAGGATCTGAGGCATCAATACAAGCATTTAAAGATCGGAAACATAATTCGAGCTAGGAGAAAACAGGAAACAAAATGAGGTTGAGAGGAGATATATATACACACATCTTCATAACTATTAATAATGGCCTGCAAATATGGCTCTAAGCTTTCTAGCATCAAGAAAGAAAATATAGCCGAATACAAAATAAAAAGATGAAAATACTAAAATGAACTCTAGAGTCTCCAGGCCCTGAGATCTAATGGAAAATTTCCTTCAGACATTATGACTATCACTGAATGACCTACCTAGTGATACTTTTAATAACAAAGTAAGTGCAATTTGTAAAATTTGCATAAAAAGTAAAAGTTAATAAAGAGATTCTTCAAAATTCAGATGTAGTTTTCTGATTTTCTCCCTTGATATCTTGAACTAGATATAAGATTTAGAGTAGATGAGCAGTGGTTATTAAAGCAGGCAGTACAAGCTTGTAGGGAGCAATTTGGAAATGCATACAGATATTGTTGGTTGTCCCAGAAAGAGGGACACTACTGGCCTTTATTGGACAGTAGCCAGGCAAAGCATTGGACAGCCACCAAATGCAAAGAACTGCCGTCAATCCTGCATATCTGAGTGCCCTCCTGGACATGTGTGTGCGTGCAAGCTCAGTCATGTCCAAATCTTTGCAACCCTATGGACTGAAGCTCATCGAGGCTCCTCTGTCCATGGGATCCTCCAAGCAAGAATGCTGGAGTGGGTTACCATTTCCTTCTCCAGGGAATCTTCCTAACCCAAGTACTGAACCTGAGTCTCCTGCATTGGCAGGTGAATTCTTTACCACTGAGCCACTTGGGAAGACAGACATGTAAATAAGTAAAAAACTTATTTGTAAAACCCTAAGCCTAGAATTGAACTCTATTTTACATATAGACAAATTTTTATTTGTTTTGCGTCAAGATACACTGAATTTTCCAAGAATGCTAACACAATAAAAACCAAGAGAAGACTACTGTTTTGTTTTTATTTTTTTACTTTATTGTGTTGGTTTTGCCATACAATGACATGAAACCGCCATGGGTTTACATATGCTCCCCCTCCAGAACCCCACTCCCTCCTCCCTCCCGATTCCCTCCCCCTGGGACATCTCGGTGCACCAACCCTGAGCATCAACCCTGGGCTGGCGATTAATTTCACATATGATAATTAACATGTTTCAATGCCATTCTCCCATATCATCCCACCCTTGCCCTCTTCCACAGAGTCCACGAGTCTGTTCTATACATTTGCGTTCCTTTTGCTGTCTCGCATGCAGGGTCCTCGTTACCATCTTTCTAAATTCCATATATATGCATTAGTATACTGTATTGTTTTTCCTTCTGGCTTACTTCACTCTGGATAATGGGCTCCAGTTCTGTCCACCTGAGTGGAACTAATTCAAATGAATTTGTTTTTAATGCTGAGTAATATTCCATTGTGTATATGTACCACAGCTTTCTTATCCATTCGTCAGTTGATGGGCATCTAGGTTGCTTCCATGTCCTGGCTATTGTAAACAATGTGGCGATGAACATTGGGGTACACGTGTCTCTTTCAATTCTGGTTTCCTCCGTGTGTATGCCCAGCAGTGGGATTGCTGGGTCATATGGCAGGTCTATTTGCAGTTTTTTAAGGAATCTCCACACTGTTTTCCATAGTGGCTGTACTAGTTTGCATTCCCACCAACAGTGTAAGAGGGTTCCCTTTTCTCCACATCCTCTCCAGCATTTATTGCTTGTAGATTTTTGGATGGCAGCCATTCTGACTGGTGTAAAGTGGTACCTCATTGTGGTTTTGATTTGCATTTCTCTGATAATGAATGATGTTGAGCATCTTTTCATGTGTTTGTTAACCATTTTTATGTCTTCTTTGGAGAAATGTCTGTTAAGTTCTTTGGCCCACTTTTGATTGGGTCATTTTGTTTTGTAAGGAATTTTACTGAAAGTTGTTCAGTACTTCAGAAAATCATGTTGCCTAGGGCGTGCCCTTGTGGTATCTCTCAGTTTCCAGCAAAACATCCTTTTGTGTCACTCTGCATCTCTCTGCAGCGTGAGGATTCTACCTGTAGCTACAGACAGGCAACTGCTTCATTATGTCTTGTGAAGAGTTCTGCTCCAGCCTACATACTGAGCTGCACATTATTTTCAATATACTTTCTTTCCTTCTGTTTGTTATTTATATATGGTTAAGATATTCTTGGCTTCCCTGGTGGCTCAGATGGTAAAGAATCTGCCTGCAATGCAGAAGACCCAGGTTCGACCCCTGCGTCAGGAAGATCCCTGGAGGAGGAAATGGCAACCCACTCCAGTATTCTTGCCTAGAGAATTCCACGGATGGGCCATAGGCTGCAGTCCATAGGGTCGCACAGAGTCAGACACGACTGAGTGACTAACACACACACAGGATATTCTTACTAGTGTTTAGAGTAATTTGCGTGGGTAAGTTATATTATTAGGGATTTCATTTCAGGATAGTAAAGGTGGCCTTGTACATTAAGGCTTGATAGATGAGGCTGAGAATCACCAAGCCAGACTGGCAGCCTGCATATCTTCCGAGAATTCATTGTATGCATAATTCTTCCCAGTCAACTTTTAGTGAGAGCTTTCTAGCAAATGGGCTGAGGCTGGAGTGTAATTATTCTCGTTTGCTGAATAAGTGGAAAGGTGTAAGTCCTTTAAAAAGCTATCAATAGGCTGACATCTTCTTATGATAACTATAGAGCTAATCAAGAATTTCCACTAAATAAACTGGTAAGCTCCCTCCACTCAGATGATTTCATGAGATACGTAAAGGAAGGGTCACGATTTCCTTAGGGAATGATTCTGAGTACAGCCAACCTTCAGAAATTCCAACCTTCAAGAAAGAACACAACTGTAATGATGTCTGCTTAGAAATATTTCAAACAGGAGTTGCTGCTCATCTGCCATAGCAAAGGAAAAACTCAGATGGACATGATGAGATGAAAAATGTCTAGCAATGGGACTTTCTGCCAAAACAGAGAGAAACAAGTGCACACGAGTGCAAAATGCACCCTGAGTTAGCTTAATGGGGCTGACCTACTCTTCTGAGTTACTGAATATTATTTGTTTCTACTTTGGAGGACATCAAATAGAACATAAATGATTGTTAATTGCTCCACTTCTGACAATAAAGCCACTATCAAGAGCACACAGAAAACACTTCTCTTTCTATTCCCCATCCTGGCAATAGGGTGGGGCTGGGAGGTAGAGAGTGTGGGAGGGACAGAGGAGGACCCAAGGAACAAATCCAGCTCATTTAAATGAAGTTTTGTATAATAAAGACAAGGTTAAAACAGAAAGGAGTCACACTCACCCTTGTCATCTAATAGTATCTCAGATATCCAGAGACCTTCTGAGTGTCATCAGGGTGCATGTTATGTATGAGCTCAAGTACCTTGGTCCACAATAGGTCCCGCAGCACAGAACTTTCGCCAAGAAAGATTAAATGCTATAAACATTACTGTTCAAACACATTTTGTTTTCAATAAGTGACTGAGTTTCACAGTGTGCCAAAGGAAAATGTCTGTGCCTAAAATGTGACTATCACTCAAGCAAAATGCTACACTAACACAATGGAGAACATCTCCATTTTTGACATGTGATTGGTGACAGCTCTCAAGCCCTACCACTCCCTCTTCCCTGCTTGCGCCACACCTGGGGAAAATATAGGAGAAGTCTGAGGTCTCTCTCCCTTGATGCCGGTGGAAAGTTCAGATGACAAGAGCTTCTGGCTACATGGAGAATCCTCTAGCCCCACCTCCTAATCACAATAAACACCAACACTGATCAATCACCCCTACCTGCTCTCTGAAGACATATTTGGACCTATTGGAACCCACCCTTTTAGCCCTGAAAGCCTCACTATGTGAGTGACAAACCTTTTCCTATCCTCTTGGTCCATACATGCTGTTATCAGTCTCAGTTCAGTCGCTCAGTCATGTCGGACTCTTTGCAACCCCATGAATTGCAGCATGCCAGGCCTCCCAGTCCATCACCAACTCCCTGAGTCCACCCAAACCCATGTCCATTGAGTCGGTGATGCCATCCAGCCATCTCATCTTCTGTCATCCCCTTCTCTTCCTGCCCCCAATCTTTCCCAGCATCAGGGTCTTTTCCAGTGAGTCAGCTCTTCGCATCAGGTGGCCAAAGTATTGGAGTTTCAGCTTCAACATCAGTCCTTCCAATGAATACCCAGGGCTGATCTCCTTTAGGATGGACTGGTTGGAATTCCTTGCAGTCCAACGGACTCTCAAGAGTCTTCTCCAGCACCACAGTTCAAAAGCATCAATTCTTCGCTGCTCAGCTTTCTTTATAGTCCAACTCTCACAACGATGCATGACCACTGGAAAAACCATAGCCTTGACTAGATGGACCTTTGTTGGCAAAGTAATGTCTCTACTTTTTAATACGCTGTCTAGGTTGGTCATAACTTTCCTTCCAAGGAGTAAGCATCTTTTAATTTCATTGCTGCAATCACCATCTGCAATGATTTTGGAGCCCCCAAAAATAAAGTCTGTCACTGTTTCCATTGTTTCCCCATCTATCTGCCATGAAGTGATGGGACCAGATGCCATGATCTTCGTTTTCTGAATGTTGAGCTTCAAGCCAGTTTTTTCACTCTCCTCTTTCACTTTCATCAAGAGGCTTTTTAGTTCTCCTCACTTTCTGCCATTAGGGTGGTGTCATCTGCATATCTGAGGTTATTGATATTTCTCCCAGCAATCTTGATTCCAGCTTGTGCTTCTTCCAGCCCAGAATTTCTCATGATGTACTGTGCATGTAAGTTAAATAAGCAGGGTGACAATATACAGCCTTGACGGACTCCTTTTCCTAGTTGGAACCAGCCTGTTGTTCCATGTCCAGTTCTAACTGTTGCTTCCTGACTTGCATACAGGTTTCTCAAGAGGCAGGTCAGGTGGTCTGGTATGGCCATCTCTTTAAGGATTTTCCACAGTTTGTGGTGATCCACACAGTCAAAGTCTTTGGCATAGTCAATAAAGCAGAAATAGATATTTTTCTGGAACTCTCTTGCTCTTTTGATGATCTAATGGATGTTGGCAATTTGATCTCTGGTTCCTCTGCCTTTTCTAAAACCAGCTTGAACATCTGGAAGTTCATGGTTCACGTACTGCTGAAGCCTGGCTTGGAGAATTTTGAGCATTGCTTTACTAGCGTGTGAGATGAGTGCAATTGTGTGGTAGTTTGAGCATCTCTTGGCATTGCTTTTCTTTGGGACTGGAATGAATGCTGACCTTTTCCAGTCCTGTGACCACTGCTGAGTTTTCCATATTTGCTGGCATATTGAGTGCAGCACTTTCACCGCATCATCTCTCAGGATTTGAAATAGCTCAACTGGAATTCCATCACCTCCACTAGCTTTGTTCATAGTGATGCTTTCTAATGCCCAGTTGACTTCACATTCCAGGATGTCTGGCTCTAGGTTATCAGTCTCAACACTGCAACAAATGTTGAGTGGGTGAGGGGGACATTCTGTTTCTGCAGAGTGACTATCAGATAACTAAGAAATCCTAAATTTACAAATTATTAAGAAAAAGCCAGGAAATACAGTTTTTTAAAATCAAAATAATGTTTTATTTCAAATTGGAAAGCTGACCTCAGAAGTGTGGCCACAGTTAGACTTCCTCACTCTGCAACATTTCAGACATTACTATGCTGAGCAGATGGCTCTGTAATGCCTGCAGTACAAACCACAGCTTGAGTCTTCTCTGAGCAGACACACACAGGGATTTCATGACGGATAAAGGGGTATGAGTCAACACGTGAGTTTGAGTAAACTCTGGGGGTTGGTGATGGATTGGGAGGCTGGCGTGCTGCAGTCCATGGGGTGGCAAAGAGTCAGACATGACTGAGAGCCTGGACTGAACTGAACTGAAAGGGGTAACAGGCTGGCACAGGCAGACTGTCAGTTATAACTGACCCTGCTGTACAGGTAGGGGCATTCCCACAGACCTTCACTTTGAATCACTGTAGACCATGAGGAACAGACAGGCTTTGGGTCCAGTGACACTGTTCTTGGGTCTTCAGCTGAGAAAAGTAAGCTTCTGGGGTCAGCCAGGATCAGAACTTTTAAAATCTCTCTCTCAGTTTTTCACAATAAATGTTTAGGTCCCCAACCTGTCCTTATAGTTTTGACTACCAAACCACACCAAGGATTTATCATTTTACTTGACATCCTGAGAAGCCATAAAAATTTTATTTGGCATATGGTTCCTGTCTGTCAAGTTGGTTGACATTTTCTAGGAAACCATGCATGAGAACCTGTAACATCCTCACCCCAAAACATTAAGCAGACACATCTGCTCAATTGTTTCAATAATCCACTGATAAAAAAAGAGAGAAGCTCTCTCTAAAAGCAATAATATAGTGTTTCAAAAGTTCCAAGAACGTGAAAACTCACTGATGGAATTCGAACTTATCGCCTTCATTTCACTCTTCTCAAACTTTCTGTGTCAACAATCCAGTTATGGACTCTGGCACAACTCTGACAAGAATTAAGGTAAGAAGAAAATAATCACTTTCTGCACAATTCAAAATATCCTTCCTTAGACTGTGGATTATAGACTGTGTGCTCTGGAGCCTAGGGCACAGGGTGCATACCCTGGGGGCCTCTTACTTGCCAGGCTTCTGTAGGTACTGTCAGGTGAAGAAAGAATTTTGCAGCTAAAATATTTAAACCACTGAATGGTCCTAATGCTACTCCCAAGAGAAGTATTTAAAAAATGTTTCTCCCAGATTTTTTCCATGTGCCAATAACATTTAGTTCCACCAGGTTATGTTTATAATAAGTAAATCTGATGGGGACTTTTTCTCATGTAAAGTGACACATCTTTTCCTGAAGGAATAGTTTATGAGAAGGCAGTTCCAATTAAGATTCCTGTCACTCTGCTGCCAGGCCTGACACTCAGGTCTCCAGAGAAAAGTATTCCATTGCAGAGAATAAATACACTTTCAAGGATCATCAAAATGAGGCTACAGTGTCTGCCTTATCAGGGCTATAAAAAACTCACGTGAACACATTAGATAAACAAATGAGAATCAAGAAGAAAACCTTGACTACACTAGAGTAATAAAATTAAGGAGCTACATCTTTTAGTTTTCAATTCCTGATTACTAACATGAGCACAGTTATAGCTTAAAAAAAAAGTCTTTCTCACTTCAGAGTGTCATACTTTTCTAGATTTCCAAAGAGTTCAAAATATTAATATTAATAGTTATACAAAATGTCCTTGTGAAGATTCTACTAAAGCATTGTCTGTACCAGAGAACAGTAATCAGGATGTGTGTCCCCAGAGAGATAGGTTCTTCCATGATGCTGAGGAACCAGAGGCTGGAGCTACTGGATATGAAAAGAAAAGCGAGGGAACAATAGATATCAAAAAATCCTTTTCATCTGCCCAGATAGGATGTGCCTGGTTCATGGATAACAAAGTTAGCAGTACCTAGAGGGGTACTCTGCGAAATTCAAAGGGGATTATAAACCTATCACTCAGTGCACTGTTTCTCTCTTTACTGGGTTTCTGGAAATGCTCTATCAGGCAGCAAGGGACAGAACACATGGAATGGAGAGGTCTTAGGAAAGTTAAGAGGAAGCTAACAAGCTTGAACCCCTTGCTCACTATATGGAAGGCATTTAGTCCCTGATAGCTCAGCAGGTAAAGAATCCGCCTGCAATGCATGAGACCTGGGTTTGATCCCTGGGTTGGGAAGATCCCTTGGAGAAAGGAAAGGCTACCCACTCCAGTATTCTGGCCTGGAGAATTCCATGGATCGTATAGTCCATGGGGACGCAGAGTTGGACATGACTGAGTGACTTTCACTTTAGCACAGTACTGGGTATAAAGTCTTTTGTCCTTAACATCACGGCAGCCAGAGTGTTAACACAGCAAACTTTATTGCAGTTCTCAGTACTATTTGCTTTCATTTTTGGTCCTTACCTTCTCACGTTTCAAGAGGCATAATCAAAGACCTTTAGGATTGCATGTTCTTCCACTTGTTGAGCTGGTGGCTCAGACAGCAAAGAATCTGCCTGCAATGCAGACGACCTGGGTCTGATCCCTGGGTTAGGAAGATCCCCTGCAGAAGGGAATAGTTACTCACTCCAGTATTCTTGCCTGGAAATTTTCATGGACAGAGGAACCTGATGGGCGGCTACAGTCCATGGGGTCACAAAGAATCAGACACAACTGAGTTACTAACACTTTCACTTTTTTTCACTTAAACTTGCTGGGCAGTGCTCGGATCTTTATCAAAGTGTCTTGGTGTTAGGTGCTCCTCTCTGAGTTTTCTGAGGCATCATCTGAGGCAGGCATCATCTCCATTAGAATCCTTCTTTTAAAAAAACTTTATTGAAGTGTAGTTAGTTTAAAATTTTGTGTTAGATTCTGTTGTATAGCAAAGTGACTTAGTTATATATATAAATATATGCACTCTTTTTTAGATCCTTTTCCCATATATGTCATTACAAAGCACTCAGTAGAGTTCCCTGTGCTATGCAGTGCGGCCTTGCTGGTTATCTATTTTTTACATAATAGTGTGCATATGTCAGTCCCAATCTCTTTCCTTTTTTTAAAAAAGTTTTATTTATTTTTTAAGCGGTAGAAAGCTGCTTTATAAGTTTATGTTGGCTTCTGTAGTATAATAGTATTACAGAACAACTGTACTATGAATCCAGTTATAATTGTACATACATACATAGGGATATATATATCCCTTCACTCCTGAGCCTCCCTCCTTCCTCCCATCCCTAGACAGTTTTTCCTCCTTCTTTTTCATGTTTCTTCTATCAGGATGGGGCTGAAATAGGAATGGATTCATGGCCAGAGTTGGAAAGCAAGGAGACTGAGGGACAGCAAGGGAACAGGATTCCCATGCTCACCAGGGTAGCGTTTTCTCAGGTTCACTTTCTCTTTCTCTCCCTATGGCAGATCTGCCCAGTGACAATTTTGCATCACACCCTTTGCTTTTAACCTAGCTCCTGGAGCCAGCCCAGAACAGGACTTGCAGTCCGGCTCTGCTCTCCATGGCCCGTTCCACTGTGTATAGCTGTGCCAGGTCACGCACGAGCACTACCGTGCATACGGGGCTCTGCTCAGGCTGTGACCCAAGCAGGATGCTCCCACAGGAAGGATACGCCTCTAATTAGTGTGAAGCCAGAGTGTGTGTGTTCCTTGATAAGAAAAGTATACACATTTTCAGAGGATGTTTTAGCATTAGGGGGAAAATTTGATTTTTCTTTAATATTTCCTGGATGATATCTGTGACCAATTTTAAGAAGGCTATGCTTTAGAACAGTGTGTAGGAGGAACACACACACACACCTTGTTACACAGTGGTACTCATTCATCACACCCACTCTATACTTTCAATTTCCTTCCCAAGGCAGTAACAATTTTCAGGCACTTAAAATACTTAACATTTTATACTATGCTTACTACAACAGACTGAAGGTATAATCAACTATCAGTAAGAATAGCTAAGGTAGATAATTTAAATGTTAACTCAGATTTTTAAAAATCTACATACATATCATGGCTGAAGACCATCTTTCAGCAAATGTCCACAATAGTAAATAACAAGTAAGAAATTGAAGAACCACACTTTTATTCATGTTTTTATTCTAAACTCTTTGCTTAATGTTCATTTCATTTCTAGAGTAAGAAAAAGCTTTTTTGCATTTCCCAAGTATACTACAATTCCATTTTTTGCCATCATTTATGTTCACGTTTCAAAGAGAAAACAGATTTATCATAAAGTCCTTTTGGTGGTTAAGAAACCAAACTGCCATGGATGTTGTTCAAGAAAGACTGTATCAACTTCCACTCTGCAGCAAAGAATAATCACATACAAAGTACAAATGCAGCAACTCAGAGCCCTCATGAACTAGCGCTGGAAAAGCATCCAGGTTGGGAGAAACATCAAAAAGAGTTTGCTTTCTAAAATGTCCAAATACTTCCCCACCTCCTTACTCAAGGTATAATCAATATGACTTAATCTTTTCTTAATAACATAGAGCATTAAGAAAGGGTTCAGAATAAATGAAAAGGATTCAAAGTTAAGAGGACTGGGTTTGACTCACTGGGTCAGTATGCCCTGGGAGATTGATCTTAGTCATTTACTGTACCTTCCAGGGCTTGTCATCTTTACAACAGGATCACTAAATTCCTCAGAGCTGTCCAGAGTATTAGGCTACACAGCACACATGAAATGCCTGGGGCGGTGCCCTTGTTCTTGCAGAGGGTGCTCCATGAAATGCCAGCCCACTTCCTGTCCCTTCAGTGCACAATCTGAAAAGATGAGTTACTGCTGTACACGCTGTAGGACTGTCACCTCTGTGTGGACGCAATATCAAGAGTGGGTCACTGGGCAGATAAATGCAACTCTAAGTCTCCCCCTAGAACTTTGTTTTTAAGTGCACAGACTCACATTTGTTCTTCTGCAAACTTCTTCCCTATTCCCTAGCAGTCTCCTTACCCTTCAAAGGGCTTCCCTTGTAGCTGGTAAAGAATCCGCCTGTAATGCAGGAGACCTGGGTTCGATCCCTGGGTCAGGAAAGTCCCCCGTAAAAGGGAATGGCTACTCACTCCAGTGTTCTGGCCTGGAGAATTCCATGAACTGTATAGTCCACGGGGTCACAAAGAGTCGGACACAACAGCAACTTCCACTACCCTTCAAAGGTCAGCTCCCCTAATGTCCTAATCTTCTGCTCAAGTTTCATAGGTCCTCTGTGCCACAGGTACACTATACACACAGACACACACTGTGTCTGTGTATTGTTCAGTAGCTAAGTCATGTCCAACTCTGCGACCCCATGGACTATAGCACACCAGGCTTCCCTGTCCCTTCACCATCTCCCAGAGCTTGCTCAAACTCCTGACCATTGAGTTGGTGATGCCATCCAACCATCTCATCCTCTGTCATCCCCTTCTCCTCCTGCCCCCAATCTTTCCCAGCATCAGGGTCTTTTCTAATGTATATATATATACATAAATGTGTCTATGTGTGTGTGTGTATGTGTGTATGTATATATATATAAAACTTCATCATAATCACCAAAAACTGGAAGCAACCAAGATGCCCTTCATATATCCATGCAATGGAATAGTACTCAGCAATAAAAATGATTTATCAAGTCATAAAAGACACAGAGGAAACTTAAATGCATATTGCTAAGTGAAAGAAGCCAATCTGAAAAGTCTACATACTGTATGACTCCAAAAAGTATATGACATTTTTCAGAAGACAAAACTATAGAGACAGTAAAAAGAAAAAAAAATCTGTTATTGGTTGTCAAGGGGAGAGGGGGAAAGATGAACAGGTAAAGAAAAGGGGACTTTCAGGGTAAGGAAATACATAAGTACATAAATGCATATATAAGTTTATATATACAGAAGTTTATATATATGTTTAATACATATAATATGTGAACTTAACCATTGTGAAAGAAACCACAAAACAAGCAAGGCAAAATATAAGGCAGCCTTTTATATTTGAGTGTTTTACCTCAGCATTCACAGCAGTTGTTATGCTGTCATTTACCAGTGATTTAAACACGCTTTGCACCCTATAGCCTTTAAGCTGAAGCCATTTTGTTGTTAAGGCATCTAAGTATAGAAAGCACTTGTTTGGGTAGGTTTATAAAAAAATAGTATTTACTACTGTATCCCCACTGGTCACCAGTGAAGTATGAGCTATGGGTGATCAAACATGCTTTAGACACAGGCAAACACAGGTGTAGCTGTAATTCAAGTGTGGAGAGAGAAATACACACGAGACACAAACTAGAGCCGGTGTCTTTCTTTACATCTATGAGCTAAACGGCACACAACACATTATTCACTCATGTTTTGACAACTCTGTGAACAATCACTATCTGCTTTCATAAGGCATGAAATGTGGCTGGGCTGATCCTGAATTTGTGATCCATCTTCTCTGTATTCTCCTTTGTACCCACTACTTGATGGCTGATTTTTTTCCTTTCTGCCTACTGTTTTCATTCCAGTTGCCAGAGCTGCCCCAGTTATTCTATGAAACCTATCTCAAATTCTACCAGTTCTAGAAAAGAGAATGAACAATATCATATACCTTAATATGCCTCTGAAGAAAGAATGCTAGTAAAAAAACTGAACTCCCAACATTTTTCAAGACCCAAATAACACCTTCTCTGTGAAGGTCTGCACTGAGGAACCGAGTTAACCACATCCTCTCTTTTGTTCCCACTGTGTCTTGTATTCTGCTTCTATTATAGCTCCCACCACAGTGAGGACACGGAATTATGTATAGGACTCTCCCCGACCAGGATGTGAGCCTGCCTAAAGAAGAAGCCCTGATTTTAGCACAGAAGACACTGAACATAAGTTGGATGAAATGAAATTAATGAACAAAACTCTATAAAAGAAGATAAACAACTACTCGGTATCTGGTCTGACGTAGTTGAGTAGCTCTCAAATGAAAGTAGGGGGTGACGAGGGTGGGCAAAATGGGTGGGGGGGGTCAAAGGTACAAACTTTTATAAGACATAAAAGTTTTAAGATATATAAGTCCTGGGATGTAATGTACAACATGGCAACTATAGTTAACAATACTGTAATATATCTAAAACATGCTATGAAAGGAGATTTTAAAAGTCCTCATCACACAAAAAATCTGTCAGCTTTGTGTGGTGACAGACATTAATTAAACTTATTACAGTACTTGTTTTGTTGTAGCTCATTCTGTTGTACATACTGAAAACCATTCTGTTGTATGCCTACAACTAAGACAATGTTACATGTCAGTTACATCTCAGTTGGGACTTCCCTGGCAGTCCAGTGTTAGAACTTCACCTTCCAACACAGAGGGTGCAAGTTCAATTCCTGATCTGTGCCTCGTAGCCAAAAAACTAGAACATAAATAACAGAAGCAATATCGTAACAAATTCAACAAAGACTTCTAAAGTGCTCCCCATCAAAAATGAATCTTAAAAAAATCACATCTCAATATTTAAAAATAATTCTATAAGGAAGAGTTTTGTGTGTTCAAATAGTTGTTTCACTAACATGCAACTAGGTAAGAAACACGCAGCTTCAGATCTCTGTTCATACTGTTCATATGCAGTTTTGTTTTGATTTTCTCTGATAGTCATACACTAACATCTGTTAGTGGTCACTATTATTCTTTCATTTAAAAAGCAAGAAATAAAATCAATGTTCTCTGGAGAATCCTGTAGGTCCTCTAACAATTTTAGTGCTGAACAAACTCTGGCTTTTAAACCATCACATTCTAATCTGTTACTTGAGGCCGTGACCCAGAAATAAACGCAGAGGATAGGGTGCCAAGATGTTAAGACACAGCTCTTTAAAGCTTTAATTTGGTCTTTTTTGGTCAATAAAGCCATGATTGAGTCACTGAGCTTCAGTGAACTGTTAACAGTGAAAATTTGAGTTATCTTGCAAACTCTTTCCCATACAACAATCCCTTAGGATATTTAGAAAACGTATCAGCAAGCCACTGAGCTAAGATTAAAATACTGTTTCCTGGGTCATATTTAAAATCAAAGTGTTCTACTTACCTTTCTATTATTTTAGTTACTAAGTGGAGGCAATACTTCTTTTTAACATTGACATGAATAACAAGAAAAATACCTAGACCTCATTCCTCAAGGATAATCTCCTCTGGTCATGTGAAGTTAAGCCCCTCGGGTGACATCTGGTACCATACCTGTCCTGTGTATGCAAACTCCAGAGCCTGCTTTAAGCCAAGACTGGTCACACCGTGTAAATTCACCTCGTCAGCACCACTCTCCACCATACAAAGACTGAACATGGCCTGAGGTAGGAGAGAAAGGAAGACAGTTACAGGACTTAAAAAGCAAGGGAACACAATGAAGTCCTAGAGAAACTAAGAAAGAAATAAGTTAAAGATTGATTTTGGTTTCTGAAATGCTTCTACAAGGCTTCCTTCACACAAGCCACTGCAAATCACTCTGCTGTCTGGTTACAGTCACACAAAAAGCTCTACAAGCCTCATATACAGAGTAGCCTTGGGTTCAGGCTCTCTCCCTGAACTCACTGTCTCCATCCTGAGGTCCCAGAGCCAACCTGAAATGGGGAGCATTCCCAAACGTTCTTGCCAACAGACACAGAAAGTAGTGCCTTGTTTCCTGACTTCTCGGCCTTTTTTTCCCTGCCTCATTTCAGTGATGCATCTCTTTGCTCACACCTGACATACATCACACACTCTATTCCAGTGGTTCTTGAAGTGTGGCCCCTGTGTCAGCAATATTAGCATCTCCTGGGAACTCCTTAGAGTATAAATTTATGGGGCTCCAACCTACACCTGGAGAAGGAAATGGCAACCCACTCCAGGATTCTTGCCTGGGAAATCCCATGGATAGAGGAGCCTGGCAGGCTACCAGTAACCTGGGTTGTAATAGGCCATCCAAGTGACTTCGATGCTTACCAGAATCTGAGAACCACTGTCTTCAGATATTCAGTGAAAATCAATCTGCCCCAAAACCAATTCTCCAAATGGCCAACTGATTGAAAATCAGTTTGTCAAATGAAAACTTTGAAATTTTAAAAAATGCAGGAATTTCCTGGCAGTCCAGTGGCTAGGACTCCTTACTTTCACTGCCGAGGGCATGAGTTCGATCCTGGTCAGGGAACTAAGATCCAATAAGCCACGTAGTACAACCAAAAAATAAATAAATAAAATTTTAAAAACGAAAACCACTAATTTGTACACCTATAACAAGTTCGACTTAACAGGTAACAAAGAGAATATTCTACTTTGGACCACTGATGGTGAAATACACTATTTAGAAAACTGTATGTCTATGTAGTGAAGAATTAACCTTATTCAAAGGACCTCTCCAGGC